>JAULUF010000049.1:6930000-8130000 GCA_031834385.1 Semotilus atromaculatus
TCATACAGGTTTGGAATGACATGAGGATGAGTAAATAAACAGAATTTTTAATTTTTCACCAAAAGAAGTACGTTTTAAAACTCAAAGCACCGGCACTTTTCCCATTTTCCCTCTAACAGAGATTCAGTATCCTACCGGAATAAACCAGTTCTGTGCCCAAGCTTTATATCTGAGCAACAGCATGAAAGGGAGTGTATTATAAAAAAAGTGACACTGTTTATGCCTCAGGCCGGCTCTTGTGTCCACATCATAAGGTAAAAGAGCTCATAAAACATTCTGCTGTGACCACCGCTTGACTGACAGCTGCATACTTAAGCCTTTCCTTAGTTCAGAGTTTCACCAGGAATAAAGTTAACAAGGAGTTTCCAAAAGGTCAAACAAATTCTCTAAAAGTTCAGTTCTCTAAAAATAGTCACTCATTATAATCGCTAAAATGACGTACATTCTTCAGCAGTGTAATTTGGAGTAATGAATCATGTAATTGAATTATTTTATAGTTAATTACAATGACTTTTGTTAACAACTTTCATTATTCACATTCAGAGTGATTTCTGAAACAAGTGGAGATTATAAACAAACAGAAAGCCCCTGAAATATAATTATTGAGAAGTCTGTGAATAATTGTGTATTAGTCATGAGCATGGCATTATTGGGTTATTTCCGTAATAGCAGGTTACATGCCACCATGCAGATCATGAATGAAGGCAATTACTGAATTAATGATTTGTAAGACTTCATTACAACACAGCAAGACAGAGTAATTCTGCTAGCTGTCAAATGGCGACAATAGGTACGATTACAGATACGGGGCACAATGTTTTTCTATATATTTTCAATATGAAATGCTTTGAGATTCCCATATTTCTGAACTTGACTAGTTTATTCAAACTTCACTACCACAGTGTTGATGTAAAAAACATTTATATATTTATTTATATAATTTATCCGTTTATAATTGTATTAGGAACTGCAGCGCAACATTAGGCTATATCTCAAAATACAGCCAGACCATCAAGGTTTTTTTAAGATGCTCTAAAAGCGGTTGCAACTCACAATATTTAGGCTACCTCATGATTTTATATCACAATTTTTTTATGATATGCTGATACATTTTATTTTTTACGCAAAGATTTTTAATATTTTTAAAAGAAGTAAACTAAAAAAAAATTCAGGATTCTTTGATGAATAGAAAGTTCAAAAGACATCATTTATTTGAAATAGAATCTTTTGTAACATTATAAATGTCTTTACTGTAACATTTGATCAATTTAATTAATCCTTGATGAATAAAAGTATTGATTTCTTTTATTTATTTCCCCCCCAAAATAAAATAAAAATTCTTACGGACCTCAAACTTTTGAACGGTAGTGTTAAATATTACAAAAGCTTTCTATTTCAGATAAAATAGAATGTTCTTTTGAACATTCTATTCATAAATGAATCCTGAAATAAAATGTAAATAATTTAGTGCTGTCAGTTAAACGCGTTATTAACGGCGTTACCGCAAAGGCCATGTGTCCACCAAAGCGTTATTAGCCAGCTGAAAACGCAAGACGCTCTGCTGAAAACGCCTAGTTGTGGGCGCTTGAGAGCGTTTTGGCAGCGCAGAGTTTTTTTAGTTGAGATGTTTCGTTGCTATAATACAGAATATCCGCAGCACAGTTTACTTGTAACTGATTTCGCAGATAATTTGTTTTATACAAAAATTATATTTGTTATTAATTTTGTTCGGTTAGCTCTGCTGGTTGATGTTGTTGGACACAATGTTGTGACAGTTGGTCGGTGTGGTATTTGTCCCACCTCTTCTCTACTGTGATTGGACGGCTGGGTAAAAAGTGACAGTGATGAGCGCTGCGTTTTACCCAAAGTTGAACATTCTTCAACTCTCGGCTACCAGCAAAAAACGCTGGTCGCTCTGCGTTTCAGTGTGAAAAAAACGCTAAGTGCCTCGTTACGCTCATGGCGTTCTAAAAACGCGGCACTCCCATTGAAAACAATTGAAAAAACACGCCAGCCGCGTGAAAAAACACTTTTTTTCGGCGTAATTTTTTTTTATTGCGAGATTAACATTCTTTTTGGCCTAGTAAACTTTGTCTTTTTTTTCACATGCTTTTGCAACAGGGCGCGGCATGCGTGCGGGAGGACATTTTGTCAGAGAATGTCTAATAGAAAAGAATAGGGGTTATGCGCAACTTGACTGCGTTTTCTGTAAAACAGATTGCATCGCTTCCGGTTCAGGTCTTTTGTATGTGCTTCATGAACATTTTTGCGGTTTTACTCAAGATAACTTAAAAGGAGCGAGCAAAGATTAGCATAACCAATGTCCCTCGCATGTGCAGATTGATATTTAAAATTGTTTTAATTTTTCTTCTTCACACTAACGTTTAGATATTTAAATAGAATAAAACGCCAATAACAAAGTGAACTAGGTAGGTTAGCTGATTACCTTAAAAATCCATAGATATCGTAGTCAGTTCTTACGGCCGTTAACACTTTCACTGACAAGCGGATGCGCGTGACGGTCGGCATAAAGCCTATTGGCACTCTCTGGTTACTTCCGGTTTCTGGACTGGCTGCAGTAACACGTCTCTGTCCATGCAGGCGAGTGCAGAATGCATGGGAGTCTATGGAGTTTCACCCCCAGAAATCCACTTTTCTCAGGATATAATTTTTTGTCTAGTAATTTGAATATTGTATTCGAAAAAAGATACAAAGAAATTAAACATTGCTGGGTGTTTTATTTTTTTTAGAGTCACTTATTTGCTTTAAAAGTCTTTTAAAATGTCAGTGACATCATACACATTAGCAGAATGTTATCGTGTTATGGGCAACAACAACTCAACCTGTAAGAAATCGAAAGGACATAAGTACTGTTGAGATTTCTCAACTGCAATCGGGTGAAAGCGACTAATTTAGCCGTCTAGCCCCATAGACTCCCATTCATTTTGCACTTGGACGATCGCCCCCAGTGGAACTCTGGGGGAACTACAACCAAAATTCGGTACAATAGGACTTAATAGGGAGTGCCCAGGCTTTCCGTAGACGGGCTTTGGTTGTATCCTTTTACTGTCTATGGTTGTATCTGAAGGGCAATGCTCAACCCAGCGGCCAGCGCTGTGCATTCCGCGTCCTGTCTGAAAGTAAAACTACAACACCACACTGGATCTAGCTAGACCAAAAACAACAGGCACGCCGCACGTTTGGGCTTGTGAGTCGGCCAAAGAGCAGTAGGCTGGTTTAACGTTACGTTTTGAGTGGATGACGACCGCGAGAAGCCGAAATGGAAATAAGATTCTGAATGGAAAGTTAACTTTTAAAAAGTTGCCAAATGGTTCCATTGACAAGACCAAAGTGATCTGTGTGTTTTGTTGTTGTGAACTGAGCTATCATCGCAACACGTCTGAAACACCACTTGATGGCCAAGCACACACACAGCTGATGCGAATTATCCGCCCCCTCGTCAATATCAGTACCTCAACAGTATTTCTTTCACCCTTTTATTAATGGACAGTATTACATTGTGTAGAAAGTGAGAATGTTTATGTGAAATTGAACAGTATATGCCAATGTTGTTTTCAATAAAAATAAAAAAAAAGTGCACAAAGCAAGCCGATCCACTTTTCCATGTTGATAAGAACATTAAAATGAGAAAAAAAAGAATGGTACAAAAAGAAATCAGGAGATATTTAGAATAGATAAAAATGTGCGATTAAATATTTTAATCGTTTGACACCACTAAAATAATTGTTTTCTACATTGACTACGTTTACATGATGCAGCCAATAACCCGTTCAAAACCAGAATATTAGTAATAACCCGGTCGCGCACGGCCATGTAAAACCCGAATATGCTCATATATAATGGTTTTTAAAAACCCGAATATGATCCCTGGGGTACCCCTTTTCTAACCCGAATATTTGGTCATGTAAACGCGTATCGGCATATCTCCATCAAAAGGAACATTGATTTGTGTTCTGCGCATGTTCTATTCGCAAGGAATCTTGGTCTTTTGAGTAGAGGAACTTCTTGTATGCGCCGTCTTTCGCATACAAAAACCAGCGTGCCGTATACCAGAAGTAAACAAGAAGTAGAGGTAAACATGGCGAGACGCAGCACAGCACCATACTTTTGGAGCGAGGAGGAAACCAATTTCTTTGTTAGTTTTGGTGAAAACCAAAATTATCCATTATCCGCGTGCTACTGGTGTTGTTGTTGTCTTTGGATACAGGAAGAAGAATCGGAAATGACTCATATTACGTCTTAAGGTTGTCCGTACGTTCCAGATGCTAACCGTGCGTCGCCGTTTACATCGGGATATTGCCAATTGATTACAAATTCCATGTATACAGGAGTAACTCTCTCTGCTCACGCATGTAAACGGGTTATTCCGAATGTTTCAGAAACCTGAATAGGGACCTTAACCTGACCATAACCCGAATATTGACAGCTTGTAAACGTAGTCACTGATAATGAGAAATGTTTCTTGAGCATCAAATCATCATATTAGACTGATTTCTGAAGGATCATGTGATGCTGAAAATTCAGCTTTGATCACAGGAATAAATTATATTCACATAGAAAACAGCTGTTTTAAATTGTAATAATATTAAACAATATTGCTGTTTTTAAACATTAAAAATCTTACCGATTCAAAACTTTTGACTGGTAGTTTATGTGAAATAGTTAATGTATTAAGAAAAAGAAAAATTAAAAAGACAGTATATCTGGCTTGGGTGAGGACATCTGACAAAATAGGGCAGGGCAGGGCAAGCTAGCATACATGCATACAAGCAATTAAATTTTTTATTAATTAATAACATGATGTGGTGATTAATTAATTGCAAATTAATCGCACATCAAATTTGGCTAAGAATTTACCCCCAAAAGATAATTTAGTTAAATGAAAATCATCAATTGGACATTACAAAAAGTACCTTTAGAAAAAAACATTTTTTATTTGATTCAACATAGAATTAATTACACAAACGTTTAGGCTTCAACCGCCATGAGGGGAAATTTTCACTTTTGGGTGCACTACAGCTTTAATGTTTTTTTTTAAATAAAAAAATAACTAAATATTTTAATGAAATGATACTCTAAATAAGACATTAAAACTGCCAGTAGTTCAAAATCATTGAGTCATTTATTCATTCGAGTCATTCAAATGGCTGATTCATTTAGGAATGAAATGCATGGGTCTTTATGAATGGGCCACTGAATTATTCACTCAAAACGCGGATTCATTCAGAAATTAAACACCGCTGTGAGTTGCTCGGAGACGCACAACAATTCTGCCCTGCCTTTATATGTAATATTTTCATTAGCAAAACGATATTGACAATATTGTGTCTTAACACAATATCAACTTATTTATTGAATTGTTGTATAAAATCAATATCACATTAACACTTGTGCTATTCGGGACGAAAACATCACCCGTGTGATATTGCGCTCGTTGCTCTTGTGATATTGCTCAACTAGATCATGACATAAATGAGAAAAAAATTATATATAAAATATGCTAGCCTGCCCTGCATTCGATGCTGTATTGACAGATGTCCTCACCCAGGGCATTCACATTTTTTGTACAATCCAATACTTCTGCAGAGACTGTAAAAATAAGTGAACTCTGACAAATCTGCTCAGCACTTCTCCAACTGTCAGCCCCTCTTCTCTGGCACTGACTAATCAAATGAACTAAACTGTTTGTTTCACTGGCATGAAGGATCCAGCCTCTGGGCAGTCTTTGTTCCCTGGAGACCAGAGCAGATCAATCCAATCCCACACTCAGTATAGATTTAGACGGCAGGACATTTCAAGGCCTCTCCTATCCGTTACCTAACAAGCCTATTCATTTGCATGAGCACTTTCCGCACTTGGCACTGGCAGCATTATGACTCTAACCGAAGTGATATTTCTCATCATTTTGGACTACTTGCCAAGCAGAATTATTGGCTTTGGATCATATTGGTAGCAATTTGTTCTCCATTTCAGCACAGAATATTATGGCAAATTTAGAGCAGACGTTGTGGCTGATATAGGACCGCACTAATCTCTGCAAAGCAGATCCTCCTGGCTTAAAATAAAAAAGTGAAGTATTTAGAGTGGGGCAGGGCTGAATTTATATCTGAAGGCCTGGCAAAGAGATGGAGGAAATGGTCAAGTTTCTATAATGATAGAAATGTACAAATGTTTCAGCAAACTTATTCAACAAACAAACACTTTCCCATGACACACTGGCTATGTGAATCTGTGATACGTGATGTAGCACAGTTATCTTTTGAGCTTAGAAGTACATTATAGTATATCTCGATTCATCAGATAATAATTTGCACTGCTTTTGTATCTCAACGTCCATCCAGTGAATTAAAGGGATAGTTCACCCAAAAATTCTGTCATTTACTCACTCTTAAGTTATTCTATACTATGGAAGTCAATGGGGTCCATCAACTGTTTGGTTACCCATATTCTTCAAAATATCTTCTTTTGTGTTTAGCAGAAGAAATCAATTAATAAAGGTATGGAATTTAAGTACATAAGTTGATAAATTATGACATTGTTAATTTTTGGATGAACTATCCCTTTAAGAATTTATCAAAAGAATACAAATACGTAGTTGAAATAAAATTAATTTTATTTGCTCAAATACTATCAACTCAGTCGCTTGCCATTTCAAACCAATATGACTTATTAAATATTTTGTCAATGATGCTCATTTTAACAAAACTCAAGTCAATCCTGCATGAGGAAACTATATCAGAGAGGCAGCGGAGCATTAGTTCAAGTTTGTAAAACGCCATGTGTTACTCCCCAAAAATCTTATATTTGTGAGAAATCATTAAAAAGTGTTTAAAAAGTATAATTTGTTTAAACTATGAAACTTTTTTTAAATAACGATTAAGGTAGTGTTATTTTAGTATCAAATACTTTTACAGTTTTATTCATTTTTTCATTAATTTTTATCTTTATATTTACTGTTTTCATTTTAATTTCCGTTAAAGTTTTAGTAGTTTTATTTTGTCATTTTTATATGATTTTTTCTATTTGTCTAGTAGTTTTTATTAATTTTAATTTCTGTTTTAATTTGTTATTTTAGTACATCAAGTTAAACTAAATGAAAATGAGACATGTTGGCAACTAGCTGAAATAAATGTTAACTGAAATAAAATAATGTTTTATATTTTATTTCATTAAAAAATATATTTTTTTAATGGTTTATGGTTTTAGTTTCTGTTAACTATGAAACACTCATGTATTCAAGGTGTAAAGAATGGTTTGGAGGGAGCATGAAGGATCATTTTCACACATGAATTGTGAGTCCAGACCTTAAATTCATTGAAAGTCTTTGGGATGTGCTGGAGGAGACTTTACAGAGTGCTGGACTCTTGCATTGTCAATACAAGATCTTGACCAAAAACTGATGCACTTCTTGATGGAAATAAATGTTGTGATGTTATTTCCATCAAGAGGAGTCGGATTAATCTTGACATTAATCTTGACATCATTCTGGAATATGGTCATGATGTGTCTTCCTACATGGCCGTTTAAGAAATTAAAAGCTACACACTCCATCAATTAGGGTTAGAAGAACTGTTGTCAAACAAATAACATGTTAGAAACATCATAATCAGTAATAACGATCCAACCATCTTAAAGCTGCAGTCGGCAAAATTTTTTTGATCATATTCAGTGAAATCGACACTAATCCGACAGAACAACATAAATAAAGTGGTTTTGGAAAAAAACCCGAGCTTCTAACTACACCTGGAGCGTGTTATTGGTTTTGAAAAAATCCACCGCTCCCGGATCATCGGGTCCAATCAGCGCAGGGGGGTGTGAGATCTGACTGTCAATCACAGGTTGTGCACACGCCACCCCTCGCGCACGTTACAAATACATTCATTACCTCGGTCCGTCCGATTGTAGAAACATCCGCGGGGACACAGTCTTCATCCGACACTTGTATCTCGCTTTCAAAACACTAACACATCAAGTAAGCTAATTTAGAGTATAAATGACGTTAGGAATTGCAATCTATCGGTAGATTAGCCAGGGCAGCATGCCTCCAAATATACTCCATGGTGTTGATGAGACGGGCGCGTTCACAGAAAATCTGGTGCACACGCACTGACGAGCACGAACTCTGTGGGAGGGTATTCGTTGATAGTGGGGGAGGGGCATGAGAGTTGTAAACATTCAAAAGTCCACTCAATCTGCCAGACTTGCCGACTGCAGCTTTAAGCATTTGCCTATTTAAATCCAAACAGTGACTTTTTTTGCCAGGCAGTGCCTTTCACAATATTACTGGTTTTAAAAAAAAAAAAACATACCCAAAACCTTTGAATGATGATGTAAGATATTTGAATGTCTCCGACTTTATCAAGTAATAGAATAACGTGTATATAATTTAGGATAATAGGATAAAAAAATAAAACAAAAACTCAGGGGAGTGCTATAAGCATATTATATGCATGTACTTATGACCGTATTTTTTCATGTGGATTGCTTTTTAAATGGTTGTAAACGTTGCTTTCACATTGTGCATCTTGGAGCATACTGTGAATCTGTCTCCTGTGTTGGTAAGCTATATCCTGTTGATGAAAATGCTTCTCAAACAGAGCTGACTTGTAGTTCAGCCTCCTGGGATAGTATCAGCGGGGCTCGAGCCATCTGTGTTTATTGTGGCTGTGTGTTTAACCTGAGAGGGCAGGGGCTGCACCGGCAGAGGGGCTGTGTAACACTGACGCTCTCTGATAAAAGCACAGGTCCTGGGAAGAGAGCAAGGAGTAATCTGATAGCAGCACAGGCCGAACGGATGGATGCAGAATTGATTGCTCCGTGGGCCTTCTGCTTTCCAGATGTGACGAAAGATTAAACTAGCATTTATTCCCTAAAAAAGCAGCTAATGTCCATCCACGTTTTTGTTTTAATGCATCTTGTGTTTTTATTAGCATAAAAACAGCAAGTTCTGACAAAAATGTTTATTACAGGTTTTACTACTTTTAGTAGTCGCTGCCTATTATGTAGAAGAAACTATGCTCACATCAACAAAATTACAACGTTAACAACTCAATGACCCTTTGAAATGTAGTGTCTATACACAAGCGTATAAGACATGGGCAGCCATAGTGATTCAATTACAGTGTCAAGTATTCACCTCATGTCTGCCTCCCTGAATTAACATCTGTACTACACAGTGATGCCTGCATCAAGTAAGTATAAATATGGTTTGGCAATATCAAAATTTCAATGAACTCTGTGAACTTTCAACTTCATGACCCAGGCAAAAAAAAAAAAAAAAATAGAACTATGCCGATATTCAATTTCTTGCCGATACCAATTAGCATGTTCATGTTATGGTCTCTGTACAGATAAAACACTACACACTAAAATCAATCATGTATCAACATTATAATGTACAAGATGTCTATATTTATTCATGATTATAGATTTTTAAAACAATAGTGTATATAATAAAATAAACTGTAATTGTTCAATTCTGGTAGCATTATTATAAGATTCATCAAGTATACTACCATTCAAAAGTTATAGCTCAGTATATTATTTTTATTTAAAATAAATTCAGTTTTAAAAACTTTAAAAACAACTTTAAAAACAAAATATTAAGCAGCACAACCGTTTCCAACATACAAAATGTTAGAGCACCAAATCAGCATATTACAATGATTTCTGAAGGATCATGTGACACTGAAGATGTAATGAGTCTTCATTACACTCCCAACACTACACTCCACTACACTCCCAACACAAATTCAGAAACTTCCCCTATCCGTGATGTGTAACAGAAGGCTTTCCAGAGTTCCATGAATCAAAGTGAAACCCTGAGGCTGATAAGTGATCTCACATGAAGCCCATCACTGTCCAACCCTTTCTTTACCCATCGTTCACTGCTCAATATTACCTGCTGGGTTCTAAATACAGAGGAGTGATGAAGGAGTGTCTGACAACACATATCTGTGGCTGACTGCGCTCTGATGTGCTGTGATTAGCGCTGAAGGTTAGTGTGTTTAAGTGACAGGAGATGGGGTCACTGAAGCTGAGCTCTGTGCTGGAGGGCAATGTGTTATTTCTGTGACATGGGTTATGAGGACGAGGTGCATGTCAATATAGAGTTCTTTTTGAGGTAAATGGGAAATGCTTAATTTCTAACTGAATCTTTTCTACGCATCGCTGAGTGGTCGCACTTGAATATGGGAGCAAATTCAATTATAACATTTAGATTTTAAAGGGATAGTTCACCTAAAAATTTATATTCTGTCATCATTCACTCCCTCTCATTCCAAACCTGAATTACTTTCTTTCTCCTGCTGAACACAAAAGATATTTTGAAGAATGTTAGTAACTGTTTTGAAAACACAATAGGCCTATTCGGACGGGACTAGTTTAAAGGAGAACTCCGACGGAGTGTGCCAGACGGGCCGGTCTGAGTATTTCACAATCTGCTCAGTTACTGGGATTTTCATGCACAACCATTTCTAGGGTTTACAAAGAATGGTGTGAAAAGGGAAAAACATCCAGTATGCGGCAGCCCTGTGGGCGAAAATGCCTTGTTGATGCTAGAGGTCAGAGGAGAATGGGCCACTGATTCAAGCTGTTAGAAGAGCAACTTTGACTGAAATAACCACTCGTTACAACCGAGGTATGCAGCAAAGCATTTGTGAAGCCACAACACGCACAACCTTGAGGCGGATGGGCTACAACAGCAGAAGACCCCACCGGGTACCACTCATCTCCACTACAAATAGGAAAAAGAGGCTACAATTTGAAAGAGCTCACCACAATTGGACAGTTGAAGACTGGAAAAATGTTGCCTGGTCTGATGAGTCTCGATTTTTGTTGAGACATTCAGATGGTAGAGTCAGAATTTGGCGTAAACAGAATGAGAACATGGATCCATCATGCCTTGTTACCACTGTGCAGACTGTGGGAGATGTTTTCTTGGCACACTTTAGGCCCCTTAGTGCCAATTGGGCATCGTTTAAATGCCACGGCCTACCTGAGCATTGTTTCTGACCATGTCCATCCTTTTATGGCCACCATGTACCCATCCTCTGATGGCTACTTCCAGCAGGATAATGCACCATGTCACAAAGCTCAAATCATTTCAAATTGGTTTCTTGAACATGACAATGAGTTCACTGTCCTAAAATGGCCCCCACAGTCACCAGATCTAAACCCAATAGAGCATCTTTGGGATGTGGTGGAACGGGAGCTTCGTGCCCTGGATGTGCATCCCACAAATCTCCATCAACTGCAAGATGCTATCCTATCAATATGGGCCAACATTTCTAAAGAATGCTTTCAGCACCTTGTTGAATCAATACCACGTAGAATTAAGGCAGTTCTGAAGGCGAAAGGGGGTCAAACCCAGTATTAGTATGGTGTTCCTAATAATCCTTTAGGTGAGTGTAGATTATATATATATATATATATATATATATATAAAACCTATATTTGTATATATAAAAAAGTTAGGTCTGGTCGGATGTCTTAAATTCAGATTGTATTATGTTGGTAATAGGCACACATCTTGTGCCTCTAAAAAGTGTTTTCGACCTTCTTTTTGATCTGAATAGTATGTGGAAAACACTTGAGTTTTGCCACAGATGTGTACCACTGTCTAGAATGCAACAATGCTTTTTCAATCGCCAACATACTTGAAAAACCCTGGAAAACTACTTTTAAACAGGAAATGACGGAATAATTACGTACACATTTACAGCGAGTCTATTCGCACAGGATTAGTATTACCTGAGGTCATTTTTCAAGGCCTTTTTACTGAAGGTAAAAGTCACAGCAATCTTTACTGACATTGTCCGTAATGATTACTGAGATGGCACATTCGGACGGGACTAAAATCCCTGAGCAGCTCTGGTAATTATTACTTTACCCATGTTATCAATGTTAAACTAGTCCCGTCCGAATAGGGCTTAAGACATTTCCCAAATGGACCCTATTGATATTGACTGTATGAAAAAAAAATAAAAAAAATAATAAAAAATAAGTGTTCTGAAAAAGAAAAAAGTCAGGTGAATTCTTTGAAAGATTCGCGTGTGTGTGCGTGCCATGGCAAAAATGGCTAACACTCACTGATCTATATAGAATGACTGGATAGCTCATGACGTTCTAAACTGCCAGCAGGCAGTGAAGCCACCGGAAGTGTTCGAGCGGCCATCTTACAATTCCCTACCAGCAGAGGGCTCCAACGGCCGTTATACAGATTTTGGTAGCTCTGACGGCACTTTTAGTGTCGTCACATACAAAAAAAAACTCAATACACATAGTGTTTTTCACATACAAAAAAAGTGTATGATGTGAGCATACACATCATCTGTGTATGCTGCACAGATGACCCGCTGTGCAGCATACAACTGTCAAACGACGTTCACAAAAGGATGTAGAAAAACTGCCCACAGGTTGTAATTCAAGCCCTATAAGTAGTAATTTATATGTACAATTGTCTCTATTCCTGTGTTGTTTTCTCCGAGACGAGAGTAATGCTTCTACAAAAAAACAATAAAACATTCAACAGTCGCCTATAAGAAACCTCAGAGCAGCAATAATCAATTAAGACAGAACCTTTATACACAGAACCTCTAGCAAAAACAGGCCTTATATTGAACGAAACAGTCTAAACTATAACGAAATATGACTGTGCAGCAGGAAAGCGACAAATCCTATCAAACCCCAACAAACATTTTATTACTTCTTAAATGGGTCTTTCTTTGACCTTTTAATAATCTAATGGAAACATACATGGGGGTATCAGATCAGTTGGCCTTCTTACAAATGAAACACAGCAAGTAACTTTCTTATTCTGTTCTTATTTGCAGTAGAAAATAATATTACAATAATTTGCACGGTGTCCATGCAAAACTGGTTTCAAGGACACTACTACATGGATACTGAGGTGTTCTGAGTGATTTGTTCATGTTGCTATGTGGTTGCCAGGGTGTTCTGGGTCATTGCTTGGGCAATGCTACATGGCTGCTTACTGGTCCAATCAAAAGTCTCTATTCTGGTCTCCAGATAACGCTCACTCAATTTAAAGTCTATGAGATTTTTTAGTTGTCTAGTTGGGAAAGTAATAGTCAAGTTAGTTTATTTATAGAACACAAGTTTAACACAACCATAGTTGATCCAAAGTGCTTTACAATACAATAATAAAAAAAGTAATAGACAAAACCTGTATATGTACACATACATACAGTGCTTAGTATAAGTGAACACACCCATTCTAAAGTTGACTAAAAAGAGAAATTAAAAAATTATCATTTGGAAATTGATCTTAATGCCTTAATTAAAAGAATGAGGAAAACTCCAACCTTTAAGGACACCAAATTTTCTTTGTGAATGAATAATGTATCACAAATAAATAAATGTTCTTCCTTAAAATACAGGGTGCATAAGTCAGGACACCCCTATGTTAAATTCCCAAAGAGGCAGGCAGATTTTTATTTTTAAAGGCCAGTTATTTAATGGATTCAGGATACTATGCATCCTGATAAAGTTCCCTTGGCCTTTGGAATTAGCCCCAGATCATCACATACCCTTCACCATACCTAGAGATTGGCATGGGGTACTTTCCATAAGATCATCTCTCAATGCCAATCAAACCAGCTTTAAGGCTAACTGAAATAAAACCATGCCAATCTCGTCACAAAATTCAAACAATAAATACCCTTTTGACGCTCTTTAATGTGACATGACACTGTATCCGCCTCAGTTTAAGCGTGAACTGATCATCTCTTACATTTCACCACTAGTAAAAGCACAAAATAAACATAAAAAATGTCAGAAGATATATTTTTTGAAAAAATATGAAATGTATAATGTATCATGCAAGCAGCTTTACAGAAAGTGCATGAGTCCACATTACAATTTAGAGTGATCTGTTATCAGAGGAAACTGTCTAAGTTATGCATTTCAGAAATGTACAAATACAAAGTCACAGTTAGCTAAAAATGTATTAAAGTAATAATTTAAGGCAGAAACAATGAGCTCATTGAAGTAATGAATACTTGTTTGTCAACAAATAATTATGACAACGTTTTCAATGTAAAAAAACACTTGAGAGGAGAGAGGAGAATGTGCAAAACATATGCACTATATTACACATTCATTATATTTTACTTAACCTGTTAGTGATGTCTTTATTATTTTAAAGAATGTTTGAATTAATCTTTTACAAAAACAAGATTTTACAGCCACCATTTAAATGTTGTATTCAATCAACAAATTAGAGTAGAAATATCATTATATCATCAATAAGTTTATATATAAACTGCCTTATGAGTAATGTAAATGTTTGTAAATAACTTTTTTTGTTGTTGATTAAATAAGTTTGATTAATTAATTGATTATTACAATTGCCAATGGGGTCCAGGGATGTTTTGGATCTCACTGACTTTAACTGTATGGACAAAAACAGTTTGTTCTGGATAAGAAAGTAAGTCAGACAGGTTTGGAATGACATGAGGGCAAGTGTTTTAGGTTGAAATATAACATGCACCATCACTACTAAAAATACTAGTACAGTCAGAATTTCTAAAACCAAAGTGTGCAAACGTAAGTGAAGCCTGAGCTGACATGGAACAGGAAGATATCATGTCATCCAGATAAAAAATGAATGAAAAAAAAAGTAAAGAATGTTTCAACTGCAAACCTAGAGCACTCATCTAACAGGAAGAACAGTGACAGAAGTGTCAAAACTGTCTCCAAATCTTTCTGACAACAAGCCTATATTATAACCTAACCTGTGATAAGACAGTTTGCCAGCAGCTGTCTTGCTCATGGAGCCTCTATCATATTTTGCAGCTCAGAGTTAGAAATGAAGCCTATTTTATTCACAGCAGTGCAGTTTTGTTGAACTAAAAATGAACTGCACATTATGTTTTTATGGACCCATATGAAGGAAAAACTTAATGGAAAGAATTTAATATTTGTGAAAACTGTAAAACTGAAAAAAGTATCACACTTTCCTTTAAAGCATCTGACAGAGGAAAAGTCCGTACAATTACATTGTGGTTCTATTCTTGGAACACAATTTAAAACTGAATCAGCTATTTGTATTTATTTATTTTTAATGTACTCGACATGATCACACTGAATGTTTTAGGCTGCATTACAGTCTACCTGTGGTTTTGAACTGTCTGAGGTTGGAAGGCTAAATGATACCTTTCATCTCCTCCTTTCATGATGACCCTGAACCTTACACACACACACCAATCAACAGAGACAGCAATTTAATTTCTCCACAAGCTTGAAGGAGCCTTCTTAAAAGAGATGAGATTTTTCTTATTAATGTCCAATAGTACATCATCAGTCTGACCACAAACAATACGGCCTGACTCACCTTACTGTGATTACTCATTACTTATCTAATTATTGGTGTCATAACCTTTGTCAACCATCATTTTCACTTTTCCTGTTCTGCTGCTGAAAGTGTTCATGATGTGTGTGTGTGTGGGGGGGGCTAAAAATAGGCCTAAAAAAAGTACATATAATGAAGCCAAACTGATGCAAAATGTATAAGTGTAAGTTATTCTGGAAAAGACCTGTGTACTCCGTAAGAAACCATTTGACTTAAATGTCAATGGATTTGAAGTCACAGTGATTAGTTTTCCCTCAGAACAACAACCTGGTGCACTCCTAGAAAAAAAAGAGGTTCAATGGTGTTCTATACAGACCCCTAGGGTCATTGACTCCATTTTAAAGAACTCTATATTCCAAAAATGTGAAATGTCTTAAAGGTCCCCTAGAATGTGTTGAAATAATTTTTTAATTTTGTCTCTGATATCTACATAGAGGGTATGTGGCTTATTTAAGGGCATTTAAAATGTCCAGATATGGTTTTACAGGTCCGTTTTCAACTCTAGAAATTGTCCCTAGAATGGAATGGGCTGTTTTTACCTTATTTGGAAGGGTCATGAATAGTAATGAGGAGTTCTGCTCTGATTGGCTGTTTCACTGCGGGCTCGTTACAGTAGCTCAGAGTGACAGCAAACAGGTCTCTGATGTCCAGCGTGACAAAGGAGAGATTAGGCGTTCAACCGTACATTTTTGAGCCCGTTTCAGAAGATGGCGATTTTGAGGAACAACCAGTTGTTTTAAGATTGGAAATGGACGCTTCTGAGTGGTAAGAACTTAACTGTCACGTCAATACTAGAACTTCCACCTAAACGTTAACTAGCATATAGCATTAACTTTACATGTTAACTCATAATGTCAGCAGTCACAATTTTATTTTTAACATGGTAAAAACATGTCAATTATTATAATGTAACTGTATAATTTTACAATGATAGGTTTTTCACGTTGAAACAAGAACAAAAAAAAAAACAGCGAACAGTGTAGCGCGTGAAAATTGTTTGGAAATTTTTGGAGGCGTAGCCTACATATTAATGATCCCGACTGCTGCGTCACAGTCGGTGTTATGTGGAGATTCGCCTCTTTTTAACAACTTTTTGTATTACCTGTACACTTGATCACACTATTTTATGTCATCGTAATGAATTAGCTGCAAGGGCCGTGAAATGTAATGCTATATTAGCCTGTTACTGATATGTGACTTTGTCAAATGATTTGGTGGGTTAATGCTGCACAGTTTTACACGTTTAAAACAATCATGCTAAAAGTAAATTTGAACGATCCCACAGTATTTGCAAGCAATGGCTAAATATTTTTGTGCAACACATACCGGTACTGTATTTAGTTTCACAGCCATAGTCTTGGTCACCAGACATGATAAAAAACATTACTGTGATAAAAACCTGTGCAACTAGACTCCAGATTTGCAGTGCAAACAGGAAATCCCTTCGGACTTTAAGAAGTGCTTCCCAGTTTTGTCTGCAATATGTTTTAGATGGTCAGAACGTGGGCAGACTGTAGGCGGTCTGTCTGAGACTGTATTGGTTATCAGTATAGAAACTAAATTAAATTAAAATTTCATAATCTCTTATTGGTATTCTTCATCCAAGTTCTAACATCTGCACAACTAGTTCTTCTAAAGAAAAAAATGAAGTGAAAACATTTGTAGTACTGTACCTCTCTCTGTTCACTGCAGATCTTGCAAAGCCATTGAGCCCTTTTTTGACTGCCTGGTGTCTCGATCCCGCATTTGGTGCACACCTTCTGCAACACAAACAGGCATAGATACAGAACAGGTCAAACAAACAACCTGATAACTATTGTAAAATAAGAGTACATTATTTTAAGAAATGTTTTTTTTTTTTTTTTTAAATGGGAAAAATGCCTACTGTCACAAATAGAAAGGGCACTAGTTAACAGACTGTGTTTGGAGTGATGTGAAAAGGTTATTGTTAGCGATGTCTGAGTGCAGTGAAGCTCCGGTCTCAATGATTATAGAGAAGAGTTGGCATGCTTTTGGTACAAGCGCAGTGCTAGTTTTAGACTGCTTTTATTAACCTTTGTTTGAAACAAGGTCTTAGACACGTTATTTGCACATCCCAATTTAAAATCCCCATCTCGCACACCGGCTACCGCTTCCGTGTCCCATCCCGGTGTGATTCTCCTAATGACTAATTGGGTCCCTATCACAATATATTAAAGGTGCCCTAGAATGGTTTTTATTTTTATTGTTTAATGTTTTCTGGGTTGCCCTTATAATGTTAGTATGTTTTTTAGATAAAATATAGTCATAATTTAGAAATAAAAGGCATTTTTCCTAGCCTGATTTTAGCCCTGAGCCCAAACGCTCTGTTTGAAGGGGCGTGTCTGCTGTGTAACCGGCCTCTGCTGTGATTGGCTGACATGATTGCATATGAAATAGCTACGTATACATGTGAAACTCTCTCGAATACTTTTACTACAGATATTATATGTTTTTACTATTACAGCTATCGAGATTAACGAATCGTGAGATGTTTTTAAAGTATTTAGATCTATTCCCATCACATAAAATGTTGCCGTGATGAGCATTGAGCAAACAGATGACAGTGTGTTGATCGCGAGAATAAAGATCTTATCATTGCAACGCAGTTTCTGCACTCTCTCTAATGCTTTCACCAATGCAAACTCGATGATGTAAATACAGTATTGAACGATTTTGAGAGAAAGATCACCTGTCTGAACTTGAACAATTACACATCAGAAAGTGTTGCTTGGTAGCTCAATCGATCGATCGAGGCCAGCTCTGTATTGGCCCAAGTTGAGGAAACAGTCTCGTCGCGTCTTCTGTGAAATGTTTGGAAATTTCCAGAGAAAATAAAATTAACCCATTGTTTCTTCAGAGGCTCGGATGAAGGAACTAAATACCTTTGTGTTCATTTGTACATCCAAACACTGATCCACTGCCATGCTTCGGCTGCGCAGTTCCGCCTGTCATTGAACATGGGCTGGCATATGCACATTTTTGGAGTCGTACATATTAATGATCCCGACTGTTGCGTCATAGTCGGTATTATGTTGAGATTCGCCTGTTTTTCAGGGGTGTTTTTCAAAAACGAGATTTAAGTAAGAAGGAAATGGGGGATGGAGGATGGGGTTATAATGTAGTAGACAGACAGATAGAGCTCAGTCTGACATCATTATGAATTAAGTAGCCAGCACTAGTCAATGAGGAAGATTATGCAGATATGTATTGATCTGCCAGTAAGAAAACATTTTAATTTTATTACCAAAACTTGTCACACTGATAACTACTACTGATAATTCAAGTGTGCAAAAAAGAGAGAGAGAAAAAAAAAAGCACCATATAGTATTTAAAAACGAGGAAAAACAAAATGTGTGTAAATGTGTTGACAAACACAGAACACAAAAACGTCACAATACTTTAAAACGAACACTATGCAAACATACCAGTTTTTCATCATTTGAAGTTACTACAGGATGGGCATTGAATTATTTTAACATTATGTTTAGTTTTTACCAAAAACCTTCCTCATTCAGACGGTACACACATGTGGACATGTCCACATTCAAGCACTTCATACAATGGGCTTAAACAGCTCTCCTTTAACAGCAGATTTAGTTTACAAACAATTGACAGCCATGACCTAAATATGAAATTCATTTACATGGTTGACAACTCAAAATTCTCAAAATAAAAATGTGCAAATGATGATATGAGTGCAAAGCTAGATGTACTAGGTCCAAACTGTATATACAGTACCAGTGATTATAGCACATTAAACTACCTGCCAATAGGAAAGACTTCCAGCTTAAATTCAATTAACATTTATTACATCATTGTCAAAGCAGCTTTACAGAAGTCCACATTACAACTTAGAGTGATCTGTTAACAGAGGTAAATGTCTACATTATGCATTTCAGAAAAGTACATATACAAATCAGTTAGCTAAAAAAAAATAAATAATAATTTAAACAATGTAATACTTGTTTGTTAATAAATGATTATGCTCCGAGTAGCATAAACCTGTATGAATTTCTTTCTTCTGCTGAACACATTTTAAAGAATGTCAGTAACCGAACAGTTGATGGGCCGTATTGAATTCCATAGTATTTTTTTCTTTTCTACTATTATGGAAGTCAATGGGGTCGAGCAACTGTTTGGTTAACAACATTCTTCAAAATATCTAATTTTGTGTTGAAGAAAAAAATTCATAGAGGTTTGAAACAACTTAAGGGTAAGTAAATGATAGAATCTTCATTTTTAAGTGAACTATTCCTAACTCATCTCGCTCTGATCATTTGAATCATGGAATTGCTGACTCGAGAACAGATGCACTCAGATGAGTCCAATTCACAAATGAATCGTTCAGTGCGATTTGCAAACTGATTTAACAGGGTAATTGAAAAAAAATCAACTTGTTGAACACTTAAGATGGCGGAATACCCTGCGAAGTCTACTTCGCAGTCCACTTAATGTCGAATGTAACACATGTCTTGTCTCTTATCATCGAGGACACGCACTCTCGTTTCATTTAAATGCAACTTGCCGTCTTTAGTTTAAGTTTTTATTGAATTCAAAATTAAATAAGAGGACTTTAGTATATAAAATACAGTAGTCAACAGTGTGGACTCAAATGGATCAAAAAAAGTTATTCAAAGTTGTCCTAAAACAAAAACAGGTATTGTTCAAATTTCATATAGAACTTTGATGAAGGGTTTTGATCGACTTCAAATGTTGACTACTGTATTTCAACTCAATACAATATGTTATGCCCAATTATTTCCCAGACTTAGTTTTGGTTTTGAGTTCAAAGTTAACTTGCCTTGCGTTTGCTATACAACAGTAGGTGGTGGTCATGACCATAACTTTGCAGCGACTTTTTGCATGTTCTGCAGACAGATTAAGTTTCACTCAGGATCAGGAATTATTACCCTACTACCAGTTTTTTAGCTAAAAAGTTTTTTAAAACTTAAAACTAGAAAAAGCTATTTGCAAACATAAGAACATTCAATTCAAGCTATTTTCCCCATATTTTCCACTATATCTTCCACAATTTTACTTATATAAAAAAAATATATATTCTATATAGTTTCAAGTTTTAGCTTCTTTACTTTGGTTTCCAGTTCAGTTTTGGGTTGATTTTAAGATCTTATTATTGCTATATTAACCATTTGGCACCTAAGTATTTAGCAGAACTTAAGACCTTGTGGAAAAAGTCAGAGGTCTTATTCTTGTTATAAATTGTTGGCTGTTCCAAGATCCAGATATAAAACAAATGGTGAAAGAAGGTTTGCAGTGAAGGCTCCAATGCTGTGGAACAGTTTGCCCATGAATATTAGATTCGCTAAATCTGTCTCTATTTTAAAATTGCATTTATTTGGAGACTTGATTAATTACTTCAATATTATTGTTTTTGGATATTACACTTTGAGTGATTGTGTTTTTTTATTAAGTTTTCCTGATAGTGCTCTTAACGTCTTTATTTGTATATTTCTTTTAAATGACCACCTGTAAATCACTGTATACCATGTATCTTTATTTTATTAGTTTAGGTTACACTGTATTTTAAGATGTTAATGTTACAGTGCAATTATACATTTAAGTACTGAGTAATATTAATTAACTACATATAGGGTTAGGATTGAAGTTTGATTTTGGATTAGCTGCATGCAATTATACATAATTTATAGTCATTACACAGTAACTACATGTAAAGTGTAACAAGGACATATTTATAAATATTTACATTATAAATATGTGCTTAAAACAACATACAGGAAAGCATTATATTGTGCAGCACTGTTATTCAACAGTTGTTTTTAAGATTACATTTCATTTGCCAATTTTACCTGAAAGATAATTGAAAATGAAATGTTTAATATGTGGAAGTAAAAACATGTCCACCCTGCAATCGTGCTGATTGTGAGAAACGTCGTCCCCCTCCACACTAAAATTAAATTACAGTGAGATATATTACTGTACACTCTGGCAGCTTGGTTTTTAAGAATCAATTTGAAGTTGAGGGCTGTGATACGCCGTAGTAATAAGAAGAGAGAAAGAACCTTTAATCAGGCTTTATGTAATAGAAGACAAACACTAGATTGAAGTGCAAGTAATTTAGTTTCAGTAGAACTTCTATATACTAAAATTGCTTTGAGATAGAGTGAGCGAGGGAGGAACAGAGAGAAAAAATCTGTTAAATTTCCGTTAAATACATCTAAAGATCCCTCTGTGAGCGAGAGCCATCTTTAAAGCTGCTGTAAGCGGTTTAATACCACGCATAAAATGTCCCTACTGCCTGACAGATATCACTGAAATGGGTGTCTTGAGAAATCGCACTTCACTCTGTGACAGCTCCAGGCTCTGTAAATGAAAAAAAATTAACCTGCCTGAAGCCTGCATGTCTTAGCCAATCAGAAAGCTTGGAGGTGGCCTACTGCCAACCTCAGCCAATGGAGTGAGTGTGGGATGGGACTTTATTTATTTATTTTAGCTGAACAATAGTATAAATGTAGCCTGGTAATACCAAACTCTCAAAGCTACTTCGCTTTGCTTCATAGACAGAGTCTGGAGTGGCATCATTGAAAAGTGTTTTCTTTATCGCGAGGGGGTGCTTGTCTGAAGCATAAAACCATTGGTTACCCGTAAGCCAATCACATAACGTTTGGTTATGCGTCAGCTCAGCCGCATCGAACTAAACCTGTGACACATAACGTTATGATGCGAAAACGAAACCATCGAGCGAAATACCGGAGTGAACATGGCTGTGAACGACTTTAGTAGATTCTGTGAAGTAAATCTACGCATCCACGGCACAATCGGGGCCTCTAAACTAATATTTGACAGTAGAGAGAAACAGGAAAATATTTGCAGCCAACTGTCAAAGTTAGGATTAGTTCTGTTAAACACAACTCTTTGTTCATCTCGAGTCTGTCGGAAATGCTGCAACTTAATTGCAAGATTACAGCACGACATGGCAATATTTAAGAACTGGAAAAGAAAGGAGACACTGACCTGTCAAAAGGGTGCTAGTTTGAGCTCGACAGATAAAAGAGACAGAGATACTCCCTCTGTCGGGAGTACGGCCACAACATCACCTCCATTCAAAATGTTTTTGCATCCCGTGTCTCCATATCCGCGGTCGTTTTTGATTTCCCCAATCTTAAACTCGGCGCTTAGCGTCTACGTCACGGCTCTCAGCCCGCCCTCTGTTCGTTGATTGGCCCGGCTGTTTTCAGGCCGGAGGAAAACGAAGAGACATGTCGCTGTCTCAGACTGAGTACAGAAGCGAAATTAAATAGAGCAGAAGTACGAAGTCTGACGTAGTCAGGCTAGTAAAAATGGAGAGTGTATGGGAAAAAATAAACCTGTTCTGAAACAGTCATACTTAGGTCACCAAGAAATCAAAATTATAAAAAAAAAATAAAAAAATAAATCAGCCTGACCAATCCCTTTAAGCAATTAAGCAATTTCTCAAGTAGGTTTTTTTTCTTTGCGTTTTATATAATGACCAGCAGGAGGTGCACTAGGCATATGTTTTCCTTGAAGATTTCAACTATGTAGATTAGATGTGTGTTTGGCATGAAGCAGTGCTGCGCAGACTAATCGCTGCATGACATCAAATTACCACATAGATATGTATATAACCGCGATCCGCATATTACTACTGTGCACATTACTTTTTCCAATTCATGTACCTCCTAATCTTTAATCAAAATAACTTCGCCTCCATCTTGCAGTGACATCTCTTCTCTGATGCGTTTACTGGCACGAGGGAGGGACAACCTGTCACTCACGTGAGATCGCCCAATGGCAAACCATCGGATCAATTCCGATTGGACAAAATCAATTCCCGGCCTACATTGTTTTCTTGTTCAAGAAGCGCTTTCACTCGGATATACGTCACAGCAGGGAATACAAGACTACAACAACGGTTTCCAATTTTAAGAAGCTGGTTGGCTTATGATTATTTGTTATGGCAGCTTTTAGAGGTTGAATTTAGGCATTTAGCCTTTTCTTTTATGATTGAATTTAGGCAACATTATAATGTACAGTATAAAAATGGATATTCATTTTGAAATTGTACTTAGTGTTAGTAATTAAATTATTAGTGTTTATGGACTAAAGGCAAGCGAGTGTTAGATGACAGCAAAGGTAATCTAATGTAAAAAAAAGATAAAATGCATGCACAATTAAATATTCAATATCAATCAACACATAAGAAAAAAAATTCTCTAATATGAGCTGAAAACAGATAAATTGTGCATCTCATACTCACTCAAGGTTTGTTTCTCACCACAAGCATTATATTTCAGCATGTAACTCAACAATTTGTACTTCAGAGATGAATGATACTTCAAAACATGCAGCTCTTAGTGGAATTATACTTTTTAAAGCAAAAAGTTATGATTTTCACCTGGCGGATCGGATGACAAAACTGCTGATAATCAGCCTAGTAACAGCCTAGCAACCATCCAAATCAGAAGATCAACTTGCTAAAAGCCACTCTGATGATAATAGAAGGCTGTAATGCTGCACACTACAAATCTAATGTCAGCAATAACCCAGCATCAGATCCATATTGTATATGATCAACACAGATTGTAATATAAGGACTGAACACAGAGGCATGATCTAATAACAATCTAATAACAATAATGATCAATTCATTAATTTCGCCTCCACTGTGATCCCAGTGAGGTTTAGAAACAGCAGCTGTTGAGAATGATCACAGGTCATGAGAGAGCAGGAGTGATGTGAGCTCAGACTCCCTGTAACAGATGCTCTCTCCTCACTGGCACAGACCTGCTGTTAAGGACCTCATTCAGTCTTTAGCACTCCTTAGTCCTGTGTCAAGTCACAGTGTGTGTCTGTCTCGAAGTAAACTACAAACTGTAATCCCAAAGTTCAGTGGAAAGTATCTGTCTGATGCCAAAATGTGCAACCACAGTAAACTAGTGTTTATAAGTTACACACTGCCCTCTTGTGGCTTGAAGGCTTTTCTAAAGTCTAAATTGAAGAGTTTAGAAAGAATAAAAGAATAAGTATGTTTAAAGAAGGAATATTGTACAGATAAACCCATTTGACTAATAAAAATAAAAATAACGTGGTTCATGGTCTGCCCTAAGCACAGATCTTAATCTAATCAGAAATCCAAAACCCATATTAAACTCCTGAGGGAACACATGATGCATGCTCTTCAGGGGTCTTTTTTTTTTCACCTTTTTTTTTTAATGCAGTATATTAAATGCAGTAATTTTTTAATATTTGCATGTGTCAATAGTGTCAATTAAATTGTCAAAATAAAAATTTACATAGAATAGTGTATTTTGTATTTTACATTAAATGACACTTATAATATATATAAATATTAATAATTGTATAAAAAAATTTGCATTTGATAACTAAATTAGCAAATGTTTCTATAATAACACATTTGCTGATGCATCATCATCCTGCACATGCTAAACTTATATCTAAATATGTTAATTTAAAAGGAAATCCACATTTGTTCTTAAGGGGGGCATCTTCCCCTACAGCATACACATGTACTGTGCACAGAATGCAAATTTCCTGTATGCATAGATTACTTTCAGACCCTCCTTGAATATACAGCTCTCTGCTGACACAATGTGGCGTCTCAGAATCACTGCATGAGCCCAAAGAGTAACTGCAAATGACTAAGCAGTGAGTGTGAAAGGTAGAAAACATGTTTAGAACATTTAGACCAGTTTGTACCATGCAGCAGACCAAACAGAGGACGGACGAAGAGCCCAGGAGACCAAACAGCTCTCCACACAGCAGGCACCGTGAAAGACCGTTCCCCACTGCAGACCTCCTCATGTTCTCCAGGCGCTCCACTAGACCCCTGAAACACACACACACACACACACACACTCATCTTTATTTAAAAGAACATAACTGACATATCTTTACATATCAACTTAAGGTGTACACCTGCTGTCACTGCAGTCAATCTTTTGGTCCTTTAAGACTGATATCCTAATTATTTGGGGTCCCAGAAACCCCCTATGCTGTTTTTTAATATGTATACATTAACTTATTTTAATAGTGAAAAATATCCATCATGGTTACCACAGAAGGTTACACTTTAGATTAGGGTCAATTCTCACTATAACTACGACTATTGCCTCAAACTCCTAATTACTGCTTATTAGTAGTTAGTAAGGTAGTTGTTAAATTTAGGTTAATTCAGATTAGATTAAGGGACGTAGAATATGGTCATGCGGAATAAGGCATCAATATGTGCTTTATAAGTACTAATAAACAGCCAATATCCTAGTAACACTAGTTAAAAGTATGAATTGGACGCTGAACTAAAGTGTTACCCCCTACAACAATATTAGGCAGTTTTCAACATTGATAATATGATGTGTTTCTTGAGCAGCCTTAACACTGTTATGCTAATGACATGGATTTATTTGAGCCCACCTCAGTGTTTCTTCAACTATTAACTCAAGGTGTTCTGCTTGGACTCCACTCTTCTATTTAATGATCACATTGGTGAAGTGGCAAAGACAGCTTTTTTTTTTCAATCTACGTAATCTTTCTCGTCTTCGCTCCTCTCTTAGTCCGCAGGATGCTGAAACTGTTATACATGCATGCGTCACATCTCACCTAGATTACTGTTACGGTTTCCTAGCGTATAAACTTCAAGGTACTGATTCTCAATTACAAAGCTCTTCATAACCTTGGTCCTTAATATAAATCAGACTTCCTTCAATCTTATGCTCGTGTTTGTTCCTTAAGATCTTCAAGTGCGGGATTGTTAGTCACTGCTAAGTTTAGTCTGGTCAATATGGGTGCCAGGTCTTTTAGTTTGTGGCTTCTAAGTTGTGGAACGTGGTTCCTCAAAACATCCGTCAAACATCCTCCCTCTTAAAAAAAAAAATTTCCTCTGGATATGAATTATTCTTCAGCTTTCTGTCTGTATATTGTACCTTATTATGGATATGTTATTTGTTTGTATTCCTCTATTTATTTGCATTCCTAAGGTCCTGTTTGTATCCCGAACCTAACTTTGTAAGTGACCTCTGTATTTTACTCTTCAGCACTTGGTATGTTTATTGTGCTTTGTTATGGATGTTTATTTGGTTCTGTTCCTCTAACCTATCTTTGCAAAGTGACCTTAGGCTTTTGAAGGGCGATATATAAATAAAAAATATAATAATTATTATTATTATTAGAATGATTTCTGAAGGCTCGTGTGACACTGAAGACTGTAATGGCTGCTAAATAATTAAGCTTAGCAATCACAAGAATAAATTACATTTTAAAATGTATTTATATAGAAAAAATTTAAAATCCAATACTAGTTCACAATTGTACTATTTTACCATTTTAAGTGACGTCTTTCAAAAACATTGACACAGACTCCAAACATTTGAAGAGCAAAAAGAATGATACTGTATATATCTTAGGCCCTGTGAGACCTCAAACAGAAGTCATGCTTTTTGATGTGGCATTTTAAACAAACTTTTCAAACCATGGAGCATAAATCTTGTTTATAATCAATTAGGGAAAGTCATTAAGCAAACCTGACCATATCAATTATTGTTTTTTGAGCTATTCAAATTTAAATCCCTTAAATTCAGAATTAACATCAAACATCAGACTCAAAGTGTTTATCTTACTGGGCATTGTGTGACGAGGCAGAACAAGGCATGAAAAATCACAAATGTGATGCAGAGTGATAAGGTCTCACCCAATCCGGTGTTGCTCAATGAGCTCGAGCTGCTCAGCGCGGTGGATGACACTCATGATAAGATCCAGCTCGGTTTTCTTAATTGTCTGAGCTTTCCTCTGTCTCTCTGACTGAAATGTGTGGATGGACCAACCTGTATGTAACCTGGGAGGAATCCAGTCACACAAGAGAGAGAAAAAAAAAACATCCCATCAGAATCAGATCAGTAAGAAATTAATTGTTTTATTAATGCAAACATGTCACATTGAAAAGACTTGTCTATTTCAACACACATTATTACATTGGTTGGTTTGTCAAATGACATGCTGAAATGCAATTTGCGAAACCAGAATAAAAAATAAAAAAAACACCTTACTTTGCTCTAAGCGATAGTTGTCTGTCATTGGGACAGACCCACTGCTCATTCTCACTGCCAAACATAGTGTCTGTCATGTTTCACTGTAGAGCTGTAATAGAGCAGAATGACAAGTCTAAAATATAACATAATCAGGTATTTTATAGAGTAATAGGTTTGAGAATGTAATTGTCAGGACATACATCTAGGTGAATGAAAGCATTCACCTTCAACATCACAGCCGTTCATTGGCTTTGACAGGTATTGCCTGTTTGTTGTGATAGAGCTTACATTCAAATCAATTATGTAAAAGTGGAAGGACGCGGCTCAATTATTGGATTATTCGTCTCACAACACCTGCCAAATGAGTTTCAGAGACCAAACACGAAGACATCTAACATAAGTGTCACTTAAATGGAATAATATTGTATGCGTACTGCATACATTTAATAAATAATTGATGAATTACGTGAACATTATTGAAATGATTTATAAATTGATATAAATTATTATTATATAAATTATTATTAATAATAATAATAATAATAATAATAAGAGGCCTTAAATCACAGGCAAATGATGGGGACAATTTACTGTTGACACTGGATTCATAAACTTTCTGCATCACCACTCATGTACTGTAACTGTATTATGCATACATTTAAGTTAAAGCACCTACCTAACATTCTCGCATTCCCTTCCTTTCTAACACACACACACACACACAATCTACCCCTTTATGGTTAACCAGGGCAAGTCTGTTTACTTTTCCATGAGGAGAACTGCACTTTATTTGGCTCTGCTGCACAGGCCTCGAGCACAGATGACAACAGCTCCAAAAAACTACTTTACACTAGCATACTTCACAGTATAGCATTTCCTCTCAAACCAACACCTGTAATTCCAGAGAGAGAAAACTTGAAAGCTGCAAACCCTGGTATGTCCTTGAAGGATAAGAGATATCAAACATTCCCTTTTCTTGTTACAACCTCCAAGTGACACGTTGTAGAAAATCACTGACTGGTATCCAGAAGGATATCAAAGAAAAAACACACACCTCTAACTATTACATTAACTACAGGTCTCTGAGTGACTCCACGCAAGGCACCTTTTTTGAAGACGTCAACTTTCAGGCATCCATCCACAAATTCAATCCACTTAAATGCTGATAGAAAACAGGCACACAGTCAAGAAAGAGTGTTTACCTTCCAAGAGGACAGACAAAGTGGCGATACTGCAGGCTTTGTCTCAGCATAAGAAAGTGAGAGTAGAGGAAACAAGGCAGCGGAGGAGGAGGAGGAAACTACTGATTACACTGATCTCAGATCAGGTTCGCTGCCTCTCTTGCAATGGGTCAGGTCACATGACCAGAGCACATTTCATCCAAAACATCCTGCTCCTCCACTGATTACAGTGATTGGATAAAGAAACAAAAGAGTGACGGTGATGAAGCCAAACAGAGACAGGCCACCAAGGTGCTAGAGGCTAAAGGCTTTACTATTGACCTGGCCTTTAAAAACCAGTCAATATAAATCACAGTAATCTCATTCGTTTGGTCTGCTGAGGCACTAAATCATTTAGAATAGCATATTAAAGGACGACTACGTTGTAAAACTTCTTGTGGAAAACAACGTATCAGTGGTGGTCATGCAATTAAGTCGCATGGTAGATCAACAGTTACAAAGACCTCATACAAACCTTATGAAAAGTGTCTGATGCCCTCAGCTCTGGCTAGTAACCACAGAGCCGAGTTAAGGCGTTAACTTCTTTCATCTTCGGAACACAAATCAAGATATTTTTGATGAAATCTGTGAGCTGGTTCACTCCTCCATAGGATTCTATGTACTTTAATTCTTTTGGCCCAGAAAAGTTAGTAAAAACATTGTTAAAATAGTCCACGTGACTACAGTGGCTCAACCTTAAAGGGTTAGTTCACCCAAAAATGAAAATTCTGTCAGTAATTACTCACCCTCATGTTGTTCCAACCCCGTAAGACTTTCGTTCATCTTCAGAACACGAATTAAGATATTTTTTATTAAAACTGAGATCTGGATCACTACTCCATAGGTTTCTAAGGGATTGAAACTTGTTCCCCCCGAAAAGTTATTAAAGAAATGGCTCAATCTTAAGTTTATCAAGCGACGAGAATACTTTTTGTGCGCAAAAACAAACAAAAATAACGACTTTATTTCTACTATTCATTTCCATCTCTGTTGGCCTCGTCAGTAGGGCTACGTCACACGTAGGGTCACAATTGGCCGACGCTGGTCATTTGTGTGATGTGTTTGACGTACACAACAGAAGCGCTACGTCGAGGCCGACCGGAGATGGAAACAAATAGTTGAATAAAGTCGATATTTTAGTTTGTTTTGCGCACAAAAAGTATTCTCGTCGCTCGATAAAATTAAGATTGAGCCACTGTAGTCACTTGGACTATTTTAACGATGTCTTTAATAACTTTTCGGGAGAACAAGTTTCAATCCCTTAGAAGCCTATGGAGGAGTGAGACAGCTCTCAGATTTAATCAAAAACATCTTAATTCGTGTTCTGAAGATGAACAAAAGTCTTACGGGGTTGGAACAACATGAGGGTGAGTAATTACTGACAGAATATAAATTTTTGGGTGAACTATCCCTTTAAGGCTGCTCTGTGCCTGCACAAAATTCTGTGTTAAGAGACAATGCAGCATAAAAGCCAAACTAAATTATGCATGCTCTGACCAACCTAAGCCACTTGTTGCAAATTTACACAGCAAAGGTGGCACAGAAGTGCTTCTAAAGAGGCAATTCTTTACTTAGACTCAAAAGGTGGCATAAATGCATTTACACAGCATTTTTAACTGCATACTGTTATACAAGGGGCTTAGGTGGGTCAGAGAGCATACATAATTTAGTTTTTATGCTGAAGCTTGAGCAGGCACTGAGCATCCTTAACTCAGCTGCCTTTGTATAACAATATGGAGGTAAATTTGCCGTGTAAATGCATTTAGTCCACCTCTGAGTGTGTAAAGACACATAATTGCCACTTCAGGAGAGCTTCTTTGACACCTTTGTGGTATAAATTTGCCATCAGATGCAGCCTATAACTTTTTATTAGCTTGTTCGAATTATTTCAGGATTTCAGTCAATAAAAAATAGGCTAATAAAACTCTATTTGCACACTTAGCCACTCTTGTAAATGTATGAATGTCATTGCCAAAACAACAACAACAAAAAAGTGTAATTTACTTACAAGAAAAATGGCACAAAGACATTTTCAAACTAAACACTTTCACAAAAGTAGTGTGTAGGGCTTTAAATTATAAAACAACAAACACATAAAAGTATTGGCTTTTTTTTTGTTTTTTGTTTTTTGACCATGTTCACGGTTATTATGAACTATAGCTTATTAATTGCATTACTCTGCCAGCACACGTGTAAACACTAAAATCACCTTGAGAGCAGATGGTTATAAATATAGCTTTTCAGAAAAGAAAGTGAAGTTTGGAACAAAAAAACTCTAGAATCATTTGTTTGGTCTCACATGGTTAAATATCTTGTTTGTTATCTAATGCAATCCTGAAAATTTCTTTGAAATCTCTGCAAAACCGTGAATTTGACAATGTCACATTGATTTTGGTTTTATTCCCAAACAAACAACATGATAACAGATGGTCTAAAAACACAGCATGTGCAAGCCTTACCTTTGAGACTTGTTTCCATTAGAAACAACAGGTAGAAGTTACTTATGTTCTTCACAAATTCTGTTCAGCGGTCGGACACAAACCCCCAAAGGCAGGGTCCAAGTTATATGAAGCCAAAAAGGTAGCAGGTGTCACAGAAAATCCAGTGGATAATAGTGTGAAGAGGTGTTTATTGTGCGAGCGCGAGTGCTTTGAGGTTTGTTGGCCGCAGTGAACTAGAGCCACACGGTTCAGTTTATCTTCAACTCTGTAAAAAATGTGAGGGGAAAATCTGAGGTCACACCTTCAGCTCCTATCACAGGCACAGCAGATGTTGGAGAGCTGACCACGTGCTCGCTCACGGGCAAACGCGCGCACATACGCGGCGCGTGCAAGTTTCCAGTGAGAAAGAGAGGAAGGTAACTGTTGGCTTTTTATTTCTTCATGTTAAAATTAAACAAAATCGTTTAGTGGATTATCCTGCTCAATAAAACCACGGATTACAGCCTACTTCAAAAATCAGAGTGCGTTTATTGTTATTTTTCTACCGTGGTAGGACGGGAAACCATGTAGACGCCAGATTATAGCTCCTAAACACTGTCTGTGCCTGTGGCAATAAATACAAATACTTAAGAATTGTAAAGCATGAATTTAAATGAACTTTCTAAGTCACAGTGCAATCAATCCTAGACATTTTTTTCTGGGCATCTGTGAATTGCTACCTGCCACCAGGCCTGTGTCTCTCCTGGGTATCTTAGCAACAGGAGCTTGTGGGAAAAAGCACAACACAGGAAAAAACACAGTTGGGCTATGCCACCAATAAAATGGTTATGTTAAATAATATAAAATATATTGTAAATTTTGAACAAAAGTAGGCCTATACATTTTAATATATAAAAGTAAATGAACATACTGGTTGTCAAAAGGTCTATATCTCAGTTTCTCTCTCTCTCACTCATATTAGGCACATTAGTACTTAGTTTTACCCTAAATGTAAATGGTTTCATGGTAATCCCAGATGGACTCGATGGGGGGGACATAGTTGGTGAGGAAGTATATAGAGCACATGTGTCATCTCTCCAGAAATGGTGCGATGAAAGTTCCTTAGAGAGAAATGTAACAAAAACAAAGGAACTTGTTTTTCATGAAAAGGTCCCTGTGCAGCCCCTTATAATTAGGGGACAAATTGTAGAGGTAGTAGAAAAGTTCAAATACCTCGGTACATATAGGCCTATTGATTCTAATCGAAATTTCGGTGAAAACACAGATTACATTTTTAAAACCTGTAACCAACGTCTCCATTTACTGCCCAAGCTCAACTCTTTCAGAGTGAGCAAGCACATACTAGCCTATATGGAAATAGTTGATAAGAATATGATAGAGAGTATTCTTACTTTTAACATGGCGATGTGGTATGGTAATCTAAATGTAAAAGGGAGAAGCAAGTTGCAGAGAATAGTAAACCTCGCCTAAAAAATCATAGGGACAAGTCAGAAACAATTAAATTCCATGTACGAGGAAGTTCTCAGGAAAAAAGCTTTTAAAATAGCAAACGATCCCTCTCATCCACTCAATAGGGAGTTTGAACTTCTTCCCTCTGCCAGACGTTATAAAGTACCTAGGGCAAATTGTAACATCTTTAAAAATTATTTTATTCCTAATGCAATTCGGACGTTGAACACCACGTCCCGTTGATGCATTGTAACGTAATTGCTACTGCACTGCATTTTGCCCTGAAGATGTCTGTGTTAGTCTTGTTTGTTCTTGTTGTTGTTGGTTTGATTGTTGTTTTTATGAGACCGAAGGCAAATTTCCACATTGTGGACAATAAAATGAATGAAATTAAATGAATGATGGTGAGATGAGATCTTCGTTTGGATCTTACCGGCAGTTGTCAGACTCCTTGTTCATACAAAAATCTCACTGGATTGTTACAAGTAATGGCAAAAGGAGTGTTTGGAAATGTAAACTGATATCTCCTTCTGACACACTACAGCAAAAGATATAAATAACTGGCTTAAGTTTGGTAAAAATACTAAATGTGCACTTTTGCACAATACTGTATAGATATATTTCTGTAGGCCTATAATAATAAACTACCGTTTATAATCGCATCTTAAGACGTCAACATTCGAACTTTTTATTTTTACATCAGACGATATTTGAGTAAGCTGAAACCCAATAGGCCTACTTGCATTTAAAAGTGTAATTCTGTTAAAAATCCTGTCGTCACTGGCACACAATTAAATTCTGGGGTAGGCAAGGCCATGAAGGGTCCATCTGTTGTATCCTTTACTGCACAGGAAATGAAGGACAATGAATAGGGACAGCCTTCGCCGCGCCACTGTGATGCAATCGGCCTTCGAAGGATGCGGCCTCTGAATTGGGATGCAGCTACAATCTGCAGTAGTTCTATGAAGGGACATGGATGGTGAAGAAAAAAATGAGCTGGGAGGAAAAATTACTGAACATGGCAAATGGCAATGCTTTTGCGTTCTCTGCGTTGCACCAATAAACTTTGGATTCCCTCGCAAAACATGTGTACCGCACAGATAATCAATAATCCGTTTTATTAATGAATGATTTTTAAAACTCAAACTTGTCTTGTTGCATTTTCAACTGTAATAAAGGAGAAAATAAATGCTTAAGTCTCTCGTTCCTCAGGTGAACCGGCTGCGGAAGCCATCAAATCCGTTATTGACAGAAAACACAATTAGTTACGCCCATGGCCTTCAACAGAACTGAGTGCATCTGTCATGCCCTCCACACAAAACCAACCACTTCAGTTTACAACATGCTTCTAGCAAACCGAGAATCCCTTGCTTTTTATTTTCCACTAATGGAGGTTACATAAATACATTATTACCCGTGATCAGTGAGATTGAAGTCAAATAACAACATTAGATTAGAGGGATCACGAAGCAAGAAAAAAAAACTTGAACCATGAAATTGGTCTTTAATAAGACAAAACACCAAAACCAAGAAGTCAGTGTTATCTCAGATTTTATTCAGCAAAGCATGTGCCTACAATATCTTACAAACAGAACAAAAACAGAGGGATTGTCCTTGTACAAACAGGTCAGCATAGAACATTTACAATCATGCATCATGACGAGTCGAAGGGCTCGCGACGCCTCTCGCCAACACGAGGGAACTGGCAAAGTGTGGGACGCAAGTTCAGGCAAGGAGAGGACCTTCTACCACTTACAACTACAATTCACTCAAATGCTACAAACCCAAAGGAAGGACGAGGGGAAAGATCAATATGATCTGAGCATCAGGCAGCATCCGTGGAATTCGTTGTCCTTTTCCATTATCCTCCAGCAGCACTGAAAAGCCAACTTTAATGAGCGCAGAAATGATGCATTAGCTGGATTCAGCCATCAGAAAGGTTTGAACTGATTTCGCAATTACACAAAAAATGACACTAGACATGTGGAAATGTCTCCAGGGCTTAAGAAACAAGATTAAATAGCAGGTTTATAATGGAAGCTCATTTTCACCACATAATAAGAAAAACAATTGCGACTTTTTATTTACTCATTGCCAGTTGAGGATGTGAAGGACACACTTGATGCAGCCTTCAAAATAATCCAAAAGAAGGACATCAAACGAAGGCTGACTTCCTAGAATCCATGAAAATTGAGAAGGCCTTGGATGGAGTTTAATGACGTGACAGCCGAGATACGCAGCCTTACTTTGACGCAGCCTTCTGATTGAGAAGAGCCCTACAACTTGAAATAGTTAGATATAAACTCGAAATTGCGAGAGAAAAAAAAAAGTCAGAATTACTAGATGCAAACTAGTTATTACGAGTTTATAATTTGCAATTGCAAGATATAAACTCACAACTGTAAGAAAGTCAGAATTGTGAGATATAAATCCATAATTGTGAGGGAAGTGTCAAAAATATGAGATTGTGAGAAAAAAGTCAGCATCTCGCAACTGAATCTGAATTAGTTTATACCTTGAAATTTTGAGATATAAACTTGCGGTGGTAGAGACAAAAAAAATCTAAATTGTGGGAAAAAAAGTCCGATTATTGTGGTATAAACTTGCAATTGTGAAAAAGTCAGAATCTTGCACCTGAATCGCAATTGCGAGTTTATATTGCACAATATAGTCACAATTAAGAAAAAGTCAGAATTGTGAGATACAAACTAGTAATTACGAGTTTATAACTTACAAACTGAGAAAAAGTGTGAGATATAAATCACAATTGTGAGGAAAAGTCAGAATTGCGAGATACTAATGAGTAATTACGAGTTCATAATTTGCAACTGCAAGATTTAAACTCACAACTGTAAGAAAACTTCAGAATTGTGAGATATAAACTCACAACTGTGAGGAAAAAAGTCAGAATTGTACATTGTGAGAACACAATTGTGAGGAAAAAGTAGTAATTGTGAGATAAAAACCCGCAATTGTGAGAAAATGTTGAGACAAACTCACAATTGAGACAAAAAGTCGCAATAACATTTGTTTTAATTACATAATGGAAACAAGCTTCCATTGGTTGCTCAATAATTTAGCATTTTTATATAACTTTATCAAACTAGTTATGGTAGGATGAATTAAAAAGGGGAGTAAAAAACAAAAACGTTTGAAGCAGAAAAAGCACAACTGAATCCCACTCTTTCACAGCCATTACTGCAGTTTTGACTTGGACATGAAATGGGGAGGAAGTCAGTGAGAGCAGATTTATTTATTTCAACTCAAAATGTATACAGCAGATTAAACTGAAGGAGGAAAACTGTATTAAACACGACAGTGATGAACATGACTGACACAGTGCAAAGGCACATTAGTGTTTGGATGCCTGTTTATTATGGGCTGTAATATTGGGAGAAAGAAGGCGAGTGCTGATGAATCGTGACTGATGCAGCTTAAGGAGGTTGTAACTAAGCAAGGCATGATGGGAAAATGGGTTTGTCGATAAAAGAGCAGTGAATCATACGAAGATGCAATGCTAAACCAAAGAGGAGCGTGAACTACACAGAATGGAGGGGGAAAGCATCCGTAAACAAGTCTCATGCACATCTACTGGATATGATCACACATGCATGATATGAGTTTCATTGGGTAGAAATGAAAACCTAAATGACAGTAAGAATAATGAAACGGTAGCTTTGAAAGGCAAAGATTAAAACAAAACTAAAAGTATTAAATAAAATGGCAGGAAACAACGGATGGTTGAGAAATGGATAAGAGTACAATGATTACAAAAAAATAAGATATCTATAATAACGATTTACACTTTTTTAAATTCAATGTTAAATGTACAAGAGATTGCTGCTGCACCACTGCTGTTAATACGCTGATTTTACCAATACATTCATTTGAAACGTCCAGAAACAGATGTGGACCTAAATGAGACGTGAAGCCTGAGGCCATGAATCGTAGCGTTAATTCAGATTTAAACACACAAATCCATCGCTCCATGAATAGGCTTTTTATTTCGACTCACTAACACGGTAACATTCTGAGTAAGAGGATGTTTTGTCATGTTTTACACCCATCTATTTGCACTTAAGAGGAATTTAATCGAGCACTGCATCCACATCCACTCAGGCATCTCTTTTAGACACGTTCGCATTAAAACTAGCGCGGGGTTCGGATGATAAAAGTAGCATGTCATACAAATGCCAGCTGTCATCACTAGAGGAACTCGTCTCAAAGATCATCACCAGCAGCCTGATCATGGTACATGGTGGAGATCCACGCATCTGCACGTCCTCAAAGAGGAATCAGAAGAAATGCCACTGCAGAATCGCCAATGGACACATATGAAAGGGTCGGTTAAGACAAAGACGCGAGAGGAACGACAAGGCAAAGGTCACCTCCAGAGAAATCAAATATCACAGGATGTAGGATACACATTTGTGATCTGATCAAGAACACAAAGAGCAAGCATGAGAATGGATCAAATTTAATGGAGGTGATATTCCTCATCTCTAGTCAAACACTTTCCTCTGTTGGTACTGGATATACTGAACATTTACAGGATGGCACAGGGTGCAGGGGAAGCTCAGGCAGACTGCTTCTGTACTGAATTTAAGAGTCCTAGAATTATTTACACAGTAGATACAGGCACTTAAAAGTCTTTGGTTGGAGTGACCCAACATTGCAGAAAAATGCATTCACAGAGCTTTTTTTTTTTTGCACCCTTCTCCTGGGTTCAGTAGGCAACATGTAGTTTTCTCACTTCCCTTTCCGATATGCTTAGGTTCAGATGTTCACCTTCGACCCCGTTTATCCCGCCGACAAGGCCACCTGTGAGAAAAACACTTTTAGTATTCAGCTAGAGCACGTTTGTTGTGAGCTGGATGACGACATTCATGTAACAAGAACAGCAACTACAGGCTCAGTTACAATTTAACAAGCAGACTCATCACACAGATCATCTTATACACAGGTCGTACCTTTTCTGGACAAAAATCTGGGTTGTTCTGTCGAACTTTGCCAGGCCTGCCCTTGATGACTGCATAGCAGAACATTGTGATGACCATTACAAACAGGAAGTAGCTGGTGTGCATGAGGTGCAGGTTAATGAGAGAGCGATCGTCCTATCGGGAAAGAGAACGCAATTTGCACCTGTAAATACATGCTTTTACAACCTTTTATATAAACTGTAACAGTTTAGTTCATATTCTATATAATAATTCAAAGTGATAAAAAGTAAATATCTGTGGCCATCACTTTGAATTACAAAATCTTACAGATTTTTTAACATTTTTTTATTATTGGCATCAGTCTGAGTAGGGTGATACTGTAAAATATCACTGATGATGGTGTATGTTACAGGGACTGATAAATGCAAATCCCAATTTTCGGATTAAATAAAAGAAAATTTGATGCTTAGGTTTTATACATATTATGGTAAGATCCTCTTTCTAAAAAAATAAAATAAATACTGCAATAGATCATATCCAAACCCATGTATCGTGATGCGTATCATATCTCCAGATTAATGGCGATACACAGCCCTAGTAAATAATAGATTCACTGTGCAGTATAGACAGATTTTTTGATTATAACAAAAGAGTTTTCACTTGTGCTGCTGCTAAACTGAAGTGATATCCACCTCATTGATTATAAAGGGGGGTTTCTGTATATAACCCAATCATAATTTGACTTAAATGTCGCAGACTTGGCGAATAAAGCTCATTCTGATTCTGAAGCTCAGTTATTTTTCCGGAGTTGAAGTGAATTTTCTTGCTTCGGCTTTCACACCTACGTGCACGGATACGGTGATACATGGCTCTAGTGGAAATAGGCCAGTTTGAAATGGCACAGCATACACATAACACTTTGCAGTTTTATTTCTAATTCAAAATACTCCCGCACCTTTGTCTTTTGAGCCTAATCCATAATATATATTAGTACTGTACTTTCACAAAGCACTTATTCACACAATGTCCCTATCAAACACTCACATCTGGAACGATGACAGTGAGCTTGGGATTCAGTGTGTGATACACCTTCCCAATGGCACCTTTGTAACACCAGAATGGGTTGTACTCCTGTGTGTACTTTGTGTCCGAGTCTCGTGCTGTGGTGAAAATCTTGTACCAGGATGTGGCATTGCTGTAGGTCTCTGGCACACAGTGAGGCGGCTGCCTGCAGAGGATTTGCAAAACAAGGCATGAATTACTCATCCTAGATGAAGGAATCTCAAGTCAGTCTTCTTAAAAAATGTCCTAAAAAATATCCTGCCCGTCGGTGTATGTTCTTTATGTTTTGCTTTGGCAGTCTGGGTCAGTTAAACACTAATTTCTGAGTTGTTAGTTACTCAACACTCCAACGAATTTACAGAGAAAATCCACATTTGAAAGCCTACAGCAATATTTGAGAGCACATCTTGAAGATACTAAACACATAGTATAGGAGAGTGGGGTAAGATGTGTCACTGGGTAAGTTGTACCACCCCATTATCTAATAAACCGTGCATATATGTTTGAATTTAGAAAGAGCCCATAACACCAGGGTCATTATATTAACAACAACAATTCAAAAAACATTTTCTGTCTATATCTTTGGGTAGACAGCGAATCAATTCGGTTAACAATTCATAGGTTTTCGATACGATTTTTGCAAATTCAGAACGATACAATTCGAGAGGATTCACAATGAAATTCGATGGGATTCGATTAAAGATTTGATTCTGCATTTCTAAGTGCATTCACTGGGGTACGTTTACACGACAACGATGTACTAAAAACGTAAAAGTTTATAAAAATATATCGAATTAGAAAAGGTTGTAAACAGTTTCATTACATTCAAATTTTGTGCATTTTTAACTTCTCTATTTTCAGTTGATAACAGACATCCTGATGTACAGTAAATTGTGCAAGTAAAAAAACTGCACAACTTACCCTACATGACTGATCTGTAGTGTGATTTGGCACATACACTTTCTATAGACACTTACACTGTGACTGGGAAGACATTACTGGCTGCTGTGACGGTCATACAGGTGCTGAAGACCATCTGCTCACAGCGACCATGCAGAACACACTCATCTGAGTTCCAGGCTGCCGGCAGAGTGAAAGTGATGTTCATCTCTTCATGGGCCTCTCTGCCTTTAATGACACAAACACACCCACACAGAGTCAGCATGTTCTGTAAAACAAAGGGAGCTTAGATGTGCCTGCAAGTGATATCTAGAAGGTATTCAGTTCCGGCTTCTCTAACACAGTTATCCCTTTGTGCACAACGGACCATTGTTTTAACTGGACTATGTTCAGTCACAACACCAGGGGAAAAAATAAACACACAACAATGACTCCCCACCCTGATCTATTTGAATAAAATAGACAGTCACGGAGGCTGGATTCTGTTCTAAATTTCTAAACGTACTCACTACAAATACCTCATTGACGAGACGCACATACACATCAGTTTTTTAACCATTATTTTAACTAAAAAGCAACATATATTATTGTCAAATGTCCTCTATGATTCGAGTATATTATTAAAATAAGCTTGTTTCAATGGTGTTTCTTTCCCCACTAAAGGAGATAAAAACTATATTTGCATGCCTGGAAAACCGATGTCCTGACTCACAGTAGCTTCAGTACTTTCCTATCCTATCAAGGAAGTGCAAACTGAGTGCAGAGTAGAAATATGCAAGTTGTGACAAATTATAAAAAACAGCTGATAAAATCATTGACTACGTTTACATGCAGCCAATAACCCGTTCAAAACCGGAATATTAGCAATAACCCGGTCGCGCACGGCCATTGGCAATATGGTAATAGATAGTACATAGTAAACACCGGCAAAAACTCGAATATTATCCCTGGGGTACCCCTTTTCTAACCCGAATATTTGGTCATGTAAACGTGTATCGGCATATCCCCATCAAAAGGAACAACAGATTTGTGTTCAGCGCATGTTCTATTCGCAAGGAATCTTGGTCATTTGAGTAGAGGAACTTCCGTATTCTGCGTGCAGTATACCGGAAGTAAACAAGAAGTAGAGGTAAACATGGCGAGACGCAGCACAGCACCATACTTTTGGAGCGAGGAGGAAATTAATTTCGATCTATTACACAGGGTATCTGCACATTTTTTAACAGCTAATTTAATGACCTTTAAGACCTTTTTTAAGTCCTCTAAAAGGCAAATTTAAGACTTTACCACGAAAAAAAAAAAAAAAAAAAGTGAAAATGTTCAGCACGACACACGACCAGTGTTCATTTTGGCAGCCATTTTTGTTTTAGTCTTAGTCTTCATCTTCAGATGAAAATGCTTATTGGTCTTAGTCACATTTTAGTCATTTTGTCTTTCATAGTTTTAGTTGACGAAAAGTCATTGCATTTTTAGACATTACTTTTAGTCAAACTGCAGTTACCGACATTCATTTTGGCAGCTATTTTATATGTAGTCTTTAGACAAAAAAAAATCATTATAATTTTTCGCTTTAGGCCAATTCAATTAAGCTTATGAGAAATTTGAATCAAGGTAACAGGCTGTATTGACATTGCACTCTTTAGCAGTAGCACTTGTGCAATTCTACATATCCCTGTTCCTTAGTTCAGTGGGTCTCCAATGTTTTGGAGTGCCGTAACCCCTCTTGCACTTAGACTGCAGTCACACCTTTTCCATTAAGGGACAATATCTGCCCCTTTAATCGATTTTTTCCAGTTTATTTTTTACCTTTATAAATACTTTTATAAAATAAATAATGCTTTAAATAAAACAATGTTCAATATGCAATGATGGTAAAAAACGAAGTGATACTTTTAAATATTAAATTAAAATCGCCAGTAGGTGGCGGTAAGTCACTATCTTTATAAGTGAGTCATCGAGTCATTCATTCATCAGTAACAAAGCAAGTGGCTGTATTTATGAACGGGTCATTGAATCTCACGATTCGTCCAAAGCCATAGATTCGTTCTCGAATCACCGCTGTGTGCTGCAGTTCTGCTGTGGCTTTCGTTGCAAAATAGCAATAATAAGCAATAATATGATCAACATTAAAAACACTGCTGGATATCAGCCTGCATTTTGATCGCAGATTTAGTCGCACAAACAGCGCAAGCGGCTCGTGACAGAACACAGACCAACTGAATGACACTCAATTTAAGTAGAAAATCTTAAATGAAGATCACTGAACTCCAACTTACTTGTCTGTGTTTTCAGATCATCCGCGATTTTTCAGCAGAGAGGTTCGCGCATGGTTGCCAGATATATTGACAAGACCGAGTAGAAAACGAGTTCTTTTTTAAAATGAATAGCTCCGACTGGGGATTTACATTATTTAAATCTGGCAACTGTAAGCATGAACGCAAAAACAAGTGCTTTTGGTCAAGTTTGTATTTTTTTAAACAACTTCTTTTCTTTGTATTTCTTTTCTCGTCGACGATATTGTACTGTTGATATAGTCACAGTTATCGTTTAATGATGTCACGTGGGTATCGTCTCTCATCGTCTTGTCTTAGTCAGGGAAAAAAAGGTCGTCAACGAACATTTTTCATAGTTTTCATTAACGAAATTAACACTGCGTCTGCGACACGACACAGAATAAATGTGGCGAAGCATAGCGGCACAGCTCACCAGAGCTGGTGTGGGCGGCAAACCATCAACGCAACGCATTCATCAATCACTTACTCGTCAGTCACCTATGGGATGATGCAGGTTGGTCAAATTGCGGTTAAAAAAAAAACGGATGATGAGTCGGACAAGAAATTTAAGGTCCCCGCATGAAATTTAAGACCTCCTTATCAGAAATTTCAGATTTCAAGACATTTTCAGGCCTTAAAAATCGAAAATTTTATTTAAGACGTTTTAAGACTTTTTAAGGACCCGCGGGGACCCTGTTACAAAGGCGATCGCTATCTGCCCCGAACTATCCATTATCCGCGTGCTGCTGCTGTTGTTGTTGTCTTTGGCTACAGGAAGAAGAATCGGAACTGACGCATATTGCGTCTTAATGTTGTCCGTATGTTCCAGACGCTAACCGTGCGTCGCCGTTTACGTCGGGATATTGCCAATTGATTACAAACTCCATGTATACAGGAGTAACTCTCTCTGCTCACGCATGTAAATGGCTTATTCCAAATGTTTCAGAAACAAGAATAGTGACCTTAACCTGACCATAACCCGAATATTGACAGCTTGTAAACGTAGTCAATGATCACACGGAGGTGAGTTATCAGATGGCACACGTCCAGGTTAAATCCCAACCCCACCCCGCCATAAAAAACTGAGACATACCAGCAAGGCCAACTTGATGCCCAAGCGCACTGGCATAAAGGTGGGTAATATTGCGCGAGTAGCCGCCGAATGGCCTCAGTGGATCCAGGGTCAATGTGATGGCCACTGAGATGTTGACCAGACCGGGGTCCTCCAGCAGGGCTGGCGACTGCGTGCTGGATCGCGCCTGACTACTGGTCACCGTGCTCTCTGGTGTGATGGACTCATTCAAGCTGTGCTTAAGGGTCTCGTTTTCTGAGATGCAAAAGTCAAGCTCGTTGAATCGGAGAAGGAAGGTGTTCCAATCCTGGGGAGAGAAAAAAATTATACAAGCGTCACAAAAAAGTTAATTCAAAGTAAAGATTATCGCCAGCATTTCCTAAATGTATCATGTATGTCTATTACAGTGTTTTATTTACTAAAACTATAATTGAAATAAAGCTGGCATAAAAATTTAAAAATAAAGTTTTAGATGAAGTTTTAGATGAAAATCTTTATTTGAAAAGGAAATAACTCCAAGTTGAAGTAAAACAAATTCTAAAATCAAAACTGAATTTAAAATAAATGAAAGCTTACATATTTTTTTTATTTTTTAATTAAAATTTTTATTTTATAAAACAAATTACAACTAAAATGCAAACATAAAATATAAAAAGCTAATTCAAAATACATATACACATATGTTATATTATATACTATTATATAAATAGTATATAAATAATACTAAAATAACACCGGTCTACTAATCATTAACTATTTTGTTCCCAAGTATTTTCAATGGGTCATGGCTCACATATTTGAGGTAAACCAAGTTATTTTCTACCTCGGTCATTTCAGGTGATTTGATCTCCTTGATCTTAAAGAAGTATCCTATAGTGAGGAAAGCAATAGCCACAGCACTGACGCTGACCATAAAAATGACCAGCGGTGGACGGTTACTTATGTAGGTCTTCAGATTCTCCAGTGGATTCAACAACAACACCTGCAACAAGAAAAAAGTCCCACAAGCTTAGGGAAACTCTGACCTACATCAACACTGGCATTGAATGAATCTATAACATGGCAAAGAATTCTAATTCATTTTTGTAAGAACTGGTTTGTGTTCTCGGTCCGCTCTAGCTTATTTAATTGTTCTCTCCACTTGACAAAAGTTGAACTATGAAGTTTCACAACTTACTTTACAGTGATTTAGACACATGTACACATTCCTAAACACCAGTCAATGGCAGATCTGGGTTCAAAGTCTTGCTTTGTTTCGCACATTATTAATATTATATCACTCAAAGAGGGTTAATGGTTACAAAATCAAATATTATTGCAGCTTAAGAATTATTAGAGGAGTAAAGCTCGGTACATTAAATTGTGTGGAAAACAAACAAGAGATACTGTCAGTGTGTCAAGTGGTTTTAGAAAGTAAGCAGAAACTCCACACCCCACATACAAACTCAAACAAACAACGGCTGAATGAGCTGACAAAAATAATAAAGAGACAAAACTCTCAGTGAATACTCTTAGCACTTCTGTGCGGCAAATCCAGTTTTGCAACAAAATTAAATCCTGTAGATGAAGACATTGAGCCACTATCAAGAAACCTCTTTTTTCGTAAATTGTAGAAGCAAAACCGTAACAATGGTTTGTGTATAATATGTGACATGTAACACTGCCTCAAGTTCTCTTGATGTGAAGCATATGTTTCCACCCTTGTATTTTGAATAAGGAAATAAACTCACCAACACGTTAAATGGTTGTTGAGCATGCATTCTTCATCACTTAAACTCATCGGTACTTACATGTGAATGTGTGATTATAATCTTTGGAAAAAAATTCATGATTTTTTTAATCCCATTTTGTGAAAATGTGTCAACAGCAGGCAAGCAATAATGGCATAAATAAGAAATCACAACTGATATTACTTCCAATGTATCTATCACTGCACAGTAAAAATCAAGGCATATGTTAATTAATATAAAAGGTCATCCGTGTATTCAATGCATATGGAGGACAGGGTTCCTCAAATCCAGTCCTGCAGTTTTTATTTTATATGGTGCATCCTTAGTTCCAACCTTAATCACACCTGAACAAGCAAGTCAAGGTCTTGAGAGTTCCTACAAAATTGCAGGTAAGTGAGTTCAATCAGGGTTTGAGCTCAACTCTGTCCTGTGCAGTTTATACACTAAAAGGCCAATTCACACTGATCAAGAGGACAATTACAGACATTCCACGACCCAACGAAAGCCAACTGAACATGTTCAACCAGAGAAAACAAGTGGCGAGTCGACCAACGGCAACAGGTGTAACACGCATGGCGCTCAGCCTGTGCTTCGGAAACCGACCAAAGAAAGCCATCTTGAAGAACATCTCAATTCTCTAATTGCTCTACGAGGAGGCGAGGAACAAGGAGTGAGGAAGCTTCCAGAAGAGTTTTGAGCGAGGATACAAAGGTGTGCGGAAGTCTTTTTTGAGAAACCTGACGCACAAATAAATTGTCCTCCCCTTTCACATCTGTCACAATTATTTTCATTTAAGCTTTTCCTTTGTCGTTTAAATAAACCATACATCTTAAATATTTCAACAGGGCATCTTGCGTTATTATCATTTATTAATAATTTCTTAAATTAACCAAACCTTAACAACATACGGGCAGATCCCTTGAGCGCATCTGATGACGCTGTGAAGTGACGCTCGAGTGATCAAGAATATTCCAATATACAAATAACTTTTCCTTCGATTCCTCTGTTCTCGTTTTCTTTCCTTGCAGCCTTCCCTCGCATCCTACGGGGGTTGGAGCTGAGATGTGAGGAAAGGAAACGAGGATGCACAAATTAGAAATGAAAAGCACCCACTGATCCGATAAAATCGTTTGTCAGCAAATGTCAGTGCAGTGTGAATTGGCCTACAGAACGGTTGGTTCTGAAAGTAATTTTCCCATAAGGACTTTTAAAAAAAAGTTTTAATTCAATAGTTAAGTCATGAACCAAACTAGCCATCTTGAAGGTGAATCTTCACCTTCACAACATCAGAAATTTAATTTGAAGCAAAAAAGTGTTTGAAAATCTGACAAGAACACAAAGGTACAAGACTGTGTACTTAACTGCTTTAATGAGGGAAATAACTTGTATAATGAAGCAATGCAAATGACAATAAAATTTAAAACGATTGTATTGATTTAAAAATGTATAGGCTACAGAAACAATATATTTTATGTGTATTGCAAAATATGCATATAAATATATGTAGTTTGAGAGTAGGGCTGTCACTTTACGTTCGAAAATCAATTGTACAATCGATCGGACCAACCAACCAACACAAGTTTAGAAAACGAAAATAGGGAATTGGTTTTAACGTCCTTTTTTTACTTTTTTTCATCTTTCTTGTTAACAAAATGCTTTTTAATATTCGCTATTACTTCAATCAATGCAAGTGAACAAGCGCGCCGTTATCTGTTGCTTAGTGACGTGTGTTCAAGCAAGCCAGAAATGCACAGATTCTGCGCAATACGCTGTATTTTATATATCAAGAGGACTCAACTGACTTGTGACTCAAGCGCCCTCTTTACGCTCATCCTAATGCCTGTTACTTGTCCATGGATTTGCCTATATTTTGGTGTTGAAAATGGAAACGTCTTTAGACATGGAAAATCGATTTTACAATCGATTCAGTGAACACTTATGTCTCAAAAATCAAACAGGATTTTTCACGAAAGTGACCGCCCTATTTGAGAGCGTAGGGAAACTGAAAGTGATTCAAATTGCTAAAATGTTATTTTTCTGCGACGTGCTTGACGCAATTCTGATTGGTGGAAATTTCACTGCAGATTCATGGGTAATGTCGTTATTCACAAGGGATTCTGCTGTTTAACATGATTATTTTAAAAGAAAAACATGTTGAAATAATTCAGGCTGACGTCTTCAACAGAAGCATTTATTGACTAACTGACTCCTACGGTAGCTAACATTAATGTTTGCTCAGCAAATTATCAATACCGTAACCAGCTGATAATAGCAGCAGTCAACAATCGTACTACTTGCTAGGGGTGGGAAGATCGATCCTGAATATCGATACTGTTTTTTTACCAGTAATTTTTAATCGATACTGTTTTTTTACCAGTAATTTTTATTAATTTAGCACGCAACTCAGTGTGTAAGATAGGCTTCTGAGTGGAAAAATAAGCAAATAATTGTGTATGACAGAACTATTTCTCCTAGTCATCTGCATACAAGACGAAACCAATCAATCACAGAGAGAGTTTGATGCTGGTGCTTCGCTGAGCTCACAGGCCCACAGTGCGTTTGGGAAACGAAGCCTTGCTTAGATGACAGAGAAACAATCAGGAGATATTTCGCAAACTAAAAAGTGTACATACCAGTTCAAAATGTTGACGTCAGAAAGATTTTTTTAAAGGAGCTGTATGTAAGAAATTTATTTCAATTAAGCATAAATTTTCCCTGATATGTCACTAGACATTAAGAAATCATGTTACTTTCAAATACTTATATCACTGACAACAGTAGTCCGGCCAGGATATTGTCATTTAAAAAGTGAAGTTGCAGCCCTCAACTGATGTTGATGTTGTCATGTTGTGTTTTGGTCTGATGCTCCACCCTCCACCGATCTACCAATCACGAAGTCAGTAGTGTTGCGGCATTCGGGTTGCCCGCTCTGCTCTAGTTCCCACAGCTGCAGATACAAATGTGTCGGAATCGGATCCTGCAGCATATTTGGCAACCTCGAGTCAGGGGGAAGGGGGAGGGGATACACTGCTCTACAGTAATTTGAAAGTGATTGCAGTACCAGTTTGGGCCACAATCTTACATACGGCTCCTTTAATGAAATTAATATTTTTATTCAACATAATCAATGCATTAAATTGATCAAAAGTGACAGTCAAGGGTTTTACACTGTTAAAAAAAAACATCTATTTCATATAAATGCTGTTCTTTCAACTTTGTTCATCAAATAATCCTGCATAAAATGTATCATGGTTTCCACAAAAATTGATAATAATAAATCAGCAAATCAGAATATTAAGGATTATGAAGACTGGAGTGATGATGCTGAAAATTCAGCTTAGATCACAGAATAAATTACAGTTTACTATGTCAGAAAACAGATAGCCTATGTTAAATTGTAATAATATTACAGTTTTTACTGTATTTTTGATCAAATAAATGCAGAAGAGAATTAAAAATCTTACAGTGTCTAGTGTACAATAGTGTATTTACTATAATTAGGGTAGTTTGGTAAAAGAAATCACAAAATAGTTAGTGGTCATGAAAACGTTTTCAGATTTAACATATTAATGAGGCATTCACCTCATAAAACATGACACACTGCTCTATCACAGGAAAGTGCATGTAAGTTCAAGTGCATTCTTTTAAAATTAAAATGTATTGGTATCGTTATCGGCGATACTGGCCCTGTATTTACTTGGTATCGGATCATACCGAATTTTGCAGTATAGCCCACCCTTGCAACGCTAAGTTGTGTATATATATTGTTATAGTAACAAAAGACGCCCTCGGCTGCTATTTGGAACCAAATGCTGCCAACTTTTTTTTACTAAAAAAAAGCACCCTTGTCAACTTTTTCTTGTCAAAAAAGACGCCAAGTGTGAACACGCCCTAAGTCGATTATTTTTAGTGAATCATCAAAAACACTGGAGCAGTTAACGTTACTACAATTACTAGCTGACTTGATGAACTGCAAATTAATACTGTCATCATGTCTGGCTCATATTGAATACAAAAAATATGTTGTAGTGTCATTCAGAACCAATGAAATATTGATCATACAATATGCTTATTCTCTTTAATTGACATATATAGATATGGCCAACTTCTGAATTGCATAGGTGCCATCTCCATCTCTATGAAAAGTCATTAAACAGTCTGTGTAAACTTTTACAAGAATTTCATAAATTGCATTTCTGATCTCTGACCAGAAATGATCTCAAGAATTGGCAACCACTGATCTATATAGAATGACTAATGACTCATTCTATATAGATCAGTGTTGGCAACAGACTGATGAGGGAAGTTGTTTTTCCTTTCAAATTTTCTATTTATTATTTACAAATAGTAACTTACAATCTTTTTTCAAAATATTTCTATCATACACGTAGTAACGTTAGATGAACCACTAATCAACCGAAATCGTTGAGAATAAATCGAAATAAGCTTAGTTGATTCCCACCCTGCCTTTCCAGACAGCACATAGGGATCTACCTGACAGAAACACACTGTTATGTTCCCTTGGCTTGTATCATATTTACTCTCATTAGACTGCTGCTGCTGATGGCCTGAATCTCTCGACCTCTTTAGTCGTAGTCAGCAGCACATATTGAGCTGTCAAAATCTAACTTACACGACGGCTGAGTGTCAAATCCCAGTGATCTACCAATCGAGACAGTATTTCTGGGGTCTGTGACACACGTAAATGCAGAATTGACAGTCAACTCACTAGGTTTTAATACACAGCCGACATAACGTTATAGCTGCTTATGTTAGCTACGAGATTCGATATAGTATATTTGCTATTCTCACAAAAACAGCTCAACCTGGTGATATCCAAATGGAGCAGCTACGCGGTTAACTAGTTATGCAACCATTCCCAACCACACAAATACAACATGTTAAGCAATTGACTCAAAACAAGCTGGAAATGTCAAACTCACCATTTTGCCTCAGCGAGTGCGCAAGACAGCTGAGGCGGCTAACGCTAACAAACTGGAGCCTAATGGGCCTGTGCGACAAACGCACAGCTGTCAGTGGTATTAGAGTACGCAACACTCCTTCCCATTATTTGCAGACGCACTATATTCTCAAAACAGGGTTTTAAATGGCCTTTGCGACTACAACGAGCTGTTGGTTAACGGACACTGACTGGAAATGTCTTCTGTTTAGAAACCAGCAGCAGCCCAACCAATCACGTTACTTTCACTTCTCTACGCACGCACCGATCACGCACGGCGGGTCTAGCACAGTGCAAGGCCTGTCATTGGCTTATGCAAACCTACAGAGGCTGTGATTGGTCGGGGCTGTTGTCAATCACGCTGAACGCTGACTGGTGCTGTTGAAATGTGGCGGGCCGCGGGCGGCTATGTAAAGTCATGAAGATTACTTTCAAGATGTAAAGATACTCAGAGGAACTCTAATGTGAAGAACATAAGTGTGCATGTGTGTGTTGATGGGCTTTCTAGCCATCTGGTGAGATCAAGTATTTTGTTATTAAGATGCTTAACGTAGTGTTGTTGTTATTACGTTAACGTTACCTCTTTTTAATAACGTTGTTGTCGATTGTGTTCTCAAACTCTGTCCAGGGAGTCATGGTGATCTTGAGAGAGGGGATCTGCCCTGGAATAAACGAGGACTTCATTAAGGCTCTACAATCAGAGGACATCAGAACAGGTGTTGACTTTGAGCATCACACTGATACATGTAGTTTCACAGTAAAACTTGAATTACTTGTCCCACTTGTGCCTTTTCTCTCTTTTTAATGTCAGGATTATTTACTGTACAATGACACATTACAGCGATTGTGTTGGGCTCTTCTTTATTGTGTTGGAAATACAAATCTGCATATTGTATAATTATATACCTGTAGCTATTTTCTCATCCCAAAGTGTTATTTTCCCTTATGAAACAACATATATTTTTCAAATGAGAATGAAAATGGAAAAATATATATATAAATCAATTTAAAATTGTAATAAAACCATAATAGTATCTCAGTAATACTAAAATAACACTGCTTAGTTTGGAAAAGAGCTGCGTAAAGATACAGTGGAATGTCTCCTTGTGTTCACAAGAAAAAAAATGGCAGCATATGAGTTTGGAATGACATAAATAAATAATAAGAGGACTATTCATTGAACTATTGTTGCTGCTCAATCACTACAGTTGTCCCTATGGGAATTAATCAAGTTTATTCTGTAACTGTCTGTGGTCTTCTTGAATTAATAATACATCCGTGTTTAATTCTTTCAGTTGAGGACTTTGTCTCGTGTAACCCAGAAGAACTTGCACAAAAGTGTTCATTGTCTTACAAGGTATGTGGAATGACTTTTTTTTGTGTGTGTGTGTAATGCCTATTCAGGCCTCACCTTTATTTACCATTATCTACCACAAAGACAGTATAACTAAACTAAGCTAAACCAAGTTAACTAACATAATACTGTGGTATCTTTCAGGCTCTAGTAGCTGTTCGACGTGTGCTCTTGGCTCAGTGCACTGCTTTTCCTGTCTCTGGAGCTGATCTCTATGAAGATCTCTTGAGCTCCACAGCTATTCTGTCCACCGGCAGTCCCAGGTATATATGGAGGATTCGTAATATAATATAATAAATAGTTTGTAAATTCGCTACAGTCTAAAAGTTTGGGGTCTCTATGATTTTTTTTTTTTTTTTTTGAAAGAAACAAATTAATACTTTTATTAAGCAATGACACATTAAATTGATCAAAAGTGACATTTAAAATGTTTCAAAATATCTTAATTTCATGCGGTTGTATTTCTATTAATGCTGTTAATTATTATATAATATATCATTATTATAATATTAATTATTAAGCAGCATAACTGTTTTCAACACTGATATAATAATAAATGTTTTTTAAGCATCATATCAGCATATTATAATGATTTCTGTTGGATCTTGTGACATTAAAGACTGGAGTAATGATGCTGAAAGTTCAGCTATACCACACAGGGATAAATAACATCTTAAAATATATTCCAGCGGTTTTGGCAAATGTAAACGCCCTTTCACACCAAAAAGGAAATTAATAAGGCTGAATGAAATGCAAATTCACAGCTATACAGTTAGAGGCCACAGCTCAAATAAACCTTTCAGCTGTGCTGCCATTTTGCAGAAGAATAGGATGCAGGAGAAGAAAGTTCAACACTCTTCAAAATTAAACCCAATGTGATCTTTATCTAAAGTATGGTTGAATTAGATCATCGAAGGTCAGCAGCAAAGACATTGGTTAATAAAGGGAAATTAAATACATATAGTATTTGTATTATTTAATTAATGCCGGTTTGCATAATATTCAGAGTTTGCATATTACTGTTTTTTTTTGTGCAAGGGAAATGAGTAAATGCATGCTCACATTTAGTCTAGAACTACAATTACCATCATGTTCACACAACGCCTGGGGACAGGAGAGGTGTCAGTCATTAAAAGGAAAAACATAGTAACTTGAATTACTTGTTTTAAAATTACAGCAACATTTTTGAGTTACTTTTTCAAAGTAATGTGATACTTGAAAAAAGTAATCTGATTACGTAACTCAAGTTACTTGTAATGCGTTACCTCCAACATCATTCATAATATTACTGATTTTCCTATTTTTTTTTTTATCCAATAAATGCAGCCTTGGTGAGCATGAGACTTCTTTTAAAACGTGAAAAACCCGACCCCAAATTTTTTAATGGTAGTGTATGTATTTTGTTTTAAGTCTCTGTAATTGTATTATTTTGTATTCAATCTGTGCTGTGTTCTCTTCAGTTTGGATAAGCTGTTAGATTCTGGGCTGTACACAGGGGAAATAACTGAGCTGATAGGAAGTCCAGGGAGCGGGAAAACACAGGTGATCTTTTGTTCTGGAAACTCTTCTCAGTTGCTTGGTCCTGCTCTACAATGTCAAAGTCCACCTTGCTTTTATTACCTACTAGGGTTGGGTGGGCAAATGAGTGGGTGTTCAACGATGCTCTGCGTGTCTCTCAATCACTTTGTAGGTGTGTTTTAGTGTTGCGGTTAATATGTCCCACCAGCTGAAGCAGACTGTGTTTTACATTGACACAAGGGGTGGTGTGTGTGCCAACCGACTGCTTCAGATGCTACAAACCAAGACCCCTAATATGGAGGAGCAGGTGATCAAAGTCTAATTTATTAGTAGTGCTTGCTAAGGCAAGTATCACTATGTTCAATATTCCGGATCAATAGCATTTGTGGCAATGTTAAATTTCCTCTTGTCCCTTCTTTTATAAAAAAAAAACAACAATCTGGGTTACAGCGAGACTCTTACCATGGAAGTGAACCGTACATCTTTAGCCACATAATGTTAACAGTGTGAAAAAAATCACTTCGTAACCATTTCTGTCTGATTTTATGTACAATTTTTCAACACCTTAAACCCTAAACCAACTGTAAAATTGATTCAAACAACATAATACAGAAGTAATACAGAAGAACAATGGAAGTGCTTTTAGAAAATTAAAGTTTCATATTATAATTCTCCAAAATTAACTTACATTTGACCTATTTACTTTAATTGTAAGTGCCTCACTGTAACTTCCATTGTTACTTTTTTCAATAGTATGTTCGTCAATTAAATTTTTTTTTTGTGTGGAAATCAACATTATTCCACAAATGCCGTCAAGCTTATTTTGTACTGAACCAGAATATGAATCTAAACTTTACTGTCTTGTATCATAACTTGCACTTTGCTAAAGATATTGCTTTTCCTTTTCAATACATAGATGGAGGCACTTCAAAAAATCAAGGTGTTCAGAGTATTTGACGTCTTCTCTTTGCTCGCCTGTCTTCAAAATCTAAGATCGAATGGCCTTCAGAAGGTAGGTTCTGCTCTGTGTGAGTCCATGATAGAAGTGGTTGTTTGTAGTAGAACTCTTGAATGTGCCCAGGCGTCTGTTGGAGGGGGTTCAGTCAAAGCGCTGATGGTGGATTCAGTCTCTGCTGTGCTCTCATCCATGCTCGGAGGGAAACAAAATGAGGGTATTTGTTTACTGTATTGCACAATACTTGATCATAATATCGTGCATCAGAAGTCAGTTCTGCTACTTTGCATCAGGTATGTCCCTGCTGATGCAAGTTGCTGGGGAGATGAAGATGATCGCCAAAGACTTCAACATTGCCGTACTGGTATACACCTTTCTATTTCCTGTTTATATATATATATATATATATATATATAGTGTATATTATATATTAATATCTTCATTTAAAATTCATCCTATCTGTTTTGTAAATGCATGCGTTAGATCTTATTGTGAATGAATCATACGTACATGACGTGTGTGTGTGTGTATATATGTGTATATATATAAAGCATTTGAAGAAAAAAAATACCTTGCACTGTAAAAATCAAAATGTCATAACTTGATCTTCTGGTAAAAATGGACAGATCTCCAATTATTTAGTCCACTTTTCTTACAATTGGCTCCACCAATTAAAGGTTGTATCAGTCATTTCAGGCCCAAAAAAGGCCGAAACATAAATGATCACATTCACCTAATCTTTCCTAACCAAACCAAACAGTGTTTCAACCAATCACCGACAGGGGCGGGTGTTGTGAGGTTTTGAGCTCGTTCACGGCTGGACGCGAAGTCGGAGCAACACCCGCCTTTGTCGGTGATTGGTTGAATCACTGTTTATTTTGGTTTTGAGTGGTGGTTGTACCCATTTGTTTTTGTGTGCAGATCTCAGAGCCTAGGCTGCCTACAGAGACGCGGCTTTTGGACGGCATGCTTATGGGGCGGGCAGCTAGCGGATCGTTAGGAAAGATTAGATGAATGTGATCATTTATGTTTCGGCCTTTTTTGGGCCTGAAATTACTGATACAACCTTTAACAACTGATTGAAAGAACCAAGTCCCCATCCTATTTTTTTCCCTTTTCAATAATCCGTTTGACTTGGATGTACGTCACAATATGGAAAAAAGATCTGTCGCGACTTTAAAAACCCTGAGCCAGTATTTATAAATGTCTGGAAAAGTCAAGGAAATCTATCCCCATAGTGACTAATTTATGAATTATCAAAATGTCCTTTGTAGTAGATACTGATATGGTGAAATCTTGCATTGAAGGTGACAAACCATGTGACCAAAGATGGAAATGGGCACTTGAAGGCTGGACTAGGCCAGTCGTGGAGCCATGTGCCACGCACACGCGTACTCCTGCAGAGAGTGGAGAACGCAGAGACTCCGTCCTTACGAACTGCAACTCTGACCAAATCATCACGACAGGTGGTTTTAGGATAAACTGCCTAGATCAGGGGTCTCCAACCCTGCTCCTGGAGGCCCACTGCCCTGCAGAGTTTATATCAAACCTGCTTCAGTCTGTGATTTCAAGCGATCCTGAAGAGCTTGACAAGCTGGTTCAGGTGTGTTTGATTAAAACTCTGCAGGACAGTGGGCCACCAGGAGCAGGGTCGAAGACCAATGCTGTAGAGTTTAGCTCCAACACACCTGAAACAGCTATTCAGTAGGGGTGTAATGTTCTCGGTTATTTTTATTTGTTTTTAATCAGACCGTACAGTTATCCATACACTTGCACCGGGGTTCATCTATAATATTGGTTTGTTGAAAATAACGCATTAAACAGACAGACGTAGTTTGCCTAATTTTGGATTCCCAACACATTACAACAGTGATGATCAAAAAAAGTGGACAAAACAGTCGCTCTTTGTAAACTGTTCAATAGGAGTGCCATATGCTCTAATATAACCAGTCACACCGTCATCACTCGGGTGTTGATAGCGCACGAGCGCAGGCGAGACCTGAACCGTACATGTTGCTATCGGTTTAAACTAATTAAATCTTGCCAATTTAAACATTCATAAAACCGAACCGTGAGTAATTTGAAAAGTTAAGACTCCTACTATTCAGGGTATAGCAGGTAAGTGTTGGAGCAGGGTTGGAACTGAGGTCTCAGTGGGTACACATGGGAACATTGCTAAAATGTACTGTTTGTTTGCTTCTTTAAATCTTTAGGCTTGTCATCTGGTAGAGGAGTTTGATCTTTGTCACTGGTCTGAGGAGAGGAGCACCTCCATTTCAGGCAAGAGGAAACTAGAAAGCAGTAAACCTTGACAGAAGTTCCACTCAGTGTTTTCATAGACAATACAAATGGCTGTCCTTTTGATTTCAAAGATTAAGAGGAATATTTAGAGTCAGTGTAAATATGTATATTATTTCTATGGACTTTTTCTTGTGATAAGGAACATTTGTGTCTTTGTACTTTTCTTTTATGTGTTTACTGAGGTCACAAAGGCCTTGCATTTTTTTTTATTGAAATATTTTACATAATGTTGGCACCTTAATATTTTCTAAATGATGAATGGAGCAATGAGTAACTTAAATAGATGTTTTCCTCAGTACCAACTGTACAAATAAAAAAAAAATTGAATTTTTTTTTTTGCATTATACCATCTCACCTCTATGTGTCAGTATAAGTCCATAATTACTGAGTGTACCTTACTGATTACACAAGAAAAAACCCCAATTCTGAAATTGAATGTTGTGCTTTACAGACACTCACACAATTACTCATAAATGCGGTTCCCAATCACGTGCTAGACTGACTCGATTCAAGCACAAATAGTTTCTTTGTGCATAAAAAGCTTGTTTTAATTAGAATGATTGGAGCATTTGAAATTACATGTAACTACCATTGCTAAGCTAGAGGGCTCTTGCCCAATTTACTCTACACAATTATCCATTCCACAATCATGCCTCATGGCTGTTACTATTGTATTATTAATCACTCGTCCTGTGCCCAAGAGCATTTTTCAAACAAACATCCTTGTCAAAACAGATAAATGACACTATAATGATGAAGTCATCAAAATCATTACACTTATTGACCACCTTGAAGAATATGCTTAAGAAATTAGTGTCAGCATTAGTCAATGACACCAAAATAAAGTTTAAAAATCATAAATATGAGAATCCATAGTGAGAAATATCTCAATGTCAAAACCAACATAAACTTGAAAAGCTAGGAAACTTTAAAGTTTTTTTAGTACAACGTGTGTGATACCACAATGTGGTAAAGCTAACAAAAAAATATTTGGAGACATGGTTTAGAAAAAGTTCATTCAACTTGGTCTGCCATGATTGACAGAATTATTGCTGTAGGTCTGGTGAAACAGGCGTTTTTTCCAATGACATTGCTTGTAAGAGAACAGCAAACCTGAGGTTTGTGCTAGTGTCCTTTGAGCAGTCTCTTTATCTCGTTCAGCAGGGGGGAACCACCCTCCTCTTTCGGATGCATTCCCAGATCCAGTTGGAGGTGACCCTCTGGGCTGAACTGTCGTCCTCTGGCTCTTCTAGTGTATGTGTGGCTGAACCGGAGTCATACTGAGGCACCAGATCTCCATCATACGCTAGGAAGTAACGTTGAAGCTTCTCAAAGTCCTGTATTGACTCTGGGAGGTAGAGCTTCACACCTGTGAAAATGTCCAGTAGTGTCTGCAGGAAGATGGCAAGAGTGAGAACATGTTAAGTGTGCACATTGCTTACACATATCGAGGGAATCAATCAACTTACAAATGGCTATATATAGTTAAGCTGAGATGGGAAGAAATATATTAACAGCAAAAATCAGCTTCAAAGGGTCAGTTTACTGAAAATGAATTTACTCACCCTCAAGTCATTCCAAACCTATATGACACTTTCTTATGCAGAACACTAACGGAGTTACTTTTTGAAAAATGTCCATGCAATGAAAGTCAATCGGAGGTCCAATGTGGTTTTGGACCCCATTGACTTTCATTACATGGACAAAAATTCAAAACAGCACTCATACTTTTTCAAACGAACTGCACTAACAGAGCTATCTCACCAGAGTTTGTTTTAATTGAACCAAACTAGCCCAGTGTGAACAAACCTTAAGTATAAAGATCCAAAGCAAGCACAAGAGATAAAACAAACCTTTTCATTCTTTGGGTCATTTGTTTGAATCGACTTTAATTTGCTTTGTCCATTGCTGTGAGCAGGTTCTTTTTTTATCTGAAAGAAAGCAATATCACAGGGTTTGAAGAGAGAGATGAACCAAAAACGGATATGAGCATGACAATACAGACTAAACCTGTGTTCAGAGAACACATTTTACCATTTAAAAAAGTTTAGGGTCAGTAAGATTTTTTAAAATAAATTTATACTATTCAGCACGTTTGCATTCAATTGATGTCAGTAAAGACTTTTAACCATGTTAAAAAAAAAAAAAAAAAATTTCCATTTCAAATAAATGCTGTTCCTTTGAACTTTCTATTCATTCATTAATCCTGTAACAAATATTACGCAGCACAAATTATCTCAACATTAATCATAAAAAATGTTTCTTGAGCATCAAATCAGCATATTAGAATGATTTCAAAAGGATAATGTGACTGAAAAGTGGAGAAATTGTTAAATTCAGCTTTGCATCAGAAATAAATTAAATCTTAAAAGAAAAGTTTTTAAATTATAATTTTTCACAATATTAAAATTGTTACTGTATTTTTGTTCAAATAAATGCAGACTTGAGCATTAGAGATTTTTTTTGTGTGTGTAACAAACCTTCTTGGCATCTTGTTTCTCTGCGGGTAGTTTCCTCTTAACTGCGGGAGAGGATGATTCTGTTTTCACTGCCTTTGCTTTGGGAGTATGACCGTTTTCTGAACAGTTGAAACAATTACAGAACATAAGAGCTTTTTTAAATGGTACTTATATGATGCAGATGACAGCAATAGACCAAACAGGATCTGTTCATGGCAAACGCTTACTGGGCTTGTTAGCTGTGGAAGCTCCATGAGATGTCGAGGGAGAGCTTCCTCCACTCTCGCCTCCTGAGGAGCTCTTGTCATTTTTGCTAGGTTTGGATGGACCAGCTGTCACCTCAAAATCACAGTTCTCCTTCGAGATTCGATACAGCTCCTGCACAAAAAAAAAAAGAGGCTGGCATGAAATGGAAGTTGAAACAGTCTTTTCTTGTGACATATACCAGAGTGAAATGGCTTCTTAAAAAAAAAAATGTAGGGCAGGAGTTGATTATGTAAATCGGGAATTGATTGGATTGTTGTGGTTTGATAGTGCTGTGATGCGAGTGACAGGTTGTCCTGCCCTTGCGCCAGTAAACACGTCATCAGAGAAAAGATGTTGCATGTAGGAGGGGAAGTTATTTTGATTATAAAGTTATAATAATAAATACTGCAAAATTCCATAAAAAATATATAAATATATATATAAATAGAAAAAAAAGTGATTTACAAAACAACCTGATACTTTGCATTAAAAAAAGACCATATTTTTAAAATGTATTTAAAGTTGTAATTAAACAGAAGTAGCAACAGCAAATAAATGTAGGGTGGGGACTTGTTTCGACTCGGCGGTTGTTGATTGGATGAGATGTGGTGTGTTGGACTCAAAACTGAATGTGTGATGGCAGCCGATTGTGGAGGGGCGGGGTTTAAGAAAACGAAGTCCGACACGTGCCACTTGAGAAAAATCTGTTTAATTGAAAAAATTGATTAAACATTTTGAGGTCAAAAAAAAAAGAAAGAAACCTACAAGGATGAGTCATTCACATTAAGATCATGCATTTACAAAATGAATGAGGCCAATTTAAATTTCAAGCTGATTTAAGAGAACATATTTTCATCATTTTGTACATGCCAGGAAAAGCTTGCTCTGAATTTATTCACATGCCATATCTTTTGAGACGCTTGATGGCATATTTTGCAGTTCTTAATTGCATCTCAATGCAAAATTATTACAGATATGCAAATTTCATTTCACAATCAAGGGTACCTTAAGCTGCTGAAGGTTAGTGGCTGTCTTCCAGTCCTTGTCGTCACGCATTCGAGTGCATCGTGGGAAGCGGATGGATATGCCATCCGCTGTGTGCATTTCTGACTTGGAAAACTCCGCTCCTGTTATTTCCCACACTGGCGCTTTCTGTAAGCATGAACAAACAGGATATATTCTTCCTGAGTCATACACACAATACAAACTTCTACAGTTTCAGTTCAATACAAACATTTTAAACATTTGAGTGTTGTATGGTCTATTTAACACATTCATCTGAGGTTAAAGAGATAACAAGCTAATAAAGTTCTTTCATTGCTGTTTTTCCCAATCATATACTCACTTGCTTTTAACAGTCTCATCAAGCTCATTTCACATTACGAGCACATTAACATTAAGCATCTCTTTAGTTGTATTTGAAAAAGGGTTGGCTCAGTCTTACTTCTGGATTACGGATAATGAAATCTGGGTAATAGTTTTTGACAATCTTCAACCATCCAGGGATCTTGCTTGGATCCTAATGGCGAGATAAACAGGAAACGTACATCATGCAACTTTTTATAATAAATCTGATATGGCATTGAAGGCAGAATAAAATCTACTGAGTAAGTCATGAGATTTACCTTGCCTATTTTGATAACGTCCAACTCCTTCTGCAGTCTGGCTAACGTGGCGTCGTCATAGCCTCCTGAACACTTGGTCACAGTGCACCACTTTCTGGATTCTGGGTCATAGCAGCCCATGAGGAAACTGGACATAATTCCACCTGTGTGGCAGACAGAAACATAATAATTCAAAATTGTGCTACACTAACATCTCTGAAGTTCAATTATTGTTTAAAACCATTTGGATTGGACTGCTGATATTGACCATTTGAGCCTTTGCCATAGAAAGCTCCAAGCACCACAAGGTCAGCAGTGTCCGCCATTGCTCCTTCATTCAGATAGTCTTTCTTCACCTTCAACCAGTGACGCTTTCCTGGTTCATAAAGCCCCTGAAACAGCAATAAAGCACAAATGTAGCATGAAGTGATCTAGCAAACACAAATGTATTAATAATAATAATGTTACATTTGTATAGAGCTTTTCTGGGTGCTCAAAGCGCTATACATATGGAAAAGGGAAATCTCCTCAACCACCACCAATGTGCAGCATCCACCTGGGCGATGGCAGCCCATAACACACCAGCTTATTGGTGGAGAGGAGACAGAGAGATGAAGCCAATCAGTATACAGTATATGGGGATGGACACCAGTTTGTCCAAAATTTGTCCAGGATGCCGGAATTACAGCCCTACTCTTTTTCGAAGGACATCCTGGGATTTTGAATGACCAGAGAGTCAGGACCTCAGTTTAACTTCTCGACAGTATAGTGTTCTGGCGTTCGGACCCACACAGACCTGAGAGCAATAAGCTGTCAGAATCCTTGGGTTTTGGGCATTACGATCAATGGCTCATCGTACTATAGATACTAAGCACTCAACATTAACGCCTGTCCGGGACAAGTGGATTTTTTTGAAGGGGCAAGTGAAAGAATTTTACTTGCCTGACTGGACAAGTAGCCTGATTAAAACTTCAGTAACAAAAATAAAACGAGTGAATCACCAAAACACGAGAATTCTGATTTTATTACATTCTTGAATGAATCTGAACAAATGGCTCAATGACTCACTCAATAAGATGGTCACTTGGCGGGCGCCACCTATTGGTGATTTAGTTTCAAAAGTATCATTCCCCCCCCCCAAACATTTCTTATTTGTATATTCAAAAAAATATTAAACATTATTTAATGCAGATTTAATTTCTTAGTGTAAATTATTTAATGTAATTTGAAACAGCCCTATAGTGTCTTAAATTTGATCAATGAATTCAATTAAGAATTTAAAACAAAGTTAAAGCATATATTTATTAACATTATAACTTTAACTTATAACACATAACTTGTGTTTAAAAAAAACAAAACAAAAAACAAACCCCGGTAAATCACAAATATGCAGATTTAAATGTCAAAGCTGATAGAACACTGATAAGAATATGGCTTCAGAATAAATTATATTTACACCACAAAAAAAACTTTTTTTACTCTGACAAGTGAATGACCGACTTGTCTGAAGGACAAGCACATGACAAGGCTTATTGTCGAGCCCTGAAACTATTTTTGCAATATGTATACTGTGCTTTAAGAGGTAGAACACTGTGCAGTTTGCAGTACGCTAGTATTACATTCGAAACATAGCCAGGCTGTACCTTGAGATCCTTCAGAACCAACCCCTCCAGTCCCTCCCTGATGACACGTGTGATCATTTCTGCCAGGTCAGCAGCTCTCTGTTGGAACACAATGTCATTAGCCATAATAAAAACTTACTATAACATCAACTGTTAATTAACTTGACCTACCTACATATTTGTAAACATTCTAGAATATTGAGGACATGCAAGATGGGTAGAGAAAGAAAAACAAACACTGCAGAACTGACCGTGACATGTTTCATTTCTGAGAACAGAATTCTGTTAGGAACTTCCACCATATTGTCATGGAGAAACTTTCTTCTTTCACAGAGAGGTCTGGAAAACAATCACCACAACAACATCTTTCACATCTTAGATTGAAAATATCAATTAACCTTTAATATAAATGTTTTATTGTCCAATAAAACCTGAAATAACTTTCAGATAAATTATAAATAAATGTATTCCTTAAAGTGGAACTCACTTGTCCATGAGACTGACACCATTAAAATAAATGCAGTCGAACACGAACAGACCCACTTGAGCATCCTGGAAAGCTGCTTTCTGGAAACGCACAAAAACAAAACAATGCTCTTAGTTCAAATGACTTCATAAAAGTTTAAAAGTTGCTGTTTAAGGAATTAATACTTTTATTCGGCAAGTATGCATTCGATTTCTCAAAAGTGACCGCAAAGACATTTATAATGTTATGAAAGATTTCGGTTTCATACAAATGCTGTTCTTTTGAACACACACACACATATACATACATATTTATACATATATATACACATATACAGGTCCTTCTCAAAAAATTTGCATATTGTGATAAAGTTCATTATTTTCCATAATGTAATGATAAAAATTAAACTTTCATATATTTTAGATTCATTGCACACCAACTGAAATATTTCAGGTCTTTTATTGTTTTAATACTGATGATTTTGGCATACAGCTCATGAAAACCCCAAATTCCTATCTAAAAAAATTTGCATATCATGAAAAGGTTCTCTAAACGAGCTATTAACCTAATCATCTGAATCAACTAATTAACTCTAAACACCTGCAAAAGATTCCTGAGGCTTTTAAAAACTCCCAGCCTGTTTCATTACTCAAAACCGCAATCATGGGTAAGACTGCCGACCTGACTGCTGTCCAGAAGGCCATCATTGACACCCTCAAGCAAGAGGGTAAGACACAGAAAGAAATTTCTGAACAAATAGGCTGTTCCCAGAATGCTGTATCAAGGCACCTCAGTGGGAAGGAAAAAGTGTGGCAAAAAACGCTGCACAACGAGAAGAGGTGACCGGACCCTGAGGAAGATTGTGGAGAAGGACCGATTCCAGACCTTGGGGGACCTGCGGAAGCAGTGGACTGAGTCTGGAGTAGAAACATCCAGAGCCACCGTGCACAGGCGTGTGCAGGAAATGGGCTACAGGTGCCTAATTCCCCAGGTCAAGCCACTTTTGAACCAGAAACAGCGGCAGAAGCGCCTGACCTGGGCTACAGAGAAGCAGCACTGGACTGTTGCTCAGTGGTCCAAAGTACTTTTTTCGGATGAAAGCAAATTTTGCATGTCATTCGGAAATCAAGGTGCCAGAGTCTGGAGGAAGACTGGGGAGAAGGAAATGCCAAAATGCCTGAAGTCCAGTGTCAAGTACCCACAGTCAGTGATGGTCTGGGGTGCCATGTCAGCTGCTGGTGTTGGTCCACTGTGTTTTATCAAGGGCAGGGTCAATGCAGCTGGCTATCAGGAGATTTTGGAGCACTTCATGCTTCCATCTGCTGAAAAGCTTTATGGAGATGAAGATTTCATTTTTCAGCACGACCTGGCACCTGCTCACAGTGCCAAAACCACTGGTAAATGGTTTACTGTGCTCAATTGGCCTGCCAACTCTCCTGACCTGAACCCCATAGAGAATCTGTGGGATATTGTGAAGAGAAAGTTGAGAGACGCAAGACCCAACACTCTGGATGAGCTTAAGGCCGCTATCGAAGCATCCTGGGCCTCCATAACACCTCAGCAGTGCCACAGGCTGATTGCCTCCATGCCACACCGCATTGAAGCAGTCATTTCTGCAAAAGGATTCCCGACCAAGTATTGAGTGCATAACTGAACATAATTATTTGAAGGTTGACTTTTTTTTGTATTAAAAACACTTCTTTTATTGGTCGGATGAAATATGCTAATTTTTTGAGATTTTTTTGGGAATTTTGGGTTTTCATGAGCTGTATGCCAAAATCATCAGTATTAAAACAATAAAAGACCTGAAATATTTCAGTTGGTGTGCAATGAATCTAAAATATATGAAAGTATAATTTTTATCATTACATTATGGAAAATAATGAACTATCACAATATGCTAATTTTTTTAGAAGGACCTGTATATACACATACATCTAAAAAAAAATTTTTTCAAATAAATAAATTTCTACAAAAAATATTAAGCAGCACAATGGGTCTCATCATTTATAATAAATGGGGGTTTTTTTTGCAGAAAAATCAGCATTTTAGAATGATTTCTGAAGAATGGAGTAATGATTGATGCTCAAAATTCAGGAATAAATTACATTTTAAAATACATTAAATATTAATATTTTAAAATGTAATAATTTCCCTATATTTTTGATCAAATAAATGCAGCCTTGGCATAAAAGTGAAACCACACTTTCGAATGGTAGTGTAATTGAAACATTCTTTTATGCCTGCTACAGACAATTTCGGCAACCCTATAAGATCATTACAAATCACACTGTACGACATGGATCTAATAAACTTGGGTATGACATGTATATCACCTTGGAAATTGTGTTTTTTATGAGCAAAAAAAAAGAAAAAAAAAGTAAACTACAGAGGAGAATATAGACGTGGTCATAGTTAGGGAAAAAAGGCCAACTTGGCATGGCAATTTTGTAAATGGATTTTGCCCAAAATCGTACAATGTACATTAAGGAACACTAAAACAACATTGCTCTCTGGTTTACCTTGTGCACTCCAAGAGTCCCGAATGGCAGTGGTTTGCTAGACTGGGTATCAATAAGAAGAACTTCAGCATCAAGGATCATGCTATGGCCACCAGGAAATGCCTGCGGTATGAACTCTTTAAAATGAGCAACCTGCAGGAGAAAAATCGAACATTTTAAAATAAATCTTTGATTTTAAACACACACACACACACACATCTTTATATTATTTATTATGGCTAAGAGTTGCTGGAGGTCCTGACCTTGTGTGGAAGTACTGGTTTGAGACTTCGACTGAAGTAACTAAAGTGATCGCCATTCTTATGGACCTGCACACGCTCACCATCATACTTGATCTCAGAGTACATCCCATTAGGACACTTCTTCATGGCATACTCAATGGACTTGCATGCTTCTGCCTACAAGAATAAAAACAAGCAGTATATACCATTAAGAAAATCTTAGTAAATAATAGGCATAATCTTTTATTACCATTTCTTAAATATATTCAGACAAAATATATTTACTGCTTATTAATAACCTACTGACTAGTCCAAATTATTTAGTTTTAGACATTATGAAAACTTAATATTGATACTTAATATTGAATGTAATCTGTAGATAAAGAACATGGAATTTAAGTGATAGTTCACCCAAAATTCTTGTGTTGTTCCAAACTTTTATGACTTTCTTCTGAGGAACTAAGAAGATATTCTGAGAAATGTCTCAATTTTGTTTCGTCCAAAAAATTTTTTCGTCATACATGATTAGAACAACATAAGGAGTAAATTATGATAGAAATGTTTAGGGCTGCCCCAGACTAAAGCTTTTTCTAGTCAACCAGTAGTCGTTCATTTAAGCCATTAGTCGACTAATCACATGCTTGTATTCATTTATTTACTTAAATATATACTGAGGAGAATACTAAACTAATAAGCCTTTAATATATAGGCAAATAGCCTATTAAGCCCAAGCGCACGCATAAAGCATGCTGTAAAGCACCGGCAAAAGTAGCCTATTACTATGAAAAAAAAGTCAGTATACGCTGAGTTTCGTAAATTTTTGGTGATGTGCTCCACTTCACGGAGACAGCAGAAAGCAACATTTTTTTGTTATTGTGAGCTTACACAAATAAAAGTTTACAGTTTTTAATGATGTATTACCCTTATCTATGACCAAAAATTGGACTATTTTAAGTTCTTTTCGCTGTTATCAGGAAAAAATGCAAGTGATCACACCTTTATGTCGTGCAGTAAAACGTGCTAATACTTCAGCTTCAACACTTGGATATGCCCCTAATAATAGCGCACATTTATCTAGGTTCAAGTTAGAGAGAGCGGCCAGTTGCTACTACTTGCATGTTTCAAATGATAAGCCATATTTGAGGTTGATGGATGATAGGCGAACGTTTGGATTTCCTGCCCAACATACTGTAATTTACCAAAATGACACGCCGATAACGAACGAAAAAAGTTGTTTTTTTTGCGGCTAACTGACTAATACATTTAGTTTAACAACTAACGTTTAGTCAACTATTAGGGAGCAGCCCTAGAAATGTTCTGTTTTTGTGAACTATCGGATTAAGAGCATTAGAGACTCAGACCAGCATTGGCTGTACGGGGGTCATCAGAGACGCCTCCACACTAAGGATCTTTCGGGGTCCCGTTCCATTAGAGGCGTCCTGCTGGTTCCGTAGCACCCTGTCGATTACGTCACCAAGGTTACGGGAGGCTTTGAAGGCATCATATGCGTTAGGGTCCACAGCATCCAAACTGATGAGAGAAAGGTTACACTGAGTGAGACAGAACAAACACGATGCCATTAGGTACAATTTGCCAGCAACACTTACACGTGCTTTGCCCCCGAGTTAATTTTCAGATCATGTTTGACCAAACGAATGTAACACTTCAGATCATTTCCAGTACATCTGGGAATCAAGAAACACATTTAAAAGTTAGCATCCTCAAAATAAAAAAAAAATGTTAAACGTATTTTTTTTTTTTTTTTACCCTCTGGTACTGTTCACGTGTCGGTCAAAAATGACAGCATTTATTTTCATTTCAATGAAATGATTGAACTATATTTTTATTTCAAGAATGTTTTTTTTTATTATTATTTTGTATTTTTAGGGCATTTTATGGTACTAAATTGATTTATGCAGTTGTTATAATCCTTTTTTTTTTTTTTTTTTAAGCATGGACCTGAAAACGAAAGTGACGAAAATCTTGAATGCTTTGGAGCACTTACGTTTGGTCTCTTTTTAAGGATCACAATTGGCAGATTATTGTTTAAGTTAAAAGTTTTTTAAAACATGCACAAAAATACAATTTTCAATTTTTATATGAAATGTATTTTCCAAAACACGTTTTACTGTAAAACTGAGAGAAAATCAAAGCCATAAATCTAAACAAGCTGTGTTCCAAATTTGAAGGTATTAGCTTTTAGTAAGAATTTGTTGGCGCGCAGTACCAAACAGTTGCAGTTTAACCTTTTCAAATCATATCTATGATTTTTTTTGCGTGTGTGTTCACACATCAAGTGCCAAAACCTTTACCAAGTTTTGTACCATTCTGATGAAGTAAAGAATTCTAAAAAACAAAATGTAATTTTTTTTCACAGCACCAGAGGTTTAAATTTTATAAAATCAAAGATTAAATTATTTCTGACTTTTTAGCAATGTCCTGCAGCTCTATCTGCTGATCATCCTCCTTTGTGAGTTGGGCCAGACGGCTCAGTGAAGCATCCACCTCCTGGATGGTCAAAAGACTCTTGGCTGCGGGAGGGAAAGACTTGCTGTCCTCGAAAAACATCCGCACTGTCTCTGAAACATCTCCCTATATGAAAACGATTAAGATCAATGGAGGAAAGGCTAAAATATTTCTCTTATTGGACTACTTTTGTAAAATAAATATACAACAAACCTGTTCCAAGTCTTGCACCATCTCATCCTGACTGCAATTCAATATGCGGCTGAAAAGCTTGACAATTTGTTTGTCATTGAGGTTGTACACATTTTTAACCACTCCAGGGAGGAGAAGCTTCAGCGTCAGGTACAAATCTCCTCTGAATTTGTCTGTGAAAATGTGGGAGGGAGGTTAACAGAGATCACTTTGAGACTGCTTGTGTTAATGATGGCCCAGATTATTCATGCTCACCTCCACCAGAGCCTTTTGTTAAGAAGTCTCTGATGATCTCGGTTTTGGCGTTGTAGCCTGACTTCTCTGCGACTAAGGCACAGAGTTTGCGGAACTCCCGCAGTAAGTTGTCTTTATGGTTGGGGTCACACAGTTGAGCTGATAAAGCACTGCCCTGAGTGGGTTTGGCTGGAGACGGGCCAGGACTGGAGGAAGAGGAACCGGCCTTGGTAGCTGTGGACACAAGAGTGTTAAGCCTAGTATTAAAATGGCAGAGCATGACAGCATGAAATCATAGATCGCTTTAGTCTATATCAGTGGCTCAAAAAGAAGCGGCAACTAAAAATGGTCAACAGATTTATTTTCCAGCTGGCAAGCCACTTATAAAATAAATTAGTAAGAATGATAACATGACCCTCATGACATAACATGATTTGTAAATTCAAATCAATACATGCTAAAGCGGGGGCTCAGACTACAGGAGTTTTTAAATCTCAACCGATTGTGAAATCTGGGAGAATCTTCACAGATTTTCTTCTTTCAAATCTTAAACCTGCACACACTACAAGATTTTAAAATCGTGTCGCATCACACACTACAAGACATTCTTAAAAGGTTGTATCAGTGATTTCAGGCCCAAAAATAAATGTCTAATCTTTCCTAACGATCCGCCCCATAAAGCATACCGTCCAAAAACCGCGTCCAACTTCGCGTCCAGCCGTGCACGAGCGCAAAACCTCACAACACACGCGACCAGCCGTTCCTCCCTCCTCATTGTCCACCGGACACATTCAGCTGCTTGTTTCACGGTCGCCATTTCAAAAGTTACATCACTTCCGAGTCCGACTCCTCGTAAACTTATCTCTCATTGGCTGTTGTGGAAGTACTGTCTTAATCATCCCGAATTCAAATCCTAAATATCGAACAGGTTTGATATTGTCGGGGCGGCCCCGATGTGCCCTCGAGCAGATCTGGAGGTTTAAGATTTGATCCGTAAACGCCTCACATTACCAGATAATCTAGGCCGAACATCGGAACCAACAGACGCCCTAGATGCGTTTTTTTCTCTTTTTCTGTCGGGAGGGGTAAATCGGGCCTAAAACGGCCTAAAACTCCTGTAGTCTGAACCAGGGTTAACTGTCTATATACAGTTTTACTGCCAGTAAGAAATATTTATGGCGGGTAAAATCTCAAAAAAATATTTTTGGAATCTGTATATCATGTCTCAACAACAATCAAGTTACATTACAATTCCGAAGTTGGGCATCAGTAAGATATTTTTTGGGGGAGCAAGGATGCATTAATCAAAAGTGACAGTAAAGACTTTTACATTGTTACAAAAAATTTCTATTTCAAATAAATGCTATTAAAATTTCTATTCAGCAAAGAACCCTGAAAAAATTATCATGGTTTTCACAAAAAATATTAAGCAGCATAACTGTGTTAAACATTGATAAGAAATGTTTCTTTTACACCAATTTGGTACAATTAGACTGACGTCAGAAGGATCATGTGACACTGAGGAATGGAGTAATGGTGCTAAAAAAAATTCAGCTGTCATCACAGAAATAAATTATATTTTAAAATAGAAAACACAATAGTAATATTTTACAATATTGCTGTTTTTACTGTATTTGCCTTGCTACGCATAATAGACTTCTTTTATAATTATTAAATAAAATTACCCCAAATATTTGAACTGTAATGCATCTTAAGATACACAAAGGTTACAAACAAAAACAGCAGCAAAAGAAAAAACCCATGCCCTCTTGGTGTTGTACCTGTGAAGCCAGAAAACTTGCGAGGAGCGTTGACTGTTGGATCAGCTGGCGGTGCTGACAGCTGCCCACTGTTGTTTAACTTCGCTTGCACTTTCTTCTTTGGGCTTGCATTGGTTTTGGCTGCCAGATCTATTAAAGAGAAGAGAGACTGTTCAGCATATGTCATGTCTGCAATGACACCTGATGCAAACTAAACAAGGAGATGCAAAACAAGGGGAACAGTGGCCGAATACCTGAAACATGTTTATTGATAAGTTCTTTATCCTCATCCTGAAGTTCCTCCCATCCCTCCAGCTCTGTGATGTCCTCGATTTTCTTTGTGGTGGCGCGCGCTCTCTCCAGCTTCTCAAATATGCACTTTACATGGTACCATTCCTTCATTTCCCCTGCAGACTCACTGAACGGGTTCGGCACGATCTTACCAATCCGGACCAGCCCCTTCATGATCTTGTCTTTGCATTTCTTGCACCCAGCCGTGCCACGTTTGGCGTATTCCACGCAGTATCTCTGCTCTGCCATGTCTGGTTGTTCACGTTGCCACTCAGGCCAAGAAATGCGGAAATATGAGCCGGAGCTGAGAGTGAACTGTCGAATTTGTGGCACACAGAAAAAGACGCCACTGGGGCTAGATGCAAAGCCCCACGGAAATGTGAGAGCTTTTGAGCACTGGAGATATTGACAATTTAGTGTTGCTCTGAATAATGTTTCCCTAAAATGTTTTGGCAAAGATGATCTGCTTAGTGTCCTCACTATCCCGCCAAACCAAAAACTGGGCATAAAGTTCAAAAATAGAGAGTTTTCATCTTACACAGCCGATGTAATTTCTGGAAGAAGAAGAAGAAAAAAGAAAAGCAAATGATCATGATTAAAAAATATTCAGGGAATTTTTTGGATAAGCTGATTCTGAAAACACTTAATTTATTTATTCCTTCTTCACTATAGCATTAAACAACAAATGCCTAAAAATAGTTTAAAAAGGTGACAAAATGCAAAATAAGGCACATAAATTGAACCCAAATTTAGTCAATTAAAAAAATATACAAAATGTACTGCAGAGGAAATATTATCATAAACAAATGTATCTAACTTTAGTGTAAAAAAAAAAAATCTTAAAACTCCCTAATTTGTCATTACACATTGATTAAAAAGGGGACTCATAAATGTGTTCTGTTTAGGTGTCACATTGTAAATAAAATTGCACGTGAAACTTAAACCATAATATCGTATTACACCAAAATAACATTAGATTCCTTTTTAAATACAATGGCTTTCGTTGGGAAACAATTGTAGATGGCGAATAATAATAAAACAAATACAAGGTGACGAAAATGCTAAATAAGGTAACGTCACATACATTAAAATCAATACTTTGTCTTTAAGCAAGAGTTCCCAATACTGTCAATATAACTTACTGCTTCATTTTACTCAAAGATCATACAGTTATGTTATCTACTAACAGTTAGTGAGTTTACAATTATGAAATTAATCAATTATAATATATAAAAACCTACAATCTAACACAATGCGCTTCAGAGGTAATATATAAGCAACTTTATAATTAATAAATAAAAATACTAAAAATTGAATTTTCAAACAGCATGTGCAGAAATTGCCATTTTATACTGATAGAATAGTCATTCAGAAGTATGTTTTTGGTGGTTCTGTTTACGTGTCGCTTTGTTGATCAACGTGGAATTAGCTCACATGCTAATCTTAGCTGAAATATGCACCAGTGTGTAGCCATGTAAACAGCTAACTGTGAGATACTTTACAACTCAGCAAGTCGTCTCAATTTCGTTTTACGTTACCTCGGTATTTTGTGCAAGTCGATCCCCAGCTCCTTATGTAACGGGTTTCATTTTAAAAACAACGTGATGTGTTAGCATAAGAACATGATTTCTGGATTGTGTGCGGTCCCCTTTAAATCACACGAGCGCTTCCTCTTTGTTTGCAAGTGTTTCCTGGGCAGTGCGCATGTGCACCAAAAATACCGTTGATGTTTTATTTTAAAGTTATTTATTTTTGCAAACATTTATCGACCAGGTTTTTAGACATAAATACAAGGTAAATTTAGACTTTGAATTTATTTCAAAATGTTTCAAATCCTTGCGTTAATTATAATTTCACGTGTTGTTGTTATAATAATAATATTAATAATAATAATAATAAGAAGAAGAAGAAACAAAAGTACTTTGTAAAAACAAAACAAAAAATGCTAAATAAGGACAACCGTGGTTGTCTGTTTCGTCAAGCAAACTCAATGCTACTTGTGGTAGTTGTAGAGATAAGTTAGTCCTTATCAAAGACTTTAGTTATAGGCTACTTTAGATATATTTATTAGATTATATTATTAGATATATGAAAGATTAATATAGCGGAATAGGTCCCTCCTAAATAAAACAGCCAGTTGGTGAAGTCTTCCTGTTACTGCAAACACAACTCTTTGCTATAAAAAAGGGCAAAACAAGTTGTGTCCGTAATTACACAATATAAACTAAGCACGTATACTATGCACCGTGTACTCTAACGTTACCGTGTATGGATATTATCTTAAGTATTTAATGTTGAGGTTATAATGTTATTTTGTCATCCATCATTCTTTCGGTGTCATTAATCAAAATTGGCCATTCTTATTTTATATGGAATATTGCAGCATTGATAATAAATTATTTATCTGTGCTGTACGTGTGATTTATAATGATTGATCTGATTTATCTTTTTTTTATTTATTATTATTTCATGCTCCCCATATTTCAAAATATCTTCCCCTTAACAGCATCTCTTCTCTTCTCTGATGACGTGTTTACTGGCAAGAGGGCGGGATCAACCTGTCACTCACATGACATCACAGCAATAACAAACCACAACCATCCAATCAATTCCCCATGGAAAAAAACCAAGCCTACCGCCCTATTTATTTATTATTATATATATTTTTTCTATTTAAATTCCAAAGCAGCTTTACAGAAAAGTAATGTATCTACATGATAATTAAGAGTAATCTGTGTCAAAGCAATGTTCATACAAAAAGGCTTCAGTTCTAAGACAATTAGATTGGCTAATTCAGCTAATATCCTTTATTTATTTAAGTACAATGACACAATGAAACAATGACCCTTTTAAAGCAATGATTACCTATGTTGTGACCATGATTACAACATATAGAAAAGTTGACAGCTTTATATATGTTGATTAAGAGTCGGCATCATCTGAAGTCCGTGCAGGGGTTGGCATCATCTCTTCACAGGTGTTGGGTCATCTGAAATCTGGAGCTGGTGTAATCTCTAGTTACCTCGGAATGGGCAAATGTAGCATAATTAGCATAGCTGTTGCTCATAACATTTCAAGCAAATAAATAAATAATCATGTGCATTTCATCTGATATGAGTACAAGGTTATGAAATGCATTTGCTTGGCTAAAGAGATGCATCTTTAATCTAAACTGGGAGAGTAAAACTGAGACCCAAACTTTATCATAAATGCTATTCCAGAGTTTAGGAGCCAAATGTGAAAACACTTTTCCTCTTTTAGTGTACCAGGTAGCCTACTACCAAAACTCCAGAGTTTTGTGACCTTAGTGATGGATTAGCGCGATAGAAGATTAATTCGATTCGGAACTTAACAGATAACCAGTGCAAGGAATAAAGCAATGAAACATGCCAAATTGCGGACATTATTTTTGGTCAATTCGCCATACAAATAAATTACAACATGCAAAAACAAGAGAGAACCAATGAAATATGAATAACTGATTGTGTTGTAAATGTATATGCTTTTTCCAGAGTTTTTTGTGCATTTTTTTGTGCATAATAAAATAAAATCTGTATATGCCTTTATTTTGCCAAATAATGTTATCAGATAAATACCTTAACCAATTTTTAGTGTTTTGTTCTTCCTAAATATTTAAAATGGCTTCAAAAATATTCAAAATATTTTCCTCATATTTTGAAGGTTAATTAAACTTTTAGGGTCATTAAAACAAATATCCCCTCCAAACATCACTTTTTTTTTGCCACTATACTTTGGCATCAGCAACTGAATGAATGCTTTTAAATAACAATATTTCAATGCTTGTACCAAAAGCACAATCACAGAAGCTATTATATAATTTTATGGATTGGATAAATAATAGTTTATTCAGCAGACATATCAGGTTCTTCGTCAGACTAGAACATCTTCATCATACCAAAAGATGGCAGTAATTCCACCACAATCCATTTACATTGTACTTGAAATATTTACCTCTATTATTTTGCAGAATTTGAATGAGACTGCATCTTATTACACCAAAATAACGAGTTGGGAAAGATTCAATCCAAACTGCAAGACAATTATAAGTTTATAATGGCATATAACAAAACTATTCCAACAAAATCTAATTTTAGTTCATCGGTAAATGAGCAGCAGTAATGTTTTTCCCCCCAGCAAAGTAAATTTAAATTCTTATAAGATTCAGCAGATTCTGAAATAATAACCATAATGATGAACCATAATGATGATCTCAATATAATCACATCAGTCAGAGTATATACTAGAAGGCATTTTAAGGCTTTTATACACCAACCACTCCCCTGCGTTTACTAAACATAAATATAAATGCACTGTTGATTCACCACACCACTTAATGTGCCTGATCTTGCCTAGAGAGATGTGCTCTATTAACATATACCATTACAGAGATCAAGGTATAGGGCACATTATAAAATCAACAAAGAGATAATTTAATTCAGGGTATCATGGGAATGTAGCATCCTTAAATATGAGTTCATATCCATATAGACAATATCACATTAATTCATTTCATCAACGGTTACACAAGCTAACGCAGTATGTCGAATAACGTCAGTATCACTGGATAAACACCCTCTTCTTATTTTCTTCAGACAACTCCACTTTATTCATAATTGTTCCCTCAAGGGAATTTTCCATGTGAAAATAAATGAAGAAACCCCAAGGTTAATTCACTAAGGAATTATATGTTTTTTTTCTGTAGCCAAGCTGAGATATCTGATGTCTATATAATTTTCTTGTTTCCTCAAAAAAGCAACACTCATCAAATCCTCTCTATGTGTGAGTGTGAATTCTTTATACAAAAAAGATGAGAAGGAAATAAAAAATAAGGAATGAAAGTTTCAAGAGGGAAATATTGCTCGGTTTTAAGCAGCCTCGGTCCACTTGTGTGCTGGGATGGGGTGAGATGTCTGCAGTACTTTTCAACAACTCAATTAGGGAGTAAAACATGGGTCCCAAAAGACAGACTGAAGGGATTAATTGAATGATTCATCAGTCTGTGATGGCTTGTTCACAATTAAAAACAAATTAAATGACAATGAAGCGGAATGATTAAAGAAAGATTAAAGCTTGTAACTATATAGACCAAAAATGAGGGGGCACACACATTTTTTTCATTGCTCATTCAAAGATTAGCATTGCCAGATCATGGTATTGAGAGGCCCCTGACATATGTTTTTATCTTGCAGGGTGTGTGTGTGCCTTTATCCTTGTGGTTTAGGCTCAGGTGTTCTGATGAATGTCCCGAAGGGCTCTGGGGCCCCTGACATTCCAAGACCCGTAATTCAGTCCAGAATGTGAAAACAGACTGCTGAAACTGAAGTGCTAACTGAATGTAATGTTTTTGGACACGTAATTGCAATTAATTGAAAATGTAGTGAAAATGTATATTAAATACAGTTAGCTAAGTGTTTTTTTTTGTACTTTTTGTTTTCTGTACGGCTGGCAGATTTAGAAAATACACAACTCAAAACTAAAGGTCCTACCTTCCTCCAACGCTGGCCTTGACTCCACCCATTCGAAGAACATGGACGCGCAATCATGCACGAGCGAAAACTCAGCCCTGGCGTCTGTACAGCGGTCTTCTATTCAAAGCAGGATTCATAGCAATGTGCTTTGAGTATGCGCACGAAGGGGTCACGGTCACGGGGTGACGGACTTACTGTCCAATGATTCTAGGTGGTCTTGGAAATGATTGGCTGGAGTTTTTCGAGTCCTGCCCGTTCCACAGATGATTAAATTGCTTAATTTTCATTTCAGTGCTTCTAACTCAGTGGCTGTAAGTGGGTTATGAATAGGATTTCAAGTGATTTTGAAAAAATTGACAAAAAAGAGAATCACATACCCCACCTTTACTTAAAAATAATTGAGGAAACCAATTGCCTTAAAATTATTAAGCAAATAAAATAAAATAAAAAAGTAATGTGAACTTGACAATTCCAAGTTACTCTGGCAAGTAAAAGTTACTGAAACAAAAGAAAATGTGTTGAGATAACTTTTTATTTTAAGTTGAACTAGCTTAATGTAATTAAATTGCAGTTACTTGTCAGTCAATCTACTTAACTTAATACTAACACGTTATGTCTACTTACTTTGTAAGTAATTTAATACTTAAATTGAGGAACCTGAAACCTGTTGCCTTAAAAAAAATTTAACCACAACTTATCGTGAGAACTTATAATTCACTTGTGACTGATTTGATTTAATCTTATTTATTAATTTCTTTGAAAGTCTTCACACAAATCGTAGGATATACAATTCTTGAAAAATCTAAGAATTATTCTCTTCTCTGAGAATAGATCACATTTAAATTGTCAATCTGTAAATCTTTCAATTTCAATAAATTCAGAAAGCAAAAAATCTATTCAAAGCTACAACATCCCCCTTTGACTAAGTGGAGAAAGCACCGCCAATGCCGCAAAATAGTGTGAAATGAAATTCATACCCATCAAAATACACTGTTCCACATCTTCAGATTAGAGAACTGTACGTCCTTTAAATTTTCCACAGTAAATAAGGACACTATTAGACACGTGTGGAGCAAAAATCATGTGTCAGATGTGATGCACACTCAAGTTATTTAACAATTTTTCAACTGTCCCTCTGCTCCAACTGTACTATGTCTACCCTACATATATAAAAAGTATTAACTTTAAATGTAATATCAAACAAAAACTTAGTTAAGAGTTATAATCAAGTGCTCTTATATGCTAGTAAACACATAAAAATAGGTGTGTTCTTCAGAGCACAACAAAAGATTATTATTAGAAAATGTACTTTCAAATAAAACTTTTTATTTGGTATTACTTCAAAGTGTACTTAAGTGTGTTACATTCATGAAAGTGTACTTTAAGCGCACTTAAGTGGCCTTTTATTTCATTAATATGATTTTTTAAAACCTACTTTTATGATTTGAAGTACACTACAAGTGCACATTCACATCCCAACACAATAGATTAGTGGCCCCTGACAGTTCGAGGCCCATTGTTCCGGCCCACAATCCATCCCTGAATGTTAAAACAGGATGCATGATTATTTATTTACATTGCATGGCTTTGAAAGGAGACAGTATGTCAGACCGGAATCCCAAAGCCTTCCTTGTGATATGATCTGCTCTGAAGTGTGCTGTAAATTATATTCATAAAACAAATAAGGGAGTAAGTGCAGACCTGCTCGCTTTGAATGATACATTAGACAGGCGGACCGCCTTTAGTCTCTCCCCAGACTAATGAAAATGTGCATTGTAACATTATTATTTCCATTGATTTCTGTCCAACCCAATGTCAGGACATTTAATCTTTTATTTATTGCTTTCTCTCGCCACCACACCCATCGCCAGGCTCATTTTTCTATTCAGCGTAAATCAATATCGGTCTTGAGAGTTTTCACTCAGTGCTTTTTTCTTGACTCATGTCCCCTTCCCCTCCTTTAACATCTGTTGCCTTCTTTTCTTTCTCCCTTTCTCACTGTCTGTGTTTGATTTCCAATTAAGCTGTCTCCAGGCATGACTCCTGCATGACCTTTAGCAGGCTGTAGTGCTGAGAGACACGGGCTGAAGCACAATAAACATCTCTGTTCAGAAAGGTTGTGATGGATGTTTTGTTTTGTTTTGTTTTTTTTATGCAGCATGCATGCAACTGCATTTCAGTGTAATGTAAGGTTCAAAACACTGCTGAATGAAAGGTCACATTAGGGCACATTTCTCAATCAGCCCTCAACTATCACATGGCCCCATTTACTGCCCACATTACACTGCGGACTTTCTTTTCATCAGTCAGTGATAGTTTGACGAGGTGCACAAGGTTTAGTCAAATTGATCCAAAGCTATAAAAAAAACAACCAAATACAAGAAAGGGACCATTTTCAATATTAATATTTGATTTTGCAATTTTGTTTTCAAAATATGCTCCACGTTGGCTCCACTTTCAACAGAATTCAGAAAAAACAGATCGACATACAGTATTACATTTAAGGCATTTAGCAGATGCTCTTATTCAGAGCGGCTTACAAAAGATGTTTTTACATCTCATATGGGAGCATTGTAATCAACAGATGGCAAACATGTCAGCACTGCTAAAGAAGTGCTTCCTGTACAAAAAAAAAACAAAACAAACTATTTAGTATACTTTTAAAGGAGCTGTATGTAAGAAATGTATTTCAATTAATCATAAAATGGCCCTGATGTCACTAAACATTAAGAAATCATGTTCATTTCAAATACTTATATCACTGACAACAGTTGTCCGGCTAGGATATTGTGCCAGGATATTGTCCTTTAAAAAGTGAATTTGCAGCCCTCACCTGATGTTGATGTTGTCATGTTGTGTTTTGGTCTGATGCTCCACCCTCCACTGATCTACCAATCACGAAGTCAGTAGTGTTGCGGCATCCGGGTTGCCAACTCTGCTCTAGTTCCCACAGCTGCAGATACAAACGTGTCGGAAAAAAAAAAGTTGGATCCTGCAGCCTATCTGGCAACCTCGAGTCAGGGGGGAGGGGGAGGGGATACACCGCTCTACAGTAATTTGAAAGTGATTGCAGTACAAGTTTTGGCCACAATCTTACATACGGCTCCTTCAAACAGAGTACTTATTATGGAAATAATATACTTTTAAAGAATATATTTAAGCGCAAATTGAATGAAATGTTTTGACACACAGTAGAAAATAATTTTTTTTTTTATAAGAATTGATTTCAAAATTTGTTTAAATCAATGTGTAAATCAAAAATTACAAGCAAGTTCTGAGTGAAAATGGTTTCACCTTTTTTTTTATAGTTCACTTAATAACATATTAATTGCAATTATATGAAAATGAATTATATTCATTAGGGTAGGCAATTTTCGGAAAGGCTAGCAAAAGCAAGCTAGCTTTAAAAGCATAAGATCCCACCCTCTCTTCAGAGCGTCTAAAGCCCCGTCTTCTTCAAAACACATGAACGCACACAGCAGAGTCTGCGAAACATCATGAGACGAGAGACGATATTAAATTACCTCATGTCCCAAAGCATACATTACAAAAATAATGAACGTAAACAACTTAACGAGCACTGAACTGTACCACCTGACTGATTGATATGTGAGAATAATTTGATTCATTTATCTGCATATTGTGTAATTAATTAGATTTTTTATCGATTAATAGCCTTAGTAACTAATGCATCTTGCATACCACAAATGCTTTACTGATCCTTTAACACCACATTACTGTCTGCATTCTCTCAGAAACACTTGTGACATCTAGGAGCTTTGACAGCAATCATATGAGCGAGTCCTCATCAGTGACAGCCCTTCTGTCAAACAACCACTCTTCACTTTTGTTCCCAGGGACACAGGAGGCTAATGAATATCATCACACTCCAAACAAGAAGAATCAAGTTCAATCTATAGATAATGATGGTGACTTCTCAAGCTGATTGTGGAGCTCTAAGGCCCTGTTCACAACGGGTATTAATTAAGATGCATTTTGGTCGATCAGATCACAAGCGAACGACGCTAAATACAGGTGTAAACGGGGTCTAAACATTTTGAGCTTGTCCACTTTTGACCACTTCCAGAGGTAGTCGAAAATTGTCGAATGTTTTCATAGTGTTAAACGCTCATGTGGTTGAATGTGTTCAAACAGACACAAAAGATCGTCTACTCTCCGCCTACTGACCTAATGACAGACGGGATTAAAACTTTGTCGGCTGTAGACCCAAGTTTGGGTTGAAGATGAAAAACATACCGCACAATGTTCTCTCAGCATTCCTGGTTTCTAACACACAGCGTTCGGCGTGATCGTGCGGCAGTCAGAGCAGAAACTAAAGCTGATGCTCTGCGTATGTTTTTCCGTCGTCTCCGGTCGTGTTGATATGTTAATTGCTCAAGCTTATTTCATCCATTAGATCAAAAGATCTGAAAAAACACATACATTTACCAGCCCATAGACCCTCCCCTTGAAGAAATCAGGACAGAGGTGGTTAAAAGTGGACAAAAAAATGGATTTAAACACCGGGTGTAAACGGGAACGTGTCTCCCTTGTCTATTTGTGAACTGATCGACCAAAACGCATCTTCAAGAATTAATTCACTTTAAAAAAAACTTTTGCTGATAATTCAACACCATGTCATCTAAGATGTCCAAGTCTTTCTTTCTTCAGTCGAAAAGAAATTAAGGTTTTTGATGGAAACATTACAGGATTTTTCTCCATATAATGGACTTCAACGAGTCCCAAACGGTCAAGGTCCAAATGACAGTTTCAGTGCAGCTTACCAGACGATAAACGATACCAGACGATGAATAAGGGTCTTATCTAGCGAAACGATCGGTCATTTAAAAATAAAATTAAAAAGTTTAAGTTTTATAAGCACAAATGCTCGCCTTGCTCTGTTCTGTGATACGCGTTCGCGACGTCACGTAATACGCAATTACATTGAAAAGGTCACTCTTCTGTCCTGACGAAAATGTTCTTTTAGCCTTTTAATATTAAAACACCCAGGATACGCACACAAAATGGGCATTTTAAACGATAAACTGACACAAAGACATTTGAATATGTGTTTATGGTCCTCACATTTGTAAACACTGACTCAGTACTTCCGCCTACGCGTGACCTTTTCAACGTAATTGCGTATTACGTGACGTCACGAACGAGCAAGGCGAGCATTTGGGTTTATAAAAAAAAAATCCTGGACATGGACATCTTGGATGACATGGGGGTGAGTAAATTATCAGCAAAAGTTTTTTTTTAAAGTGAACTAATCCTTTAATACCAGGTGTAAACAGGGCCTGAAAGACTTATGACTCACAGCTTATTTCAACCTCATCATCCTCCCAGGAAAAGTGGATCAAAATCCATCATCACCCCTTTATTGTGTTACAGATTTTACCAAAGACACGCAAATCCTGCACCATTTGTACTACAGACATGAATGATACCTCAAATCCCACAGCTTGGTGAGGAGGAGGTGTGCTTTTCTAAGCAACTGGTGGATTTTCGTCTTTCTGGTGATAAAATGGTCAAAATATCCTATAGACTTACATTGAGCCATTTCAAAGAAGCTCTTTTGACTTGAGGCAGTCAGCAACCACAGAACAACCACTGTGACAGTGAGTTTAGCAGATACAGCATTTTACAAACACCTGACATCTTGATCTGAATCTGAGGCCATTCTCTCACCGCTTAGATTCTGTCTAATACTATAATGATCAGTCTATAATCCCTTTTTGAAGCGGAACTAAACTGCAGTGGAAAAGCAAACTGAGCCAAAGTAAAGCGAACTGAGCCGAGTCATATACCACGCAGTGGAAAAGCACCATAATATAGTCCATTTGAAGGAGTGAATGAAAATGAGTGATTGAACTGGGGCACAATAAATAAATGTGATATTTATTCATGATATTACATTGTACCCACGTTGGACCAGCGGTTTGTAAAATGGATGGATGGATCATTATGGTCAGATGCGGGAAATCATTAGGCAAGACCCTCACAGTGCATTATGGGTATTCTATAGCATCTGATGTACACTTGCAGTGCATGGATTCGGACACCACTACATATGGCTGTCTCCTCAAAATTTAATTAAGGGTAAAGGGGGCAATTTCAGACACAGCCCAAAACTAAACAGGGAAGGGAAACAGGAAGTAAAAGAAACCGCAGTTGTGACAGTTAATAATACAAAAGTGAATAAAAATGTCCTTTAAATTAAAACATTGAAATGTATTAAAAATGACCATAAACTGCACTGAAAAAATAAGAAAATTGTTAAGTATGAATATTAAAATAAAACAATAAAATAAAAGGCCCCACTTTATATTAAGTGTCTTTACCTACTTTAACATTAATTAATTAAATTAAATTAAATTAATAATTTGATACAATGCACTTACACTCACCGGCCACTTTATTAGGTACACCTGTCCAACTGCTCCTTAACACTTAATTTCTAAGCAGCCAATCACATGGCGGCAACTCAGTGCATTTAGGCATGTAGACATGGTCAAGACAATCTCCTGCAGTTCAAACCGAGCATCAGTATGGGGAAGAAAGGTGATTTGAGTGACTTTGAACGTGGCATGATTGTTGGTGCCAGAAGGGCTGGTCTGAGTATTTCAGAAACTGCTAATCTACTGGGATTTTCACGCACAACCATCTCTAGGGTTTACAGAGAATGGTCCGAAAAAGAAAAAACATCCAGTGAGCGGCAGTTCTGTGGGCGGAAATGCCTTGTTGATGCCAGAGGTCAGAGGAGAATGGCCAGACTGGTTCGAGCTGATAGAAGGGCAACAGTGACTCAAATAACCACCCGTTACAACCAAGGTGGGCAGAAGAGCATCTCTGAACGCACAGTACGTCGAACTTTGAGGCAGATGGGCTACAGCAGCAGAAGACCACACCGGGTGCCACTCCTTTCAGCTAAGAACAGGAAACTGAGGCTACAATTTGCACAAGCTCATCGAAATTGGACAATAGAAGATTGGAAAAACGTTGCCTGGTCTGATGAGTCTCGATTTCTGCTGCGACATTCGGATGGTAGGGTCAGAATTTGGCGTCTACAACATGAAAGCATGGATCCATCCTGCCTTGTATCAACGGTTCAGGCTGGTGGTGGTGGTGTCATGGTGTGGGGAATATTTTCTTGGCACTCTTTGGGCCCCTTGGTACAAATTGAGCATCGTTGCAACGCCACAGCCTACCTGAGTATTGTTGCTGACCATGTCCATCCCTTTATGACCACAATGTACCCAACTTCTGATGGCTACTTTCAGCAGGATAATGCGCCATGTCATAAAGCTGGAATCATCTCAGACTGGTTTCTTGAACATGACAATGAGTTCGCTGTACTCAAATGGCCTCCACAGTCACCAGATCTCAATCCAATAGAGCATCTTTGGGATGTGGTGGAACGGGAGATTCGCATCATGGATGTGCAGCCGACAAATCTGCGGCAACTGTGTGATGCCATCATGTCAATATGGACCAAACTCCCTGAGGAATGCTTCCAGCACCTTGTTGAATCTATGCCACGAAGAATTGAGGCAGTTCTGAAGGCAAAAGGGGGTCCAACCCGTTACTAGCATGGGGTACCTAATAAAGTGGCCGGTGAGTGTATAGTGTACATACATGTCTTAACATCATACTTATTTTAAAAAAATATCTGCGTATAATTACACTGTTGAACATACCCCTTATCCCACCCTTAAATCTAACCATACCACCAAACACACCAAACATTACCCGTGTCCCACCTCAGTGGCAGCAAAGTGATATAACGACACCAATTCTGAAGTGTAACGGAATAAAAATATCATAATAAAACAATTATTGTTACAATAATATTAAAATATCATTTTTGGAGAATTGTTTTCGAAATGTCTGATTTTTGATGGCTTTTGAAACATTGTGAGTTCAGCACTGTGGGTTGAACAGCAAAATGTCATGACAAGAGATGTGAGAAGAGGCAACATTTCCAGATATCTGTCCTCTTTTTCCACACTGACAGCAACTCTCAGTGGTTGCATGAGAAAGTCCTCAACATCCTGCTGAGGATTACACCATCGCTATAGCAACCAAAGTAGATACAATAGATATTGACTGTACTGTCTGGGTCTGTACAAATGGGTCTAATTTCCAGGGGCGTGTCCAGAGCATTTTCAGTGGGGGGGCCATGCTGGGGCACTGCCTCCAAACGGGGTGGCCAGTGGAAAAAAAAGCTAAATTCTACAGTATATTACTTAAATCCTATTGATTTTAGTATTTTATTAACTTGAATAAAGTTACTTGTAAACAAATTTAGTAATAAAGCACATTTTTGATTAATTACATTTTTTGTCATCCCTGTATATATCCATTAAGTTAAATTTGAGAGCCAGTGTTTATTATTTTTAGTGTTTTCATAAAACTAAGAAGTTTATAAAATAAAAGCAATTTTAATAATGAGCAATTTTAAAAACCCAGAAGCAGAAACGATGTCAACTATTTTCTTTTAATTAGTTTGGCCATTACAATATACAGTAGTTTTATTCACAATCTCTTTCAAATAATAATAATTTAAAATAAAAAATCCCCCCACTGTAATAATTCAAATGTTTGGCCAAAACATAATAGTGTTTCATTCAACATTTCTTTCAGATAAATTTACAAAAAAGCTGAGTAACAGAGTTAAATGCTTCTGATTGGCCATTGTGTTTAAGAAATCAACACATGTGTCTGTGATTGGCTACATCGCTCAACGCTGCAAACATGATGTTATAAAAAGAAACTGGCCTGTAAATCGTTTCTGTTTTGGTTGTTCTTTTTCTGCAACAGATGATAACAGTTTATTTGTTTTTATGTGTTTTATTCATTGATATTTATATTTTGCGGGAGTCCCGCGAATCGTTTTATTCTCCCGCAGCCCGCACAGAGTGAGTGCATTACCGCCCGCGCTCGCACTCGGCCATCAAATCTGGTCCCGCGCCGCACGTCTATGCAAATCACCATGACAGTGTTTTTTGTTTGATAGCGCCCAGCGTATTTTACTTTTATTGTGTTTATTAAACTTTGACTGAACATTGGATTGAAATCAACCACGACCAACGCGAGCAGAGCCTGACGGGGTAAAAACATTGATCTGAGAAAACCATACTAAACCATATGCCTACATAAAGGTTACCAGCTCTTTGTTTGGTGTCTTGACTTCCCACACTTGATAAAGTAAAAGTCCTAGTCCGCGACGACCGTTGTTTCTCTGGCGCTGCACTTCTTTGAATCACGAACTTCAGTAGAGTCTATAACTGAACCAATCACAAGACATCTTATAGGGGGGCACCTGGGGTGGCCAATCGAATTTCAGGGGGGGCCAGTGCCCCCCCTGGCCACCACGTAGACACGCCCCTGCTAATTTCATCACTTTCTAAAATGACAGATAGTCAGTCCTAAGTATTGGATTTGATAAGCAAATCAGATTTATATGCAGTGTAAACAAAACCTTAAGTGCTGTTCACCCATGCAGCACCTGTCTTTATACACATGCACCAGATGGTCTTCTTTGACTATAGAGTCGCATCTCTCCGCTTTTACACAAGAAGTGTTGCGTTTTTTAGAGATGCTGTGTCAAAGGCTATATGGTGGTGGTTGAGGCGATCCCCCCGCTTTTATGTAAATCGCTTTGAGTACCCAGAAAAGCGCTATATAAATGTAACAAATTATTATTATTATAGGGTGGGGCAGGTATGACGACAGAACTCGGAAGACTAATTCCCCGCTGGTTCCTTTGAGATTGTCCTATGGGTTTTATAAAGTTTTTATTAGATTTTTTATTTATGAGTAAAATAAAACCTGTGGTAAACATGACTATTACTTTGACGTTTTGTCCTACAACGTAAATTACACACACTCATATTGAAATATTGATCATATCATATTGATCATTTTTATTAACCTACGTTTTTAATAAGTGCATAAGACAGCTTGGGGTGGGTGTGTTAGTTCACCCAAAAATGAAAATTCTTTCATTAATTACTCACCCTCATGTCATTCCAAACCTGTAAGACTTTCATTTGGAAGACAAAATAAGATATTTTTAATGAAATCGTCTCGGTTACGTATGTAACCTAGTTCCCTGAAGGATTTCGAGCTGCGTGAAAACGCTGTGGGAACGCCCCTTGCGTTGTGCGTCATGAAGCAGGTATGGAATCAGTCCAATGGTGAGACGGAACGCCATAGGCGGGTGACGTCATCGACCAGGAAACTATAAAGCACCCCAAAATCACAGCCGCGACAACTTCTGAAAAGTCTGAAGCAAGTCGCTCGCGGGAATGCCGGGAGTATGGCAACGACACGCAGCGTCTCGTTCCTTCAGGGAACTAGGGTTACATACGTAACCGAGACGTTCCCTATCAGGAACTCGAGCTGCGTGAAAACGCTGTGGGAACGCTAATACCCACGCCACGTCGCCATAAGAGCAAGTGACCGACTGTGTGAATTAGGAAGCACATTCAGCCGAAAGCACTTGCGCCCCAGGAGTGGAGCTGAGATCAAGGTCATAAAACCGGATAAATGTATGCGGAGAGGACCAGCCTGCCGCATCACAGACATCATGGAGAGAAACTCCTGATAATAAGGCTTAGAAGCCGCCATTTTCCTAGTGGAATGAGCCCGAACAGCCAAAGGTAAAGGCTGACCAGCCGACTCATAGGCAAGTGAGATGGCCTCGACCACCCACTTGCTCATCCTCTGCTTAGACACTGGAGACCCCTTCTTAGGTGGTCCAAAAACAAACAACTGTTCCGATTTCCTCCACAGGGCAGCTCTGTGGACATAAGCATCTAAAGCCCTAACAGGGCAGAGCAGATTGAGTTTTTCCTGATCCAATGACGTAAACGGAGGAGGACAGAAGGCCTACAGAACTATAGGTCAAGCCACATTGGTAGGAACCTTAGGGACATAACCTGACCTAGGGTGGGGAAAAGCCTTCACCATCCCAGGCGAAAATTCCAAGCATGAGGGAGAACCGAAAAAACCTGAATGTCTCCAATTCTTTGAGAGACGAGATAGCGAGGAGAAATATAGTTTTCAAAGTGACAAACTTGTCAGGAACTTCCTCAATAGGCTCGAAAGGAGCTAGGGAGAGACCTACTAGAACAATGGCCAAATCCCATGTCGGCACCCTCGTGCGGGCTACAGGCCTCAGCCTCAAAGAACCACAAAAAAATCGAGTTATAAGTGGGTGTCTCCCCAGAGATTCTCCACTGAAAGGGACATGGTAAGCAGCAAGTGCCGCCACGTACACCTTTAGTGTGGAGGGGGATAGCCCTGAGGAGAAACGCTCCTGCAGGAACTCCAGCACTACACCCACTGGGCAGTTGACTGGGTCCAGCTGGTGTTCTCCACACCAAGAAGTGAACAACCTCCACTTCAAGGCATATAACTTCCTCGTGGACGGAGCTCTGGAGTGAAGGATGGTCTCAACAACCTCGGTTGAGAGACCAGCGTCTATGAGCTGGGCCCCCTCAGAGGCCAAGCCCATAGTTTCTACAGTTCTGGGCGGGGGTGAAGGATCGACCCGCTCGCCTGAGAGAGAGGGTCCCTCCTGATCGGAATCTCCAGAGGAGAGCCGTCGAGGAGAGATATTAGGTCCGCAAACCATACTCGGGCCGGCCAGTACGGGGCTACCAACAGTAGACTGACCCCATCCCGGCGAACCCTCTCCAGAACTCCTGGGAGCAGAGCAATCGGGGGAAAGGCGTACAGACGTGACCTCGGCCACGGCTGTACCATAGAGTCCAACCCCAGAGGGGCTGGATGGCTTAGAGAGAACCACAGTGGACAGTATGATGTCTCCCTGGAAGCAAACAGGTCTACCTCGGCACAACCGAACTGTTTCCAAAGGAGCTCCACCACCTCAGGGTGGAGTCTCCATTCCCCGGGCCTCGGCCCCTGCCTCGACAGGATGTCCGCTCCCTGATTTAAATACCCCGGGAGAAAAATTGCCCTCAAAGAGTGGAGCTTCCCCTGGGACCATAGAAGGATCTGGCGAGCCAGATTGTATAACGGGCGAGAGCAGACCCCCCTGATGATTTATATAAGAGACCACCGATGTGTTGTCGGACCAGACAAGAACATGATGACCTCTCAGGTCTGGGAGGAAGTGTTTCAGAGCCTGAAACACCGCCAACATCTCTAGACAATTTATACGCCATAACCAATGATGGTCACGAGACGCGGTGCTCTGCTTTTGTTGCGCCCATGCGAGGAGCTTATCGACAGCCAGGACTGACCCGCCCAGCAGTCCCTGTTTTCAAATGCCGGTGCCTTAAAAGACAATGTCGTTACAGTGGAGAGATGGCTGCGAGCGTCTCTTAAGCCTAGGCATCGCCCCATAACTGTGAATTAAAGCCCCAGCAATATTGAAATATTTTTCGTGAAGGTCTGAGGACTAAAAAATACCGTATGAAATCGTTTTTCTCTAGGACTTTGACACCTCGGTGTGGAGGTCCGGGAAACGGCAGGTACCGTCGTGGAGTTTGCACTTGGAAAGGCAAAATAGTTCATACAATATTTTTAGATATAAACTCCTGCCATACTGCTGACCACTCGATGCTTAATTTTTCTACAGCATGAGTAAGCACCTCTATAAGCTCCTCATTTATTTCTGTTCAGGGAAATGAGGTGGAGAGTCCTCATTATCCCCTTATTTTATATAATGATAATTTATTTATTATTTGTTGTTATTATTTTTTAATACCAACAACATCCAGCTCCTCAGAACTGGATAGTTGCAATATTAATGCCACAGCCTGGGCAGAAGAAACCGCAGAGCGTGCTTCCAACCCTGAACTGAGGCACTGAATATAACAGTTAAAGGCTGAGATAGGGCGAGGCCCGTCTCAAACCCCGCTGTCAGATTCATCCGCGATCCCCACGACACGCTCTGCCTCGACAGACACGGGACCCGAACCACTTTCCTCAAAGAGTGATCGGCGGGTGCAGAGCGTTCTTATTGGAAAACGCTCGCAATGCTCACGATCAGCCCCCTCGAGAGCTGACCGAGCATGCTGTACTCCCAAACAAACAACACACAGATCGTGTGAATCCTCACCCATGAGATAACGAGTACAGGGGGAACACACTTTCTGTATTGCTGCTCGCTCGCCATTTAGATATGTGAATATATATATATATATATATATATATATATATATATATACATAGTTTTTTTTTTTTTTTGTGTGAAAACTCCTGCCTAGCAATCACTAAAGACAGACAAAAACACTGGGACAGATTCACACAGAGCACTTGCTGAAGACAACAGAAGTTGTCGCGGCTGTGATTTTGGGGTGCTTTATAGTTTCCTGGTCGATGACATCACCCGCCTATGACGTTCCTTCTCGCCATTGGACTGATTCCATACCTACTTCATGACGCACAACGCAAGGGGCGTTCCCACAGCGTTTTCACGCAGCTCGAGTTCCTGATAGGGAACTACTTTCTGTTATTGACAGCTACGAAACTACCACTTTGACACTTTGGGTCATATCTTGTACACTGACGCATGTATCATTCGTATTTTGCACCCGCGCAAAGCGGACTTTTCCCTCCACAGACGCACACCGGCAAACTAGAGAATGAACTTGCGCTCCCTGGGCGGTTCAGCGCAAAAAAGGAGGCATGCTTGGTCATAATTAGGAGTGTGAACAACGCGCATACACTGTAGATGATTCTCTCATCTACACAGATGCATTTTCCTTTTTGCAAATGATACATTTATTATAAGGAAAAATATTAAAACACAAGGGAAATCATTGTTCTGTCCATGACGATGGGAAAAATAGGTATAAAGCTTACATATTTACCCAAATCATTATATGCATGTATAACCGAAGCTAATTTGGGTGGGTTTGTCCCATCCCCAATGTCACTTCTTTTTCTTTAACGGCCCTGACGAGAACATCGATCTCCTCGGCTGTGAACCGATTCAGAAGCATGCCTGGTAAATGCGCCGTTATAATAGTATTGCGCCATGGAACAAGCGCACCTCGTTCATCATGCTCTTAAAGGGTATGTGATATGACGCTCTGATTGGTTTATTTCAAGTTATGCCCAAACCACACCTATGAATAATGAAGCTACTTCAGACCAACCCCTTTTAAACTTGCGTCGGGCGCAAGAGTCATTTATCCCGCCGGTAAAATAGCAACAGCGCCCAAGACACGCCCACAAAGTTACTTGCGCTTCGCGCTAGATACTTGCGTTTCAAATCGTTAAAATAGGGCCCATGGACCACTTTGAAAAGCTTATTAAGAGATCGAAAAACTAATCCATATGAATTGAGTGTTTTTTTCACAATGTTCTGAAGAGACTCGATCGCTTTATATTAACAGATTGAATTTAGGCTTTTATTCACATGTAAGGGTCATTGAGAAATAAAGTTTTTTAAAAATCAAAACTGATGTAATGCATTTTTGAGTCATATAATGTGTTTAAACAAGTTTCAGTTTTTACATAATATTTGCAATGTGTTTAAAGTCATTTTTTGACTGTTGGTATGTCAAGTTGTACAGCCAAATTGTATTTATACGGTTGTAACACCTGATGGAAAGTGTACCAACCCATATATGGTATATATTCTAGAAATTAGCAGTTGTTACCAGTATTTAAGAGAGATCTACAAACTTTTTCACTCTGCCACAAGGATCAATTGGGCTCCTCTGGATGATGCATTATCATGTTTACTATTCATAATAAAAGAGCCATGTTTGACATTTAAAAATATACAAATTGCTGGATGAAAGTGTTTCAATTATCTCAACAGCTTTAAAACTACTGATATATATATATATATATATATATATATATATATATATATATATATATATATATATATATATATATATGTGTGTGTCTGTGTGTCTGTATACGAAAGGTTTCGAACCTAAAATGATGCCATAGTATTTAGATTAAATATATATATATATATTGTTGAGACAACATTTTAAATAGTTTTCTTCAAAAGTCTGTTCATTGGTTCGGACAGTTGCACCACCTGACATTTTGGGGGTTTAAGATAACAAAACAAAGTAATATGTATTATTTAAATGCACTAAAAATGAATTTAAACTTAATATGTTTTATTGAATATAGTGATATATGTCATGAATATCAAGTTATTTTAAAAGGAAATAATAATGCACTTGAACACAAAAATATGCACTTCGTGTCATTGACCCATAAACAGTGATCATCGAACATTAACAGAAGCTCAATCAAACGTGATTGACACGCAAGAACAAACCTCATTGGTTCTCGCAGAAGCTCAAACGTGCTGCATAACACGAGAATGAACCTCATTGGTTCTCGCACATCAAGCGAACATGTTTGAGCTTCTGTTTACCACAACTGATGTGTGAGTTGATGAATGTTTATAGTATGTGAATAAAAGCCTAAATTCAATCTGTTTATTGTTATATAAAGTGATCGAGTCTCTTCGGAAAATTCAGACTAAACCACTCAATTCATTTGGATTCGTTTTTCGATCTCTTTATGAACTTTTTAAGCATCGAAGTGGTAGTTGCATAGCTGTCAATGGAGGGACAGAAAGCTCTCAGATTTCATCAAAAAGATCTTCATTTGTGCTCCGAAGATGAACGAAAGAGAGGGGGAGGGGTGGGTGTGACAACAGTTAACAGGTTAAACATGTTTAGGTGGGTCAGAGGTAAATTTTAATTGCTTGATTTTTTACAAGTAATTATACTCAACATACATTATACGTTAAACCGACAGTATTAATAATAACAACAACTCTAAATCAGTGTTAGACATAGATATATACACTAGATGTCGCCTTGGGGTTCTAAGCATGTGTCAAAACCGACGCCATCTTGGAACAGGGGTCTTGTCATAGGAAGTAGCTGTAACGCTGCTATCTCCGCCTGTACTTCGAATTCATGGATGATACCGGACGAACTCTGACCTAGGAAGAATGTTTTTAAAACATTTTTTTTACATTTTCTCTGTACCATTGGAACGAACCACAAAAAACCTACAAAATCGCATTCATGACGATTTATGGTGATTTTATTTCCGTTAGAGTCAGACCTTTGCCTACATTGACGCTGATGCATTAAAAAGGATGGGTTCCATGATGGCGCATTCGTTCCAATAGCCGTAGCCAAGGCGACATCTAGTGTATATATCATAGAAAGTAAAAGAAATGGACACAGTGACTCCATAGATTTCAACGAAGAAAAGTGAAGCCCAATTAGAAGCACTCACTTCCTGATCGCCAGGGTTACTGCGCAGGCTCAAACTGAGCTTGATGACGTAGATGTCACGTGAGCAACCTGTCTGTCTTCTAGTAGCTGTGCCGAGTGAAATCTGAATAATTCCCTTCCGAATCTCACAGAGACGGAGAGCGTGAGTATTAGCTGTCCATGAGCTATCAGCAGGAGACACTTTATGACTCTCTATGGGCTTCTCCCTTTACTTTATCGGACTTTGTGCCTCCACGTCCCTCTAATTGCCTGCAAGCTTCTCTTTGCTTCTCTTCGCCTTTGTACGCCTCCGATGTAAAGTTATTCGCTGTCAAAGTGACGCCAAAATGAATGGGAGTCAATGGAATGCTAACAGCAGGTGAAGTTCTGCTACAATGGCGGCCTCCAGGCAGACTTCAGTTTCCGGCGGATGGATTACCCCCTTGGTATATCTTTGAGTGTTAGATACCATTTACTGTTCCTTGCTATCATACTTCATCTAAGCTATGTTTTACAGATACTGATTACAATCACAGTTGCCCCAGCACGAGGGTTCTAATCTTTTAAATAAAATATTTAAATCGCTAAAGTATTTAATGGTCTGTTTATGGTGCTGCACAGTTTGTCCTTAGTTCACACATATAATTTATACAACACCCCCCACAGGAGCAGAAACAGCAGTCCTCCAGGTCAGGGGCGGGAATCATTTCACAGAAAGCACTCATGGGCAATCGCCAGGCCCACTCAACGGTGACGGCTGATTTACCTGCTAAACTTACTGCACCATGATGGAAAGCAAAGGTGGCGCGGGATGGAGAAAAACAATAAAATGGAGAGAGATAAATGAGAATGTGCAGAGGCGAGAAAGACTGTAGAGTGGCGTGTTAATGACTGGAGATGAAAATAAGATTAGCAGGCGCGTATGAGAGAGAGAGAGAGAGATAGAGAGAGAGAGAGAGAGAATTGAAACGTGGGTGAAATTGAGCAAGTCTGGCGCCCGCTAAAGAGAGGCAAAATAGTGAGAATGTGGAAAGAAGATTGTGTGATAGCGACGACACATGATACGCAGATAGGCTGAGATTACTGAAAAGGCAATGTAGAAAAACAGAAGCAGGTAATGAGAAAAGGCCAGATAAGAATGGGTATCACTGAGAGAGAGAATACTCTTGTTAAGCCGTTCCAGGATGAGACGGCTTCGTGCAGAGAAGCACCACCGAGAACACAAAAACACTTGATTATTGCTCAAATTGTGAGTGGTGCTGTGTCAGCTTAGAGAAAGAGAAGAAAAGCCAGGTCTCTTGATACAGGGCAGAGAATGGGGAGCTCTAGAATTGGACACGCTGAGTAAAAGCACTTGATTGGCACATAGAGAGATTGTTTTTTTTGTAGGCCTACTAGTCTCCGTGCGTTTGTTCTCGCCTCCTTTAGCCTTTTGAATGTTGCCTGTGGTCCTTGATGTAGATATATTCATCTGATGTCTTCACCTGATTTCTTCACAAAACATTATCTTTTCATTATGGCAATATGACAAAAGGCTGCCACAAACTCTGTTGCATGCTGAGCAGGGTCAGTTTCTGTTAATACCACAAGAGAGCACTCAATTCCTGCAGAATAATCACACCAGACTCCATATGCAGAGAATCGACGAGGATGGAAACAGACACACGACATGCATCACATTTTTTTATAAACTATACCTAGAAACTATTTTGGATTTTGAAACATTTCATACAAAGAAACGCTGATATAAAATGGAGAAATATTCAAAGGTCAAACAAACACGTGTAATGTTCAAACAAACCCGTGTGATATTGAGAATGTAAACTCATTTATGCACAAGGTTAAATTTTCCTGGCCTCATTGAAGCACAAGATTCTCTTTTAAGATCATTAATTTATGAAATATGGCTGTCATAACATTGTATCTCAAAGATGTTTGCTGGTCAATTATTAAGTTGAATGATATCAGTGCTGGGTTAAAGACTACTGTTTTTTTTTGTTTTTGTTTTAATTTATGTTTCTCTTAATTTGTTGTACTAGGAAGACCTGGATTTGTCAAAACCTAATTAAAACACACACACACACACACACACACACACACACACACACACACACACATGTCTGGTTCGCTATCTTTGTGGGGACTCTCCATAGGCGTAATGGTTTTTATAGTGTACAAACTGTATTTTCTGTCCCCTTACACTGCCCCTGTCCCTAAACCTACCCATCACAGGAGACATTCTGCATTTTTACATTTTCAAAAAACATTACTTAGTGTGATTTATACGCTGTTCTCCTCATGGGGACCGCTGGCTGGTCCCCACAATGTAGGTGATTTCAGGTTTTACTATACTTGTGGGGACATTTGGTCCCCACAATGTAATATAAACATGAGCACACATACACACACACACACACACACACACACACACACACACACACACACAATAAGGATGCGGCGCCAACCACGGCCACCAGAGGCCACTAACATTAAGCATGAAATATAATAAAATAATCAGCAGTTCATTTATAATTTACAATCACAGTTTACAATTTAAAAAATACAGAGAAAACAACGACAACAACAAACTCTTACGAAAAAAAAAAAAAATTATACAGAAAAAATACCAGAATTAGGAATCACACATTTTTACTTTGTGGTTCAGGGGCTCTATCAGATCATAAAAAAATGCATAATACTAGAAAAATGCAAATCTGAAGTGTAGGGCGTTACTGGAACATTCAAGCCAATGTAATCTGAAAAAGACATTGGAAAGGAATGCAATATAACACTAAAAGCTGATATTGCATCATTACTTCAGTCGTTGTTGTCATTTTTCCTAGTTCGGTACGTACCGACACGCCTCTTCACCCCTATATTCCGCACCCCGCCTTCCCATTACTGTCATGTGACACTCAGTAACTCTTGTCCCATCCCTAGGATTTGACAGCAATCTTGTCAGAGTGCACTCAGCACCAGAGTGAAAGCCCTTCTGTATCTTGCAACCTCATTCACTCGGGGACCATTCCTGGGGATGTTCACTCAGCCTGTGGACAGTGTAATCAGGACAGATTTTACATGCTGTGATGGAGGGCCCGGAAATACGCGAAACAACTGCTGTGTGGTTGAAAGGAGACATAGCTTGGGTATGCACAAAAAGATTTAGTGAGCAGATACATGTGTCTTAGCCAGCACATATGAGGAATCACGCAACACTTGGAAAAAGGCTCGCTTTGAATTACATTTACGTTATTATTAGCATTCATTGTACAATTGCTGGCCATAACACACTGTAAAAAAAACAATTTTTTAGTAAAAACAAATGTCAGCTATGGTTTGCAGAACTGAAAAATATGGTGGTAATAGGGTTTATAACAGTTATAATTAGTTATAAATAAATATACAATAAAAAAACATTATTTATTAACTGACAAGTTAATATACCAACCCGGTGACATGAAACAAATGCTTATTCAATGTTCAGGATAATGCAGAAAGAGCCATTCTGTATTGTAATGTCAATGTTTCATGTAAAGAAAAGGGATTAATTTAAACCACAGTCTCACATGGCAAAATCTATAGGCTTTGTTCGAAACCACATACTCACTGAGTAGGTACTTAATTTCAATAAGTACTTACTTAATGAGCACTAAAAGAGTAGGTAGGCTACTACTACAGCGCGAAAGCATGAAATATGAATGCGATCCGGAGATCCGCCATGTTGACGTTATCACTAGCGCAACTACTTAAAAGATATAAGCGACAGCTTTAATTATCTAAAAATATCTTGATATTGATGAAACTTGCTCTTTTTGTGATCTTGTTGAGGAAACTTATTTTGAAAAATTTATTTTGTGATTGTAGTATAACCAATACATTTTAGGTTGATTTAAAGGGATAGTTCACCCAAAAATGAAAATTAGCCCATGATTTACTCAACCTGAATGGAGGTTGGCTTCGAATGCAGCCTATAGAGTCTATATAGTCTCAGATATACTTTATAATCAAACTATCATAACAGTGTCATTTAATTACCTCATCTGTCGTCATTAAGCTGTGGACGGCGGAGAGATGTTCGTTAAAAGTATATCGCTGCAAAGGTATTTTCAACATTGTCGAAACGATCCCCATTCACATGGATAAGTGTAAATTAAGTTTTCTGTTTTTAGTTGAAAATTATGTCGAGTTACTCGTGTAAACGCACCCTAAGCAAAAAACTAAAAAGAACTTTGCCATGAGTTTATCGGAGCATTGAATAACATTCTGTGTCTTGTGCATTACGTGTGCATGAGTGCGAGCACGAGGAATAAGTTGCTGGCTGCAGTTCACTTAATGGACACCGGTGTCGCTAATAACAAGGGTTTATATTAATTCTATATACAATTGTAATCAAAATGATTCAACCCCCATTGCAAATCAGGTTTATTGGCAAAAATTTGCAATGAACAAATAAATCAAAAGTAATTGAAAGAGCTGAACACAACAAAAGTTTCAAGTGGTTTCCTCAAATTCAACTGAAAATACAACTTTTAATGACTTCTGCGGTCTCGAAATTATTTAACCCCCCTGAATAGAATCCCTCAAAACAGCACAAATCTGCAAAACACGTGTTGTCTCAAGTACACCTGATGCAACTAATCAAGGGCTTCATTAGTTGCATCAGGTGTGCTTGAGCTATAACACATTAAATATCTGAACTGGCTAGGTTTGTTGAGTGTCTCATTTGGCTGCATGTTAAAAATATGGCTAAGTCAAAAGAATGGTCCAAAAAACTAAGAGAATATATCATCGCCCTTCACAAACAAGGAACAGGATACAAAAAGATGGCGAAGGCACTTAATGTTCCTAGAGACACTGTTGGAAGCAAGGTTCACAAGTTTAAAGTTAAAGGAACAGTGGTTACACTACCTGGACGGGGCAGAAAAAGGGAGTTATCAACGACTGCAAAAGACCTGCAGCAAGGCAACAGGCACTGGCAACAGGCACTGAGGTTTCAGCTTTCACAGTAAAGGTCCTTGCACACTGAGTCAGAAATTTTCGCACGTTAAAAAATAAATACCACCTCACATTACGTCAGTCATGTTTGCACACTGCCTACAAAACTTTCGTCCATCATAAAAAACTTTGGATCGGATTTTCTGTGTTTTTCGCATCCGTAGTAAGCATTTAGAGAGGTGTTTTGACAATTCCGAGATACGGATTGACGAATACGAAAAACCGCATACGAAAATTTCGGACTCAGTGTGCAAAGACCTTAAGGTGCATACCAGAACTCCGAGATATACACCAGCTCCAATTTGCTTAAAATCCTTTAAATAAGCTACAGACGTTTTGGGATTCTGTTCTGTGGAGCGATGAAACAGGAACTTTTTGGCCCAGCTATGGATCATCTATGGATCAGCTGTATATCTGGAGGAAGAAGAATTCTCTCTGGGGGGTTTGGGAATGTCAATGGGAATGGCTTTTCACTGTAAATTATGACATTATTAGTATTATTTTTTTTATTACTTAGTATTTTTAATTTAATAAACTGTTAAATTAATAGTAATTAATTTATTAAAACTAAATGCATAAAATGATCCCATGATGGGGACTCTTGACTGGTTCTCCATATGAAGTACCTGACAGAACTCTTTAAGGTTCTAGAACCTTTTCTTCTAAGAGTGATAGCATTATTAAAGTCTTTTACGGTAATTTTTTTTATCAGTGCACGTAACCTACTGTATAAATGCTGTATAAGGAACTCTTCTGATCTGAGATCGGCTCGTGAGATTGTGAGCACCAGACATAAACAGACTGAATGACGGGGGTGAGCTGCCATTATGTGTGATGTGAAGTCAGCCACAGCCCATCAGCTTCAATGCCACACGAGCAGATAAGTCAGTCCCCGAGGGCACACATTATGCATCTATCAAATCCAGCATGAACATAGGGGTGTGCTCCACATTGAAAGTCAATGCCATCAGCTCTCAAATGAAGCATGGTGTTGAAGTTTTTTTTTTTTTTTGCACATTATTCTATTAAACAGGCACAGTCTGTGGGAAGACTAACCACCAGGGTGAATACCCAACTGTATGGGCATTTTCTGCCACACTTGAAGTGAAATACTCCACACGTTTCCTCACAGCTGGATACAAAATTCTTTTGGTGAAAAAAAGGCGACCCAAACAACAAAAATCATACCTCTTAGTGCCAGGCTTTTTACTTCTTTCTGAAAATCACAGTGATACGACCCCCAAGAGAGAAACCATTTCCTGTACTGGGCAAAAAAAAAAAAAAAAAAAAAATGGTACGTTAAGATTCATTCACCCAATAAATTGGTTTCCGGTGTGGAATCGTTTGATTATGTGCTGGACGTGACTTGTGTGTGTGTGTGTGTTTTATGTTTGTGCCAAGATTTTTTCTATATGTCGAGTGAATGTTGTCCCGAGTGATTGTGGTTTAATCCCTGTTGTTCTGCCCCTCGCAACCCGAGAATTCCATCTGATGCGTAATCTTGTTCTGATGTTAATCCTAATCTCTACGGTATCAAAAAACCAACCAAACACACAGTAGTGTTGTGCTTTCTTCATTTGTCAGTTGTTTTACAAAATGAGATGAAGAGCAGATCTTGGCTGCCATGTACTCTGACACATCTTTTATCGAGCCACCTGCCGCGCTGTCTTGCATACTTTGCGCACATCTCACTTAATACCTTGTTCAGTAGGCTTGGAGTCCAATTATACAGTCCAACTTATCTTCTAAAGGCTTTTGAGAACATTATTATTTATTATTTCATGTTGTCTTTGATACAGAGAAAATTGGGATTTATTTGGGATTTATTAAAGATTACCTTTTCAGTGCTGTGAGCAAGCATTGCTCTTTTTTCATTTTTTTGGTCTTTTGTGCTTCAGTAACAAAACACTGAGGATATATTTAATACTATACATTGTTGTTATTAGTGTAAAAAAACATTTTTATCAACTGAAATAAAGCTGAAAGAAAAATGAAATAACTATTAGGTGAACATTTTAAACGTGGCCCCACTTTATGTTAGGTGTCTTTACCATGTACAAAAAAGTGTAGGTACAATGTACTTATTGTGTTCCTGTTGTATAGCAATTTTTTTTTTGCTGCTATTGAGGTGCGATACGAGTAAAATTAGAGGCAGGTTTGGTGGTATGGTTAAATTTGGAAGTGTGGGTTAAGAGGTAAGGGACGAGTCAACAGTGTAATTAGATGTGATTACAGGCACTGTGGTTGTATGTACACATGTACAAAAACATGTACACAATGAGTTAATTACAAATGATTATTTAAATGTTAGTATATAGTAGTTTAAGACACTATAAAGTATGAAATTAGAAATGTAACCTGGGCAATAACTGAAATAAAATAAGTTTGAGGTGAAGAACTAAAACGACTAAAACTGAAATAAAAGAAAATAATGCTAATTAGAAATAAACAAAAAATCCAAATGATAAAGGCACACATTTACTACAACTTAAAATGAAACATGTAAATATAAACATCAAAGATAATTCAAAATGTACTAGTTTCCATGACAGAGTTCAAGATAAATCTTTTCATTAGCTGCCAGTTTGCTAAGTTTCAAATGATATTAAACAGCAAGCACAAACTATGCAAAAGCGGCAGCCCTTTCCACGTACACAGTGTTGGAATTCACTCACTCGTTTTTATATTTTATTAACTTAGACTTCAAGTGGACAATATAAGTGGAGTAACGTAGGGAATAATGAATAATAGAGAGTATAGGGTGATTTCAAACACAGCCAATGGGTGCTTCTCATTTCTTATCTGTGCAACCTCGTTACCTTTACTCGCTTCTTAGCTCCACCCACTTAGACTGCGAGGGAGGGATACACCTGTGTATTTTTGCTCATGAGTCATGACTCGTTTAGGAAGCTTTCTCATTCCTCATTCCTCGTCTCCTCGCAGTGCAATTGGAGAATTGAGATGTCCTTGCTGATGTCTGAATTCGATCGGTTTCCGGGTCACGGGCTGGAGAATATGGAGTGAGGAAACGATGAAGCATCAATTTGAGAATTGAGAAGCACCCAATTACTCGTTACATTTTGCATGGCACCCAACTTTAGAACTCTATTTCTGCTACAATAGAAGTGATATTGCCATCTAAAGGCCATCGAAGGTATATCTTGTGCGTTTTGCCCTTACCCACCCAAACTTTTCAACAAGGATACTTTACACGAATGTAAATGCATTAGCAGGTTGCTGAATCATAGATGTTTTATAAATGAGATGAGACATAGAGCCAAGACCAGCACCTCCAGTGCAAGTATAGGCTTTGACTATTTCATTTGAGTTATTTTCATTACATTTTACTGTTATACTGAAGAGACCTTTTTGAAGGATATTGGTTCATTCCCTTTTTGAGCACTTGAGCTTAACTGAGACTTGAGTGCCTGTAGATGTTTAAGAGGCTGTAGTCTTGATTTATTGCAATTTCGAGATCTTCAGTTTTATTTTTAAGACTTTTTCTCAAGTCGTATTGGAATTGGTGAACTTGAAATGGAGAAATTTTCACTGTAAGGTTACTTTTACTCAAGTATGGTTATCAGGTACTCTTTAAATACACCTCTGCTAATAAGCGAAGTCATGTAATTTCACAATATCGACAAATAAACTGTTATGAACTGTTACGAATAAATAAATAAACGAATGCCTTTAAAAATTCTCTATATATTCACAGTTAACCATGATTTATTCATTTAAAAAGTCTTTAATTCATGTAAAAAGTATACAACTGGACATGTGATATCAACATGGCACGTGGCTCTATGTAGGATATTGATAGGAGTCAGGAGTCTTCATCTCACGGTGTGCATTATTTAAAAGATTTTTCATATATTTATACATAAAACGTTTTTAATGAGGAATAAAATGACTGACGGCACCTTTAAAATGTCCCTTTGTTAAAACCAAAGCAGTGCCCTTGCATTCGAATGATTTGCACCATGTTCCCAGCTGTTCTTTAAATGTTAATAACCCTCAGTTCACAATAAATTTCTTCTGGCTATGACTATTTCAGTTGTAAAACAAAAACAAATATCTTTTTTTCCTCCTCCTGTGAGAGCCAGTGCCCTCTATAGTCACAGAAAGCATGTGTAATAAAAGAGCCATGTCCTCACTCATTCTCTCTCATTTCACTGTGCTGTTGTGTTTAATGTGAGGGTCTGGGACATCAAATAGCACTGCATCCCTCCTCTGCTCTTTCTGTAAGGGCTCCAGGGTTCATTAGGTGGCAAATCGTCCTTTCAATAATCAGCCAATGTTGCTCACTCTCCCATTTTGATAACCTTCATCTCATTAAATTCATGGTATGCTTATTTGAGTTCTCTACAGAAAAAAAAGATGTAAGTGAAAGAAATAGTGAGTAGTAATTAAAGAGCTGACAGGGATCCTGCTTGGATGAGTGGGTCCACTAGCACTCCTGCCAACTTTGAAGCCTCCCACTTCGCCAGCCAAATCAGACGGTCTCAGACCCCCGTCTGCTGCTACCACTAGAGACACTCATACAACTGGCCTTTCATTTTTTGGCCTTGTGCTGTTGTTTAGTACAGAGACAGTAGAGAAAAGACTGGATTTTTGGAGGAATGAAATCGGCACATGACACAGACCAGATTCAAACCTGAATTTCCCTCTTGAACACCACAGTACAATGAACCACAGGCCACAGCTCCAACATGTGATGATCTACCAAATTTTCATTACAGTTGACATTATTAAATAAGAGCATATTTCTGTCTTTATTGTGATTCTATAGAGGGCTGCAGGCATTGGTTGCATCGTCTTGAAGTCAATGTTTTTTTATTATTGTTTTTTGGTTAAATCCAAGGGAAAAAACAATTTGGTATTTTGTCGAGGAAATCAGGGTAATGCTAGTCTCAGCTTCAGACGTCACAACCACCGACAGTTGGCTGACGCATAAGGCACACAAAATGGGAAACACTTCAAGTCATCATCTGATTAAATTCGGTGTTAAATTCTACAGGATTTATGGGAGACATGAGTGTCACGATCTTTACTTGTACATTGTACAAACATGACGTTGAACAAAACAAATGGTAATTGGTTGCTTTACATATCCGTCAAATGGCCTTTTGTGTGGTCCACGTCCAATGAACAGCTGCCATCAGTCTGAAGGTCTGGCTACGCGAGACAAGGGTAATGCTTACTTTCGGGTAGGCCTACAAAAATACGTCATCACTGCAGCACTCTATTCAGAACTATTGAAATTCAATCCTGTCGGAAATCATGAAAGCTCTCATTGTATCTGAATGTGTGAAAGTACAAATTTTATCTGCACATGAAGTCCACTCCAAACGTTTAATGCATTTTGGTCATTCATTTACACGACAACAGCGTTTTGGGGGCCTGAAAATGCAAACTTTTGAAAATGGGAGTTTTTGAAAACTATACCGCTATCGTCTAATTTGTGAAAATGGCGACATCAAGCGCATGTGTATTAAGTGTTCAGTCTATCCACCTTATTTTCCGACTTCCGGTGTCATTAATTTTCAGTTATTTTTAGCTGTACAAAACTCCTTAATTCCGCGTTGAGATAAGTGAGTAGTGTTCCTTTACAAAGTAACATCGCCAACTACTGGCCCGGCAGCATAACACAGCATATGAGTCATTTTCGCAGATCAGTGTGAACAGGGATAATTTTGACAACGTTGTCGTCGGCACTCGAAAAACGCAAAGACAAATCGTTTCAATTTTTAGTAAATCATTGTTGTGTAACGTCCCCTTAATAAAGCTCTCAACACTCCATTAGATCAACCAAAGGATGCACACTGTCTAAATGATCACTTCATAGTGCAGTGTGCTTTAGTTATTTGCTTCCACCTTCATATGACGCCCCACTGCCCAGTCTCATTTTCTCGATGCAATTAAACCACGTTGGACACAAATATAAAACAAAGAGTATTTTTTTAGGCAGAGTATTATTAAATGGACCATTGTTGTAGGGCTCTTTTATCTTCTCCCTTGATGTGCTTGCACTACACAGATCCGTAATACAAACTGTGAACTGGAATTGTTATGAAGGTTAATTAACCAGGCTCTATTGTGGGGCTATCTACACTAGTGCAATGTCAATGGCACCGTTATGACAGGGATAATGTTATATCCACTCACAATCTGGATGATGTGCTCTCAACTCCCCCATTAGAGAGAAAACTCTTACAGCATCATGATTATTTACTCTATGTGTAGTGATTGCATTGCAATGGTCAGGCTTCAATATAATAATTTAATTCAAGGAAATAAGTAAATAATTTGCCAGGTTTAAAGGGCATTGCTATGATTGCTAGGGTATTTTTTAGGTGGTTTCAAAAAGTGTTGGTCGTTAAGTCGCTCTTTTAAAGTCTTATCCAAAGTTTCATCGTTAGAAGAGAGATGTTGTTTTCATTGTCTATGGGATTTCTTTTGCCCAGCATTATCTTCCACTAGATGAAAATAATGAATCTGATCACTTGATAAAACACCTCTGTAGAGCACAAACAGTGCAGGATGAGATACAGCGAAGACTAATATTTAGGGTTAAAGGTTTGGAACAAATCCATAACTCTGAGCAAAAGTAATAGCAAACACCACTACAAGTCTGTTATGAATGTCCTTGCTCTCCAGTTTTCTTGTATTGTGAAAACTCAGTCACATAATCCGATATTACATGATCTAAACAGGTGCAGTTTACTTCAGTAGTGTCTGTACATGAATACAGGCCTAAGGCAGCCTTAAAGCAACCCGAATCCTCTGAATGCAACATTTCTTGACATAAATGAACAGATCTAAGTATGACAAAGTTACAGTGGGGTATATATTTAATATTGGCACATCATTGTCTCTTGAAAAGACTCTCATACAGTACAATCCAAAATGACAGCTGCCTTACTGAGTGAATTCCCTCTCATATAAAAAACAAGCACTGCCGTCTAAACGAAATAAAACTCGTAGTGTACATATTCATCATAGCTCTGTGTGTGAGATATCACCTCACACAGGCTTACAGCTGGCAGGAGAGATGGGTCTCATCTCGCTGGCAGTGGAATAGGCAGCCACATTGTTCATCATCTGTCTGTGTCAGGTGGTAACAGCAGGAGAACTGGTGACTGTTTAGATATTAGGAGTAAGTTCCACGGGACAGTCTTGTTAAATGGTAATTAAATGTTAATTATACTCAACCCTTTTGCACCTGATCTGGATCAATGTCTACTGCTGAGAACTTCAAATATTCACAATTTGACTGGAAAAGGCACGAGTCATGTGTCTTTGGATAAAATGTTTTTTTTTGTTTTTTTTTGTCCAAGACAAGGCCTTTCTATGCCCTTCTATCTATCTATTCAGTTGTAATAAAAATAAGTAACTTCGCAACTTTATGTCAACTTATCCCAACCCTAACCTAACAGTCTACTAATACTCTACTAATACTAGAGTTAACTAAAGAGTTAGTTGACAAGCACTTGCAACGTTACTTATAGTCAACAGAATATTCAAAAGGGACCATCAAAATAAAGTGTTACCATAAATGGTAGTGAGAATCACTATTATACAAGACAGGTGTCATTTCTGTCCCTTATATGAGTAAAAAGGGATGTATAATAATGAACTAAGCCTGCTAGACGTCAACACACACATTAACAAAAATCCTTTAAAATGAATTAATTGAAATTCAAATTTAATAAAATTTTACTTTTATTGTAAACATACTGTCATGTTCTGTTGTAGTTCGTTTTCATGGATTTTTAGTTTGTTTGGATTTTTTAGTTTGTTGTTAATTTGTTCGTCATGGTTATTCATTGGTTCATTAATTAACTAAAAACACCTGATTCATATTCAGTTAATTATATTGTGTATATAATTGCCCTCAGTTCTTTCAGTTCTTCGTCTAGTGTTGGTTGTGTTTTGTACATACTGTTTCTTTTGTTTGTGTATTGGATATCTTTTTTATTTTATTTAATAAATGTTTATGCTGAAATTGAATCCCCTACTCTTCTTCTTCTTCTTCTTCTTCATCATCATCATAATGCAACAGATACCTTATTTGGCATGTTCTCACCCTTGTTTTCAAGTTCTAGTTGTATCATCAAAACTCCTCCTTGTTGCATTTTTTCATTAGAAAATATATGAAAAAACTACCATTTCATCTTTAAGAAAAGACGTGATCCAGGACGATATAAAAATAAACCATTCACTTGTTTCTGACGCTGGGATCCTTCTGAAATGGTCTTCCATATATCCTGTCGACAGACTCAGGTGTGTGGAGTATGTCAGAAACTAAACGTGCATCTGTATTCAGTATCCAGTGTAGACAGCGTCAGTGATTATAATGGGTTCTATTTGCTTTTGACACGACGCTCACTGTAAATGTCAGCCGTTAAAGGGCACCTATTGTGGCATTTAAAATGTTCCTAATATTGTTTTGGGAGTCCCCAACAACAGTTTTACAAGCATGCGATGACAAAAAACACTTTTGTTGTTTTATAATATGCATTTATTTTTACCTGATTTGCTCAGTGACTCCCACATGAATCGTTCAGAGATTAATTTTTCCAAACCCCTCCTTTGCGTGACGCTAATCTGCGGATTGGTCAGATGACCCAGTCAGTTGGTTAACACGGAGTCAACAACCAGTCAGTTCAGTTGGTTAACACGGAGTACAGTGTACAATGCTTTTATCAATTACATTGTGTTATAATAATGATTATAATTCAATTCAATTCAATTCAAATTTATTTGTATAGCGCTTTTCACAATACACATTGTTTCAAAGCAGCTTTACAAAAAGTGCATTTCAGAAATGTACATAAAAAAAAAAGAAAAAAAAAAGAAATACAGTTAGTTTATCACATATTAATTTAGGGCATAACATATCGCCGGCGTTGAGTCGTCTCTTCACAGGCGTTGAGTCGTCTCTTCACAGGCGTTTAGTCGTCTCATCACAGGTGTTGGGGCATCTGAAGTCTCCGTGAGAGGCTGGATACAAACTGGAGCTGACGAACGCTATTTACCGCAGAAAAAGCAATGGGATAACAGCAGAAAAGCAAATGGGAAATAATTAGCATAGCTGATGTTCATAATATTATGCATTCGAACTGATTCAGCAGTAGTATAAAAAGTAAGTATTATGTGAATGCTTGGTTAAAGAGATGCGTCTTTAATCTAATTTTAAACTGGGACAGCGAGTTTGAGCCTCAAACAATATCAGGAAGGCTATTCCAGAGTTTAAGAGCTAAATGTGAGAACACCCTCCCTCCTTTAGTGGACTTAGATATCCTAGGAATGACCAGAAGCCTCGATTTTAGTGATCTTAAAGAGCACGATGGGTTGTATGGCAATAGAAGGTCCGTTAAATACACAGGAGCTAAACAATTTAGGGCTTTATAGGTCAGTAGTAATACTTTGTAATTGATACGGAACTTAATAGGTAACCAGTGTAGAGATGATAAAATCGGTGTTATATGATCATATTTTCTTGATCTAGTAAGAACTCTAGCGGCTGCATTTTGGACTAACTGTAGCTTGTTTATTGAGGATACAGGACAACCAGCTAATAAAGCATTACAGTAATCTAGTCTCGAGGTCATGAATGCATGAACTAACTTTTCTGCATCAGAAACAGATAGCATATTACGTAGCTTAGCAATGTTTCTAAGGTGGAAAAAGGCTGTTCTTGTAACATATGAAATATGATTTTCGAAAGTCAAGTTGCGGTCTAGTATAACACCCAGGGCTGCGTTTCCCGATAACGTTGTCTCTTAGCGCGCTACGAAGACTCTTAAGGTATAACTTAACTGAAGGTATACCATTTCTAGGCGTGTTCCCCGAACTATACCTTAGAAAGCTGCTTAAGATATACCTTCTTACGTCGGACGTTACTGGGTGCTGTCCGTGGCGATGGTGCTGAATCTGTTGATATCGATGACTCGAGAATCAATTATTCTCTCGTGCAGGGGCTGCTTATGTGAGAAAGCGCTGTTCTTTATAAAAGAAGCACTTCAGAAATAACTGTTTGCATTTACTAGGACTCATGGGATATTATAAAAAATAATCCAAACTATAACAGCCTATAATAGCCTTGCCTACATATTTTAAAATGGTATCATATATTGCTGCCATAATAACCATTTAAACTCTTGTAAACTCAGAGATGTGGATTCAGACGGCAATTAAATTACCACACGACCTGTTTGTCAAAAATCAGTAGGTACTAATTTGGACAGAGATTTTTACGCGGGTTGTGTGAGAAAAAACACTGATATTATGGATTCGGACGGCACTAAAATAACCGACTTACCCCTGTAAATGTTTAAAAATACGAGCCCATGATAAACAATATTAGCGTCCGAATAGGACTTAACTGACAGTAGCCTATGCTTTCACTGGCCTTTAAAAGCGCTCTTTAATTAAAATAAATTTATAAAATTGTATTATATATAATAACATAATTAAAATTGTAACAACAATCAGTGTAATGACAATTTTATTCTTTGCATGAAAACACTTGAATTAGCCTAATTGAACACTGTCTGGGTGTATTAAAACTTCAGAATTATATTCATATAGACCTTTAACAGTGATAAGGTATAGCTAAGAGTGCTCCAGACCAACCTTCCGAACGTATGACTTACAGAAGGTATACTTAACTAAGAGCGTTTCGGGAAACACGTATTAACGATAGGGTAGGCTACAGCTTAAGGGGTAACTTAAGAACGACGTAGCGTTAAGAAGGTTTCGGGAAACGCAGCCCAGGTCTTTTATTGTAGTGGATAAAGTAACAGGACATCCTTTTTAAATTAAAGTTGTATTGTAAGGGATTTTGTGGGTAGTTTTTTGGACCAATAAGTAATACCTCCGTTTTATCGGAATTTAATAGCAGGAAGTTATGCGTCATCCAGCATTTTATATCTTTAAGACACTCTGTCAAGTTAGATAAGTTAATGTTTTCATCTGGTCGTGATGAGATATATAACTGAGTGTCATCAGCATAACAGTGAAAATTAATTCCACGTTTTCTTATAATATTACCAAGTGGCAGCATATATAGTGAATAATAGAGGGCCTAACACAGATCCTTGCGGCACTCCATAGTCTACTGACTTTATCTTTGATTTTTCCCCATTTAAACAGACAAAATGGTAACGGTCTGATAAGTACGATCTAAACCAGCTTAATGCCTGTCCCTGAACACCGGTGTAGTTTTGTAGTCGATCTAAGAGTATTGTGTGATCTATAGTATCGAAAGCAGCACTAAGATCGAGTAAAACTAGTATTGAGATACAGCCTTGGTCAGAAGCTAAAAGTAAATCATTTGTAATTTTAACTAGCGCAGTTTCTGTGCTATGATGCGGTATGAATCCTGACTGAGATTTTTCATTGATATCATTTTCTTGCAAGAAAGAGCACAATTGAGCGGACACAACTTTTTCCAGTATTTTAGACATAAATGGAAGATTTGAGATGGGTCTGTAATTTGCTAGGTTATTTGGATCTAATTGTGGTTTCTTAATAAGAGGTTTTATAACTGCCAGCTTAAATATTCTTGGAACATGACCTAAAAATAAAGACGAGTTAATAATATTGAGAAGAGGCTCTTCCACTACAGGTAACACTTATTTTAGTAGTTTAGTGGGTATTGGATCTAATAAACATGTTGTTGGTTTAGATGCAATGATAAGTTTATTTAGCTCTTCCTGTCCTACAGTTGTAAAGCGGTATAGTTGTTCTTGAGGGGTGATAATTGAGGCTGAATCATAAGACACCATAAAAGATTGTACATTTACAATTGTGTTTACAATTGTGTTTCTGATGTTTTCTATTTTCTCAGTGAAGAAATTCATAAAATCATTACTACTAAACTGTAACGGAATATTTTGCTCAGGTGATCTCTGTTTATTTGTTAGTCTAGCCACGGTGTTAAATAAGAACCTTGGATTATTTTGGTTATTTTCTATTAATTTGCTGAGGTGCTCAGCCCTGGCTGATTTTAGAGCCTTTTTGTAACGTGACATACTGTCTTTCCACGTGATTCTAAAGACCTCTAAATTAGTTTGTTTCCATTTACGCTCTAAGTTACAAGTTTCTCTCTTGAAAGCATGCGTACCACTGTTGTACCATGGTGCTCTAGTTTTTTCTCTAACCTTTTTTAATCTAATTGGTGCAACAATTTCTAATGTACCAGAGAAAATGGTGTTCAAACTGCTAGTCATTTACTCTAGTTCATCTGTTTGTTTGGGTTCACTGAGCAGCTGAGATAGATCAGGTAAGCTATTTGAGAATCTATATATAGTGGTTGGAAGGATTGTTCTGCCTGGTCGAAAACGTGGCGCAATATGACAGATTTCAGTGGTACGTAGTACGCAAGTTACCATGTAATGATCAGTGACATCATCACTTTGCGGTATAATATCTATATCGGTTGGATTGGTTCCATATGATATAATTAAATCTAGTGTATGATTTAGGCGATGAGTGGGACCACTGACGTTTTGAGTGAACCCAAAGGAGTTTAATAAATCGAATCGGTTACCTAACGTAACCTCGGTTCTCTCTAGATGAGGGAACGAGTATTGCGTAAGCTAGCTTACGCTACGGGAAAGATTCATCTTTCTGAGAAATTGAAGCCAAAAAATTATCCTATAATTTTGTATCTATTGTCAACGCAGTTCAGCTGCAGCAGAGCATGAGCGGGCTAGCTAGCAGCTCATTGGCTCGCTCACAGGGAACTGCTTAAGCCTATGAGGAGACGCGATTGAACTCTCGTCCAATGAGAGTCGTGATGCTCTCATTGCGTCATAGCCCGCCTGAGCGGGCGAGGTCAGAGAGTATAAATACTGGCGTCTTAGGCTGAAACTCTGGTTTTCATAGAATGAAGCGAGAACGCTAGTAGCACAAGCACGGCCGGGAACGCAATACTCGTTCCCTCATCTAGAGAGAACCGAGGTTACGTTAGGTAACCGATTCGTTCTCTTACGAGAGGTTCTCTCGTATTGCGTAAGCTAGCTTACGCTACGGGAACACCTGGTCAACGCCGTGCGTGCTAAGCATCCACTTATGAGTCCCAGGGGAGACCCGGGGGAACCCTTAATAGTGGGAAAAAATACATGTACATGTGACAGGGCCAGCAGAGCGGGCCGGTGATTGTGTAGTACTAAGCACTTGATAAGAGAGACAGAGCGGGAACCGGTCTGTGTGAATAACTCTTTTTGTGCAGCTTACCAGAGAAACTGTAACATACTAGATAGCTAGTAGTTTAGCCTGCAAGGCGGGAACTTCGAGATTGTAAAATCTGACAAAGGTGGAAGGGGAAGACCATCCTGCTGCCACACAAATGTCATGAATGGAAATTCCGCTGGACCATGCCCACGATGAGGCCATGCCTCTAGTGGAATGAGCCCTGATGCCCAGAGGGCATGGCAGGTCTTTTGACGCGTATGCGGCTGCAATGGCATCAACTATCCATCTGGATAGTGTCTGTTTCGAGGCGGCCAACCCCTTGGTGCGCCCACCGAACGAAACAAACAGCTGCTCAGATCGTCTGACCGGAGCAGTGCGGGAAATGCATAATCTCAGGGCCCTGATCGGACACAGGAGATTAGAGTCAGATTCGCTATCGGATGCAGGCAGAGCCGATAAAGAATAACTTGTGCCCTGAACGGGGTACCAATCGCTTTTGGGACATAACCATGTCTAGGTTTGAGAACGACTAAGGAGTCATTGGGCCCAAACTCAAGACAGGAAGCGCTAGTTGACAGCGCGTGAAGGTCTCCCACACGTTTTACTGATGCGAGCGCAAGCAGAAAAACGACTTTGAACGAGAGGTATTTGAGGTCCACAGTGTTTAGTGGTTCGAATGGGGGGGCTTTCATAGCTTCGAGAACTATGGAAAGATCCCAAATCGGCACCGAAGGGGCGTGAGGGGTTCATCCTTCTAGCTCCCCTGAGGAAGCGGATGACCAAACCGTCTTTGCCCAGTGACTGGCCGCGCCGGGGTTCAACAAACGCTGCGACGGCCGCCACATACACCTTGAGAGTGGACGGGGACCTGCCCTTGTCCAGCATCTCTTGGAGAAAACTTAGCAAGGAAGGAACCTCGCATGACCGTGGGTCCAAATTTTTTGTCGGTGCACCATTTTGAGAACACAGACCATTTAGACGCATAGAGCCTTCTCGTAGAGGCCGCTCTAGCCTGCATGATCGTGTTTAACACTCCCTCTGGCAAAGCAACGGGTAGTTGTTGATCACCCACGCGTGTAGCGCCCAGCGCTCTGGGTGGGGGTGCCAGATCGTGCCGCGAGCTTGAGAGAGGAGATCTGCTCTGACTGGAATGGGCCACGGGGCTGTCTGTGACAGCTGAGTGAGCTCCGGAAACCAAGTCTGACCCTCCCAACGCGGAACTATGAGGAGCACCGAGTGGCGTGTTTCCCTGATTCTCTGAAGCACCTGTGGTAGCAGAGAAACCGGAGGGAATGCATAAAGCGGGCGGCTGGGCCAGGTCTGGGCTAGCGCGTCGTCGCTCTTTGAGAAAAATATTGGGCAATGGGTGTTCTCTTCTGAGGCGAAGAGGTCCACCTCTGCTCTGCCGAATATTCGCCACAGCTTTTGGATTGTAAGAGTGTGCAGGGACCATTCCCCGGGGGGAATGGGGTTCCTGGACAGACTGTCTGGGCCGTCGTTCAGATGGCCCGGCACGTGCATCGCTCTGAGCGAGAGCAGGTGACACTGCGACCAAACTAATATGCGTTCTGTCAGTCTGAAAAGATTTCTGGATCTGACTCCGCCCTGACGGTTTAGATAGGAGACCATGGCTATATTGTCCGAACGGATCAGCACGTGGTGACCGTGAACGCGCGGGAGATAGCGCGTGAGCGCGTTTTCGACCGCCAACGTCTCCAACAGTTTATGTGAAGGAGGCTCTCTTGAGCTGACCAGGGGCCGACGGCCGGTGAGCCCTCGCAGACCGCACCCCAACCCGTGTTGGATGCGTCTGTCGAGATGACTTTTCGGCGAGAAAAAGTCCCCATGGAAACGCCCCGCTGAAACCATTCTGTCACGGTCCATGGCTGCAGAGCTATAATACAGGTCTGCGTTACCTTTATCAGCTGGCGGCCCGTGGTCCACGCACGGTGAGACACACGGCTCTTCAACCAGAGCTGAAGCGGGCGCATGCGCAGTAACCCCAGCTGGAGCACCGCGGAGGCTGAGGCCATATAGCCCAACGCCTTCTGAAAAGTTTTCAGAGGTGTGAGTCTGTTCATCTGAAAAGATGCGCGCGCGCTGTGTTGATAGGCGAGCCGTCATCGTGACCGAGTCTAGCTCTATACCCAAGAAGGAAATAGTCTGACTGGGTTGAAGTGCGCTCTTTGTCCAGTTGACAGAGAGGCCCAAACCTTTCAGATGGTCGAGGAGAACTGTAGGATGAGACAGTATCTCTCTCTGTGATTGTGCCAAAATCAGCCAGTCGTCCAAATAGTTCAGTATTCGCAGCCCCTGACTCCGCAGGGGGGCGAGCGCCGCATCCATGCACTTCGTGAACGTACGAGGTGCCAAGGATAGGCCGAACGGAAGGACTGTGTATTGATAAACCTGGCCTTCGAAGGCGAAACGTAAGAATGGCCTGTGAAGAAGATTTATCTGAATCTGAAAATAAGCATCTTTCAGATCTAGTGAAATGAACCAGTCCCCCTGGCGCACATGCGCGAGGAGTTTTCTGATAGTGAGCATTTTGAACGGTCTCTTCATGAGAACTTTGTTCAGCACTCTGAGGTCTAAGATTGGTCTGAGGCCGCCGTCTTTCTTGGGAACAAGAAAATAACGGCTGTAAAAACCCCGACTCGCTCATAGACAGAGGTACTCTCTCTATAGCCCTTTTGCACAATAGTTTTGCTATCTCTGAACGGAGCAGCGTCGCCGCGTCTAGGTTCACAGTAGTTTCTAGCCGCGCTCGAAAACTTGGAGGGCGGCGGTGAAACTGTAAACGATAGCCTAGCCTATTGTGTTTAGCACCCACTGGGAAATTCCCGGAATAGCTTCCCACGCTTTGAAGCGTAACGCTAGGGGGTGAATGGCTACATGGTCCCCGTCGCTGCACATAGCGGGCTGTGTGAGCGCGCTCATAGGGCCCTATCTTGCACTCAGCGCACGATCTGAAACGCAAGTGTCAAAGCGCAAAGCGCAAGTAACTTTGTGGGCGGATCCCGGCGCTGTTGCTATTTTCCCTGCGGGATAAATGCCTCTTGCGCCTGGCGCAAATCTAAAAGGGGTTGGTCTGAAGTAGCTTCATTATTCATAGGTGTGGTTTGGGCGTAACGTGAAATAAACCAATCAGAGCGTCATATCACATTCCCTTTAAGAGCATGATGAACGAGATGCGCTTGTTCCATGGCGCAATACTATTATAACGGCGCATTTACCAGGCGCGCTTCAGAATCGGTTCACAGCCGAGGAGATCGATGTTCTCGTCAGGGCCGTAAAATAAAGAGAAGTGGCATTGGAGATGGGACAAACCCACCCAAATTAGCTTCGGTTATACATGCATATAATAATTTGGGTAAATATGTAGCCCTAAGCTTTATGCCTATTTTTCCGATCGTCATGGACACACAACATATTAATACTGTGAAGCTGCTTTGATACAATCTCTATTGTGAAAAGCACTATATAAATATACTTGACTTGACTGGACAACAATGATTTCCCGTGGTTCATGTGGGTTGTCTACAAACCGGAAGGTTGGTGGTTCAATCCTCGGTTCCACCTGACCAAGTGTCGAGGTGTCCATGAGCAAGACACCTAACCCCGGCTGCTCCCGACGAGCTGGATGGCGCCTTGTATGGCAGACACCGCCGTCGGTGTATGAATGTGTGTGTGAATGGGTGAATGTGAGGCAAATGTAAAGCGCTTTGGTGGCCCAGTGGGTCTGTAAAAGCGCTATATAAATGCAGTCCATTTACCATTACCATTCCCTCGTGTTTTAATATTTTTCCTTATAATAATGTATCATTTGCAAAAAGGAAAATGCATCTGTGTAGATGAGAGAATCATCTACAGTGTATGCGCGTTGTTCACACTCTGTATTATGACCAAGCACGCGCGCTTAAAATAGCATCTGAATGTACGCGCAACGCGCCAATGACTTTAGACTAGGTTTTTTCTGGTCAGTGGCGCAATTGTTTTCTGGAACTGCAAAATAGCATGAGGGAAAGTTTGCGCCGGAACACGCCTCCTCTTTGCGCTGAACCGCCCCGGGGAGCGCAAGTGTATTTCTTAGTTAACCGACGTGTGTCTGTGGAGGGTAAAGTCCGCTTTGCGCGGGTGCAAAATAGGAATGATACATGCGTCGGTGTACAAAGTCAATTGCGCCGGGTGCAAGATAGGGCCCATAGTGTTTATGACAGCGGGACTTACACTCAGAGAGGAGTTTATGGGCCGTGTAACAAAGTGAGCAGAGGGGGGACGCGCACACGGGCTCGTGGGCGCGCTTATGCACTCTGAAACTCGAGCGGGTAGGAACCGCTCTATGAGAGTGGACTCTGTGTGAGACACGGGAGCTGCAGTGCTTTTGTGTATGAGTGAACACAGTGTTGTGGGCACATTTTCTACACAAGAGGCTTTAATGCTCTCTTTTGTGAGATTTCTCTGGGTCGCCGTGAAAACGGTGTTTGTGCACCTGCAGTGCTTTGTGTATGAGTGAACACAGTGTTGTGGGCACATTTTCTACACAGGAGGCTTTTATGCTCTTTAGATTTCTCTGGGTTGCGGTGAAAACGGCGTTTGTGCACATGCAAGCGGGAAAAAAGACCGGCTTGTTGATGGCGGTGTACACTGCTGCAGTAGCCGTGTGAACGGGGACTGACAGAGGGCGAACCTTTGACGGCGGTTCGGCCGCGGCGAGAAATAGCCGTCCTTTTCTCAGCTGAGGCTGGTCACGTGAGCGGCGGGATATATATATATAGCCTGAATTGGCTGCACTTGTGACGCGCGTCGTATGCAAGTGCGTGTTAGAAACGTGAGCGCAGCAAGCGGGCACGAGACTATTTTTAGCCTGCAGAGGCTGGACTTGTGATGCGCGCGGCCGTGTCGTGAACGCGGCCAATTTCTCACGTAAGAAAACTGGCGCGAGCTCAGAGCTGCATAAAAAATTATCTGCGAGAGCCGGAATCGAACGCGGGTCTCTGGCGCGAAAAGCTTTGTGATCCACCACTGAGCCACAGGGGTAATGACACAAGCACAATAGCGCGAGCAGATAAGAGGGCGTGATAGCAGTAACAGGTTCGGCCTCAGCGGAACTAACACACTATAACCCATTTGTCCAGCTTTATGCTCGGAAATGAGAACGTTTCTCATGAGCGCGGGAGAGCGCGGCCGCTCTCTGTCACGTAAGAGAGCTGGGCGCGAGCTCAGAGCTGCCTAAGATTATCTGCGAGAGCCGGAATCGAACACGGATCTCTGGCGCGAAAAGCTTTGTGTTCCACCACTGATCCAGGGGTAAAGACACAAACATAACAGCGCGAGCAGATAAGAGGGCGTGATAGTAGTAACAGGTTCGGTCTCGGCGGAACTGATACACACCCATTTGTCCAGCTTTATGTAGCGGCGTTATATGCAGGCGGGAGAGCGCGGCCGCTTTCTGTAACGTAAGAAAGCTGGCCGTGAGCTCAGAGCTGCATAAACAATTATCTGCGAGAGCCGGAATCGAACACGGGTTTCTGGCGCGAAAAGCTTTGTGTTCCACCACTGAGCTAGGGGGAAGACACAGGCTGAAAAGCGCGAGCAGATAAGAGGGCGTGATAGCAGCGACTAGTTCGGCCTCGACGGAACTAGCGCACTATAAACCCACTTGCCGGTGACGCGTATGCACGGGGTCGGGCTAGCTCTCTTGTAAAGTAAGAAAGCTAGCCGCGGTTGGCACAGCTGTAAGCGGCTCGTCCCCCATTCAGCGCTCGTGGGCGGTGAGAGGGGGAGGCGGCTTAACGCTTCGAGTCGAGCCCGCAGGGTCGACAACAGAAGCCCATTCGCAGAGGAAACATCCGCCGTCGGCGAGAGAAAACTCTGCGTGTTCCAGTCCCAGGCAGAGAGCGCAGAAGAAGGCGGGCTCTGGCGCTGAGAGGGACGCGGCATGAGCCGCAGGTGTGCGAGGCATCTTAAAAAAGACGCTCGCTGCTCTTTTGTGAAGGTACACAAACAAAATACAATTGAAAAGGATACGTCGTCGGATGGCGCTAGCTTGCAGGACGGCTGAAGGTGGCGAAGACGGCCGACTTCCTCAGTCTCCCAGATGCTCGCTAGAAGGTGCCTTTTTCAACGACGACGGCGGCGGCGGCGGCGGCGGCGGCTTCTCTCAGGATCAGCAGATGCGTGTAGCCTCGCTGAAGAGATGAAAATCAGAGTTACAGCCTAAGACGCCAGTATTTATACTCTCTGACCTCGCCCGCTCAGGCGGGCTATGACGCAATGAGAGCATCACGACTCTCATTGGACGAGAGTTCAATCGCGTCTCCTCATAGGCTTAAGCAGTTCCCTGTGAGCGAGCCAATGAGCTGCTAGCTAGCCCGCTCATGCTCTGCTGCAGCTGAACTGCGTTGACAATAGATACAAAATTATAGGATAATTTTTTGGCTTCAATTTCTCAGAAAGATGAATCTTTCCCGTAGCGTAAGCTAGCTTACGCAATACGAGAGAACCTCTCGTAAGAGAACTGTAAACGCAGCCCCTAACACATCATTTGTGTTATCTACGTGTATGTTAAAATCGCCAACAATTATTGCTTTATCGACATTGACCAATAGATCTGATAGAAAGTCTGCAAACTCTTTTAGGAAATTGGCATAAGGCCCTGGAGGTCTATATACGGTAGCCAAGGCTAGAGATAATAGGGATTTTTTTCTTACATCTGAGAGCGTAACATTTAGCACAAGTACTTCAAACGAATTAAACCTATGACCTGTTCTCTGAGTAACATTAAGAATATCTCTATAGATTGTTGCAACACCGCCGCCACGATCAGACGGGGCTCATGCTTATAACAGTATCCTGGCGGAGTAGACTCATTTATACCGAAATAATCATTTGGTTTAAGCCAGGTTTCAGTAAGGCAAAATACATCAAAACTATTATCTGAGACCATTTCATTTACAATAACCGCCTTAGGTGTGAGCGATCTAATGTTTATAAGACCTAGCTTTAGAAATTGTTTTTGTTCACTGATATTGAGATTTTCTGGTTTAATTACAATTAGATTTTTCCTAGATCCTACAGTAGATGTATTGTTTGGCTTTATTAAACGAGGAATCGACACAGTTTCTATATAATGTTCTACATTGGTACTTATATCAATTAAGTTGGGACAGCAAAGACTGTGATTTGGACTTTGACTTACTAGTCATATGGTGTGTAGCGTCTTGGAGATGTTGTCCAACAGAACAGCCGCTCCGACTCTGCTGGGGTGCAGGCCATCAGCACGGAAGAGCCTAGGTCGCTCCCAGAACAGATTCCAATTATTTACAAAGAGCAGTCTCTGTTCAGTACACCATGACATTAACCATTCATTTAGAGCAAATAATCTACTGAACCTTTCTTGTCCTAGTCGGTACGTGGGAAGCGGTCCAGACACGACGATCATTGCTTCAGGCAATGTGCTGCGTACCGTCTTGATCAGGCTCCTGTAGTCCTCCTTCAGAACCTCAGTCTGCCACAGCCTGATGTCGTTCGTTCCCACGTGCAGCACGACAGCTCCGACGCGCTCGTCACCATTCAGGATCTCGGGAACCTGTGCAGCGACATCGAGAACACGAGCACCAGGAAAGCAGGGAGTGCGCACCTTACCTTTACCCGAGGTAGCGCGGACATGACGGACGATGGAACTGCCGATGATCACAGCATCGTCGCGTTCCGACTCGCGAAGAGGGGAGAAGCGGTTCCGGGTGGAGATCTCGAAAGCCGGGAGGGGCGGGGAGGTCCTTGGTCTGGTCCTGGCTCGCGTCTACCGCCGTGGAATCACCCAGGGTCCGTGGTGTTGTGACGGTGCCGGAGTGAATGAAGCCAGGGATGATCGCGTCCTGGTTGCTCAGGACCAGTGCAGAGAAACATACGGAGTAGACAAGGTCGGAGTCAAAAAATTATTAACCACTGACCTGTGAGCATCGGCGCGTGATGTTTCAAGCGCGGACCGCCGATCTCGCAGCTCGGCCTGTCTCTCCAGCAGGTCGTGGATCTGCCTCTCGACGGACTCGAGCTCCAACTGCACCGAATGTAGTTCAAAGGTGTCCTCACCTGCACTCAGAGGTAGCGTTAGACACACATCCGCTATTTTCGCCATTGTAGCAGATGTGCTATAATGGCGAATTATAGCTTTCAGTTATACGGGTGTAAGTAAGACGATCGATAGGCGAGAGACCACGCGTGCAGTGCTAGCGGGCTAAGGCTAGTAGCGGAAGTTCGGAAAGTTGGATATAAGTAGCGATATCAAAGAAATCTGATTGTATTTTATAAAGAGTGGTATCGGAGATGTGTTCACACGTTTGTAAAATTTAAAATTTAGGTTTTTAAATAAATGTGAAAGAAGAAAATCAAGGATTGGGAATCAATTCGGCGGAGATATCTCAGTAAGCTTTTGTGAGGATATATAATGTCCTTATGTGTATATAAAGTGATTATAGTGCACCGCTTTGTAGTAAAAAATTCAAAATAAGAGAAGGAATTTAAGTTGAGTTATGTAAGCGACCATAGCCCAAAGTTCAGTGGTAAAAGCACATTCAGTCTTTGTTTGCGTTAGCCCAACGCATAAACATATTGTAATGCAGTACTAGTATTGCTCTATTCTTTATGACAACTCCAATAACAACGACAAACACTTCACATATTTCAATACAGTTGACGTTGAAGACTATAGAAGCTGCGCTGTGCGTACACAACACAAAATAATTATTGAGCATGCTACACAAAACATAAAAGCAACAATTATTAATATTAATAATACTTACAAGTTGTGATCCGGAGGAGGAAGCTGGTCCAAATAAACTTGGTACTGAACCTGAATTCCTTCAATATCAGCCGGCTCGCGAATCCATATTTGATAGCATTTATGTTTGTGAAGGAAATCATCTTCAAAATGACGCGAACAAAGCAAGGTTCAGGCTATACTTCTGTGGTATAGTTGTATGAACTGTAGCCACTTAGTCTTCAAATGCTCCTCCCTGGCCAGATGAAAAAGGTTCGCTTTTGCGTCGCACCTCAGAACACAGGTTCTCGCCGCCATGATCGATGTTTTCAAGTATTCCCTGGCGTCTACGAGCGCAATAAGTGGGCGTATCTTATTCAAATAACTTGTCAAGTTGACGTCATCTAGACAGAGAAAAAGCATCGGTCGTCTATCGATTCATATCAGCGACTCAGAGTCGACTCTTACTTTTGAGAGACAATGAACTTTCATATTTAAAACTTTGCAGGATGTTTTCGTTCACTTAGATCTATGTTACACACTACATGAAAGGTCATTTTCAAAATTCCATAATAGGTGCCCTTTAATTGACTACCAGTGGGCGGGGCTATGATGCGGCGATGTATAACTATTCGTCAATGTCTTGCTGTGAAGGCAGGCATATGCAAATCTATTTACCCATGTGATGCCACGTCACCCAATATTAAAACAAACAGTTTTTTGAGCTTGACTAAATAAATACTTAGTATTTAAAATGAGAAGCACATTTGAAGCTATGTGACTTGCAGGATGTTTTAATGGTACAAAGACGTCTTTATATCAAAAGATCAAGGCAAATTTGATTTCTCATGTTTAAAATATGAGCACATCACACTCACTGAGCAGGTAGAGTTTCGGCACACTTTGGGAATGTACGAGAAATACAAATCTGGTTATCCACTTGAGTAGTAGTTATTCTTGTTAAAGGGAAAACTAAATCCTAATAGTCTCACTGCTTGCTCCATATGGTAGCAGCCAAAACAAGAGATAACTCTAGTCTTGAAGATTTGTTTTGTTTGGTAAACATGTGGCCCCTTTGGGCCGACTGAAAGGGAGTGTGATCCACTGTGTGTGTGTTATTATCCACATCTCCATGCATGCCTCTGCCATCTGCTCCTGCTCTGGTTGGTTCCTGCTGTTTTATTCTGTTCTCTGTGTTTAACAGAGAAAATATTAGCTTAAGTTGAAGAAAGACAGGACCCTCTAAGTGGAAGATCAGAGCGTGTGCACCCTTATTATTCAAAACAAGAGGAAACAAATGGTGGAGAAGTGGGACTATCCATGGCATGTTGAAATTTACTCTTTGATTAAGTTTCCCTCATTGTACTTTATCATTTTTAGCTAAATTATTTGGTTGTCACAGGTGGTGATGGGGGGTTGGGTGCCAGATTCTTTAACGGGACACACAAAGACAATTAGCTGAACTTTAAAATGCTACTTTTCCATTGTTTTTCAATGTAAACACGTGCTAGACGGATGTGTTTGACCATTGTGCTCATGTCTCGTGTCTTTTACAGCGTCAAACCAACACGGGCACATTGGAAAAACGGGCCTCTATCTACATTTGTGCAAATCTCCAAAAACATACGAATACATACAAATCACTGTAGTTTCCAGCAGAAATGAACACAGGAGGCAGTAAAACAACAACCACTTAAATTCCTTTTTATACAAAATTTTGATTACGGGGCAGATTATTGATCAATGAAGACTTATTTTTGTCTAGTTCCTTGCACTATACTATTTTATGACCTCAAAACATTTTTACCATAGTGCATGATTTGTAAACTAATACATATTGACGTTTGCATCATAAAATCAGCTCTATATTTTTGGTTTTCTGATGTAGTAAACTTGCTCAGTAGCTCGCCTGGTACAGCACTTCACTTGTGATGTGCACTTGGGTTAGAGTCCCGTGAAACACAAATCACAATAAAAAAACTCAAAGACTTGCAGAAGAAAGCAAAAATGGCATGGTTGCTTTAGTAAATGTCGTTTTTATGTCACATTTGATAGAACTGCCGTACCAAAACCGACATAACAAAACGTAATAAAATAGCCAGATTCACATCATCTATTTCGGATAAAACTGAACACGCTTTTAGTGTCACTCACTTGATGTTTCTCTTTGAAAGTGTCGCCAAACGTGAAAGACGCAAGGTATTATTATTTTACAGAAATGTCGCCACAGGCACACTTTTTCAATGAGCCTGGGTTGAAATATATACATTTATTAAGAATAAACCTCACAGTGCATTGGTACTTCATGTTTCATAACCGTGACTATATTTCTTGTACACTTAAAATTACAAGAAATAAAGTTATAAAATTATGAAATCTTTTCTTAAGACATTATTTTTTTTAAATTAAGACATTATATGCCACAACGTGATCTTTTCCCCCTTATTTGAAACTTTACTGCATCTCACAATCACATTGAGGAGGAAATAAGCTTCAATATCTGGGGCATTCTAAAACTAATATATCACTGAATGGGGTGTTCGTTCTAAAGAATAAAATCAACAAATCATAGTGCGGGAACACCTTTCATTCAAAGTATGAATCTCAAAAAAGGAAGGAAAAAAAACATACATTGCCTGTAAATATTTATACTTGCATTAATCCAAATCCCAGAAAATGTGTATTAGTCCTGTGATTTCTGACCTTTCCCAGCGGCTGTGCCTCAGCGGTTTGAACAAAGAATAGATTTAGCCCCAGAATCACCATTCCGTGAAGACAAACATCAGGTCATTCGACCCAAATGCATTTCTACAAGTTTGTTTTCCTAGCCACTGACAAAATGCTATATTTCCTCAACCCCAAAGGACATTCCTGTGTGGTTCTCAAAGCATAAACTGTGGCTGGATATTGTGAGGTGATGATAATAGTCCAGTGTAAATCTGCATTTCAGATGTCATTACTCTTTTGAGAGCCGCAGATAAGGATCTATCTCCTGCCATGTGCGAAGGAGTGGCAGTTTAAGTCTTTGGAGACCAGTCCCCTATCATTTAATTGCATCTAGTTCAGTGTTTGCGTGGTATGCTTTATCTTCCCACTGGAGCCTGTTCTTTTTGTTCTTATTTCCTCCGTGTGTTAAAGGGAGGGATGCAACTTTTTAATATCATATAGATCAGTGAGATCTTTGTAAAAAAAAAAAAAAATCTAAAGGGAGACTACAGAAAAAGTAGATACCCAATATTAAATGTCTATCTATCTATCTATCTATCTATCTATCTATCTATCTATCTATCTATCTATCTATCTATCTATCTATCTATCTATCTATCTATCTATCTATCTATCGCTTACACCAAATTCTAACCCAACCATCTGAATGTTGCAGCATAAATTGAGACTCATCAGACCAGGCAAGTTTTTCCAGTCTTCTACTGTCCAATTTCGGTGAGTCCGTGTGAATTGTAGCCTCAGTTTCCTGTTCTTATAGATTTATACTGGCACCGGTGTGTTCTTTTGCTGCTGTAGCCCATCTGCTTCAAGGTTTGACGTGTTGTGCGATAAGAGTTGGGTTATTTGAGTTACTATTGCCTTTCTATCAGTTTAAACCTGGCCATTCTCCTCTGACCTCTAGCATCAACAAGGCTTTTTCGCCCACAGAACTGCCGCTCACTGGATATTTTCTCTTTTTCTAACTATTCTCTGTAAACTCTAGAGATGGTTGTGCCTGACAAAATTTATTAGATCAACAGTTTCTGAAATACTCCACCAACAACATGCCACATTCTTAAATCACCTTTCTCATATGTTCAAACTCAAACTGAGCATCAGAAGATCATCTTGACCACGTCTACATGTCTTCATCCATTCATTCGTCAGTCAGTCAGTCAGTTAGTTCATTCGTCCGTCCGTCTGTCCATCCATCCATCCATCCATGAATTTAAGCAGATATCTTTCAAAATGTATAATTAAATAATCAAGTTATGACACTTGATCTCTGTCTGTTTATTTACACTTATCTCTCTTAAGATTTGTATGGCTGGCTAGGTCTGCTATTGTGAGAGCTGCAGGGTTCTCATTTTTCCCTTATCATAATTTATCTCCTTCTTTATCTATCTTTATCATTCTCTACCATTCTTCCTTTCCCTCTATTCTTTTGCTCTCATTCTCTTATTGTGATGAAGAGACCATATGGGGTAAAATATGCCCCCTCTGAAGTTTGACCATGAATTTCATTTCCTGTCATTCTGAACAACAGATTGTGTGAGAACTTTGAGACAGCAGGAAGTCAGGACATGCGTTTGATGAATAGAGACATTTGGAAAATATGTGCATCACTTAGGAATGGCACAATAGGATAAGGTGAAAAAGTTTGACGTTTGAAAGTTTCTTCAGCATTCATTTTGACCTTTAAAAATCCACAAAGTATAAGTAAGAGAGCCATGAGAAATTTCTTCACTGATTCAATTTTTCTGAGATAAATTCAGACTAAATGGTGCACGTAATATAAATTTGGAGGTCTGAAAACATTTCATCCAGGTGTTATCTCATCGTTGATATATCTAGATGAGGGATTGGAGACTTTACGATCAGCAGATTTATCTCCTAACTCACTGATTTACGTTATTTCACAAGCAGATGGGGAGGGGATTGGACAAAAGAATCAATAGCCTTCTTTTCCTATCAGTCTCTATTGATTCAGTGTGCAGGTTGAATCTTGGCCACACTGTTTCACTGATCACTGCTGCCCATCCAAGCATGGAAGCAGGAAATCTGCCTTCTACTTAGGGAGATGCACGAGACACAGATGGGTACTTATCAAGAGTCAGGGGTCGGTACAAAGTCACTACTTGATTACGAAGCTTGAAGAGTATGTAAAGAGCGATAATTGGAATTGGTTCTTGAAGATCATGCTGTCTAAGACTCTGATAAATTCTAATAAGCGATAACTGTGTGTGGATCTATGCTCGGACTCGGACTGAAAATACATAGAGAAATAGTTTTGAAATAGTTCGGTTCACTCATGCTTCAAAACTAAATTCCTTTCCCATATAAAGAGTCAGTACCACCAAAATAGCAAAGATCCTTCTCAATTGCTTTGGCTCATTTCTTGAAACAGACCAGACGTTCTCAACACTCTTGGTGTTTTTGCCAAAATAACTTGGATGGTTTGGCTCAACACCATGGTTCACCTGCAAAAGCTCATACCTCTCCCAAAACAGTTAACTCATGTGTCAAAACTAAATTTCCTTCTCATTTAAACAGTCAGTGCCCCAAAATGCTTCGTCCCTTTGGCATTGTGTAAGCACTGCAGGTCAAAATGTTTAGATGTTTTGTCACTATGGCAGAGGACCATTGAAATATCCCCCAATATCCACCTTTCAGTCTTAGACCATTGACAATGGTTACTGTACTGTTTTTTTGTCTAGCTAACAGAATACAATTGTGTATAAAACTGAAAAAAAAAAAGGAAATAGGATTTTAGGGTAAGATTAGCCTCCAAGGTTTGACATCACACATTGCACTCACTGCCAAGGAAATTGTAACCATTATCATTTACACACATAAAGTAACTTCCATACATCAGAGTACAAAAAGAAATTATGCAGCATAATATACTGTAATATAAACACACAAACAAAAAACAATGAAAATGATATGCAGCCTACAGTGCTGTAAATAAAGCAGGAGTTTCACAACTAACAGTTCTTCACTGGCCACCGTCCTCATCCTCCTGGCCATCCACACACTGCTGTCTGTCTGGCCACAGATTCTAGACATAGAATTCAAAGGACAACACTCCATTTGTAATGTATACCTTATGTATTCTTTACAGAATGAGTTACCTATGTATTTGTATTGTTGTTTTACTTACAGTAACTTTACCACAATTCTAATGCATCACTGCACAGTGACTGGAATACTACTGTAAACTGCATCATCAATACTGTTGAAAATAAACTATTCCATAGTTTAAGAGAGTACTAAGTACAAAGAGTACTTTGGCCAGAAATGGTTCAAATGTTGCTTCTGTTCCAGACGTCCAGAATGATCTAATCTGAACTTATTAAATATAACATGTTGTGCATTTATATACAAGATCTTCAGACATTGTAGAGCATTTGACTGTTCGGTGTGATGCGCTTTGATGTCCTTGCTGTGATTGTTATGCTTGCTGTCATGGTATTTATTGTGCTGGCTGCACTTGCTGTGGTTACAAATACTTGCAGTTGCAGTGGTTGCTGTACTTGCAGTGCTTTCGGGTCTAGGCCCCGCATTGCTGCTTTCAGCTATATGTATGGCCGTAATAGAAATTTTAAGGGAAAAAACTGAGATTTTCATAAGGCAGACTGATATGTTAACGTTATCAGTTAACGAAATATACATTTATTAACCATATACAGGTATCATAACAACATCCCATAATGAAATTCCTTTTGCCTACGTATTTTTAAATGGTGAATTTCCGGCAACCAAAACCTTAAATTTCACAGAACTGTTAAAAAGCCCTATAGGGAGGTATGACCACAATTAAATAATGGCAGAAGTGTGATTTTTGGGTGAGCCGTTATTTTAAAAGCTGGGAAATGAGCACGTGTTTGTGAATGTTCTCTTGGTCAAAATCCGCAAACAAAAGTTCTCTAGCTTCCAGAATTAAGTCTTCACCCCATGGATTCATCCTCCATCATTAGCCAGAGCATCGTCCGACATTCACAATTATTTTTCCTCAAAGTTTATTTAATTGAGCATTTTAAATGAAGAGCAATTGATCCAGGAGTGCTGTGACTAACTCTATGCTCTCTGAGGGCTGGTGGTTCAGTGGAGTGTTTTGCTAATTTTGTTATCACTGTTTTCTCTTTGCCACATTAGAGAGGAAGATCATAGAGTTATTCACTGAGGGATTTCCAGTAGCTCTCCCGTCTATTGATGTACATCTCAAGCTGCAGACATAAGTTTGGTGAGATTTATTCAACTGTTTAGTCTTTTATTTAAAGGAATATTTCACCAAAAATAAAAATGAAATCACAGTAAAACAGTTAGATAAACAAGTATAGTAATTTTGTTAGTATATAAACTGGTAGAGCTTCCTTTACTCTCAATGTATTAATGCTGTCATGATATGTCATGATAAATATCTCCATATTTATAGATATTTAAAAAAAAAAAAAAACATCTTTAAAGTGTCCCTATTATGCCATTTTAATGGTTCCTGATTTTGTTTTGGAGGTCTCCTAAAAGGTTTATTTGTATCCAAAAAAACAACAACCCTCGAATGTTCTCATAATGTACATTGCAAAATCACTTCTTTTCTCAAGGTGTCTGAAATGGTTCGGTAAAGGATTCAATATCTTTCTGAGAGGCTACTCTGCTCTGATTGGTCAGATGGCTCAGTCTGTTGTGATTGGTCTACTGCTTACAGCGTGTGTTGGAAACTAAACGGCCATATCTGAATTTCAGCTCCGGAGGCTTCCTCAACACTTGTATAAACAGTGATGCAAACAGTAACAGTGGTGTGGGTTTTAGCATAACAATTCCAGCCTGAGTCCTCATCTTTTGGAAGTGCATGCAAACTGGATTTGCTTTAGCACAGAAAACAGTGTCGACAAGTGTTCTTGACACGTCGACAACATTTACCAAACTCTTCCAGTCTCAGCTACAAATACAGTGTTTGAGGATCAAAGTAGACGTTGTTTGTGGGCAGTCAATGAAGACCATAGGCTGGCATTATGCAAATTAGTTCCAAACATACGTACTGTAGGTTTGAGAAGGAAGTTTCAGGCAGTTGAAAATCGTTTATGGAAACCATAACTCCATGTCGCACTTTGATCTTTGAAACTTTGCAGACCATTTACATTCACAATCATATATATTACAAACTATATGAAATGTAATAAAAAGCATAATAGGGGCCCTTTAGCTTTGTTATTTTTGTATTTTCTCTTTTTTGGCCAAAAAACAACCCAGACAGAGAGCTTATAACCATACTAGCACTAGATTATTTACGATATTTTCCTATGCGTAGTATTTACATATCAATATATACATTTTTAAATATCACTGTTATTGTCATTACTGCAATTATACAAAGTTCAGGCATTGCTCAGAGTAGTAAAAATCAGCCAAGGGGGGAAGGGATAAAAAAAAAAAAAAATTATGTTAAGTGCTCACGGAAGAGATGAGTTTTCAGCTGACTTTTAAATGCTGACAGGGATTCTGCATTCCGGATGAGGGTGGGAAGATCATTCCACCAGCATGGAACCGTGAATGAGAATGTTTTGGAGAGTGACTTTATGCCTCGCTGTGAGGGTACCACGAGCCGCCGCTCATTGACCGATCGTAGGTTTCTGGTCGGGGTGTAAACTCGTAGGAGTGAGTGAAAATAGGACAGAGCTGAGTCAGTGGTAGATCTGTAAGCAAGCGTCAAAGCCTTGAATTTGATGCGAGCAGCGAGTGGTAGCCAGTGTAGTGAGACGAACAGAGGAGTGACATGGGCCCTTTTGGGCTCGTTGAAGACAAGACGGGCTGCAGCATTCTGGATCATTTGTAGAGGTTTAGTTGCACATGATGGAAGTCCTGCCAAAAGAGCATTGGATTAATCAAGCCTAGAGATAACCAGGGCCTGGACTAGAAGTTGTGTTGCATGCTCAGTTAGGAAAGACCTGACCTTCCTGATGTTGTACAGTGTGAACCTGCATGATCGGACTGTTTTTGTAATGTGCTCTGTGAAGGTCAGCTGGTTGTCAATGTAACTCCAAGATTTCTGACCGACCTTGATGGGAGGATTAAGGATGAATCAAGCTGGATAGTGAAGTTGTGCTGTAGAGACGGATTGGCAGGGAGGACGAGAAGCTCTGTCTTTGCCAGGTTGAGCTGTAGGTGATGTTCCTTCATCCATGCCGAGATGTCCGCCAGACAGCTTGAGATACGTGTAGATACTGTGGGATCATCTGGTTGAAATGAAAGGTAGAGCTGGGTGTCATCAGCATAGCAACGATTAGAGAAACCATGTGCCTGTATGATGGGTCCCAGTGATGTGGTGTAAATGGAGAAGAGGAGCGGTCCAAGAACTGAACCCTGTGGAACCCCTGTGGTCAGTTGATGTGCTTTGGATACCTCGCCTCTCCATGCAACCCTGAAGGACCTACCTGTGAGATAGGACTCAAACCACTGGAGGGAAGATCCAGTGATGCCCAGTGATGAGAGGGTGGACAGCAGGATCTGATGATTCACGGTGTCGAAGGCAGCAGATAGATCAAGGAGAATGAGAACAGATGATTTGGAAGCAGCTTTCGCGATCCGCAGGGCTTCTGTGACCGACGGTCTCGGTCAAGTGTCCTTTCTTGAAGCCAGACTGGTTTACAGTTATTTGTTTGAGTTATTTGTTATTTGAATATTTGAGTTATTTGTTGATAAAATGAAAAATAAATAAATTATAATTTATGAGGAAGGGGAAATTATTATGTACTGCAATGTGTCAAAAACATCATATAGCTCAGATAGTCATGTGTCATATTTCATTTGAAAGGTCTCATGGAGTAGAACACAACAAGCCCAATTGTTTTGGGCTTTGACTAAACTTGAGTGAAGTTAAGTTTTGTAAGTTAAGCCCTGCAAGACCCATATGTAAATAATATACTGATGTGGCATTCACGTGGCGTTTTTCACGCGTAACTTCATGAAACATGGAAAATTGCACATCCTTATTTAAAGCAGATTCTCACGATTAAAAAGAGACCAACTGTCGCTATAATCTAAACATAATCTGTCGCTTAGATCTAAAGATATCACTCATAGAATTGTAACACAAATAACCCTACAGGCACACATTAGCTAAGCTACAGGCTGATACTTCTGCGTCGTTGTCCGCGTTTACGCGCAATAGGCTTTATGCCCAGCTGCACTACTTCCTGAACTTCATCCAGCTCCTTTGTTTCCTGTCTGCCATTATTGGACAAACTGATTAATCCAGGTGTGCCTGGCCTCAGTAACAATAATCAGGCACACCTGGATTAATCAGTTTGTCCAATAATGGCAGACAGGAAACAAAGGAGCTGGCTGAAGTTCAGGAAGTAGTGCAGCTGGGCATAAAGCCTATTGCGCGTAAACGCAGACAACGAGGGGTTCTAGCAGACCAATCACAGCGCTTGCGTCCGCGTAGAATTGACGCGTCGTTGCATTTTTGGAGAGGTGCACGTCAGGGTACGCCGTAGGTACGCGCGCTACACACAGCCTACGGCGTGAGTTCGACGCAGAAGTATAAATTGGGCTGTACCCTACGGCGTACCCTGACGTGCACCTCTCCAAAAATGCAACGACGCGTCAATTCTACGCGGACGCAAGCGCTGTGATTGGTCTGCTAGAACCCCTCCCTCGGGTTTCACATGCTCCCTCTGCATGTGTAATTGCGCGTAAATGCGGACAACGCCGCAGAAGTATGAATGAAAACCAAAGCGTAGTCCATAGCGTAGACGTAGAGGCACCGGCGTAGGTCCGACGCAGAAGTATAAATCAACCTTAAGTAAACAAATGTATCTTCAAAGTGACATGTGAAAACGTCCCGGGTTACGTATGTAACCCTAGTTCCCCGAAGGGACGGACGCTGCGTGTAATCGCAGTGGGAACGCCCCCCAGCGTAGCGCGTCTGAATATATGAATGAAATCAGTCAATGGAGAGAATGAGCGTACGGCGAGTGACGTCATCGACCAGGAAGCTATAAATATCCCCTGAATACACAAGCCGCCAGCTTCTAAAGTTACTGAAGCAAGCGACCCAAGGGGATGGCGAGAGTATGGCAGGACACGCAGCGTCCGTCCCTTCGGGGAACTAGGGTTACATACGTAACCCGGGACGTTCCCCTTCAGGGACTACCGCTGCGTGTAATCGCAGTGGGAACGCAATACCCACATCCCCATACGACCAAATCCCCGTCGTGTGTCATAAGGAGCCACCAACCGACGAGAGAACCTGAGCCCCGGGAGTGGAGCTAAGGTCAAGGGAATAAAACCTGACGAAAGTGTGCGGTGAGGACCAGCCTGCCGCATCACAAACGTCCTGAAGAGAAGCTCCTGAAAGAAGAGCTGTAGAGGCAGCCATACTCCTAGTGGAATGAGCCCTTACAGCCAAAGGTGAAGGCTGATGGGCCGAACCATAAGCGAGCGAGATGGCCTCGACCACCCACTTGCTCATCCTTTGCTTAGATGCAGGACACCCTTTCCTGGGTGACCCAAAACAAACGAACAGTTGTTCCGATTTCCTCCACAGGGCAGCTCTGTGGACATACACATCTAAAGCCCTAACGGGGCACAGCAAATTAAGTTTCTCCTGGTCTGACGTCATAAAAGGCGGAGGACAGAAAGCCTGCAGAACTATAGGTCTATCAAAAGTAGTTGGTACCTTAGGAACATAACCTGGTCTCGGACAGAGAAAGGCCTTAACCATACCAGGCGCAAATTCCAGGCACGAGGGAGCCACCGAAAGTGCTTGAATATCTCCAATTCTTTTTAGAGATGAGATAGCGAGAAGGATGATAGTCTTTAGAGTAAGAAACTTTTCCGAAACGTCCTCAATGGGCTCGAAAGGAGCTAGGGAGAGACCCTCTAGGACGATGGCCAGGTCCCAAGCTGGTACCCTCGTGCGAACTGCAGGCCTCAGCCTCAAGGTGCCATGAAGGAAGCGAGATATAAGTGGGTGTCTCCCGAGGGAACCTCCACTTGAAGGGGCGTGGTAAGCAGCTAAGGCCGCCACATACACCTTCAGTGTGGAGTGGGATAACCCTGTGGAGAGACGGTCCTGCAGGAAATCCAGCACTGTACCAACCGGGCAGTTAACTGGGTCCTGCTGGCGCTCTCCACACCAAGAGGTGAAAAGTTTCCACCTCGCGGCATATAACTTCCCCGTGGAAGGAGCTCTGGATTGGAGGATGGTCTCAACGACCTCAGTCGAGAGACCAGAATCTATGAGCTGGGCCCCCTCAGAGGCCAAGCCCACAGCCTCCATAGTTCTGGGCGGGGGTGAAGGATCGACCCACTCGCCTGAGAAAGTAGATCTCTCCTGATCGGTATCTCCAGGGGAGAGCCGTCGAGGAGAGACACTAGGTCCGCAAACCATACTCGGGCCGGCCAGAACGGGGCTATTAGCAGGAGACTGAGCCCGTCCCGGCGAACCCTCTCCAGAACTCCCGGGAGCAGAGCAATCGGGGGAAAAGCGTACAGACGTGACCTCGGCCACGGATGTACCATCGCGTCCAACCCCAGTGGGGCTGGCTGGCTGAGAGAGAACCACAGTGGACAGTGTGATGTCTCTCGGGACGCAAATAGGTCTACCTCGGACCGACCGGAATGTTCCCATAGGAGCTCCACCACCTCGGGGTGAAGACTCCATTCCCCGGGCCTCGGCCCCTGCCTCGACAGGATGTCCGCTCCCTGATTCAAATACCCCGGGAGAAAAATAGCTCTGAGAGAGAGAATTTTCCCCTGGGACCATAGAAGGATCTGACGTGCCAGTTTGTAAAGCGGGCGAGAACGCAGACCCCTTTGATGGTTGATATAAGAGACCACCGATGTGTTGTCTGTCCGGACAAGAACATGGTGGCCCCTTAGGTCTGGGAGGAAATGTTTCAGGGCCTGAAACACTGCCAACATCTCTAGGCAATTTATGTGCCATAGACGGTGATGGTCCCCCCACAGACCCTGAGCTGGGCGACCACTCATGATCGCCCCCCAACCTGTGAGAGAGGCATCTGTCGTTAGCATAACGCGACGACAAGGAGCTCCTAACACAGGGCCTTGGGACAGAAACCAAGGATCTTTCCACATGATCAGGGCGCGATGACACCGTCGCGAACTCACGATCATGCGAAGCGGATTTCCCCTCGGGGAGAATCCCTTGGTTCTGAGCCACCACTGTAACGGTCTCATGTGCAAGAGGCCAAAGGGTATCACGTTGGACGCAGCTGCCATGAGACCTAACAGCCTCTGGAACTGTTTTACAGTGAGTGACTGGCCTAGCTTGACCTGTTCTACTGCGGCGAGAATCGAAGCAATACGAGCAGGTGACAATTGTGCCTGCATCGTCGTCGAATCCCACACTACACCGAGAAAAGTGGTTCTCTGTAATGGAGAAAGGACACTCTTCTTGGCGTTGAGCCTGTAGAGATTTTAAGGATGAACCAAACACAAATTAATCAAATGAATCTCTCATGGGATTCATTCAAATGTGATTCAGCATTCCGGATCTGAACACCACATTCCAAAGTCACAAGACGGCTCCAAATTGTCTAGAAAACCCCCCAGAGAAGACTTTTATGGCCCCGCAGGCCCCAGAGATAAGCCGAAAACAGGAAAAACGTTGTCAATGTTTTACATTTTGGCAAGACAGATCTGTTCAGAAATGGTCAAACAAGAGGCCCTAACCAGAGGTCATCTGACCCCTGCGACTAACAGACTACGTCTTTCATAGGACCAAGGTCCCATGAGAGATGAACAACACAGCCTTCAGCAGGAACTCTGCCTGACCTCAGACCGGAATGGCTTAAAACCCCATAAACTTTACATACACACTTTACATATCAAAATCCACAGAACAATGCTCAGTGGACTTATAATCAAACATCATAATTCTTGTTGTTCCTACAATTCATGTTTGTATTATGCTTAAATCACATATAAATCATGTAATTGTGATATAACTAGATGTGTGAATGAAAAGTGTATAGTGTTTCCAATCAAAAGAATCGTATGCCCGCATTCTCCACCAATTATATGTAGCGTTTATACGCCCGTATAAATATAACTAATCATTATTCATAACGGATTATGATCAATAATTAATAATTTAATTATTTTCAGAATTTACTGTAGCAGAATCAATAGTATGATCATTTTATCAGTTCATCCAATGAACGGAAAGCATAAACAATTATTAATTCTAGGAAATATAATATCTTCCTGGCCAAGAAAGACTAATTCCCAGCTAACAGCTAAATTAAGAAATAAATCAAGGGTAAAAGCATAGGTAACTTAGATCGAAGTTCAAGACAATAAATCTGTAAGCACATAACACAAGACAATTATCTTTAAAATATAAACAAGACTTTATTGATTATTCTAAAACATAAAACTAATATCTAACACAAACACACGCACACGCATTCATACAAGTTGCAGAAAGAAGAGAGAGAAAGAGTGAGTTTGCAGAGTGAGATGCACTTTGTAAGACATAACCTGAACGAACTACCAAGCATTAATTTAAACCTTCGTTTCTTAGACAGGTTATTTAATTTACATTACAGCACCAGTTCAGTTAGAGTCTAGAGTACTTGCTTGTCTTTGCGTTGCTTAGGGAATTCCCTTTTCAGCGTAAAGGGGGTTTCCCATCCGTTGCTTGGCTGGCTGTGCCTGGAGACGTCTTGGGGCGGCCAATCACGTGGCGCGTTGGCGCGGATGAATGAAGTCTTTGAAGTTGAAGCAGGCTTTGCAGTTGAAACGTTAAAACGAAACTTTGCAGCAAACTTAACTTAGAACCGAGACTCACAACGGAAAATAAAGGAAAACTTAGGAAAGAAAGAAAATTGAGACGAGAGTAGATGATGATGGCTTGAATGAAGCTGTTGAACCCGTTCTTCTGATGTTAAATTGGGTTCTTTTGTCTCTACGCGTCTACATGGTTACTATCGTCTGCTGTCTCCACCCGACTTCTTGTTTTGCCAAGACTTTTTCGAGAGAGAGATCGCCCGCCCGACTTCTGTGTTCGGGTCTAAGATTTTAAACTCAAATGTTTGTCCCGCCTCCTGGAGGAATTTGGACAATAAGATACTTGTAAGGTTATTTGAGAAGGGGGTATTTTCCATCACCCCCCTCGCATCGTAAATCATGTGGTATCTGTGGTTTGCTTTACTCTGCAGCTGAGCAGAGGCTTTAGTTTAGACATAATTTCCATTTTAAGACCATAAACATTTTACATAGATTTCAATCAAGCCATCGTCTGAATTAAAAACATGTGGTCGCATTGATACACGATACACTTTCATTCACACAGGTAATGGTTACAACAATCACACGACTTTTATGTGATCTAAGCATAATAGACACATAGGGGTCATATATTGTAGAAACACATAGAAATATGGTTGAACGATTATATTTGATTATATCAAGTCCATCAAGAATTGTTTTGGGATGAGTTTTATGGATTTTGATATGTTAAGTCTCGTGTCTCTGTGGGTTTTAATGGATCTCAACACTGAGGTCATTCAACGGTCTTCAAGAAGGGGGAAGTCTGTTTTACATCTCTGTCATGGGATCTCCTGACCTCGTGGCGTTAATTTAGTAGGTCCTATCCCGTGACATCTCTTGGTCCTTAAGAAAGAAGGGGTCTGTTAGTCGCAGGTGACCCCTGCTAGGGCCCTGAGCAGTACCATTTCTGAACAGATCTGTCTTTCACAATTACCAAATGTAGACAACATTATTCCTTTAGTTAAACAATAAAAGGTCTTTTTGGTTGTAGACTCTCTGGGTCTGGTGATTTGAATCTGGAATGTGAAGACTCTTTGTGGGATTATGTATGAGGTATGAACAAAATCACCCAAAAGCTTCAATTGTGTTTGGGTCCATTCTCGTTGTCGCTACAAGCCTCAACCCCAAACTCTTGATGTGAGCAAGAACGACATCTCGATGCCGAACCGCCTGATGTTCCGATTGAGCTAGAATTAACCAATCGTCTATATAGTTCAGAATACGGATGCCCTGCAGCCTCAGCGGGGCTATGGCTGCATCCATACACTTCGTGAACGTGCGGGGTGATAATGCTAGGCCGAACGGAAGAACCCGATATTGGTATGCTTCGCCCCCGAAAGCGAACCTCAGGAACTTCCTGTGTTGAGGGAGGATAGATACATGGAAGTAAGCGTCCTTTAGATCTATCGTGACAAACCAGTCCTCGGATCTGATTTGTGACACGATCTGTTTGAGAGTGAGCATCTTGAACTTGAGCTTCCCTACAGTGCGATTTAAAAGATGCAGATCTAAAATGGGACGTAACCCTCCATCTTTTTTCGGAACGATGAAGTACCGGCTGTAGTATCCTAACTCCCTGCTGGGTGGAGGAACTCGTTCTATAGCTCCCTTTAGTAGCAGAGTTTTTACCTCCTGTTCTAAAACCAGAGCCTGCTCGGGGCCCACCAGTGTAGGCAGAACCCCTCTGAAACGAGGTGGACGCGTTCTGAACTGAATAGCGTACCCGTTCTTTATAATATTCAGGACCCACTGAGAAACATTGGGAAGCATTTCCCATTCCGCCAGGAACTCTACTAAGGGAACCAGCCTCTCGAGGCTGGCCTCTGGATGAACATCCCGAGTGACAGACACAGCGCCCTGTAACATACTGGCAGGAAACAACTGGTCTGAGCACTCCACAACCCTCCTCGGAGGGGGGGAGCGTCCCTCGGGAAAGCACTCGTCGAGTCTGTCTATGCATAGGCAGGGTTAGTAGAACAGACCCCTGAGGGCATCGAGAAAGACAGGGCACCATGTTCTTGTGTGGTGAACTCAAGTCTTTCCCGATGGGGACCACCCTCAGAGTTCTGACGTTCAGCACGTCAGGATTTTTTCGACGCGGCCTTCTTGGCCACAATGACTGTCCTCAGATCAGCCCTGCCTCGAGCGCCGGAGAGCGCCCCGCCTCGTCCCTCCAGTTTCTCTGCGGGGGGGCACGAGACGCGACACTCTGCTTCTGCTGCGCTCTAGTAGAGAAGGAACTCGGCGGCTGGGACTGCCCTTTTCGTTCAGCAGCCCCAGCGACACGTACTTTGAGGGGAATAAATTTATGAAAAGCAGCCGCCTGTTTTTTCTCTTCCTGGAACCTCTCAGTGACAGAAAGAAGAGCGTCACCAAAGAGACCTGCAGGCGAAACTCTAGCATTTAAAAGAAGAGATTTATCTTTTTCTTTCATAGAAGTTTGACTCAACCATAAATGTCTTTCTGTGGCCACCATGGCTGCCATAGAGCGACCAATAGATTTAGCCGTCTCCCTGGTGGCCCGAAGAGTGAGATCAGCGGTCTGCCTCAGCTCATTAATCATATCAGCAGAAATTTCCCCCCCCTCACAAGCGTCTTTAAGCAGGTCGGCTTGATAAGCCTGCAAAATGGCCATAGTGTGCATACATGCAGTCGCCTGACCAGCCGCCGAGTAAGCCTTCCCTACGAGCGCAGATGTATTTTTTAAAGGTCTGGATGGAAGAGTCAGTGCTTTAAGTGAGGATGACGAAGCAGGAGAGAGATAGCTAGCGAGCGTCTCCTCCGCCTTCGGCATCGTCACATACCCAGCAGATTTAGCACTAACGATGTTACCATAAGCATTAGACTGGTTAGTGTAAATTCTGCTAGAAACAGGTCTAACCCAGGTTTTTGAAACCTCAGCGTGGAGATCTGGGAAAAATGGTAGGCACCGACGAGCGGGCTGAGGTCGTGCAGACAGAAATCTATCGTCTAGTTTGCTTTTACTTTTAGACTCCTGCCTATCAGCTGGCCACTCGATGCTGAGCTTTTCAACAGCCCGAGATAACACATCCATCAGCCCTTCCTCATTAGCAGTATAATGTGAAAAACTCGTTTCTTCTGATGCAACACTATCGACATCCAGCTCCTCGGAACTGGATAATCTCAATTCAACATCATCATGTGCCTCCACCCGGGCAGAAGTAACCGCCGCAGCGCGTGCTTCCAGAGCCGAGTGAGAGGCACTGGATCCCGCCGGAGATGGCTGAGATAGGGCAGGGCCCGTCTCAGCGTCGCCGGTGAGATCCATCTGCGAACCCCAAGACAAGCGCCGCCGCTCTGCCTCAACAGAAGCGGGACCCGAGCCTTGGGGAGCTCGCAGCATACCGCTCTCCTCGAAGAGCGATCGCCGTGAGCGCAGAGTTCTAATAGGAAAACGCTCGCAATGCACACAATCGACCCCCTCGAGAGCCGACAGGGCATGCTGCATTCCTAAACAAGCAACACATAACTCGTGTGAATCCCCACCCGTGATGTATCGAGTACAGGGGGAGCACACTTTCTATACTGCTCGCTCATATTGTTTTTTTTATACATAAATATATATATATAGTGATAAACTCCTGACTAAGACAGACAAACACAATTGAAAGATTCCAGACACACACAGAGCGCTGCTGAAGTAACAGAAGCTGGCGGCTTGTGTATTTAGGGGATATTTATAGCTTCCTGGTCGATGACGTCACTCACCGTACGCTCATTCTCTCCATTGACTGATTTCATTCATATATTCAAACGCGCTACGCTGGGGGGCGTTCCCACTGCGATTACACGCAGCGGTAGTCCCTGAAGGGGAACAACAATTTTAAAAATGCCTTCCAGGTGTCAATGACTGAACAAAAGGCTTCCTTTGTTCCAAGTGCTGTAACTTTGGATTACTTTATGCTATCACCATACAATTTGATCCAGACGCAGACCACACATAGGGGAACATCACCAAAAAAGAATTACTTTACTACCTTATTTCCTTCCTGAGTTATTGCATGTCAAATAAGAAAGATATGTAAAATTATTAAACCAATAAATAATATTTTTGTGTTTTATGAGCAGTTTCTCAGCATTAGATTGTCCAAATTTAATACAAATTTATATTGGCTAAAAATATAAAAAGTTTTCTAACAGATGATACCTACCTTTTGACTCTCCTCTCTATAGTTTTGGAGTTATGGGTCTTTAAATGTGTGCATGTCACTCAGAAAACAAGAGTTTTAAAAATGCCTTCCAGGTGTCAATGACTGAACAAAAAGGCTCCCTTTGTTCCAAGTGCTGTAACTTTGGATTGCTTTGTGTTATCATCATAAAATAACGATCCAGGTGCAGAAAACACATAGGGGAACATCACAAAAAAAATATTTTGCTACCTTATTTCCTTCCTGAGTTATTGCATGTCAAATAAAAAATATATGTAAAATTATAAATAAAAAAAATTTAATAATATTTTTGTCTTATCAGCAGTTTCTCAGCATTCAATTGTCCAAATGTAACACAAAGGTAGGCCTATATATTCTAAAAATATAAAAAGTTTTCTAACAGATGATACCTACCTTTTGACTCTCCTCTCAATAGTTTTGGAGTTATGAGTCTTTAAATGTGTGCATGTCACTCAGAAAACGTACTCGGTTACTAGCGTAACCTCGGTTCTCTCTAGAGAGGGAACGAGTATTGCGTAAGTTTAGCTTACGCTACGGGAAAGATTCATCTTCTCGAGATATTGAAGCCAAAAAATTATCCTTAATTTTGTATTCATTGTCAACACAGTGCAGCAGCTAGCAGACCTAGAGCAGGCAGTCTTCCGTGCTCATTGGCTGCCCTGCGGGCATCTGCTGCAGCCTATCAGTGAGCCCCGCGTGACGTACGTCCAATGAAGGGCGCCCGCGCCTTCATAGCGTCATAGCCCGCCAGAATGGGCGTGGCTTAGCGTATTAAAAGAAGGGGCTTTAGGCTGCATTCCCTGGTTTCTGTCGACTGAAGCGAAGTCGCTCGTGGCGCGATCACGGCCGGTTACGCAATACTCGTTCCCTCTCTAGAGAGAACCGAGGTTACGCTAGTAACCGAGTACGTTCTCTTACGAGAGGTTCTCTCGTATTGCGTAAGTTTAGCTTACGCTACGGGAACTTTTTGTCAACGCCGTGCGCGCCAAGCAACCACCCATGAGTCGCCGAGGTTTCTCGGGGAACCCAATAAGTGGAAAAAATAAGGTGGCCAGCCACACGGGCCATCACTTGTACATAAGCACCCATAGGGAATACAGAGCAGCGCGCTGGTCTGTATAAGCATATAGCACATACCCTACTAGTGCAGCTCAACCAGGAGAGCTGAGTCACGTGAGAGTGGCCTGAGCATGATATATCTGGGCAGAACGCACAACTCTCTTAAACTGACAGAAGTTTAGCCTGCAGGGCGGGAACTTCTAGGTTATAGAACCTGACAAAGGTAGACGGGGAGCTCCAGCCCGCCGCTACACATATGTCGTGGATAGAAATCCCGCTGGACCACGCCCACGATGAGGCCATGCCTCTGGTGGAATGAGCCCTGATGCCCAGAGGGCATTGCAGACCTTTTGACGCATAAGCTGCCGCTATAGCGTCCACTATCCATCTGGACAGAGTCTGTTTCGAGGCAGCGAGACCTTTGGTGCGCCCACCGAACGAAACAAACAACTGCTCCGTGCGCCTAAAAACGGCGGAGCGCGCATTGTAAATTCTCAGCGCTCTGACTGGGCAGAGGAGATTCACATCTGTCTCACTGTCTGACGCTGGCAGAGCCGACAGTGAAATGACTTGCGCTCTGAAAGGAGTGCCCATCACTTTTGGAACATAGCCATGTCTAGGTTTGAGGATGACTTTAGAGTCATTCGGCCCGAATTCAAGACACGTCGCGCTGACTGACAGCGCGTGCAGGTCCCCCACACGTTTGACTGATGACAGCGCGGTCAGAAAAACGGTTTTTAGTGATAGGTATTTTAGCTCCACGGAGTCTAATGGCTCGAATGGGAAGGCTTTCAGGGCCTCAAGGACCAAGGAAAGATCCCATATAGGAACCGACGGGGGGCGCGGCGGATTCATCCTTCTAGCTCCCCTTAGGAAGCGGATGACCAGCTCATGTCTTCCACGTGACTGGGCGCGGGTCGACTCTGCGAACGCCGCCACGGCCGCCACATAAACTTTGAGCGTGGATGGGGACCTCCCTTTATCCATCAGCTCTTGTAGGAAAGTGAGCAAATGCGCAACCTCGCACGTCCATGGGTCCAGATCTCTGTCGGTGCACCACTTGGAGAACACCGACCATTTAGACGCGTAGAGCCTTCTCGTGGAAGGAGCTCTAGACTGCGTGATCGTGTTCATCACTCTTTCTGGCAGGGTAGCGAATACCCGTTGATCAACCATGCGTGCAGAGACCAGCGCTCTGGATGGGGATGCCAGATCGAGCCGCGAGCCTGAGAGAGGAGATCTGCCCTCATCGGAATAGGCCACGGAGCTGCATGTGACAGTCGTGCTAATTCCCGGGAACCAATTCTGATTCTCCCAGTGCGGAGCTATGAGGAGCACCGAGTGGCGCGCTTCCCTGATTCTCTTGATCACTTGTGGTAACAGAGAGACCGGAGGGAAAGCATACAGCGGGAGGCTGGGCCAGACCTGGGCCAGCGCGTCCTCGTTCTTCGAAAAGAACATCGGGCAATGAGCGTTGTCTTTTGACGCAAATAGGTCGACTTCCGCTCTGCCGAATAGGCGCCACAGTTTCTGGACTGTTTGGGGGTGCAGGGACCATTCCCCTGGGGGAACATTGTCCCTGGACAGTTTGTCTGGACCGTCGTTCAAATGGCCAGGCACATGCGCCGCCCTCAGCGAGCGCAGGTGCATCTGGGACCAAATGAGGATGCGTTCCGTCAGATTGCAGAGGTTTCTGGATCTGACACCGCCCTGACGGTTTATATAGGAAACCACAGACATGTTGTCCGAGCGGACGAGAACATGTTGGTCCTGTATGAACGGGAGGAAGCGCTTCAGCGCGTTCTCGACCGCTATCATCTCCAGACAGTTTATGTGGAAACACCTCTCCTGGTCTGACCACTGGCCAGAGGCCGGTCTGCCCTCGAACAGCGCGCCCCAACCCGAGTTGGACGCGTCTGTCGAAATGACTTTCCGATAAGAGATGGTTCCCATCGTCACTCCCAGCTGGTACCAGTCGGCTACTAACCAGGGCTGCAGAGCCGCTATGCAGGTCTGAGTCACTCTGATTTTCTGGCCGCCAGAAACCCAGGCTCGGCGAGACACGCGAGCATTCAACCAGCGTTAGAGCGGGCGCATGCGCAGTAGGCCCAGCTGGAGCACCGCTGCAGCTGACGCCATACAGCCCAGCATCCTTTGAAACGTTTTCAAAGGGAGAAAGCTGCCCTTCTGGAAAGACGCGGCTAGGTGGCGAACACGGCGCGCGCGCTGTGTCGACAAACAAGCCGTCATGGCCACAGAGTTCAGTTCTATTCCTAAAAAGGAAATTGACTGACTGGGCATTAATGAGCTCTTGGTCCAGTTGACCGTGAGACCCAAATTTTCCAGGTGACTGAGAAGCACTGTTCTGTGAGATAACAGTTCCGTCTCTGACTGTGCCAATATCAGCCAATCGTCCAGATAGTTCATTATTCGCAGCCCTTGGGTTCTCAGGGGGGCGAGCGCCGCGTCCATGCACTTCGTAAATGTACGGGGTGCTAGAGACAGGCCGAACGGCAGGACGGTGTATTGATATACCTGACCGTCGAAGGCGAATCTCAAAAATTGCCTGTGACGGGGTAATATCTGAATCTGAAAATAGGCATCCTTCAGATCTAGAGAAATGAACCAGTCCCTCGGGCGAACGTGCGCGAGGATTTTCCTGGTCGTAAGCATTTTGAACGGTCTTTTTGCAAGTGCCTTGTTCAAATGTCTCAGATCTAGGATGGGCCTGAAAGCTCCGTCCTTCTGGGGTACGAGAAAATATCGGCTGTAAAAGCCTGACTCGCTCAGAGAAGGCGGTACTTTTTCTATAGCCCCTTTGCACAGCAGTACTGCTATTTCTGCGTGAAGTAGGTGTGCTACTTCCGCATTCACTATCGTTGCGGTCCGGGCTCGAAAGCGTGGGGGACGGCGAATGAATTGAAGTGTATAGCCCTGCTTTATTGTGCTCAGAACCCATTCTGAAATCCCTGGGATAGTTTCCCATACAGCTATGTGAGCCGCTAGGGGGCGAATGGCCTCCGGGTTCAGACCGCCGCCATTTGCGGGCTTGTGAAACTGAACCGGAGCCGAGAGCGCGCGCGTACTGGGCAATGGTTGCTCGCTGACCACCGAGACCGGCTGATTTATGTGAGGTGTCCCAATCGTGAGGGATGGGGAGCGTTTTATTCTCACTTTTTGACGCGCGAGCAGCGCTTTGGGCGGAAAAGCTTTCTGTAAGCGTGAGCGCGTGTGCGCGGGCACGAGACTTACAAGTGTATTCATCGCCCCGATCATAACAGATGGGGAGCGTTTTATTAAAGCCCTGTGTTTTGTGATAACATTCAAACGCGCGGGCGGCGCCCGGGGGGAGGTGTGTTTTAGTAAGCGTGAGCGCTCTCTGGCGGGCACGAGACTTACACTCGTTACCTGTTGTATTGATCGTGTAGCAGAGCGGGCAGATAGTGGGCACAGACCTGTGGACACATTTCTTGCACTCAACACTCGAGCGGCTTTTATGCGCTTTATGAGAGTGTGCCCTGTGGGTGACACGATATGTGATGTGCTTGTGTGTAGGGGTGAACACTGAAGCGTGGGCACTTTTACTACACTTAAAACACCAGCGGCGTGAGCCGGACCAGACATTATGCTCTTTTTGAGATTTCTCTGGGTCGCCGTGAAAACTGCGTTTGTGTGCAGGCGAGAGGGTGACTGAACCGGCTCGTTGGCTGCTAAATAAACCGCTGCAGTAGCCTGTATGAAGGGGACTGACAGGGAAATAACTTTTGACGGCGGTCCGGCCGCAGCGGGACGCGCGCGTCTTTTTCCTCTCTCGGTTAGGACGGCTTCGCGTGCTCAGACTTCAACGTGATCTTTTGCCGAGGCCCTCTGGGGGGCGGCGGCCTGTGACGGCTGTCTGAGCGCGATCTAGGGCGGCCGCCCTGGCGTCGCTGCGAAGGCTGAGGCTGTGATGGCCGTTGGGTGCTGGTTCGCGCCGGGGGCTGGCTCTGTCTCTCGCGAGAGCGGCCTGAGGTGGAGCTCGAGCGTCGCGGCAGGAAGAGGTTCATGGCCTGCGTGGTCTTTTGCACTTCAGAAAAACGGTCAACGATCCCGTTCACCGCTGGGCCGAAGAGACCAGTAGGGGAGAGCGGCGCGTTCAGGAAGGTGGCGCGCTCCGACTCCCTCATATCCGCGAGCGTCAACCAGAGGTGCCTCTCTGTCACAGTCAACGCGGCCATGGCTCGTCCGATGGCTTGAGCTGCAGTCTTGGTGGCGCGGAGAGAGAGATCCGTCGCGCTTCTTAAATCTGTGACCGCAGCTGGGTCCTGGCCCTTCTCATCCCATTCACGGAGGAGGTCGGCTTGCAGGATCTGTAGAACAGCCATGGAGTGGAGAGCAGACGCGGCCTGGCCGGAGGCTGCATATGCGCGGCCGACCAAGGCGGACGTGGCTCTACATGCTTTGGACGGGAGGGCTGACCTTGACCGCCATCTCGCGGAGGGCGGACAAAGGTGCGCTGCGACCGCCTCTTCCACAGGAGGAATAGCCGTGTATCCTTTCTCGGCGGCGCCGTCCACTTGGGAGAGCGACGCGGAGGTCTGAGACTGCAGCCTTGAAGAGAAGGGTGCGTTCCACGACTTAGTCAACTCCGTGTGAAGCTCCGGTAGGAACGGAGCGGGCCTGCTTGCTGGAGCTGAATGGCAGCGATGCAGGAAACATCCGTCGAGCCTGTTCAGCGCGGGTTCCTTTGGCAGTGACCACTCGAGCCCGAGTCGGTCGACCGCCTGCGTCAGCAGACGCATCAGCTCTGCATCAGCTCCAGCGCGGGTACGGCCGGATTCCTGGATCGACGAGGAGGCGGAGTTAAGCGACCAATCCTCGCTATCCGATGCCAGGATGGAGCAGCAGTCTTTTGTGGCGTGTCCTTCGGCCTCATCCTCAGACGCGACGGCAGTGAGGCTCGTGAGCGCCAGCTGCGCGTCGGTGAAGGGGGGCGGGGAAGGCGAGAGCGAGGCTCGAGGGAGATTCTCCGGCGAGCGCGTCGCTGTGGCCACAGGTTCCGGCTGCCTTTGGGAACGGCGCTTCTTCTTTCGCGGTCCCACAAAGGGCGGAGTTGCTGCTTCGGGGTTGAAAGCTTCGAGGCGAGCCCGCAGGGTCGACATCGGAAGCGCTTCACAGAACTCGCAGCCCCCGGAAGCGAGGGCGAGTTCCGCGTGTTCCTGGCCCAGGCAGAGAGCGCAGATCATGTGGCGGTCTCCGACGCTGAGCGGGGCTCTGCACGAGCCACAGGAAGTGCGAGGCATCTTGACAAAGACGCTCGCTGCTCTTTTAGGAGTATCACAGAATACACAATAGCAAAAAAAGGATATGTCGCCGGATAGCGTAGCTCGCACGGATGGCTGAAGGTGACGAAGACGGCCGGCTTCCTCAGCGCTGTCCTAAGCTGGCTGTTCGCTGTTCGACGGCGGCGGTGGCTTCTCTCAGATCCAGCGATGCGAAGAGCTTCGCTGAAGAGACAGAAATCAGGGAATGCAGCCTAAAGCCCCTTCTTTTATACGCTAAGCCACGCCCATTCTGGCGGGCTATGACGCTATGAAGGTGCGGGCGCCCTTCATTGGACGTACGTCACGCGGGGCTCACTGATAGGCTGCAGCAGATGCCCGCAGGGCAGCCAATGAGCACGCAAGACTGCCTGCTCTAGGTCTGCTAGCTGCTGCACTGCGTTGACAATGAATACAAAATTAAGGATAATTTTTTGGCTTCAATATCTCGAGAAGATGAATCTTTCCCGTAGCGTAAGCTAAACTTACGCAATACGAGAGAACCTCTCGTAAGAGAACAAGAGTTTTAAAAATGTCAATGACTGAACAAAAAGACTCCCTTTGTTCCAAGTGCTGTAACTTTGGATTACTTTATGCTATCATCATAAAATAATGATTAAACAATGATTTCTGCCTGGTCTATCGTGTTGCCTCTATTTGGGGTTTACATAAAAAAAACAGCATGTTGTGTCAATTAGGTACTTTTATTCTTCATTGACATGGCAGATTGTAGCAAAAGTGACAGTGCTCTAACAACAGTTGCTAGCTAAACACGATTTAGATGTAGGCCTAATGAAGGCCAAGTTCCAGTGAAATATCTTCACAATCCCCTATGATGTTCTTCATTATGTGTGTATTCTGAGTGGCAGTTTCTCTCTGCAGATGATGAGGTTATCTCAGCATCTCAAATAACTAAATTGTGTCTCTTCCATTTGTTCATGAAGTTCAAAATTAGCAAAAATGGAAAGAATGAGCTCTTTACCATATAAAAAAAGAAAACATTGATATAAAGTCCTGGTATAGCTTTAAAGTCATGGTAGCTTTAATGTTTTTTTGTGACTGGGTATGTTTAGGCATAAAGTCATAATTAAAAAATAATTAAACAGTATGAATCATACATTATACATATCTCTACTTACTTTGGGGAGAAGAGAAGATTACAGAGCTCTTAATTGAACATAGCTGCTCACACTTACATGTTCTGTTAAATTAAAAAGAGAAAAATACATGTTTGTTAGAAAATTATTGTTACATTTTTTAAAGTTATAATTTATAGGCATTTTAAGAAAGAAATAATTTACCTGTTGAGAGTATGTTGACAGTCTGTGTAGTAACTGTAGTTTATAGCTGAGCTCCAGGAAATCAGTAATGAGGAGGCTTTGACATTTACAGATTTGAAAAACAAAAAGGCAGGAATAAAGAACCCTAAACTCTAACACAAAAAAGCATTTCAGCATATAAATTGTTCTTCAGGATGATACGGTACTAAATCGGACTCTTACTGCATGTAAAGAACCTTTAAAGAACCATATAGTTTTAATGACTATTCTTTTTTATTACAACAATATATAGTTATACAACAATAAAACCCCTAAGCTCTTGAGTGGTAATTCATGTGTTTTTACAAAAACATCAGCTTGATTGTGTTTTTTCTCTCTCTGCGCTATCCCGTTTCTTATAGAAAATTAAGCTGATTGTGTGTGACAAAAGAATCTGCATGCACCAGATGCCAATACAAACGTCATTGTGGTAAAGGAATCTTTGCGAGATCAGAGAAATCAGGAGAAAACAAAAAATATAAAACACAGCCCTCCCTCGGCTTTGACCTGGGATGCTGCTGCTTAGTTGCTTATTATACATGTGTGCCTAAAGCACAATCATCCCTTGATGCTGACAGCTCTCTGAAGCACATAAAGGAAACAATGTTCATACCAAAACATTGGACCAGGAAATTGGGCTCCTGGTAAAATGCATCCTTTTTCAATGACCTAGAACCAACTTCAAGTCCCAGCCTTGAGCATTGTAAAAGAAACAGTGAGATAGAGATTCAAATGTGGTTTTGTCCGCCCCATGAGGGATGTGAGATCCGGCTGGGGAGCTCTGGGATTCAGAGGTCAGGCGCTTTTTCAAATGAAGTGACCGTGTAGCCTTGCTGGAGACTGGAAGCTTCACTGTTTGGATGTGGATTCAGCATAGAAACTCCGGACAAACTGAACAATGTTTAGCGATGGAGATAATTACGTGGTCCCGCCAATGATGAAATACCTCAGGGAACAGAGCAATAAATCTTTTTATAGCTGAGCTGGTTACTTATGTGTGAATGGACGAACTCTGAAAAGGACAGAGAGTGAATCCTGGGCCACGAAACTCAATCCGGCTGGATACAACTTTTCATTACAGGAAGAGACCTCAAGGCTGAAGAGATCTCAAGGCTGGTCCAGAGTTGGAGTGGTTTGAGTTTACATGGAAAAAATAGAGCCTACACTTTATTTTTGCTCAGTTACAGATGCATTTGGATCGAACAGATACTGCAACGTTATATGTTGCAGAAACTAAACAACTGTCTTGAAATATCAGCACAGGTGAAGCAAGGCTTTCTTTAACACATTATGTTGATGTTATGTCTCCTTATAGGACAGGGGTAAAAATCAAGGACATCTCAGAACACCATTTTTAATTAAAGGAAGTCCTCTGGTTGAAAAATTATAATCTAAGGAAAAAAAAAATCTTCCAGTTTAATAATAGGTTCAGCAGACCCTATAGCACTTAAAGTTTTGACACATTTTCTCATTTATTATTACTTAATACATTTCCACACTCTACCATAAGTCATCAATGAAATAGAAGTGTTGGAATTATGTAGAGACCAAGTCAACAAACCAACCAATCAACTGAATTTTAGCTTTGTACAGGAAATCAAATATTGGCACAATTTAGAGCCAACTTGAGGCATTTTTTGAAGCTTTGAAGGCTTTTAACTCTTTCCCTGCCAGCATTTTATTTTTAAATTGACAGCCAGCACCAGCATTTTTATCCGATTTCTAAAAGAAAGATATATATATTTATATATAAATGATTCTTTCTACATTCATTAGTTTTTTCATCAACAGTTGAATGTAAGTCTCATTAAAAAACAACAACAACAACATTTTGAATAAAAAGCTGAAAAGAAAATCGTATTTCTGCATCGGATTCAGAAGGATGATCAAAACATAGATCGAGCCAATCAACACCCCCAAAGCTTGCTCAACCATGTACCTCTACGTGGGTTCTACTATTTCTCTCACTAAGGCAGTTTTGGTCTTTACGCTGTTGAATGTCTTTTTAATCTGTAACATACTGTATAATGTACACAATATCTAACTGTAATGTATGTATCTAATAACTAAATAAAAGGCAGCTACATAAACTACAAAGATAATAAATAAATAAAAGATAAAAACAGAAGTATGATTTTATAAAAAACATTTTTTACAATCAAATACAAATATTGAATTATTCATTTATTCATTAGCCATATATCACCTCAGATTATCCATGTTTATTCAAATTAGCCATGTACTTATTCAAAGTTGTCTTCTGTTTTATAATACGTTCTTAAAGCAAATATGCACAAATATACATTTACAACGGCAACGAACCAACTGCTGTCCTTTTTGCCATATCCTGCTAACACAGGTGTGTTTAGCACATGCTACCCAGATGGCAGCACTCTGCAGGTCATTCATGAGAGAGCGGCCCATTTATCATACACATACATGCTAACCCCCCCATTCCACTCATGTGGGTTCAGTTTGTCATAACATAATAATACACTTAACCATATGCACAATTATGAAACCAGTATATTTAGATGTTTGAATAAAAACAGGATTCACCTGAATATGGAAATTTAAACCCAGTGGGAGAGGGAACCTGGTGCCAGATGTGCAAAACTGAAAACAGCTTGGCCCATCTTGCCCACTAAACAAACTGGAGGTGTGGGCTTTGAGAAGGTAAGACATAGCAAGGGCTGTCGATCATTTCAGATTTAATGAAGTTAATTACTTAAATAGATCACAAATAATAATGTAAATCAGTTATTTTTAGATAAATGACCCCGATTAAGATGATTATTGCAACAGATAAGTAAAACACTTTAGTCTATGTTACACTAAAGCAACTTGTTTCTAACAATGGGATTTTATTTATTTGCATTGTATCTTTTAAATCATTTAAATACATCGATGTAAAAACAGACCATTTTCATCAAGACCCTGTGATGCCGTGGAAGCTTAGAGAAACAGGATTGAGAGATTCAACAATCTTCGATGTGTTACTACAGTGTGTCACAGTGAAGTAATTAGACGAAATTAGAAACAGAAACGAGCTTACATAGTTATTTTTAAATGTATTATTGTTTAAATGAAATTTGCTTATTGTTTCACAGTTATATTCTTGCTTAAATTTCAATAAATGTGTTTTGAACACATTGTTCGTTCTGACATTAGACAAGAGATTGACCTTGATATTTATACCAAAACTGTTTTTCCACATTAGTCCACTTATAATGTTAGAAATGTTTTTTGGCCATACTTTATATTATGTGTCTGTAACTACTATGTACTTACATAAAATGTTAGGTACAATGTACTTATTGTGTTCATATTGCAAAACACTTTATTTTACAGTGTCATTGTTATATGTTGCATGTAGTTACTATAGTAATAACTATAAATTATGCATATTTACATCCAACTAACCCTAAACCAAATCCTAATCCTGACCCTATATAATAAGTATATGTAGTAACTTAAAGTCCCCCTGTAGTCAATAATTTTTTTCCTTAAAAATCATCTTTGATCACCAAAATGACATATTTAAACGTTTAAAAATCTTCCTGTCTTAAAATAGCTTTAATGTACTGTAACTCTACAGCCTTGCCTCATTTAGTAAACGCAAATCCATAAATATATGCAAATGATTCCCGCCTCCACTCACTCACACCAGCTCAGAGATCCACACATCCATACATGTTCAACCGCTATATTGCTAAATGTACGCAATTTTTCATATCAACAGAAAAATATACCTGGTTAAATCGGTTTGCTTTAGAATAATTCACAAGATGGAACTTCAATATTTCTTGTCTATCAAGTTCATGACCTCCCCAGTGGAAGCTTTTACAGTTTAAAGGGGAACATTGCAACTCTAGCCATTTCTTCGCTGATTTTCACTTTTGTTGTCGCATGTTTTCTCAAAGAGCTCCCCCTACAGCTGTGGGCCGTATATTTCACTACACTGCGGCATTGCGGCACCCTCCTCCCCCTTTCTACCGCTGCTCATGATGGTTTTCTGCCTGGGAACGGCGGGGGAGCGGGGAAAGTCACCATTCTCACCAGAACAGGTTATTTAACCATCCAAATGATTTCTAAACGGTTTTATTAAGTTGAGATAGTTGCCAAGTTCCCCTTTAAGAGGATCTCATGCAGGGATTGTTATTATTATCACACGCACCTGTGTTTGCGGATGAATTTAACATATGGTCTGTCGCCTTTGTGACTATATGAATGTTCCCATACCAATCACTTTGACAGATCAGCCAAGCAGACAGGCCCGTGATGATGACAATACCTCTGAGAATGCCACATGCACCGCTTACCTGCTCGCTGAGATGTTGACTTGAGAAAAACTTGTCAGAAACACTTAATGTTTCAAAGTTACTGGAGAGTCAGTCAAGGAAAATTTCATTCAGGTATGTGAGGGGAAGAGGAGGAGAATTTCAATCATGCTTTCACAGTATGAAACATATGGGTTATCGTAATTTGCTGAGATCCCATAACAACAGCAGACGTGAGGACTGCTGAGTTTTGCTATAATTTCTGAATCTGATTAGGTCTTTAGTAAAGTGCCGTTGTTTGGATGCGAGTTAATGCTCTTAAGAACAATTATTTTAACCATCTGGTGGTTGGCTTGTGAGAGTGTTCCTCTTGCCAGTCATAGTGAGTTAGTCTATTTGCAATATGGTTATCACATAAAAAGCTTATGCATAAAGCTCAATAAACACTAAAATACTATTAAAGTAGACGAAAGGTGAAACTCATGAAACTGATTGTCAACCTCAAGTTGTTGCTGTGTTCAGGATGGAAGAACTGACCATTCGAGCAGACCATCTATGACAGGAGATCAATGCCAAATAAACCAATTCATGTTACTTGATAAAACAGGACTAAGAAGTCATCTGCAAATACTTTTCCTCAAAATTTATGGCTGTGATTCCATAACTGCTGTTCTCTGAAATGGCTTTGAGAATTGAGGATTGTAACCTTAATAGTACTGGCTTGTGCACCACAAGAAAGTCATCAATCATTAAATCATTGCTTATTCATGCATTTTTAGCACAAAACAAAACCTTTGGTGTTTTTTTTTAAACTAGTCAAGTACTTTATATTTATAGTTTGTTGCTGTACACAGCTCATCATAGAGATAAACTCCCACCACATTCATATATTCAGCCAGTAAATGCATGAAGTAGCAGGTGCTAAAAAACTATAGCCTGCTTATTTTCGGTCTGTATAGTTCACGGAATGCTTGAGTGATGAGTTAAATTCCCATCAGTGCACACTGGTGCTCAGCGAGTTGAAATTATTTGCTTGAGTGGTCTTATCATTATTTACCTCTAAGGAGTTGATCTCCGGTTGTCGGTATCTTCTTCTCTCTTCAGACTCGTAAAGGGCTAGAGAGCCACATACAATTTCCACTCCTGCTTTTACACACATGCCTATAATTTTCAAGTAGAATTTGATTAGCTGTTTTAGGTTTGAGATTTAGGGTACGTTTACACGACAACGATATGCGTTGATTGAGAAAGCAATCCAATCCAACAGACCAACAAACCAGGCTGTATATCACAATGTATTGTAGCGACAACGAGAATGGACCCAAACACAATTGAAGCTTTTGGGTGATTTTGTTCATACTTCATACATAATCCCACAAAGAGTCTTCACATTCCAGATTCAAATCACCAGACCCAGAGAGTCTACAACCAAAAAGACCTTTTATTGTTTAACTAAAGGAATAATGTTGTCTACATTTGGTAATTGTGAAAGACAGATCTGTTCAGAAATGGTACTGCTCAGGGCCCTAGCAGGGGTCACCTGCGACTAACAGACCCCTTCTTTCTTAAGGACCAAGAGATGTCACGGGATAGGACCTACTAAATTAACGCCACGAGGTCAGGAGATCCCATGACAGAGATGTAAAACAGACTTCCCCCTTCTTGAAGACCGTTGAATGACCTCAGTGTTGAGATCCATTAAAACCCACAGAGACACGAGACTTTACATATCAAAATCCATAAAACTCATCCCAAAACAATTCTTGATGGACTTGATATAATCAAATATAATCGTTCAACCATATTTCTATGTGTTTCTACAATATATGACCCCTATGTGTCTATTATGCTTAGATCACATATAAATCATGTAATTGTGTTATAACCGTGGGTATGAATGAAAGAGTACCGTGCTTCCAATCAAAAGAATCGTATGCCCTTAATTCAAAAGATGGCTTGATTGAAATCTGTGTAAAATGTTTATGGTCTTAAAATGGAAATTATGTCTAAACTAAAGCCTCTGCTCAGCTGCAGAGTAAAGCAAACCACAGATACCACATGATTTACGATGCGAGGGGGATGATGGAAAATACCCCCCTTCTCAAACAACCTTACAAGTATCTTATTGTCCAAATTCCTCCAGGAGGCGGGACAAACATTTGAGTTTAAAATCTTAGACCCGAACACAGAAGTAGGGCGGGCTCTCTCTCTCGAAAAGGTCTCGGCAGAACAACAAGTCGGGTGGAGACAGCAGACGATGGTTGTGGTAGCCTAACCATGTAGACGCATAGAGACAAAGAACCCAAATTAAGATCAGAAGAACGGGTTCAACAGCTTCATTTCAAGCCATCTAACTCGTCTCACTTTCTTTCTTTCCTAAGTTTTCCTTTATTTTCCGTTGTGAGTCTCGGTTCTAAGTTAAGTTTTGCTGCAAAGTTTCGTTTTAACGTTTCAACTGCAAAGCCTGCTTCAACTTCAAAGACTTCATTCATCCGCGCCAACACGCCACGTGATTGGCCGCCCCAAGACGTCTCCAGGCACAGCCAGCCAAGCCACGGCCGGGAAACCCCTTTGACGAAGCACCGCAAACAGGGAATTCCCTCAGCCACGCAAGGACATGCAAGTAACACTCCAGACTCTTAACTGAACTGGTGCATTAATGTAATATCTAATAACCTGCCTGAGAAACGATAGAAGGGTTAAATTAATGATTAATGGTTCGTTCAGGTCATGTCTTATAAGTGCATATAGAAACTTGGGATTTCACTATCTCACTCTTAAAACTCATTCTTTCCTCACTCTCTTTCTTTCTGCAACTTGTATGAATGCGTGTGCGTGTGTTTGTGTTAGATATTAGTTTTATGTTTTAGGATAATCAATAAAGTCTTGTTTATATTTGAAAAGATATTTGCCTTGTGTTGTGCTTGCACATTTAATGTCTTGTACTGTCGATCTAAAGTTACCTTGCTAATACATAGTGTTTCACTATAGATTGGATATTTATATCTGTGCCAAGGTTATAATTACGGCCCGTTCAAATGAACTCTAAACGAGTCATTTGCTCGGTTCCATAGTGATTCGGTCAAGATTCATTGCAAATCGATGAATCATTCCTTTTGAGCTAAATTGGCCTTCCGGCCCCCTTAAATACATTTTATGTATATTATTATTGTGTACATTCGTTACAGTATGATGGGTAATAATAATAATAATTTGTTACATTTGTATAGCGCTTTTCTGGGTACTCAAAGCGCTTTACATATCGAAGGGCGGCATTTCCTCAACCACCACCAATGTGCAGCATTCACCTGGATGACGGCAGCCATTTTCCGCCAGAATGGGCTTGTTACAGTATATCCCCATCATTAAACTGGGGCGTTTGAACCCAAACAGAACACAGGGTGAGCGCCCCCTGCTGGTCCTATACACCTCTTCCAGCAGAAATTAATTTTCCCAGGAGGTCTCCCATCCTGGTACTAACCAGGCTCAGTCCTGCTTAGCTTCAGAGGGCAACCAGTCTTGGGCTACAGGGTGATATGGCTGCTGGCCATTATGGTAATTGACCCTTCGTGTGGAGCTTGATTGACAGGTAATCTGACCAATCATACTTCGCCATCCGCCATTTTGTCTGACAAAGCAGTCAGGAAAGATATTAGATTAACATGGGAGGATTTGAAATTGAAAAACTGAGTGTACTGACGCCTTTCCGCGGTTAAAACAACATTCCTTCTTATGTTCATTCATGTTTATTTGATGCTATAAATGAACTAGAAGGAAGAGATGATCGGATCACGAGCAGCTTTAACTGATGCTCTACAGCGATCTGTCACAACACATTAAAGAGCCACAAAAAGGTATTTATTGTTAAAATTTCTTTAAAAAAATGACAAAATTTGAAAGGTGAGACTTTGTTTAATATGTTTGATATCAAAAGTAACCGAAAAGTAACCTGGTCTGTCCTGTCTGTCAGCGTGTTGTCAGTCTCCTCTCTGCTCCGCGATGTATTTTTCACTGCGTGAGAACATGAGAGCGGCGTAGCTTGTCGGACACAGCGACAGTAACTAAGGGGGCCGGGTCTTTGCGAAGGGTCAATTATGCACGTAGCATGAAAAGCAGCAGTGTTTGTTTTGCTAATAACTCTCAAAATGAATCAAACAAAGTGAAATGCCCAACTGAAATTTGGTTGGACGAACATATTCCAAAACACACATAAATACTGAACTGCAACAAAGAAAGCCACAATAAGCCCGAGGAGTTGTTGTCTATCCATCCTGATGGATGACTGCTATGAGTGGAATCCCAGAACAATTATTATTATTATTAAAAAGATGCACCCTGACCAGTGAGAGGACAGTTTACTCGCTCAGAGGACAGTTTAAACTCGACTTTAGGTTCGTTTAGAAATACGGCCTGTTGAAAGTGAACCAAACCAAGGAAAAATGGCAACATTTTTAATTGTTTCGTAATAAATCAAACGTTCTATAGGTCCAACGTGATATCACTGGAATACGTGTAATAATGCTACTTTTAAATGTTACCAATACGTATAGTATTGTAAGTTTCAGCATCTATCTAAACGTACGAAAAAGTATGTTTTGTGTGTTACGTATTAATACCTACATATTAACAATGAGACTAGGCTGACAGGTCTAAAAAACATACCATATTACTAAGTTGCTTAATTAGAAAACAATAGCATTGCCCTGATACCATGTCTGATTTCATAGAATACTTGGGGACATTTTTTGTAACTGTCCACAGCAACAATTGTCTTGGTAATCCATTTGGAGACAAGACCTGTGCAAGGACACCTGGGCTTTCCTTTAAATGTGCAAAGACACATCATCTTATGCTATTGACTTGATCGTCATGCTACTTTGATGACATGTCCATCAAGCTGTGGGACCAGAGCTAAGATGGAACAGGCAAAACCGAGAAATCAAGAAAGCTCGTTTTGCTTAAAAGTAGGGCATTGTAACCCAAGCACAAAATATATGCAGCTAATATTTAACCTGCGAAATACATTAACAACATTGTCAGGACTATTAATTCTTCATGATTTCTAAGGGGTGGACTTCAATAAACTTCAATAAACTGAACGATTAATTGATTTACACAATGTTTTTAATACAATGTGCTCAATGTGTATAATATTTTTTGGTAACACTTTATATTACGACCCGCAAACAACTGCGTAAGTAAACCGAAATTACGGTGTATGTTTCTGTAATTATAGTGTACTTCTGTGTAGGTATAAGGGAACAATATGTTAAGTTGTGGGTAATAAAGGGGTCACAAGCAGATATATAACCTGCAAAGAACTTCGTAAGTAAACCGAAATTACGGTGTACGTTTCTTTAATTATAGTGTACCTCCGTGTAGGTATAAGGGAACAATATGTTAAGTTGTGGGTAATAAAGGGGTACAACCAGATATATAAGCAAATTATTTATGATGTAATTATTTTAAAACTAACAGGTACCTATTCTGTTAATATATTCCAGGCAAAAATTGTACGTCTGTTGTATATAAAAGTTTTTATCACATTTCTGGCAAAATATGTTCTTGTGCAATGTAGTTACAGGGTAATTTTGACATCTGTGGGTTGTAAATTCAACATATATATATATATATATATATATATATATATATATATATATATATATATATATATGGCTGTATGTAAGCACAGTATGATAAAAAATTTAATTTATTGGCTTTTCTTACTAAACTACTTAACGTTAAGCCAAAAAAAAAAAATGTTTCTGCTATGATTTTAATTTAGAACGTAACATGTAGTACTTAATACTTACCTTATCACATTGTATTGTAATGACACTTAAATGTCAGGGCAAATATAGCCTACTGTGTACATTTTTTATTTCTTTTGTTTTCTTAATAAGAGTACATTTCTCTGTACTGTGCAAATCGTGTTGTTTCGTATTGTTACATAGTAAGTAGTGTTTGTTACCCGTTTCAACTGTATTTACAGGGTAAGTGTGACTCCTGCGGGCTGTAAATTAAAGTGGCGCTTGTTACTCCTTTATAACCCAAAACTTAACATATTGTTCCCTTATACCTACACAGAAGTACACTATAATTACAGAAACGTACACCGTAATTTCGGTTTACTTACGCAGTTGTTTGCGGGTCGTAATATAAAGTGTTACCTATTTTTTTAAAAGCTATGTTTTCTATCCGTGATTGTGTTGAATTTGCAAAAATCGAAATTAAAACAGTGGACCCATTTCAGAATAAAAGTTTTAAACTAATTAACAATTTACCACATTTAAAGACTTAGCAAAATAAACAGGACAGTTTAATAATTAACTAATTTAATTTATTTATTGTGATCTCTTTTCTTTTTCTTTTGGCATTTTAAATTGGAGTATCATGTAATGTATTTTACATGCATTTTAAGATCTTTAGTACTACTTCTAAAATACATATAGGGTTTTTTTCTTTTTTATGAGTGTTAATAACCCAGGAGTTGGGATGGCACAAATACACATGATTAGTTCAGTGAATAATCTCTCAGATCTCTTTCTGGCAGAAGATTGATCAAACACAGCACTACAGAAGGCCATAATGATCCATGGATGTCCAGTGGCAATGAATGCCACTGCATCAAATCATATATTGTTAGGAACAAAATGGTGTCTTGAAGAACCATTATCTGGATCTGCCTGCTCCTGTGCTCCCCTGATTGTCATCTCAATATTCCATTGGAGGGGTGCCACAATTTTGATCTCAGAACAAATTGTTCTGGGCTCTAATCCAGGTCTGGTGAAACTGTCAAAATAGTGCATTAGATTATTGGAACCAAGTTGGAAGGGGGAAAAACTAAAATACAATAGTTTAGTTTTGTATATATATATATTGATTTTTTTTATTGATTTTTTTTTTAACTTTGGACAGAATAAAAAAAAAAACATTTTAAATTGTTGACAAATATTTACATTTGTGGTTTGGTTCAAATCTTATATTTTTTATTTAATATTGATCAAAAAATACTTGTTTTCCAAAATCAAAAACATTCATAAAGTAAAGAGATTATTTATTATTTATTTCCGATTATTGCGATTTCATGTAAATTGAGATTAATCGCGCAGCCCTAATTCATATGGATTAGTTTTACGATCTCTTTATGAACCCAAAGTCGTTGCTGTGTAGCTGTTAATGGAGGGACAGAAAGCTCTCAGATTTCATAAAAAAAAAACTTCATTTGTGTTCCGAAGATGACCAAAAGTCTTTTGGAATGGTTTGGAATAACATGAGGATAACAATTAACATTTTTTGGGTGCATTTATCCTTCAATCTAATAATTTTACTCCATTATGTCCCATCCAAATCATGCTGGCAACTACACTTTCAGTTACGTAAACATAAATAAATAATTTTTAAAGGGGTGGTTGATTATGATTTCACTTTTCTAACTTTAGTTAGTGTGTAATGTTGCTGTTTGAGTACAAAAAACATCTGCAAAGTTACAATGCTCAAAGTTCAAAGCAAAGGAAGATATTTGCTTTTAAAGAAATTGTTTTTTAAGGACTACAACAAACGGCTGGTAGGGACTACACGGCATTCATTAGTGACATCACCAATCCTAAAACTTACATAAACCTCGACCCCGGGAACCCGATAATCATGACTAGAAGATAGTAAACTACACATCGGGCTGCAAATTCTTCAACCATTCAGAAATGTCCTGTTGCTTTCTACATGTTGTCACTTCTTCTTGAGTCTCTCCATCATTGTCTGACTACGGTTTGAACATAAAAGGCTAAAAGTTTAGACATTTTTAGTGCATGTCTGTGTGAGGTAAAAGGACACAAGCTGTTGTAGCATTTAAAGGGACAGACACGAAAATTGTGCGTTTTTGCCCTCAAAATGTGACAATTTAAACATGCTATATAAAAGTGGGATATTTTGAGTTTAAACTTCACATACACACTCTGGGGGCTTCAAAGACTTATTTTACATTTTGTGAAAAGGGCATTATAGAACCCCTTTAAATACTTGATTGGTTCACATTTGTCCTACATAATTTAATGTAGTATATTTTTTAAATTGTAGAGATTTACTTTAATTCAAAGCAAATTAATCAATTACAAGATAATCACAATTTTGTTGTGTAAATCACAAATAATCAGACAATCTGTGTTTTCCTTTTTTTTGTGTGACAGCATTGTTTTGGTCTGCCCACTGGGCCTTTCTCCCAATTCCTCCACTCCTGCAAATTCTAGTTTTTTTTTCTCTAAGAAAAAGGCACCAGGAGATGGCACAAGGGTGATGCTTGTTGGAAACTAACCATTATGCTACACAGGCCTAGAATTTGTGGACTCAAGTGCAGATCCAGTCTGATGCATTTTGCACACTGCAATGACAAGAGCCGGCCAGAAATACGTGTTGAATTTGACCCCTTGCAGACAGAGGCCCTCTCCCCAATGGAAACTCAGGAGCTGATTGAGAAAGTTGTCCAACTTGATGCCAACCCTTGACCCTCATCATTCCACAACTTACGGACAAAGCTCAGACAAGTTGAGGTTGAGAAAATACAGGATTGACTTCCACATTGAGAACCCAAAGTCTGTAGATATTGTTGCCATTGTGCCAGAATGATACTGGCACTGTCTGCACAAGTCTAGTGTCCCCATGCACACACACACACACACACACACACACACACACACACACACACACACACACACACACACACACACACACACACACACACACACACACACACACCATGTGATGTCTGCCTCTGACTGGTGCCAAACTAGGGAGGATGGGTTCCTCTGAGGCAAACAAAACAAAGAACAGCCCCAGAAAAAAATGTGTATCAAGGACCATTGAGTACCCTCTCTTCTCGGCTACACGGACTGAAAAGAAAGATACAAAAGCTGTCACTGGGGCGATACCCTTTCAAAAGGTACTTATTAGTACATTAAAACCCTCATCCTTCCCCTGGGTCATTTTGACCTGAAATTCCTTTTTTTTTTTTTTTTTTTTTTTAAGTAACAAATCCTTCCCTCATGGGTCAATTGATACCCCCTCACGAATAAATGGAATGCGAGCAATGCTTCAGTATACATGAAAAGTTCAGATGCAAAAGCCTCTAAGTGCCATTTGAAATTTTCTTCTAGAATGATAATTTTTATCAAGCTTGTATATTTAAGTTCAGTAATTTCACTTAAATGGCAATGAAGATTACCTATTAATTGTCATTTAAGTGAAATTACTGAACTTAAATATACAAGCTTGATAAAAATGATCATTCTAGAAGAAAATTTCAAATGGCACTTTGAAAAGGCTTTTGCATCTGAACTCTTTACATAGAAAAACCTAAAAATGCTCAAAATTCAAGCTAAAAATGCTTAAACTTTACCAAAAAAAATTATTTGACAATGTCTATATGTGTTTCTGAATGCATACTGAAGAAATTCTTTAGGACCCAGCGGAACCACCAAATAGTGCTATAAGGCCATCTAGTGTCAAGAGTCATGAAATATCATGTTATATTATTTTTGTTCCACAAGAGGTCACAAAGACACCTAATGTAAGATATTTACAACTGAATTAAAATGGTTATGCATGAAATTGTAAGTTATTTTGAATTTAAATGTTATTTTGAATATTTGAAAGAATGTGAGAAATGTGCTTGAATTGCTATTTATTTATTATTTATTGATCAAATCTACTTTAAAGGCCCAATATGTACTTTTTCTGCTTTAAAAATAGCAAAAATAACTGTATCTATGTTATATATTTCTTTTAGTTGTGTACTTACATTATCCCGACAGTTTCCACCAACTTTCAAATCCGGAGAAATGTATAGTTTAATTCGAAGACACGAGCCGTTTCTTTATTTCCGTTTCGTCGCCCGTCTATGGCGTCATATAACCTTTGACTCCTCTAAGTCTCTAACTTCCTGCGGAACCCGACGAAACTGCAAACACAAAGGGGAACACCGGACGCTAGGGCTGCACAATATTGGGAAAAAATGGCATTGCGATTTTGTTTCTTTCCAGCGATATTGCGATATGTCACCAGATGTTGATTATAAGCGCGAGCGTGAGGCAGAGAGAGCAAGACATGTCCTAATAGAGTGCAGTAATTACAAGGAAGAACGTAAATGTTTAACATCAGACATCCATAAAGAAGGGAAAACGCTTACTTTAGTTAATATCTTAGGAGATATATCTAAAAGTATTAAAAATCAAGTTATGAGGTTTCTCAAAAACACGGGGTTGTTTTACCGTATTTGATATGTGCATATTTTATACCATAGGTATAGGTGTGTATAGGTAAATAATTCTCATAGATAATTCCCTCTAACTATTCCCGACGATCACACTCCAGTCCGGTAGGTGGCGGTAAATGCACCTTAAGTTGGTTTGCCAACCGCCAGTTAAACTCTAAAAGAAGAAGAAGAAGAAGAAGAAGAAGAAGAAGAGAGAGCAAGACAGCGCTCGTGTTGTTTGAAGACGGTGAGAGCGCGCGCGCGGCCGGGGCTCGCTCTCCCTCTCATATGCGCCCTGTCCAGCGCCAGCAGTCATTCTAAACACCATTCATACCCATCAAATAATGCTTTAGTTTAGTGGGACAAAAATTAGATTTGGCAAATTCGAAAACTCCTGCATTTGTGTTTGTGTTTATGAGGATATTCACCAAGATGGGCATTCTGACTTAATTTTGAATGTTCGTGTCCGTCAAGCTCAGAGAGAAAGAGCACTGAACTTTGTGTCTGCCCGGCTCTGTGTGCGTACACTTCTTGCACTTGATGTTTAAACTAACAGGGCTTAAAAACACATTTAAATGATATGTGAATGATAAACTTTCACTCTATGATGGTTAAACTTCGCAATTAATCCGTGAATCACAAGCGTTACAGGACAGGATGTCATAGTGTCTGGTTGTGTTTCCCTGGGTTGTCACTAGAGGTCCTCGTTCTCACGGTGTCTTTCACATTTGACTTCATTTCCCAGCATTCTGTCTGTCACTCATCAGTTCATTGCACTCAGCTGTCTTCCATCACCTTGTTAGATCTGTGTGTATATATTCCCTGTCTGTGTTAGTGTTCGTTACGGAGTCCTTGTTTTATGTCCTCACACTCCTGTGCCCTGCCTTTGCCTGTGTCTTGGTTGTGTTTATGTTTTGGACTGCCTTTTGGATTTTGAACCTTGCCTGGACTGGATTGTGAGTACGGATTACTATATTAAACATTACTGCTTTTGGATCTCTCTCTCTTCTGTGTGTGATTCGTGACAGAAGGACTCCGTCAATAAATAGAGATCCAGCGTTATGGAGGTTTGTATCCTTCCCCCTAAAACGGAGAAGGAGAGGAGGGGACGAGTCCAAAATTTGAGAGAACTACGCCAGCAGGGCCAGCCGGTGGGTTGCCTGGCGCAGGCTTTTTGGACTCTCTCGAGAGGGATGGGCTATAATGAGGCAACATTGAAAGATTTGTTTAATGCCTGTCTTAATGACCCATTGCCTGGGTGGGAGATGAAGGGGCTGGAGATCCTGGACTTTTGGGGATTCACCAGTTACCTTCATCATCGGAGTCAGTGGGATACACCAGTCACATCTGTGTCTCGTGATGAGATGGCCGCCATGCCCTTGCCAGAGGTAGCAACTCCTTCGGAAGCGGTGGGCTCGATGCCACCGTCTCGCCATCGTAGGAGGAGGAGAAAAGGGACTGTTCACGTCACGTCTGTTGGTCCGGAGACCGTTCACGTCACGTCTGCCGATCCGGAGACTTTTCATGTTCCGGAGGCTCTCCCCGAGCAACCTAATCTGCCAGTCCCGCCTGAGCTGCTCGCCCTCCCAGCCCCGGCCGAGCTGCTCGCTCTGCCGTCTCCACTCCTGTGGTCTGTTCCTGAGCCGGAGCCAGTGTCTGCTGTTCCAGAGCCGGAGCCAGTGTCTGCTGTTCCAGAGCCGGAGCCAGTGTCTGCTGTTCCAGAGCCGGAGCCAGCGCCAGTGCCTGCCCCAGAGCCGGAGCCAGCGCCAGTGCCTGCCCCAGAGCCGGAGCCAGCGCCAGTGTCTGCCCCAGAGCCGGAGCCAGCGCCAGTGTCTGCCCCAGAGCCGGAGCCAGCGCCAGAGCCGGAGCCAGCGCCAGTGTCTGCCCCAGAGCCGGAGCCAGCGCCAGTGTCTGCCCCAGAGCCGGAGCCAGCGCCAGTGTCTGCGCCAGAGCCGGAGCCAGCGCCAGTGTCTGCCCCAGAGCCGGAGCCAGCGCCAGTGTCTGCCCCAGAGCCGGAGCCAGCGCCAGTGTCTGCCCCAGAGCCGGAGCCAGCGCCAGTGTCTGCCCCAGAGCCGGAGCCAGCGCCAGTGTCTGCGCCAGTGCCTGCCCCAGAGCCGGAGCCAGCGCCAGTGCCTGCCCCAGAGCCGGAGCCAGCGCCAGTGCCTGCCCCAGAGCCGGAGCCAGCGCCAGTGCCTGCCCCAGAGCCGGAGCCAGCGCCAGTGCCTGCCCCAGAGCCGGAGCCAGCGCCAGTGCCTGCCCCAGAGCCGGAGCCAGCGCCAGTGCCTGCCCCAGAGCCGGAGCCAGCGCCAGTGTCTGCCCCAGAGCCGGAGCCAGCGCCAGTGTCTGCCCCAGAGCCGGAGCCAGCGCCAGTGTCTGCCCCAGAGCCGGAGCCAGCGCCAGTGTCTGCCCCAGAGCCGGAGCCAGCGCCAGTGTCTGCCCCAGAGCCGGAGCCAGCGCCAGTGTCTGCCCCAGAGCCGGAGCCAGCGCCAGTGTCTGCCCCAGAGCCGGAGCCAGCGCCAGTGTCTGCGCCAGTGTCTGCCCCAGAGCCGGAGCCAGCGCCAGTGTCTGCCCCAGAGCCGGAGCCAGCGCCAGTGTCTGCCCCAGAGCCGGAGCCAGCGCCAGTGTCTGCCCCAGAGACGGAGCCTACTGTACGTTTAAAGGTAAATAACAAAAAATTATATCAAAAATTACTTTTAAAAAATAGAAAAAATATGATCAAAATAAGCTTTCTGGACAAAAACAAATTAAGTATAATTTTAGGGCTTTGGGTCATTTTGACAAGAGAGGGAAAAATGTGTTACAAAGTGTGAGGATTGAGGATTAAATGTACATATTAGTATTAGTGTTCATAGTATTAAAACAGCTTCTGTAACTTTTTTCCCCTTAGAGTGTAGTTGAATAGAGAAGGTACTCAATGGCCCTTTATACGCACTTGCACCATCACCCTTTTCTTGGACTGTTCCTTTTTTTTCCCTCAGGGGAGCCTGAGGTGTATGGGAGTGTTATGAATCTATCCCAATCCTCTATCCTCTCTTGCTTGGCACCAGTTAGGGGCAGACTGAGACTTTACTTGATGTGTATACATTGTACACTAGAAGTGTGCTGGCAGTGCCAGTATCTATCTCAGCCAGGTGCTTTGGGAAGCAGCTACAGTATAGTGCACCCCTCCAATTCAAGAGGGACTGGCCAGGGTTTGACCAGCTGTTGGACTTGGGCAGGAAGGGACGCAGTGTGGAAGGGGACACCACATGGCACCCTGTTCCTCTTTTTGTGGTGAGTCATCAAGTTGGAGAACAGGGAAGACCATCTGCTGCACATCTGGAAGGTCCTTGAAGGAACTGGACTGACCTGAGAAAATTCCACCTGAGATTAATGGAGGTGCAGTTCCTGGGTTTCTGAACTGGTCCCGAATTAGTCATACCCCCTGATAAAACAGGAAGCAACAATGACAAAGTTCCCTGTGATGCAATCATAAACTTTGCAACATACAAGTTTTAGGTTGGCTGATGGCGATTGATTCCTAAGTTCTGCTGGGAAATTCTGACAGCAAAGTTGACATCTTTTAAAATCTTTTTCAAAGACTAATGGGGCCATATTTTAATTGGTGACCAGTTTTGTGTGGCAGTCAATACTTATGGTATCATCAATTTACCCACTCCTATACATCACTTAAAAACCAACGCTATCTCACGACCAATTAGTTTGAATTTGTATAACTCACTCGTACAAATTCGTAAAAATTCACTCGTACGAATTCGTAAAAACTCACTCGTATGAATTTGTACGATTTGTCTAAACCCCAGTGATGGGTAGGTTTAGGGGCGGGATCAGGGGTAGGTCATTTGTACAAATTAATAAAAAAATCGGTTTGGCTCATTAGTTCTTGATCAGAATATGCTGATAAGCTGAGATTTCACATGAAGGATACTACATTAGCTGTGGTCACATTTACCTTTAGAGTGAATTTCTGCGGGTGAAATACAGTCATCTAAATAGCAATCCACTCAACCAGGATTTTTTTTGTGTGAGGGACAGGTAAGGCAAAAAAACAAACAAAAAAAATTCTCATGTGGATTTCACATGCGTTTGTGGAATTTGCAGCTTCTACCAATATAAAACTGCTTGGTTTGGAAGTAACCCCTGTGTAAGCAGTTCTTCATGCATTTTTAATTCTATTGATAATTTTGTCAGCAGAATTGTACAAAAGACAGTGCCTTTAAACTCTTGGGATCAAAAACTGTGAAAACCAAGCAAAGAACAACGCACAACAGTGGATTTTAAAGAGCTAAACAAATGAAGGGAATAGCTAATTGACACAGATGCACTTTCCGATAAATAACCACACAGAAATAAGTCCCAGCAGTGTCATCAAGTTGTTTACAGTGGAAGTTCTCACCAAATTAACACAAAAACAAACAAACAAAAATAAATCAATCAATCAAACCATTTTGAGCTGAAGGCTCCCCCCCCCCTTATTTGTCTGTTGCCTGAACAAAATCTGCAAATATCAGTATTCTGAAACCACAGATCTAGGGTTACCTAATTGACTAAGTTTTGGGGCAGAATTTTACAAGTCCTCTATAAAATATTCAGTCTTGGTTTGCAGACACATCTAAATTATTTATGGCTGCAAAATGAAAAAATCTGAGAAATGCTACAGGCCAGCTGCACAGGCTTTGGGCATTTTATTTTCCACTTATCTAAAAGCATGGGCTTAATTATTAATGGCCCAAATTGTCATCCTGGCTTTGTCTGATCATGTGAAGGGCAACAAAGTCACACTGGTGGTAGCTGAAGGTGATTTTACTTATATTTGTTCATAATGACGGACCGGTGACGTGAGGCTTTAGAGCAGATATGACCGTTGTTTCTGGGACAATTGGTTGAAGGTACACAAGGGTACAAATATGAATAATATGGTGGCCCGAATTAGCCCTAATATTTCCGCATATATATATTTTTTTGATCAAGCTGCAGGGACCCATGATTTTAAACATTTCTTTCTTTCTCAATAATCATGTTTGTCATACTCTCCCTAAAGAAACACAACCACATCCACATTAAGAAAACCTGTTCAGCCAATATAATTATTTAATATTCTTTGAACATGCCAACATGGTCCAACAATGGCAGATGACATTTAAATGTATATTTTATCTTTAGTACATATGCTGTCAGTGACATTTGGCTATTTATTTATTGGCTTCCAAGCCAATAGAGGGAGTGTATCAAAGCTGCATGCGTTTTTTTTTCTCATTAGGGGGGATTTCAGTCCATAATCTTTGTCTTAACTGAAAAGTCCACTATATGTGGTAAAAAAAAAAGGCAGGGTCTTCTTTTGACTGTGTTTTTGTACTGCACATTAGTGGTACAACCAACTACAATTACATATTTAACAGATGGTTTTATCCAAAGCAATTATTGTATTAATGCATTCAAGGCACAGTATGCATTTGATCTATTCATGCAGTCCCGAATCAAACCCATGACCTTGCTAAAGATATGCTTTTCTGTTAGAGGTCCAAGAATGCTTGAACTACACTTGTCCTTGTGGGTTAATACAAAAGTATTCTGCTCATTTATTGCATGTGCTATGGCTGCTAAGCGCTATCAGCTTTGCTGTAAAAATGCAGTGTTTATTACAACTACACAAAGCTTTTATAATTAAGAATGCAGGTGAATGTTCAGTGACTTTATTGTGCTGAGAAAGGAGAACCTCTGACATCATTAGATCAATTTTTTGTTTGTTTGTTTTGGATAGGGATGTAATATGTTACTAAGAGTAGGAACAGACGCACATTTGCCCTATTAATGTGTCCTATTTCTGTTTGCCCTATCATATATAATGAATGGATTCAGTCAGATGGTAAATGACAAAGTCCAGCCCACTTACGCATCTCTACCCTGAACAGATGGAGCCCATAAAGACATGCAGAATTATCTAAGTGTGTGAGCTTGCCATGAAAAATTATGTTTACTTTTGTTTGTTTGTTGCTGATCACAAAAAGCTCTAGTCCTGTCTTTGACTTCTGTTTTGTTTTCATGCTCAGAAATATTACCCTGCATGTCAGCGTTTAATAAGTGATATCTCTGCTGCAAAATTTACATAAATGCAATGGATACAGTTTTATTGAAGTAGAAAATAAGATGCACATTATTCATGACTCTGGTGTTTTCTGTGTGCCAACAAGGGGAGTAAATCTGAAATAAACATTTTCCATATATAAAACATGCCTCTTATGGTATTGGTGAACAACTTTTTTGTTTTAACATTCAAGTACTCTCGACAAGCGATCCCAGCCCTTTGTTTGAAAAAAGCAAGAATGTGAAGGAAATCAGTTTAACCTAACATGCCACGGTTTATTTGAACTTTTACATTATTTGTTGGGAAAAAGTTCTTTACAGTTCTCCTTTTTATTATTTAGCATCTCGCCGGTGGATCTGCCACAAAGTACAGGTGCAGCAGGATTTTGTCAGGCAGAATAATGCTTTAAGCAAATGACTTTGAAACTCACAAGGAGAATCTACTTTACAGTCTGCAAAAGTGCACAGCAGTAGCTCTGATGTCTCAATCAGGTTTTATTTCAAAGTAGCACAAGAATGTGTTGCATAATTGCAGTTGTCATTGTGCCACACTCAAATACTTTTTACATGAAGAGTTTAGAATGTAAGTGGGATTTCATTTCATACATGATGTTTTATAGTATAACACTGTACAGTATAATCTGTCAGCACAGGCAATTGTTAAAGGGATAGTTCACTCAATGAAGATTCTGTGATCATTTGCACCCTCATGTCTTTCCAAACCCATCATATGTAGAACACAACAGCGAAATATTGCAGAATGTATTGGCTATTCAATATAAAGTTATTTTGGGCACAATAAAAGTAATGTATGTGAGTTGTTCACTATATTCCAAGTACTCCAAAGCCATCATCGTTGGTTAAGAACTCGGGTGTGCTCTTTAATACCATTTTTTCATTTGAAAGCCACGTTTATAGCATCTGTAAAACCGCATTCTTCCATCTTATCTAAATTAAGACATAATTAAGACATATGTCTTATTTAAATTAAGACATATGCTTTCAATGAGAAATGCGGAACAGTTAGTTCATGGCTAGGCTAGATTATTGTAATGCTCTACTGGGTGGTTGCCCTGCATGCAAAAATTGCAAAAATTAGGTCAGGACACTTCCTATAACACCTGGCGTACTCGTTACATCATAAGAATAATTGCATCTACACTAATTTGAGTCTTTCTGTTTATTCCGAGGTTAACTGTAATAAGCCGGATCCGGGCCGTATCCAGATCAGATGGAGGACCTGCTTCTAGACATGACCACAATGCATCCTCCCTGAAGTTTCAGCAGAGGTTGTGTCAACTAGACTCTCCCCTGTGAAGGCCTCATCGACAGAGCGGCTATATATATATATATATATATATATATATATATATATATATATTACCTAAATGAATAACTTTTTCACAACAAAAATGAAACATCACTGAACTTACTTAAGCTGGACTGGTTAAAACTGCTCATTTCTCTGGATTTAAACATTTTTAGAAACATTTGGGATATTGTACGTATACAACAAAATATCTAACATTGTTCTAGTAGTGGTTTTTGGATATTTTGAGACAAAAATCTTACATAGTCCATGGGACCATAAATTCCAAAAAAGAACATTTATTTTTAAGAGTGTGTTGTAAAATACAATATCATGGCACAAATGACAGATTGCATCATAAATTGCTGGCCTTCTCTTATGAGCGTAATAAACAGGATTTGAAACAGTCATTTTGAAAGGCCAGATAAAAGTCATCCTGAAGTTTCTTATAAATGTATTTTTTAACATGACTCCCTCCCTACGAAGCTTGAATATTCAACAGTGTTTACAACTGGTGGAGGAAAAAAACATATCTAATAGATGCTGCCTGCTGGATAGATTTCGGAACTCTGTTCTCAGAGGACACCTTGTTGTTTTTCACATTGTCTGATTTTCACATCTATAGGGACGAACATCTTGAAGAGTATTTCCTCTAGAGGAACACACAAATGAGAGGAGACGATAGATGACAGTGCAGACAGGAATTCAAGGGAAAGTGTTTGCACAGAGAGAGCCTTTGCTGCACACTTGACTGAATCGCCAAACAAGAACAAAGGAGAAGGAAGCCACAAGTGAAAGATGACGAATACCCTCTCCCTCTCCCATTCTCCCCAAAGGTAAATGTTTGTTAACCATGGCAGGTTTTATATAGATCATGTCTAGACCTATTAATTAGTGTGGAATTTCAGCTAACATTGTGAAGCTTTTTAGATACTTGGTCTGCTCCTCTAGGCTGTAATTAGGATTTGTTGGTTTGTGAATTTGTTACTCTACGCAAATTATATCCTAAAACTTCTTTTAATTCGCATTATCCGGTTTATCATTTTGAAAAGAGTTGTACTGTATTGTATTGAATGTGCACTTGTGGTGTACTTTAATCGTAAAACTATATATATGTATATATATATATAAACTACCAGCCCGTTCTCATCCCAAGGCGTAATATAATGACGGTTTTGCCAAAGCGTCTATATCGAACGCGCATGGCACCCTTTAGCGTCAATATGAGACGCCGATATATATGGGTCAGAAGGCGCCTCCTAGCGGTCTAACCCTAACCCTACACCATACCTAAACCTACCCATCTCTCTGCGTGTTATATTGACGCTAAAGGGTTCCATGGGCGTTGGATTTAGACGCTTTGTCAAAGTGTCAGAATATGACGCCTTGGGATGAGGATGCGTTGAAACTACTTGCAGATAATGTAATGTTACTGAAATAAAAGGTCACATAGAGAGTACACTTTCCTTAAGGACACTTTTAATAAGTGCACTTTGTGACAATGTCAAATTAAAGGAAGGGAGGCAATTTTCAGAGAGGTTAGCAATAGCGAGCTAGCTTTAAAAGCATAAGATCCCAGCCTCCGTTCAGAGCGTCTCCAAAGCCACGCCTCCTTCAAAACACATGAACACACACAGCCAGAGTATTGTTATTGCAGTTATTGCAGCATAAACAAACGTCATGGCTATTGATCAGCCAAAGTAGGATAACAATTTTGTACTTATGTAACTGAAGTTGACTGGAAAAGACTGAAGAAGAATTGACTGCTACTGTTATTGGTTTAAGAAACCAGGGTTAGGGAAATATCCATACACAGTACACAATTTTTTTTTTGTTAAATTATTAACATTGAAAAGGTTTTACTACAACTGCAGTGTTTTCATATAAATTTTTTATCTTACAGTTACTGTAAATTCGGCCTCTAGTTCATAAACGCCAGAGGAGAACTGGCCCCCGACTGAGCTTGGGTTCTCCCAAGGTTGTTTTTTTCTCCATTAGGTCACTTGATGGAGTTTTTCGGTTCCTTGCCACTGTTACCTTTGGCTTGCTCAGTTGGGGATATTCAAATTAATTAACCAATCATACCATTGATCAGCCCTACCAAACTTGGATGTCCTTTTTCCAGTAATAAACAAACACTGTTAAGTTGTTTTGATTGATACTGTGAAGCAGCTTTGATACAATCTGTATTGTGAAAAGCGCTATATAAATATATTTGACTTGACTTGACTTCAACTTGTCCTTATTTTGTAGAAGACGTGCAAAAGTACCTTCAGAAGCATCTGGGGTAATGTTAATCTCGTCGAACGAAACGACTGAAGCAAATGTTCATAAACAAAAGTGTTGTCTGTAATAATGTAGACTGAACAAAAAAATCTTCTTCACAATAATTAAACAACTTTAAAACTGAAATATTGACTCTATTTGCAGGATATTTTTGTTAAAAAAAATGTTTATGACTAAAACATACCTGCTGTAACAGACATTGTAATTCCTTTTGATAGAGCACTTTACCTTTAACTACCCTTGTGAAGACATACACTTTAGCATACTTTTAAAAAGAGCACTTTTTGCAGAAAAGAAATTACTGTAAACGAATAGGTTACACTTTATTTCGATTATAAGTAACTTTTCAACTACATGTCAACTAACTCTCATTAGAGTATTAGTATATTATAGTAGACTGTCAGTAGACGGTTAGGTTATGGTTGGGTGTTAGGGTTCGGGTTTGGAGAATAAGTTGACTTGTAGTCACCAAGTTACTTATAGTCAGTTGAATGTCTGTTGGGGAACCAACAAAATAAAGTGTTAGCAGATATTAAGCTGACAGTCTACTAATACTCTAATGACAGTTAGTTGACATGTAGTTGAAAAGTTACTTATAGTTAGTAGAATGTCTAAAGTGGACTATCGAAATAAAGTGTTACCAAAGAATAATATTATATATATATACATAAAATAAAATCTGTATTTCATACATTCATTTCTTACTCAAACAAAATCCTGTCATCCAGCCATCTCCTCCCTTTCTCTTTCATCCTTATCACCAAAAATATATTTTAGATGGACAGATAAATCAGTACAGTACAAAGAACAAAAAAAATTTAGGATGTTGGAAAATAACAATGTCTTTCCTGTTAACCAAATGCTATTTAATCTTCGCTATTGCTCATATGCAAATGAACAAGCGCGTCGTTATTTGTTGCGTAGTGACGTTGTATAGTCTGTTACAGCAGGTATGTTTTAGTCATAAAAAATTTTTTTAACAAAAATATCCTGCAAATAGAGTCAATATTTCAGTTTTAAAGTTGTTTAATTATTGTGAAGAAGATTTTTTTGTTCAGTCTACATTATTACAGACAACACTTTTGTTTATGAACATTTGCTTCAGTCGTTTCGTTCGACGAGATTAACATTACCCCAGATGCTTCTGAAGGTACTTTTGCACGTCTTCTACAAAATAAGGACAAGTTGAAGTCAAGTCAAGTCAAATATATTTATATAGCGCTTTTCACAATACAGATTGTATCAAAGCTGCTTCACAGTATCAATCAAAACAACTTAACAGTGTTTGTTTATTACTGGAAAAAGGACATCCAAGTTTGGTAGGGCTGATCAATGGTATGATTGGTTAATTAATTTGAATATCCCCAACTGAGCAAGCCAAAGGTAACAGTGGCAAGGAACCGAAAAACTCCATCAAGTGACCTAATGGAGAAAAAAACAACCTTGGGAGAACCCAAGCTCAGTCGAGGGCCAGTTCTCCTCTGGCGTTTATGAACTAGAGGCCGAATTTACAGTAACTGTAAGATAAAAAATTTATATGAAAACACTGCAGTTGTAGTAAAACCTTTTCAATATTAATAATTTAACAACAAAAAAATTGTGTACTGTGTATGGATATTTCCCTAACCCTGGTTTCTTAAACCAATAACAGTAGCAGTCAATTCTTCTTCAGTCTTTTCCAGTCAACTTCAGTTACATAAGTACAAAATTGTTATCCTACTTTGGCTGATCAATAGCCATGACGTTTGTTTATGCTGCAATAACTGCCATGATATTAGAAGAAAGTATAACAATCCTGTGGAAGACAAACTAAGAGTGAAGGAACAATATGGTCAAGATTTCTTGTCTAAATTCAAACTGCCCTTTAATTAAAATAGCAGCAGCACATCCGATGTGATATCACAGGAATTAAAATGCAAATACCCAGCTAAAACTTTAAAGGAATGAAGCAAAAGCAATTACTGTCACGACTTTCACAGTGGCCCCAAAAATGCAGATTACTGCTCTTGTGTCCTCTCATGCACACAGCAATCAATTCATATAGTTCATTTCAAATACATTCTGCTCCTCTAGCTATTGTAATCACAGAGAGGTCCTGTTTGTTACCGATTGCAAGAATAAAACTGGTTTGGAGATACATTCAAAGATGCACTTTATTTATTCACTAAAAAGTGTATTGTACGTTTTTCATTAAATGACTACAAAGTGGCAAGAATGGAGATGAAAGAAAACTTGCCTATTAAGGCTCAGAAATAGCATTGGGCTTAGTTCAATATTATTTCGGACTTTTAAAATATTTTTCAGAGGGCCCTTGCATGTAGGCGTTTGAAGAAGGGGCTTTAAAATAACTGCATATTATTTTGAACGGCATGATTAATGCTACAAACATGTGAAGCAAGCCAAAGCTCAGCGCCATGCACCCTTTGGCTTTGGTGTTGTATGGTTATAAAACTTTTGATGTCCAGCAGAAGGAAACAAAACAAAACAAACTTAGCTTGCATTGGTTCAGCTCAGTTTAACAAACAAGAACATACATTGTATATAAGAGTTATTCATAAGAAAAATCAATATGCATATTATTGATTTTTTATTGTCATGCATATTAGCTAATCATTTTCATACACAGATTTTACTCATTTTAATATATTTTCCATTCTCCTTTATACATTTGCCCTAAGCAATATTTTTTACAAATCGTATTACTTTACAATTCATGCGCTATGATAAATAGTCATAGCATAGTAATGTGCAAAAATAAGGGCCCTATTTTAAGGATCTAAGCGCATGGTCTAATCCGCACGGCCAGGGGCGTAGCCGTCATTTCAAAAGTGAGGGGGACAGAACGTCAAGTGTAACATCAGTTTTTTTTTTTTTCATACTTTTGTTGACAGGTTTTTGCTTAATTGGCTTAATATGTTATTTATTTTTAAAGCAATAAAACAGAAAGAAAGAAATGCAGATGTTCAGTACTTTGTTTTGCACATGAGAGGGTTTTTTCTGGCTTAAAACGAGGTGGAGGTGGTAAAACCCTGATCATGTTTTTTAATAAGATAATAAAAAATGCATTTTTCGTATAACTTTATAGCCTGCCCTACTGTGTTACCCACAGTATTTTTCTATGTGGATCTCGGTAGTTCTAGGGGGGCATGCCCCCCCGGAAGAAAATTTTGTACATTTTAAAGATAAATTCATTAATCTGGTGCACTTTGAGTCCCCCAAATACACTGTTAAAAATAAATAATCCACCCGCCAACCATAGATATTTTCTGATTTAGATATCTGATCATCGCATTACAATTATTCAAATTATCAGTGTTAAGCATGATAATATGGTTAAATATCACACTGAAGCTGATTTAAAAATAACATTTACTTAAAATAAAAGTTCTTCTTTTGGCAAAATTATATTCCTCAATAGCCTAAACAGTCTTACTAAATTAAAACTTTCCAATTGAAAACCTTCAAACTTCAAGCTTTTAAAACTACTTCAAACTTTCTAGTTAGGTATTTTCAAGAGAACTTAAAGTTTGTCTATAAACTTTTTTATCTAGGCTAATTGTGTTACCGAATTATGGTAAACATCACGTACACATGTTCCAACGCTGCCTGATTCAAGCAGATCGTGACGGTTGATGCATGAAAATACACATTCAGCATTAACAATCTCCATGCTTATTCTAATTTGAAGGGCTTTGATAACATATCTGTGAAAATAAAAGACATTACGAGTAAAACAAGATTGAAAATAAGTGCACGTTTCGTTTGTGCGGGTAGTGAATATTTTTAATTTAGCCTACAACAAAACTTGTTAATTATTCAACAAGAGAAATAGGCAGAGTTATTCATCACTGTGCAACACAATTCGGATACATGACAACTTACTTACAGTGCTTGACTTTTTCGCGAAAAAGGAGTGAAGAGAGTTTTTTTTTGCCGTTTTGAAATCATTGCGACCTCTTTGAAACTGATAGATTCGGCGCGGGTGCGAGCATGGGCGTGTCGTGATGCGTAACTGATTACCATGGAAACGTGAAAGTCACGTAAATAGACTATCCTTGACTCTTTGGATTTTAAATCTCAATGTAGGCTATAACGTTACACACCCGCGAAAACCTCAGTTTGTCGTAGACACACTTGCCCTATGAAAAAGTGCGGGGGACGAATTTACATTTTATAAAAAGTGGGGGGGACGAATTTACATTTTATAAAAAGTGGGGGGGACACGTCCCCCGCGTCCCCCCCGTAATCTACGCCCATGCGCACGGCGCAAGTGCACTTACTGCGTGTCCGAATCCACTTTTGCTAGATTAACGGCGGGAAAAATGGTCGGTGCACCCGGCACATGGTCTAAAAGGGTTGTCCCAATTCTCTTAATGAGTAATGGGTGTGTTTTGGGCGTAACGTGCAATAAACCAATCAGAGTCTCATCTCCCATTCCCTTTAAATGTCAGTTGCGCTCGCGAATCTGGAGGATTCCCTATTTACATGACGGAATTTGATGGCGGAAAGACTGAACGGTTCTCCAGAGAGGAAACGGATCTGCTCGTGCACGAGGTTAAAGCGTGCAAGCAGACCATCTACAGGACAATCAGGATACCCCCATGTCTTTATGTACACAATAACAATCTTTCACATTGTAATGCTTTTATTTGTAATATTTGGCATGTTTGTGTGCTGCTGCGTAAGCAGAGTGTACGCGCGTTGTGGACCCGCCTATAGGCCTACATTAATAATGCACCCTTTAAATATAAAAAAATAAATACTGCTCCATTGACTTTACACCAGATTTTTTTGGTCAATGGCGCAGTATTTTTCAGTTGCCTCAAAATTGCGCACAAATAGGCACAAATGCATTTGCTACTTAATCAAGTGGCGCACTAAAATGATAACTGAAACTAGCAAAAACCCTTTTGCTAGTTTTGCGTCGCGCCTGGCATTGCATTGAGCCGTCTGTATGATCCTGTAATCACAATTTGTGCAAGAAAGGAATAAAAGGTGTAATTTTACTGCCACTAGTGTACATTTCAGCTGGAAACTACTCTTTATTGTTATGTATAGGTGCTTAAATGTAGGTAGAGTCATGTTTTTTTTTCTAATGAGCCTACATGTTGTCTGCTAATATTAAATAAGCTAATATAATTGCGTTGTGATGCCAATTCAGTTTTTAAGTCGACAGCGAACTTTTGGACACAAACCCAGCAGCAACTTCCATCCTGCAGACAGTCACCTCAGCAACTGTTAGAGCCTGTTAGATTGGAGGAAACCCTCAAGCCAAAATCAAACGTGTCAGTGTTCGGAGGAGAATATTGATCTCTACGGAATCTTTTCCTCACTGTTTTCATTTGTTCCACCAATTGTTTACGACGGAAGGGTGTTCGTCTGTTGGCAGTTCTGCTACGATCGGAAAACAAGCTGGAGTCTGTGACAGCTTGTGAGATGTGCATTGGATCCACTGGAAGATAGTTGACCTTTTACTTTTGCCAAGGACTTGGTGGTGGAAACCATCCATCCCTGAGAGTGAACCGAAAACACAGACAGCCTTTCTATGACAGCAGCCTCGGTAAGAATTTCATCTGCTCTCTGATGCTTTGTTCTTTTCAAAGTGTATGTGATTGAGACTTCTGCTTAAGATTCAGAATATGTTATCCTTGTGTTTACAGGTCCATGTTGTGCAGTAGGGCTGATCACCAGAAGTTTTATTGAAAGAAACAACATTGTACCAAATAATTCAACCCCAGTATGCTCATTATCATCTAAGCACTATAAACCGTGCACTTATACACCAGGTATTTATGCACTATGTACTCAATCGTGTAGTGTATGCATTTTATACGATTATTTTTGCATTCAACATTGGAGTCTGATAGCTCCTCCCCCTCCAGTACATAATTAAAGCTGCGACAATTGAGTGCATGAAATGTCCAACATTCCACACGTATTTTTTTTTTCTTTTTCGGTTAATTCAATCATATTTAAAGTATTATTTTTCTATTTGGACTTTTCAGTGTGAACACACTGCTCACACTATTTATACTACAAAACGTCACAACTAGTGCACAAGTACGTGAATTGGGACACACCTATAGAATATTATTCTGGCCCTGGTCAAGTAACAATATATAGATGACATTACTGTGACTGTGACATCACACAACATGCAACCTGTTTCTAGTTTCTTCAGGCAAGCAGCTTGTAGTGATGCATATGAGCAGTGCTACTAGTCTAATAATCTTAAGCATTATACAATGTAATAAGGTTCGTTAATTTTAACCAAGGTTACTAAAAAGTGCTTTATAGTTAAAAAAATATTGTGGCAAGTATGGCGGGGCAGAGAGCTGTGGGAATGGAGCAAGTGCTAATGAGAAAATATGTAGGTTCTTCTAAACATATTAACAAAACCCTTCTTAATTTGATGTAACCCGATCTAATAAGAGAACAGAACTATTTTTTATGAGGTGACGATTTTGTTCTATGTGATTCATTTGAAAATGTACTAAACCGCACCCCTAAATCGGACCGTCAGTGGGGCCTAAGCAGATCGTTCCAAAATGTATGAATGGGATCATACAAATTCATACTATTTGACCACCAATTTGTAAAGTAATTTAATGTAGTAACAAATTGCCATTAGATTGTGTTGTTGAATTCATATCCTCACATGTAAAATTCACTTCCAAAGCCTGAGAAATGGTACATAAATGTAAATATAAAAGTATATAAATGTAAAAAAAAGTCCACTAGACAAACACACAAAGCACAACTACACAAGTAATGATATTTAATATTAATAAATAAATCTTTTTTATGTACAATTTACTACATTAAATATAACTGCAAAGATTTAATCAGTATTGATTGTATTTTATTTGCTCATCCTTCCACAAAAAAGCCAATACCCACCAGCAGACAGTAAATCTTTAGGACTTGTAGTGCCTATGAGAGATACAAATCTACCAACACACAGTATCCCAACAATTGCTTCTTATTAGAGCAAAAGAGATCATGATGATTGCCATGTGCGATTTATCATATTTTCTGTAAAATACTGAGTTTACCTTTATCCACCCGATTGCCTCAATGGAAACCCAAATCTCCTTCAATCTTCAAGTGGCCTTAATAATAATAATGAATTTCACAATACACATTGTTTCAAGAGCTTTACAGAAATCCAAGATGTTAATAATTATATCTTAATATCTTCGTGCCTTAAAGTCGCATTTAGCAGATTAAAGCTTGGCGATGATGGTTTACATTACATTTGCGATATAGTAGCCTATATATCATTTTACATTGTGTGTACTATGTATGTGGGTAAAGTTATACTTGTATATGTCCAGCTTTATATAAAGTGAAATAGTTTACATTTTGGAATGATATAAACAATCGAGCAATTGAGAAGCAGTCATATGGCTTTAGAAGACTTGGAATACATTGCACACGTCGTATGGGCCCCTTTCTTCATCCTTTTATTTTTATATGTTTTGAAGCTGAAAAGCTTTAGTCTACTTTCTAAAGTGGAGAGAAATTACTTCTGCTGGTTAGTTTTAGTTTAGGCAACAGTTTCCTTCACATTTTTCACAGCATTGTCAGAGCTGCAAGAAAACCTTTCATTTACATTCAACTGGACAAAGCATGAGGAAGACTGAAAGATCTTAGGCTGTCTCACTCCGCTGAGCTTTGGACAAATGGATGTTTTGAAATAAGAAGTATACTGCTGTGAATGCAAGAACAAAAGCAATGAAATGTTCAGATGAGGGCTAAGCAAGAGTTCACTCATGAGGAGAAACAAAACAGCGCCGCAGAGCTTTTACACCCACGGCAGAGCAGTGTCTGAGCCTACAATTTCAAAAGAGAAGGATGCATATTATGTGAAAGACAAAAAGATCCACAACTGAGAAGGTTTACTGTCTGTGCCATCGTATGTAAGATGAAAGATATATAATGATATTCATCGTGTGAGTTTCAACATGTTTGAATAAACCCCAGAATTGAAGAGGAACTGTCCATGGTGCTGAATTCAGTAGCACTTTCCACATTTACCATGAAGACAGTTGCATTTAAAACAGTAGCTTTGAATTACACTCGTCAGACCGTATTTTCTAAGTAATGTCTAGAAAGAAAGACAATAAATCTACTGGAAATATTTATTTTCTCTGCTCAAGATATTTTTTTATCTCTGCAGTCTCTTGATTTTTTGAATGTTAGCTATTTTATTTCCAAATGTTTAAAAATGTAATGAATATCCTGCTACGAAGAAACATCGATATGGTAACAACTACTAAAGACCTTGTGGCTGATAGTGTTGGGACATGACTAACAAAATATAAAAGAGATCACTACTCTGCATAATTATGAAGCAAACAGAAGGATGGGTTGATACACAACGTCTTTTGATCAACAACAAGAGTTTAGGAAAGTGTATAACTTCGATACGATCTATCTATCTATCTAGCTATCTATCTAGAATTTACAATTATGATTATTTATGTATAATAATTATAAAAGAATTAGCTAAATGTTTAAAATAGTTTTAGTTGGGGTATAGCATGTTTGCATTTAGAAAGAAAGAAAGAAAAAGAAAGAAAAGAAAAGAAAAGAAAGGAAAAGAAAGGTACATTAGCGGTTAAAAAAACTGCATGCATTTTGCAGAAGAACATTGTTTTGGTGGTGCTTTGGCTCTGCGTGACTGTGCGGATGAATATGGTTCTTTCTCATAACTAAAAAAGAGAGGGAGAACATCATTACATTCATTATAGGCTTGAGAGATATATAACCAGTTTAGATGGAAAGGATCTCAAGCTGACAAGCTGAAGACATTACTGTAGCTTTACCCATTAATAGACACGATACTTCCTTGAAAATGAAATCCAGCGCAGCAGTACAACAATCATAATCAAATGACCTTCACAATAGATCATGCTTTACAATGAACTCTGTTAGAGAGATAAATATGGCAATTTATCTTTTCAATTAAATACCTTAATCACCTGTTGAGTAATAAAAACACCATCTCCATGTCGCTTTTACAACATGTCAAATCCCTCAGTTCTCTCCGTCTCTGAAAAGCCAAGCGAATGTTGATTCTTGTTTTATTACCAACTGTCGCATTCTCTTTTTGCCAGCAGACTCTACTCTGTTCTGAGTTTTTTGAAAAGCGGATGATTCTCTGGAAGTTCGAGATTTAGCAGCTCCATGTAAACCTTTCTTGCTTGTTGTGATTGGTTGTGACCACTAGCCTATGCCACTCCCACACCGTTCACGCGTCAAAGTAGTTGGAGCAATCTTTCTCTATTTTACGGGCAAGTGACGCATGTGCGCAAGGTCTAAAATACACTCTTAGAAGAAAAGGTTCTATATAGAACATTAAAAGGTTCTATCGGCGCTACGTATTTGGAACCCCTAAAAGGTTCTATCACTCTTAGAAAAAAGGGTTCATTGGGGTTCTATATAGAATCATAGGGTTCTTTACTCAACTCCAAAGAACCTTTTATGCTAAAAAGGTTCTATAATTATTTATTTTGCCACAAAGGTTCTTTATAGGCTATTATTCATTCATATATTACATTATTCTGCAACATTTTGTAGTTGTAATTAAATTATTGTTTATTAAACTGTAGTAACTTAATATCACATTTTAATCATGCTGATTTTTGGAGGAGAAAAACTGAAATGGCACTCTTATATTGATATTGTGATACTACAGAAAATTATATAAATATATACATTTTTTAACCCCCGTATCTTGAATTTTGTGATCATTCACATGCATTCATAAATACATTTTAGGGGTCTTGATGTTTGTCAATAATATGAAATATTTAATCTGGAAAGGACAAAACAAATGATAATGAATGAACCCCTAAAAGGTTCCATATAGAACCTTTTAGGGGTTCCAAATACGTAGCGCCGATAGAACCGTTTAAGGTTCTATATAGAACCTTTTCTTCTAAGAGTGTATAAACACTTATAATAGGCTTACCATAGTGATTCAGAGTAAGACAAATATTTTGGAAGAAGGATTGATGAATATTTAAATTTTGAACAAAAATTGTTATAGAGTACCTTTAATACAGCCAACATTTTGGTTTCAGGAAGCTCACATCTGTGACAGTGATTATTAAGGCATGTCAACTCACCGTTCATCTTTGATGTCAGTCTGAATTAGATCAAAGGTTTAAAAATCTGCTTCACAGTCCACCGCACCCTGCACTATTTCACACACACACACACACACACACACACACACACACACACTAACATACTACGCCACATGAAGAGAGCGGGTTGAAACGGACCTGCTTATTTGTTTCTTTTCTTGATTGAAAGTTTTTTTTTTCGGCTGAAAAGTTTTTCAGGATAGTTTTGAAAAGGGTTTGTTCTGACTTTGCATTTAGGGGATAGGCAAACATAAAAGAAAGACAAGTCATTTATCTCTGCAGTGAAATGTGTTTTTTTCTTCTTCATATTTTTATGGCCTTTTTCCTTTTATTTCGATAGGATAGCACAAAGGTAAACAGGAAACATTATGAGAGGAGAGAGGGGAACAATATGAGATTTTTAAGCAGCGCTACATGACAATGTAAGATTTTCACGTAGAGCTACAAAGGATAAGGAAGACAGGGACATTTCAAGTTCACAAGCCATCATGTGTCTCTGCATATATCAGAGAGAGAGAGAGAGAGAGAGAGAGAGAGAGAGAGAGAGAAAGTGTGACTATTCCTTCCAGATAAGGGTGTAGTTACATCGTCTACCAAAAGAGGCTAACTAGATAATATAAACACTGATATCTTCGATAGCTAACTATATAAATGATGACAAATTTTATCAGCAAGATCTTCCTCAAACTATTCTGCCACCATGACAGTAGCTGAACTGAGGCCTGTTCTTCTTCTGTGGATTACTCAGTTATCTGTATTTTACTGATGATGATTTGACATTATCCAGGATTGTTAGGTTCTCAGAAGCTCATCCCAAAGTTGCTGTCATAGCAACAGGTCCGTAAGCTCAAACCTGCTCTGTAGCAGGCTTATTTCATGTAAACAGGATTAGGTGACACTTAAAGTCAGTCCCGGCCACTGCTACTTTCTTACAAGGGTACTTTATTGAACCAGGGACAATACTAATTTAATAATAACAATTTTAAAATAAATAAAAAAATACTATTATGATGTTGTGTCGTCCATTATAATATACAGTAGACACAGCCAATTTCACTCACTGAGAGATTTTTTCGTGAGGGAATAATTACCTAATAATTTTATTGGACATGGTGCCGATATTCTAGCCTGACTACGTCAGACTTCCTACTTCCGCTAATTTCATTTCGCTCCTGTAGTCAGTCTGAGATAGCAGCCTATCTTTCAGTTTTCCACCGGCCTGAAAACAGCCGGCCCAATCAACGAACAGAGGGCGGCTGAGAGCCGTGACGTAGCCGCTAAGCGCAGAGTTTTACATTGTAGGATAGAGAAATCAAAAACCGAAACGACCGCGGAAATGGGAAACGAGACACGTGATTGTACCGTGGATGCGTAGATTAACTTCGCATAATCTGCAAAAGTCGTTTACAGCCATGTTCACTCCGGTATTTCGCTCGCATCATCAAGTGTTTACAGCAGGTTTACAGTGGAAGTTCGATCATAGATTTGAGTTCGATGCATGATGTCTGTTTAGATGCGGCTGTGTCGGCGCATAACATAAACTTATCTGATTGGCTTACGGGTAACCAATGATTTTAAACTTCAGAAATCGCCCCTTAGCGAGAGAGAAAACACTTCTCTATTATGCTATTCCAGACTCTGTCTACGAAGCAAAGTGAAGTAGCAGAGTCTGGTATTACCAGGCTACCGATATTCCAGTATCTATTATAAATGATTTAGCCCAGGGACATCATTACCTTTATAATCTTAAAACAAAATTATTCCCTGCCCTTCCTATCCCTTAAAGTGTTCTTATGTAACCGGTCCTACTCAACCCAGTCCAAGCGGGATTTGAACCGGCGTCTCCAGCATGGTAGGCGGGCTCGCTAACAATAACGCTAAAGACCACAGTCTCTAGCATGCCGCTTGAGGCCAAGGGAGTGAGGTTTACACAGCTGTTTCTAGCTTGCCTCTCTTACACTCATCCCCCTAAACCTCACTCCCATCCGGGTCACGGCACCAAATGTAACCGGTCTACTTGACCCGCTCCGAGCGGGATTTGAACCGGCTTCTAATAGCGTAGACAGCTAAAGAGCACAGTTTCTAATGTCAGTCGCTAGTGCGCCTCTTGAGACCAGGGGAGGGAGGTTTACACAGCTCTTGCTTGCCTCTGAGAAAGCAAAAAACATCTGCCTTCTCAGTAGCGTAAGAGATCAAAAACACACACAGCTTCATAAGTATTTATAAGAGCAGGATTAATTAAAATGGTTAATCAACTATAAACTCTGAAATGAAGATCCTGTGGACTCAAGATCAGGAGGCTGCGTGTAAAACATCTCGGCATAAATATGATTTCTGAAGCAATTCAGCCTAGCAAACTCATCCTTGCGAAACAGCCTCAATCTTCTGCTTTTTAGAGCATCTAGGCTATTTTGTCCCCCAATTAGTGTCAGCAGCCCAACCCTTTACCAAGTGGACTGTGGAAATATACCTTGGAAAAAGAAACACTGACAAAAATAAATGTCCTTTCTATCAGCAGCAATAAGCTTTCAGAGCCTAAGGGTTTCAGACAGAGAACAGTGAAGTCTATGTATATACATACGTAGGGATTAATGATTGATATAGAACAGATTCCTCTCAGTGAACCGCAAAGAGATGGCCAGACACTCAGGGCCTTTTAATAGGTGCCATGCATGACTGGGTCCCTCTTACTCACACCGAAACTAATGTAGCACGACTAAAGGTATGGACACTACTCCCAGTGTGCTTGTCTGTTCTTGTGATGTGTATTGGTCAGATTTAAGGTCTTATTTTATCACAGTTGCGCAGCTAATGAAGCCATCATAAAGACGGAACTGGCTGCAGAGAGTTATCACAATGACATCAGCTGAAATGAAATGGAAGTTTCAGTTAAATTTAAACACGCGTAGATGAGTTTGTAAAGTTAGACATTTTCACTTTCACTTACGGTCATAATCAACTTCCAAATTCAAACTGCGTGAGTTTAAAAAGCTCCAAACCTTGGGGTGGTTTTTAGTTTCTGCACACCTCCAGCAAATGGAAAACAGTTTCCAAAAGAATATACTTTCAAATAATTCACCGTAACAAAATGCCTGAGCAGGCTGTTTACTGCCAAGCTCTGGTACTCAGTAAAGGTAAAGCTCTGAATGAGTTCATGACTTGGGTAAATATAATCCGAAAGTGATAATTTGCTATTTAATGCGTGTAAACTTATTGTTCAGTTGGAGACTCAGAGAGCTGCACTGATGGTTGCCTTTTTCGAGTTTGGTGGTCTGTGATTGGTGGTCTGTAGACTGCAGTGTTTAAGGGATAGTTCACCAAAAAAAAAATTTAAAAAAAAAAAATTATTATTTACTCACCCAAATGTCATTCCAAAATAAGACAGACATTTGTGAAAATATATTTTATGTTCAGGTTTGGAATTTAAGTAAATGATGAAAGAATATAAAATTTCAGGTGAACTATCCCTGATATAATCACATATGCATACATTTTTTTTCTATTGTCATTAATAAGATGTTTTAGATAAAACAAAAACAATATAATTGTAAAAAATACTTTGAAAAATGTGTGTGTGCATATATAGTTGTCACAACGCTGTGTTGTAGAACACACGAACACGGTTATAAAGGAAAACTTCATCTTTAATAAATCCATAAGTAATAATCCACACAAAGAGAACAGCTTACAACACATCTATACAACTGAAAACAATGATGATCAAAAACACACACACACACACCTGAACTAAATGATTAAATCAAATCTGTAACTATGACAACAAACAAGGCAAGGAGAAACAGTGAAAAAAAAGAGACTTGTGACAATAGTAGCCTATATTCATATAATTTTATTCAATAACTATATTTTTTAATAAAAAAAATGCTTCAATTACAATTAAAAGTTCCTTCCAAAAAAAAAAAAGTTAATTAAAAATGAGTAAAAGTAAAGTTAACTAAAAAAAAAAAAAGGATATATTAATAATTATTATTATGTAACACTATAATATATGTACAAATAAGGGCATATAATAATATAACATGACAATATGGTTTTCAAATGTATAGGTTAATAATTCCAGCCTCACCATCCCTAGACTGTAGCTTTTGGAATTAGAGAAGATGCTGATTCATTCTTTCTTTTTGGCTGTCACCATGTTTTGTTATTTGTGTTTTATGACTGGTGATTAAGTAAAAGTAATTGAAGAAAAAAAGAAGAAGATTGCTTTTCATTTTCCAAGAAGGGACGTGTTTCTCTGCTGTGTATATTACTCATATAATCTACTGTGATGCTATGAAAATTTCAGAGTGGTGCGCAGTACTTGATTTCAATTTCACAAGGCTCAACATTAAGCCTCCTTATGTGCTTGACAGTCAGTCAGTAAATCAGTCATTCACTTGTCCAAGTAAAAAAAAAAAATACTTTTCCAAAAAGAAAGAAAGAAAAAGGTTTCATTTACAATTTGTAATTTATTCTGAAGCAACATCCTCATCTGTGTTCTATCAACTCTTACTTACTTTAATCAGCATATTTGTGATATCTGCCACCTTAAATCGATGTCCAGGGCATTGATTTACCTTTATAAAGGGCAAGGGAAATGTTGTGACTGCATTTACACAACAAATTTACCACGGCAAAAACTAAATTAAAATAGTGTGTCTAAAATGTCACTTAATATTATCTACTTGTTTATTGAACTGATGTATAAAATGAATGTCACATTTGCAATTGTGCTGACATTCTGGAAAACAACACTATTGGTTGTGTGATATTGCTCAAAGTTGGCATGAAGTTGTGATAGTCTTTTCTTCCACATTGTTATGTATATCTGAGAGAAACGGCTTCTCAAACAAAAAAAAGAAGAAAAAGTAGGACGGGACTTGATTTAGTCCATTAGGAATTGATTGGGTGGTTGGATTGTGGGGTTTTGATATTGCTGTGACCTCATGAGTGACAGGTTTTGCCGCCCTCATTGGACATGTTTGTATTTTTTTACAGCAGTATGTTTGTGTGTGTGATGTGTGCTCATTTGTATAGATTTTTCTTCCCCAGAGACAGGCTGTGCGAGCCTCAACTGGCGTGACCTTGTAAATGTCAATACATTATCAATTGTCAGTTGCTGTTTACACTCATTGTAATAGCCTAAAAGTTTCACCCAAATTTTTTTTCGGTGGCCGAAGTTTTGGTGCTTCCCTGGTTATTTTTAATAACTGACATTTTAATAAGTCTACTTGTTTGGTCAGGCAAGTAAAATTCTCTTTCACTTGCCCCAGACAAGCATTAATGTTGAGCACTGATTCCTAATTTGATTCCTGTTTACTTTCAGTCCTGTTCAACATTTGAACATGGCATGCCTCGCATTTGACTAAGTGTCATTATTGTTCCATTTCTGGAGTTTTCCTGTCTTGTAGGCACAGATGAGTCATCTCTAATTGGTGGAACAATACAGCTGGCTCAGCAGTACAACAGAAATGAAGCGCATCCATTTCAGTCAGCATCAGCCTATATAAATGTGAACTGAGTGGAGAAGGTGCCAAGCATGTTTAGCCAATAAATTAAAGAGCGTCTGCTCATCTCTCACCGTCCAGGGCCATTCATGAATCAGATTCTGACTAATGACCACAGCTCTCCTGCTATTTTCTAAAATCCCACTATTTATTAAAATAGTTCATGAATGCAAGCTTAATTAGACCGACGCTCCCAACTTGTGACTACATAACCAATGCCATCAGTTAAATCTCACGATTATAATATAGAGTTAAAGAATTCCAGTAAGAATATCTCATAGCTGTATTGGTCACATTTTTGTTTAGGGTCTAATTCTCACTATTAAAGGGTTAGTTCACCCAAAAATTAAAATTCTGTCAGTAATTACTCACCCTCATGTTGTTCCAACCCCGTAAGACTTTCGTTCATCTTCGGAACACGAATTAAGATATTTTTTATTAAATCTGAGATCTGGATCACTCCTCCATAGGCTTCTAAGGGATTGAAACTTGTTCTCTCGAAAAGTTATTAAAGACATCGTTAAAATAGTCCAAGTGACTACAGTGGCTCAATCTTAAGTTTATCAAGCGACGAGAATACTTTTTGTGCGCAAAAGAAAAAAAAAAAATCGACTTTATTCAACTCGGTCGGCCTCGAGTGTGTTCACGTAGTAAAACTGCGTATCGCTTCTGTGGTGGACGTCACACGCATCACACACATGACCAGTGTCGGCCAATAGGGACCCTACGTGTGACGTAGCCCTACGCTATCACACTACGTTAACGGACTAGAGGCCAACAGAGATGGAAATGAATAGTTGAAATAAAGTCGTTATTTTTGTTTGTTTTTGAGCAAAAAAAGTATTCTTGTCACTTGATAAACTTAAGATTGAGCCACTGTAGTCACTTGGACTATTTTAACAATGTCTTTAATAACTTTTCGGGGGGAACAAGTTTCAATCCCTTAGAAGCCTATGGAGGAGTGATCCAGCTCTCAAATTTAATAAAAAATATCTTAATTCGTGTTCCGAAGATGAACGAAAGTATTACGGGGTTGGAACAACATGAGGGTGAGTGATTACTGACAGAATTTTCATTTTTGGGTGAACCAACCCTTTAACTATAAACTACGTCTTTTGCCTCAAAGTCCTAATTACTGCTTCTATAGTCACTAGGTAGTTATTATTTTTAGGTATTGGGTGGGGTTAAGGGATGTATGGTCATGCAGAATAAGGCATTAATGTGTGCTTTATAAGTACTAATAATCAACCAATTTCCTAGTAATATGCATGCTAATAACCAAGTAATAGTGAGAATTGGACCCTAAAACTAAAGTTTCATCGTTTTATATGTCCATGCAGTGTTATCAAGCAAATTTAGATGATATTAGTAGCTTAACTGAAGAATAATGAAGTTTCATGATGGTTAGGATTCTTGCCTTAAAAGGCAGCTGCCTATGTAGGCAGCGAGGGAGCTCACAAACTTCTGAAATAAAGTGATGATCTCATTCAGTGGTAGTTCCTAGACAAATGTTTCTTAACAGGCCACCCTTTTAAGCCAATCAGGCAGTATTAATCAATTGTGGACAGCACTAAAGAAACCACTAAAGAAGAGGAATGATTTGCTATCACTCTTGATGAATCAGTTCCTCTACTATTTTGCTACTTTGCTTCTTATAGCACTCTGTAGTCAGGTATTAATTATAATGTTAAAGTACCCATATTATGCTTTTAATTTATTTTTATTTTTATTTATTTATTTATTTTTTAGATATTGTCACGATTAATGTTCGGAGTGCCCTTGAGGGCAGAGGGCACTCCACCCCGGACTATTGCCACATCATCTCGGACTACATTACCCATAACCCACTGCCCGGACTAATGCAAGGTTTTGTTCGCTGTTTACACTGCATCTCTAGCCGCCTTTCCATTACCCTTCAAATTGCGCAAATTGCGCAAATTGAAATTGCGAATTGAAAATACGCTCAATGGAAACACGTCAATTTCGCAAAAACTCCCATTTATCGCAAAAAGTTTTTACGCTCGCATGAGGAGGTTTTTCAGGCAATTCGAAAAAGGAATATTTCGCAAAACTGCAATGGAAACAGTTTTGGCGCATTTACAGTCACCACTGTACTGGAATGATTATCGCGAGACGAAAAAAAATTGGTTTTAGTCGCATAACATCGGTTAATGGAAACACTGTCATTTCGCAATAGTTTTTTGTCGACATTTAAAAAAAATAAAAATAAAAAAAAACGCAAAAGTTTTGCGCAAATCTGTAATGGAAACGCGCCTACTGATTCCTCCCTGGTTTCATTGTCTCTTGGTTCTTGGGTTTTTGCTGGTTTCTTGGATTCCCTTTTTGCCTTTGACCCCTGCCTGTTTGTTTGTTTGGACTGGCTTCCTGTGCTTGACCCTTTGCCTGGGTTTAGATTACTATTCTGGATTACTCAAATAAAGCTGCATTTGGATCTCAACCTTTGTGTCTTGGAGCAGTTCGTAACAGATATTACCTTTCGTTTAATGTGTAAAATAGCTGTTTGTTGCTGTGAAAGGTCTGCAAAGTGCACGATAAATGGAGTTATCGTCTCCCAAAAGAAAGTGTTTTCTGAACTGCTTGAAATGAGCCCTCATTAACTCGAGTCTTACTTTCTGCACAAATTTATGTAGGTTTGAAACAAATTTGCCTCATGCCAGCCTATGGTCTTTGGCTGTCTACATCTACATTGACCCTCAAACACTGTTGTAGCTGAAGCCCGAAAGAGCTTGGTTTGCGTTATCAACATGTTGAGAAAACGCTGTTTTCTGTGCTGGAAAAGCAAATTCACTTTGAATACACTTCCAAAAGATGAGGACTCGGGCTCAAGTTATATAATAAAACCGAGGCCATCATTACTGTTCATATCACTGCAAGTGCTGAGGAAGCCTCCGAGGCTGAATTCAGATTTTGTGATGGCCATTTAATTTCTGACATACACTGCAATACATCAACTATGTAAAATATTGCTCTGTTATTGGAATCAAACAAAAAATTCATTCAAGAAATACTCCACAGGTCTAGCAAAAATGAACTCTTTCTGCAGCTCATCGAGACCCCCTTCTGGTTTGGAGCCCTGGGCAGATGCCCAGCAGGCCTGTGCCTTAATCCATCTTTGTCTCTAGTGTCCAACACTCACAGATAAGTCTCCACTACTCTTAATGAAATGACGGAAACACTGTGGTTGGCACAGAATGAAGATAAAGCATCGGCCATCATAGCCCATATGCTGAGTGCTCAGTTGAAACAATACTCATTGTCACATTTCTTCATATAGACCCTTGTTATGCTCAAAGTATTGACCCACAGAGAAAGGTCATCCACGCACTATTTCTGCTGGAGAATTGCTTGGGTAGGTTTAATAAATGACTCTCAGTCATGGACGGAGCTTGTGGGGAGGCTGTGGGGTGTGTGTATATTGTCATTTAATTTAACCCTAAAAAGCCTGATAATAGTTGTTTTTGTTTTTTTTAAATGGAACCATTTCTTGGATCTTTAAAAAAAAAAAAAAAAAAGAATAATTATAAAAAATGGTTGCATATGTGTTTTTATTGAGTATCATTCAGAGGCCCAAATGATAAAATATCAAAAGTAATATTTTAATATCAAGTAATAAAAGTAATATCTGAGCAAAAATATGCAATTTGGTGTAGTTGCTGACATTTATATGACCAAAAAGTAAGATGAAATTCTGATAGCTTGTAATGTAAATTCTTGTAAATCAATGAGATCTTGATAAAAAGATAACAGACTTACTTAAAATGCATAAGCCTAAATATCAGTCGTCATTCCATATCTCACAATAATGTCTTAAGATGATATTTAATGCTTAGTTTTATGATCAAAGCTTTGTAGATTTTTTATTGTGGGGGGCAAAACATATACTCACCGGCCACTTTATTAGGAACACCTTCCTAGTACCAGGTTGGACCCACTTCTGCCTTCAGAACTGCCTTAATTCTTCATGGCATACATTCAACAATATGCTGGAAACATTCCTCAGAGATTTTGGTCCATATTGACATGATAGCATCACACAGTTATTGTAGATTTGTCCGGCTGCTCATCCATGATGCGAATCTCTGTTCCACCACATCCCAAAGGTGCTCTATTGGATTGAGATCTTGTGACTGTGGAGGCCATTTGAGTATAGTGAACTCATTGTCATGTTAGAGAAACCAGTTTGAGATGATTTGAGCTTTGTGGCATGGTGCGTTATCCTGCTGGGTTATATCCTCCAGAGTTATAAGAACTCCAAAAGTTAGCCTGGCAACAGCCTAGCAACACCATAGCAACCACCCAGAAACCCTAGCAACCACCAAGAACACCATAGCAACCACCCAGAATACCCTAGCAACACCATAGCAACCACACAGAATACCCTAGCAACTGCCTAGCAACCACCTGAACAACATGAATAAGCCATATCTCAGCACCAGAACATCGTACAGACATGTTGTGTTGGCTCATGTACCACACTCTAGCAACCGAGTGGCGAGTTTTGCCACTGCAAGCACCACTTCACATTTTCTTCAGGAAATGTACATTGGACATGGTCAGCACCAATACGCAGGTAGACTGTGGTGTTTAAACGATGCTTTGAGTTACTGTTGTGGCTGTATCCGAAACTACCCCTATACCCTCATTCACTATTCTCTACATTAGTCGGCTAATATAGTTCAATTGAGGGAATGAATGAAATCGAGTGAGTGAATTCGGACACAGAGTCCGCCAGAAGGGCTGCCGCTTATGCATAGTTTGCGCTTGCGGTTTAATAATCATTTGCAAATAATTTGGCCGCTCCAGTAGTAAAGAAAATATCTTGAACTCTGTCATGGAAACTATTTATAAACCTTAATTAAACGATTTAATAATAAATGAAAAAGGGATTTATACCTGTATGATATTAGGCTGTCGCTGGTCCAGCGGTTTGGAAAATGGATGGATGGATGATTCAGCTAATTAAGTGGCAGGTGAGTGTATAATGCAATGCAATAAAATGATGATTATGAAATGGACAAATAAATGTTCCTCAAAATGTATCATATTTAATACTACCATTTTAACATGATCATGTAAACCTACTATAAGTGCTTCACTTCAGCAAGTGTTTATCTTGAAATATTACTGAAAATATATAATTTGTTATAATGTTTAATTTATAATAATCACTAAAGATTTCACAGCAAAAAGACACATACCACAACCAGAAGGCAGGCATTTCTAGAGTGATACTTAAAGGTATTTACTTGCTAAAAAATCTATCATTCAGACAACAGAAGCCATATTGTGTACAACAGGTTTTTTTCAGCAAAGATTAATAACAAAAATCCTTTTTTTTTTTTTTTATAATAAAAAATTCTGGCCCTTCGTCTGAAATGATCTGCTTTAGGGGTGTCTCCCAAGTGCTTGTCAGTAAAACAGCCACTTTTCTGATTGGCTAATGCAGTTGCAATGGAAAAATCGATCACAATCACTGGATCAAGCGCGTGGAGTACATCATAAATTGAATGGGCATCTGTAAACTGTATTCAGTGTAGACAGCATCAATGATTATAATGGGTTCTATTTGCTTTTGACACGATGGTCTCATCTGATGTAGACCGGTGTTTAAAGCGACTGAATGCCAGAGGGCGGGCCTATGGTGTAATGATGTAAATCAATTTGTTGATGTCTTGCTCAATCCATCATAGATGATGCAAATACAATATGCAAATACTGCTGCATTCGCGGCATGTTCTAATTACCATAATTACAAGATGCCAACCGGTGACGTTCACGTCCTCGGAATTACGCCCTTAAACGGCAATAACGGAATCAACGGCAAAACGAATCTGCAGCGGTCAGGTACAAAAGTCACGGGGCCCAAGTTGGAGCTCTCAGAAAACTTGCGTTTACAAGTTGTAGGGCTAATCACAAGATATTTTTCAGGATCTCATAATTACAGTCATTCCGATGGGCAACATACGTTGCCCATCTGACATCACAAATACCACATCCAAACTTGTTTTTGAAGCTTGGTTAAATAAATTAGCTTTTTGGACTGAGGATGATATATTTTTTTCCCATAAGACTTAATATAATACCTAGAATAAACAGCCAACATACGAAACAGCGTGCACAGACGAACAATACCAAAAACTGAAGAGTGCACAAGTAGGAACTTAAATACATGGTGATGAGGACAAAATAACGAACACCTGTGATGATTAGTGTTAGTGTCCATGGTAACTGATGAGTGGCGGCAAATGAGAACAAGGAACACATGTAACGGATGAAAGCAAACTGAGAGTCCATGAAAACAGAAACTAACAGAACAGAACAGTGACAATTACAGCTCTATTTAAAAAAAAGAAGAAGAAAAAAGCACTTGACACTTTGTACCAAAAGCCAAAATTAATAACATATGTGACCATAAACAAAAGTTATATAAATGTAAGGCTTTGCAGCCAAAATTACAAGGTGGTCAATGACCCAGTTTTAGAACACGATATTAATTGAGAGACTGTATGGAGTGTGAATTTGAATGTCTGTTAAAGAAAAGCTAAAATGTGATCAAAATGGTGACTAACCAAATGGCGACCGCATGGCTCGTCTGGCCCCACTAGCTCAAATGTCAACTTACGCCCATGCTTACAATTATTTTAAAGGGATTTGTCAACTCCATCTTTAAGGAGGACAAATAGCCATATTAATCACAGGTTTCATATATGTCTAAATTACTTCATTCTGTATTATTTCTCAGTCCTTCATCTCTGTATTCCACTAGTCTTTGCATTCATACTTGTAAATGTACCTGCTAATAATAACATTTCCTTAAAGGTTCTGCACAGATTGTAGAGTAAAATAGCTTGTTTCCAAAGTAACCATTTCTGGTTTAATATATTTTTAATATTTGTACACGAGAAAGATACACTCTAAAAAGTTGAACCATGATTTACTCAACATTTGTACACTCAAAAAAAATGTGTGAATTTTAAAGCTGTGAAATCTATGAAATATACTGTATGAATTGAGTAAATGCAAGTAAAAAAATTAAGTAAATCTGAGTAACTGCATCTGGTATACATTAATTTAAAATACCTCAGCCAATTATCTGATTTATCCTCGTAAACAAAGAATTTATTATATTTATATACATGGGACGGGTAAGTCCACAGAGGCTTCCATGTAGTTCCGCCATCTTGAAAAACTATAATAGCAGAGAGGGACAAAAAGTACGCCAACGCGTTTCCACAATGCGTTTCCGTTCAGAGCCAGGGTGACGTAACTGACGCAAAAGAAAACATTGCTCTCTGAAACATTTTCTATAGCTCTCTTTTTTCATAAACAATCAATTAGCTCAAGTTGTGAATATTTTGCTACGTGCATAAGATTGTACAGAGAATGAAAATGAATTGCTACAGTTATTGCTAGCCACATAAATTGTACAAACCTCGGTCGCTTCTCTTCTCTGCCTTTGGAAACTTTCAATTCTATCAAGATCGTCTCTTGTAGCTGCCGGGCATCTTTGTCGTATTGACTCTCGCTCTCCTCCTCTTCCTCGCCTAGATCCCACTGATCCACTGCCTCTCTGTCCTCTTCCTCTTCCTCTACTTCTTCGTCTCCCTACTGTTGAATCATCTGATGATGATATCTAACAATGCACGTACTTCAAAAAAAAGAAGAAGAGTAAACAAGGCATAGCTACTAATTACAATAATTCATGTTTTTGACACTCATTAATTCATACTGTAAAATTTGTTTGTTCGAAGTTTGAAGTTTGTTTGAAATAAGAAACCTATTCACCCGAAGGAAAACTCGACGAAGTGCTATTAGAAGACATCCTGTCATATATTTTTGGTACATAACGGCTGTAGATGCAACACACATTTGAAAACGCGAGGCGCTGGAGAGCATAATTCATTTGAATGCAAAATAGAATTTCACCGCTAGATGGGAGTAATTCTTCCTTAATGCCCCTTTAACAGAACAGCTTCAGAGTTATTGCAGAGACATCTCTGCGTGAGTGCTATTTACGACAGTACAAGTACTCCACAGCGACTCTAGGGGTCACTGTTTGACAAAAACGGAAATCCTGCATAGTGCTGCTTTAAGTTAATAAAGTGAATTATTATTGAGATATTTACTAAGCCCCTGAATTATTATAATTAAATAAAGCATCTTAAAGATTTTTTATTTTTTTTTATCACAAATTCTTTGAGGTTGTGTAATTAATAGCCAAGCTTTTACATTTACTGACTGTGTTACAGCCAAGCATGCATTTTATAATCATTAATAAATGCACCTGAGCTATCAGTGATGCCTTCAGATGTTTCTGTGATACAAAATTAGGGCTATTATGTTGTCTAGCTGTGTGCTCTGTTATCCTGTAATTTTTGTTTTTCTCTTTGAAATTCTGTGGAGAAAAGCTTTCTGTTCATTTCTGTTGCCCCTTTTATTTGAATCAACAGCACTTTTAATCAATACATGTAAACACCTCAGTCTACATTCACACTATAGTTGCTTTAATGTACGAAAACCACCACCAAAGCCCTTTGATAACTTTGATAACACATTCAAGGATAGGAAGGTGCACTTTTTAACAAAATAGTGTTATTAGTTTAAGTTCTTCCCTGTATCCATATTCTCTCTTGTTGACATGGTTTGTGCAGCTGAAACACAATTTTTGACATAGTAGACTGATGATAATCTAATATTTTTAACTCCAATCCAAACTCCACTCTTCCATGTTTTGTGGACTTTTTGTCCATCATTCAGGATTGCATGTGTATGTAATGACATTGTCTGGAACTGTGATCAGATTCCCTAATTTTCACTTGCTCTTTACTCACACAGTAAATTACGAGACATTCACTGCAATGTGTTGTGAAAAGTGAATGACTGAACAAATGACAAAATGTGTAAAAATTCTATTCTATTTGTTGTATGAGAAAATTTCCTGGTATTGTGTGCTTACTTAAATCAGCCAATGTAGATACAGTAGATATTGACTACACTGTCCTAACTAATTGTTCGGATTTCATCATTTGTAAAGTAACAGACAATCCTAAAGATTGGATTTGAAAACATATTCACAGAATTTGTGTGCAGTGTGAACAAAAACCACACACAGCTTCAACTGCAGTCAATATTAGAGACTGCGGGGCTGCAGTTCCTATAAATACACCCATAGCTCTGAGCTAGACCAGAGAAAGTAACTTTTTTAAAAGAAATATTCCAGATTTTTTACTATTTAATGTCTGTGCAGTAGTTGCGAATTGGTTTTGGGCACCACATGAGACTGATATGATGCAGCAGTCTTGTCTGCTCAGGTGCTACAGGCCTTCATTGTAAATGAATAGTCTGAAGGCACATTCTGTTCTCTTTTTATAAGCTATAACGAATGTGTGTGTGTATATACAGTATATTTATATATATATATACGTAATTACGTATATATTATATATATAATTTTTTCATTTATAAAATGTACAGACTCTGCTGTTTCCAATGAACAAATCAAACAAAAGTAACTGAAATAGCTCAACACAACAAATGTTTCAAATGGTTTCCCCAAATTCAACTGAAAATGCAACTTTTAATGACTTCTGTGGTCTCAAAATTATTCAACCCCTTTATGACAAGCATCTTTAGTACTTAGTAGAACACCCTTTTGCTGTTATGACCTGCTGCAAACGAGATGTATAACTAGACACCGGCTTCTGAGGAATCTAAGCCACTTCCTCATGAGCAATGACCTCCTGTTCAGTAATATTCTTGGGATTGCATGCTGCAACCGCCTTCTACAAATCCCACCAGAGATTTTCTATGGGGTTCAAGTCAGGGGAATAATAGCCAATGTAGAATCTTCCAGGACTTCTTCTGCAACCAAGCCTTGGTGGAATTTGAGGTATGCTTGGGATCATTGTCCTGTTGGAACGTCCAATGACGCCCAAGCTTCAGCTTCCTCACTGGCGGCCTGACGTTTTCTCCTAGGATTTCCTGATGCTTCAATGAATCCATGTTGCCTTCCACACGCTGAAGGTTTCCAGTGCCAGTGGATGCAAAGCAGCCGCAGAGCATCACCGAGCACCACCATGCTTAACTATAGACAGTGTTCTTTTCAGCATATGCATCAGTCTTCTTCCTCCAGACACAGCGCTGATCCATAGGGCCGAAAAGTTTGTAAGTTTTCCCCCAGTGATCCACAGAACAGAATCCCAAAACTTCTGTGGCTTATTTATATGATTTTGAGCACTTTTCTTGCGCTTTTGGGTTAGTAGTGGTGTACATCTTGGAGTTCTGGCATGTGTTTAGTAAGCGCCTTACTGTAAAAGCTGAAACCTCAGTGCCTGTTGCCACCAAGTCTTGCTGCAGGTCTTTTGCAGTCACTCGAGGGTTTTTCTGAAACTGGCTTCTCAGAAATCTGGTTGTAGCCGTTGATAACTGCCTTTTTCTGCCCCGTCCAGGTAGTGTAACCACTGTTAACTTTAACTTGCGAACTATGCTTCCAACGGTGTCTCTAGGAACATTTAGTGCATTCGCTATCTCTTTGCATCCTGTTCCTTGTTTGTGAAGGGCGATGTCTTCTCTTAACATTTTGGACCCTTCTTTTGACCATTTTTAACATGCAATCAAACGTCAGACTCAAACTTCGTCAGTTCAGATATTTCATGTGTTCTAGCTTAAGCACATGTCACCGTTTCCCAAGGCCAAGGGTAAATAACCACACTCCGGAGGAGCCGACACCAACAAGAAGTAATATAAAATCTCTTTGTTTTATTTATAAATTAATAACACTTAAAACAGCATCGGAATAACTCCGGATTCCTTTACTTCACTCCAGGAGGTCCCGTGTGGGCCTCCGACGAGGGGAGAGGGAACTCTAGCCAGCGAGAGGTCAAGTGGGTCCGTGGCAGATGACAGTGGAAGGTAAGCAGCAGAGAATGGATTTTTGGCTCGTTACGTTGGCTCAGCTATGCACTCCCTTTTCTTGCAGGACGGCGGGGGCGGGACGCCGCCTCGGAGGACCAGGTCTCTCCCGTCCACCGGAGGACAACAGGTAGGTGACGATAGCACACAAATCTTCCTCCCGCTTACGGGGCAGCAGTTAGCAAATTTTCTCAGTTCCTCCACCAGTAGCAGATTTAATGCAGCAGTCAGCAGACTCTCCTTCAGAGCAATGGTTCACAGGATCTCTCAGCTCGTAGAACGGCAGCAGATCAGACACCGCAGTCAGCGGACTCTCTATGCACACAGAAACACAATCGTGAGTATGAAATCCAACCGTTACTAACCGGTTCTTTCTCCTCTCAGAGCAGGTGGAAAGGGTCGATCTCCAGGACAAAAGATCATCAAACCAGGCGAAGTGGCTGGGCTTCTTCTGTTCTTTTAGAATGAATGGTCACAGAGTAGCTTCACCTTTCTCCAATGTAGCGTCAGGGGGGGTTAGAAACCTGGACACAACTTTACAATCGGCAGATGAGTTTAACGTTTTGATGCCCCACTGGTTGAGTTTCCACAAAGATTATAGAGTGAAGGTAATAATTTGGTCTCCCACATTCATGCATGCATCGATACTATAACACTTTACACGTGCTCACTTCACACTTTTAGACACTGCAATATCACTTCACCTCCCGTGAACAACAGGCCCTCACTCCGTCTTTGCAGGGTCAAACAATCCACAGATGGCTTTCCACACGGAGGCATCAGGTTTTCGAGAGCATTCCTATAAGACCCAGTTCCTTCCTGAGACTCACACCGAGAGAGACAACAACACACTGCCAGCCAGTGCAAGTCAGTATTCAGAATGACCTTGGTAATTATTCATAACATCACCCTTTCATACGTTGAAAAGAAATGTACTTAACTTCTCTCCTTGGTAACAGCATGGATCTTCAGCGCCACCTTTAATCACTCTGTTCTCTTAGTTCTATACGTCGGGCACTCACCCGTCTTCAATGTATAAACATCCCCACACTTGTATTCACTGTGGTTGCAGGTTGCTGCTGTCCGCTGACAAAAACGCCCAGGAGAACCCAACGGGGAAAAACCCAAACACCCTAGACCTTCCTATGTCTTCAAACTCCGCTTTATATATGCCTCTTCCCGCATACGTGCACCGATAGCGGCCTGATTGGCGTCCACAACTGGCGCTCGTCAACCCTGGCGGCCATGACATGTCACCGGAACCGGCAAGTCACTCCCCCATGCAACAAGTTCCGGTTTTCAGGTTCCTATTTGTCTCACCTGGTGACACACACATGGCTGCTCTGTGTGTTAGGCTACCCCAAGTTACCCCAGGGGCTGTACCAAAACTCTGATTGAAAAAATTACATTAATGTTAAAGAGTTATGCTAAGACTTTCTATCATAATTGAAAAACTAAACTTTACACAGTCATTTTGAATCATTATTCAGAGGTCTAAAATCATAATGATATATATACAGGCGCCCAGAACTAAAACAAGACCATTACTCTACAGTATTAGCTTGTTTCCCTTTAATTTTTCATTTTAATTAATCTCTTCAATAAAAGCTTTCAATTAGGATGCATTCCAAATGCACTTCATCAAATGCTGGCAAGTCTGTGATGTGCGATAACTCCCAACCTTTTAATTATGAGTGGCTTCAAGCGGTGACATTCCTGACAACTCCCAGCTGATGAAATGTCTGGAAACATTGCATGGTTATATTACAGGCTACTTTGCCAGCTGACGTGTGTTCCCACAATACACATACCTGGGGAGTGATATTACACTTTTCTTTTTCAGCTTAATAATATCAATCTTCTGTTACAGTCACCTTTGAGCCACTGTTCTCTGAATGAAGACCTTGGCTTTGTTCTGGCTTCACTTTACTGTTGGTACCTATTAGCCTGACGTGTTGATGAAAGTTTTTGTTTTGTTTTTAACTCAGGAAGATTTACTATAGATCTGCACTGTGATTTAGAGCATTTCTCCCTGATGACAGATGTTATACCCACCCAACCTTCCAGAGAATTGTTTCCAGAGAGTTTAAAGAGGACTTATTATGCTTTGTTGCATTTGAGCCTGAAAAAGGTCTGTAAAGTTACAAAGCACAAAGTCATTTCAAAGGGAGTTATTCCCTAATATCAGCACGCACCGTTTCTGAACTCCCTGAGTCGCCTCCATTGTAGTCACAATATTCCTCATTTAAATACTTCCCACCCAAGTCATATGCAAAAAAAGTGGTTGAGGGGCTATATGTAACTTTTAGCGGCCTCTAGCGGTGATGTTTCAGATTGCACCCAATTTTTACAAGAGCGCTCGCGCTCGTGCTCGAACTCAAGAGCGACACTGAGACTTTCAACACACCGGAGAAAGCATTACACAACATGCTGGAAACTCAAGTAAACTCCCACTGCAACATTACAATAATAGGCTACTTTGATCAGCTTGACGTTGAACTAATGCTCCATGCTCGTACTATGATAACGTTACATTGACTGCATTTAGCCGACATGTGGTGTTATCTAGCATAAGGCATTTACCCACATAATAGAGTGTCAAATACACGTCTATCGCGTCTAGTTAGACGCGTCACTCGCGAATAAAAACAACAACAACACAATTTCTTTCTGGCATACGTTTTCGTCATGTCTGAAATAAAAGATATTGCTGGATAGGACTCTGATGAAGATGTAACTTTACATCGAAACGTTAGTCATTGTTATGCACCTCAAATAAATGTATCATTAAGAAGACATTTATATTGCACCGGCGATTCTCCCTTTCTGCTCAAAAGATATTGCTGCTCTGTACTTGTTGTGGAAGTCCCAAATATGGAGGAAAGCCAAATGCCGACGTGTCTGGGTTCACAGCACCATCCACAAGCGTACTCAACTTGGTGAATTTCACCGTCTTCTCCAGGAACAACAGTGATAGACCGGACGTATCAATTAGCTTTTTGTTGATTGGCTGGCGCAACAAAGCGTCATGCGAATCTTCCGCTCGAGTTCAAATTTTTCAACTTGCGCGAAAGACGTTCGCGGCAAACGCGTCGCCCAATTCACGTCATTCATGATGCCTGGCGCGAATGATGCGTCTATTCGCGTCTTTGCATTGACTTTGTATGTAATCTACTCGTGCAAATAATTAAACTTGCGTTCGGTGTGAACACCATTACTGACAGACTGGGAAGTGAGGTGCTGCAACAATGGAAAAAAGAATTATTATATATATTTTTTTATATATATATTAGCATTAAAACCTATTCTAGTATACTCCAAAAACAAATTAAGATTTGTAAAGTTTCGTGTTGACACAGAGGAGGTATACATACAGGACTGGTACACGAAATGATGTGACACTAAGGTGCAAAATAGGTGTAAGTCTACTGTTGTTTTATATACAGCAACAGAAACATTTTCTTTTCTCACATTTCGGCACAATATAACAAGACCTATAAGTGAAGAAGTCTTTGCATCAGTTGAAAACCCACATTATTTCCCATGGGAGGTCTAAGCACAGAGTGTACATCCTCGAAGGCAGTCACAGATGCCATGAAGGCGGTTGTTATTCTCATTTTACCTACTACTAACCTCTAGAGTGTTTATGTGTGAGTCTGGTATTGCAAAAGCAATGATGGAAATAAAAGTAATGATGTGAAGCAATGAACGTGAAGCACTATAGCCATTTTAAAGCATTTGGATATGTATTATAACCCATTTACATGTTGAAATCCCATTAGAAAAGTATGTTGATTAAAATCTTGCATTTCATTATGCATTGTAAGTTTATGAAGTATAAGTTAAGTTAAACACTTGTATAAAAAAGTGTCCTTGATTGTATTGAATGTGCACTTGTAGTGTACTTGTAGCTGCTCGCGACGAGCTGGATGGCACCTTGTATGGCTGACACCCCCGTCGGTGAATGAATGAGTGAGTGAATGGGTGAATGTGAGGCAATCTGTAAAGCGCTTTGGTGGCCATTGGGTCTGTGAAAGCGCTGCAGTCCATTTACTTCACATTTTAAAATTATACTTAATTTTTTTTTCTTTTCAGGTAATATATTAATGAAATGAAAGGCAACTTAAGTGTACATAATGAAAGCACTCTTTCATGACAATTTCTTAAAGTACACCCCAAAAGTGCACATTTAAATCATGTTTTTTTTTAAAATAATGCTTTGTCACGTTTCAATAAGTATTTTGATGTGTGGGCTTACATATAAGACATATAAAGTAATTGATTATAATTTTAACTAATGTATTATTTGATTTGATTTGATTTAAAGTTAGTGCTATATATTTTAAATTGCTATTGCTACATCATTACATAAGTGTAAATATATTTAAATATATGACATCCAAGTGTCCACAGAAATGGCTTTAAAGTATATTTTAGTCCATAAATGCCTGCCAAAACATTTGGCAGTACACTTTAACCAAATTTCAAAGACAATAGAAGTAATTATGGAATAACATATGAAGAGTTCAGATGCAAAAGCCTCTAAGTGCCATTTGAAATTTTCTTCTAGAATGATAATTTTTATCAAGCTTGTATATTTAAGTTCAGTAATTTCACTTAAATGACAATTAATAGGTAATCTTCATTGCCATTTAAGTGAAATTACTGAACTTAAATATACGAGCTTGATAAAAATGATCATTCTAGAAGAAAATTTCAAATGGCATTTAGAGGCTTTTGCATCTGAACTCTTCATATATAGATGTACAACTACATCTAAACTTATAGCCTATTGCATTTAATATAAACATAAACTATAATAAATTGTTTGCACTAAAGTATATTCTTTTAAAGTACATTATTTCTGTGATACTTGTTTTAAAAGTACACTAAAGTTCACTTATAAAGTATTACATTATTTTTTGTCTGACAATTTCCATGTAATCTCAAGATTTGTGTGACGTGTAATGGCTATGATGAAGTTTACGAATTGATGACCCAAGCAAATAGAAATTACTTTATGAACCCTTGCGGAAAAGAATCAGACTTAAGCATACTTTTAAAAAGCGTACTTATTACGGAAATAATAAAGTTAAACTTAAGTGCAAACTGAATGTAATGTTTTTGGACATTTAATTGCATGTTATTTGTAATTAAATCAACATGTATTATACACTGTAAAAATGAATTTTGATGATTTGTTATCACAACTTTTTATATTTTGTCAAATCAACTTAGATAATTAATGTAGTCCAGATAACATAATATTTTGAGTTTCTATTTATTAAACCAATCTCCTTTGTTGTATTAACTCAATTTTTTTATTTCAATGAACTCAAAATTTTAAGGCAACCAGGTAACTTACTTTTTTAAGTTAATCCAACTTTTTTTTTTTTACAGTGTAGTTTAAATCGACATTTAATGCAGTTAATTGACCTTAGTTCATCCAAAAAATAAAAATTCTGTCATTATCTACTCACCGTCAAGTTGTTCCAAACCTGTATGGATTTTTTCGACACACTTATATGTAATTTCAGAATGATTTATATTATGAAAGATTGACAAATGGCTATTAAAACATAATTATTTCCCATGCTCTTTAAAGTAAAACAATTTACATTATTACCAAGTGCACTTTTTCAGTGGTGTGTAAAGAAACAGTCATGAAAGTGCACTCTGCCTATACGTTTTTTAAATTTTATTAATGTTATATTATCTGCAAGTTTAAAAAAAAAATTATATATATATATATATATACACAAGTGCACATTTGATCAAATGAAGTACACTTCTTTACACAAGTCAAGATTGACCACATTGACTTTCCAAATGTTTCTGGTATTAATGTAAGCAGTTCATCAGTGCACTTTTGTCTTTGTAATATTTCAATTCCAATATAATAACTAGCTTTGCCTCTGTTCGTCTGTAGCAACTTGCTTTGTGCGCTGATTACAAATGCCATTATAAAATAAAATAGCAGGAACCGTTTGAAAAGGATTTTTTTTTTTCATTTCTTTTCACTGTAGATTATTATTAACAAACAACAATGGTCTTTATAAATGAACAGCTGTCTAGACAGCTCAAGTAGGTTCAGACATCAATTGTTTGAATAGCGCATTGAAATACATTTACAAATACATTGTCAAGTAAAAGACATAACACAGAGTTTATGCATTGTATTTTCTTTAGTACTTACATATAAGGAGGGAAATACAACAGTTGTTTTTTTAGGGAGGATACAGGATGTTGTAACAGTGCTCTGTACATTAAGGGTGTGACAGCCCATGGCTGACAGTACCGTGCTTCAGCAGGTCATAGAGTACAGCTCAAATCTACACCACAACACAGCATGTGGTCAAGGCAAAGGCCTAGTAGCAGCTCCTCTTGAAAAAGAAAAATGAAAGCACAGATATTGCAAATGCTGATTCATATACATACATACGTACATCAGTTGAAAGTAGAAAACAATATGAAACCAAAAATGTCCTGATGGTGATGTTACATTAAGGAAAATCATTTTAGAACACGGAAAAGTCTATGAGCTGCTACCAGAGACTTGCTCGTAGTCGTATCGAGTCTCGTGTACCCCGTCAGAAGACCTTAATAATACATTGGAAATTATGTTCATTTTGATCGCCAAGGTACAGTTGAAAAGTTTACATTCAGTTCTGAGCCTCCATATCTGTAAAGTGTGGGCCAAACTAAACATTTGACCAACACTCCAGCTTTCAATCAAAACCTAATACCTTGACGTGTTACATCATCAATTAACATTTCATCACACATCATATGAATGAGGGGTTATTTATTCCTTTTTTTTCCTTTTTTTTTTTAAGGGTGAAGGGGGCAACAAATCATAGAAGAAAGGTGGAGAGGTGTCAGTATTAAATTCTCTGTGACTCTTATCTGGAGTGCAAAGGGCCCCTGATTAAATTAGGGGTGATCTATTAAAAAAAATAAAAATAATAATAATATAATAAAATTACTATAAAACAAAGAAAGCAAATATAGGTGTTCCCTCCGTTTACAGGAAAATGACTAATAAGACTATTAAAAACAAGTCAAAGGTAAATCCCGCCTTGTACAAATAAGCACAGTGGGAAATAAGCATTTAATACAGTGTGTGAATTTAGACAGCCTGAAGAAAAATTGGTTGAGGGTTTGGGGTTGGGGGGGGGGATACTGTAACCCTGAAACTAACCTGTGATAGGTCAGCAGCAATACAGATACAACTTCTTTGTGCCCCACCACAAAAAAGCTTCCAGACCCGTTACCAGCTTAACCCTTTCTAAACTAGTAAATGTTTAAATTTTTGGGCTTGATCTACTGTGCTACCGCATTTTGTGGTGTTTTCTTTAACAAATCTAGCGTGTTTCAAAGTAAAAAACAACAACCAAAAAAAAAATAAAATAAACACAACAACAACAACAACTTTTAAAACCTGCAATTTACACTGTGGCAGATGTTACAACTAGTTTGAGATATTTCTTGGTATATTAACGAAAGTAACCGTGGTGCTATAATAATATCTAGGGCAGATTTACCTAACCACAATAATCAACCCCTCCAGTGTGTTTGCATAGCATTTTATCCTTAACTCTATTACCACCTGGATGGGAATTCACGGTGTGTTCAGTAGAGACAGAAAAAGAGAAACGAGAGCCTCACTGAAATTCAAGTATCTGGCTGCCGAGTTCCTATATGGCATCTGCCTCCCTTATTTCTCAGGCTAACTGAGTAATCAAGAGTTAAGCATCAGCAGTTGTTATGTACTGAACATGGTATGTACATAGGAGGGAGGGTCTGGCACATGCATGTAACGCATGGTAACATGATATGTCCTCTATTATCATTTATGCATGATTAGATAATTCTCACAATACAAACATATACAAAGTAAAAAAGAAACAAAATTGCGCTAATTGTGCCTCCAAGTCTCCATTCATGCAGAGGAATGTTGGAGAAGATACCTAACTCCACAATGTACAAGCTCTCGTCTTCCCCATGCCGACACATTTCATTGAGATACAGCCATCTGTAGAGTTGCCCCCTGCTTTGGCCCTTACCAATATTAACAAATGTGGTGTCAGCACAGAGAGAGGTTGTGACTATTGAGATTCATTTAATAAGGCATTTGACTTAACCAAGACAGTGAGGGAAGCAGAGGTGGGATCCAGATTGAGAATGAGTATGAAATACCAAAGACAGACGAATAACTAATTCAACAACCAAGGCATGTGTTGACTGAGATAACGCTGAAAAGAGGGGCAGGGGGATAAAACCATTCCACCTTTCCAACACTGACAGAATATAATCCATGGCACGTTCTCACGAACATCCCTGACAGTGTCTGTGGTTAAGTGTCAGGTTTATCAACAATGGCATGAAAATGATCCATCTCAAACACAAATCTGGGACAAAAGTAGATCTGCACTTCAAAGGCCTCTTTGTTGGAGAAGAATCTGTTGGATCAAAAAAAAAAAAAAAGAGAGAAGAAGAAAAATGGACACAGTGCCAAGACTCCAGGCATTCCTCTGAGAAAGATCCCATCCACAGCAGGGTGACCCACACATGATTGAGTACTTCAGGGATCCATTTTGATATTAGTGTTCACAACTAAAAAACTCTGTTTCCCATAAAGATTGTACACTCACCCTTCTACTGAGCAGCAATCACACACACTGCTAAAGCCATTTTAGCTAGAATCCCTTAGACTTGTCTTTGGCTTCCCTGGCAGCGTCATGAATATATATTTTTTAGTTTGTACAAGTGTCAATGTGTAAGGGAAACAGCACTGTGCAGAAAACCCCAACAAAACTGGACATTAGGCCTTGGTTGTTTTTTTCGTGAAAGGTACCTCCTCTAGAGTGAAAAATAAGAGAGAGAAAAATAGAAAGGAACGTCTTTAGAAAGCATATAACCCGATCAGGCTATTTCCTTTATCCTGCGCATGTAGTCGTGCAGTTCCTCTGGGTCCTGAAAGCCCATGTCTTGACAAACCCACTGAATGTCCTCTTCGTTGGCAATAGGGATGGAGTTGTAGGGTAAATCCTCTGTGGGAAGGGTAAAGGTGGTGAACTTGACACGCTTGCGTTTGGAGGTTGGCGAGCTGGCATCTTCTCCGTGGTCTTTGGTGGAACCGCCGGAGCTGCCATCTCCTCTGCCGTGGACTTGGCTTTGTACGCTGGTCTGCGAACTGCCACTGCTGTGGTGGTCCCCGTGACAGCATGTCTGTACCCCCTCCAAGGTGTTGCTGGGGCTCTCCACCGTCTGAGGCGAGAGGTCATTCTGGGTGCGCAGGGGTTCCCCGTTACCCAAGAACACCCAGTGATGGGAATGGTCCATGTTGGCTTGGCCTTCAGGAGGGATGCGCTTATGGCGATACTTCAACACAAACACAATGCAGTTTATAAGAAAGACCAGTATGGCGAGACAAAACACGCCGAGGAGAGCATACATGCCGATCTCTAGGTCAGTCATGCTACGGGGATTGTGCACAAACTCGTCATCCTCGTCATCTTCTTCAGTCGGTTCCTCAGAATTGCTCATTGTAGGGAAGTTGGTGTAATCAATGGGCACGCTTGCAGGTTGCTCATTCGATGGCTCATACCCTCCACCACCTACGTTGGGATCGATAGCGGGCTTTCTCGTGTTGGAAGCCATTCTAGTGTCTATTTCAGTCTCTGTATCCACTTCCTCCTCAGAGTCTTCATCTGGTCCAAAGCGAACTTTGACGAACACAGGGGATGAAGCAATGACACTCTTGCGTTTAGTCTTCTGGCAGGTTTCGCTGATGGTCATCTCCACGTGCACTACCTCTCCTGTGCCCTCACTCTCGGCAACGATGACTGGCCACCGCCCCTGGGGTTGTTGAGCCACCGAAACCACCTTATCGTCTGCTGTGGAGGCATTGAGGTTGTAGTCTTTAGGGTCGTACATACTCAGGGGGGCGGCGGTATTGTCACTGTAGTAAACCCAGATGGACAAACTGGCCTCCTACAAACACAAAACGAAAGAAATTGTAAGCATAAATTCAACAAGTAAACAACAGTTAACCTTCGAATTCTGTCTTTGAATTTTTACTTTGTTGTCTGTGATGCACTCTAAAGGGGGGCCCACACTGGATGAGTGTTGGAGATTCATATTTTGTAAATAAAGTGATAAATTATGTTTTTTGTGTGTGCAAACAAAGCACTTGCGCCGCTTCCGGTGTGAGTATGCTGTGCGCGTTTGGCTACCGCTTCACATCGGGACTGTTTGTCTGTTTTGGTCTTGTCCTCTTATTTAAAATGTGTTTTTTTTTACACATGAAACTTTGAAGTGTCTTCAACTGATGGACTTCAATTGCGATTGAGTTTCTGTGATTCCCGCTGGTGCGCTGAGGTGGTGTGTTCCGCTCTGCCACTTGTTGTGGTGCTTCATCCTGCCAAACTTACCTGATTCCACCGACCAGCCTATCTGACTGTGTTCGTAGTGTGGTTGCTGTGGACAAAGCAGAGTCCTGGAGTTTGAACTCATTCAGGCTGTGTGATTTTCGAGATGCAGTTCGACACAGATTGCTCGTTGTACCCACCTCATGAGGGACTAACGTTACTTTACCTACTCCACGTTTACTCTGTTGGCCGCTGCTCATTCTGTTTGGACTGTTGGTCAAATATTTGTTTATTTTTCATCCTGGTCTATGCAACTGATGCTGATTCCATGATCATCTGTGGTGTTTCATGTGTATATTGTTGTTTCTTGTATTTGTCCTGTTTTTTTATGTATTTATGTTTATTGTGAAGTGCTTTGAGCTATATAAATTAAAAGTATTATTATTATTATTTATTATTATTATTATTTCATAAAACTGAGGTTTAACCACTAGAGTAACATGGATTTCTTTTATGATTTCTTTCCCACCGTTCTAGGGCTTAAAAGTAGTAGTTGCGTACGCTGGAGTGACAGAAAGCTCTCAGATTTCATTAAAAAGATCTTCATTTGTGTTCCAATGATGAACGAAATTTCTACGGATTTGGAACGACATGAGGGTGAGTAATTAATGACAGAATTTACATTTTTGGTTGAACAAACCCTTTAAGGCAATGACACAACTAGCATTAACACAACACATACATTTTTCAAATGTGAAAACATTATACAACTTTCTCTTAATGCAAAGAGATTATCCATATTGGATCTCCTGATTTTCAAAACTTCTTTTAACTCTTTCTCCGCCAGCACCAGCATTTAACATTTTCACAGAACTTTCATGGTCCCCAGAATATCTGAACATGCAATGTATCAAAAGAAATAACAGACCCTTAAACAACAAAAATCCTGCTTTATTCTAGCTTAATGCATTTTCAAAATTTTGAGCAGAAAGCTGAAATTTTTTATTTTTTTTAATCAAAGACTACATCTGGATAGGATTCAGAATGATGATCAAAACATAGATGGTCTAGATCAAGTCCATCAACACTCTCAAAGCTTCACCATCCTATAGCTCATCCTGGGTCGACATTTCATTCGGTAACGAGGCAGTTTTGATTTATATGCCTTTTAATGTTGATGATCGTGTTATTTTACATATGCATCTGTTTACATATGCTATTGCTTGTTTCTGCTTCTTCACCTGTGTTTTGAACGGATATTATGGAGTTTTTTTTAGAAGATGTGTTATAGCGCCCCCTATATAACAGTGAAAACGCAGAAAGGCGGAATATTCCATCAATGGCTTGGAAAGAGTTAAATGTTAATTATCCTAAGTTTACTGGTCCATAAAAGACAACTGTCGTGAGCAAGTGAAATACAGCTAACATCAGAGGTGCTTGCCTGCTTTAGCCGTAAGAAACACACTGAGGGGAAGCAGCACTGGCGCGACGCTTGTGTTCTTGTCACCTCATAACAAGCCTGAGCTTGACAGTTGTTTTCCTGCTCTTGCTCTCTGCTAAAAGAACAGCACAACACCTTACACCTGTTGGCAGGCAGACAAAATAAAACCACTCTGCCAGAGTGCTTTTAGTCAGAAATGAAGTGTTGCTTTGCTTTTATATTCAGGAAGAGAAGTATTTATCTTCCTCAGCAACGGCCTGTTGTGAGGCTGTAAAAAATCTCTTCTGTCGCGTCACTAACTTCAAGGTTGTTCTGACATTCGAGCTCAGGCTCTGTCAACACTGCTTGTCAAGATGAAGAGAGTCTTTGATATGCATGATCTGAATAATACATTGAAGATGACATGATGTCCTCGTGGACCTTTTGAGATCACTCTAGCCACTAAATAAAATGACATCAATCACACATGGTCCTTGATTCTTCTACAAGCTTCAGGTTTTGGGACATGAAACTGTAACTTTTAAATAGATAAGTCATTACGTTTCTAACTGCTAAAAGTTTTTGAGCTTTATCTTGAAAGTAAGTTTGAATTCACTGTAACAAACTATAAAAGCAAAGTGTTCTTACATCCAAGACACTTGGAACTTTAAAACGGAATAATCGCTTACACCAGCATACAGCAAAATCAATTATTTAAGGGTGCCAGTTAGACAAAAGAAAGGGGCATCTAAAGTGTAAAAGAAAGAACAAGAAAATCAGTAACACTTGCACAACAAGCTTCAATTTGTTAACATGAGTTACTTTAATTTATTGCCATCCGAATTCAGAATGTCAGTGATTTTCTCCCACTACACGCGTAAAAATCCCCGGCCGAAATAAACCTACTGTTTTTCCACAAACAACCAAGCTCGAGTGGTAATTTAATAGCTGTCTGAATCCACACCACTGAGTTTACAAGAAAAGATCAATTAAAAATCCACTGTTTAAATCCTTTAGACCACTGCTGAGCATGGTACGATAACCCTGGATTTCCACCAACTGCGGAACGGCTGCGGAGTCAATAGGGTTCCATTAAAGTCAACGTGTGTATTTTCACTGACTGCCTAACAGCTGCATTCCGACTCCGTCCCAGATCCGGCGATCCGGAGCAGATATGCAGAGCTTCTATTTTTGCCGGATGCCGGAGAGCTCAGCAGCAATTCAGCACTGGGCAGATTGTTATATCGCACGATCATACGTGAATTTGCGAGATCTCGTGGGTCCTTGTGACTTCAGCTGTCAGTCATGGCCGCAGCCGCTCCGCAACAAATCCGGATCTGGTAGGCATGAAAGGACGGCGGAGCACGGAGCCGACACGCAGCGGAGCCGATACACAGCCATTCCGCAGTTGGTGGAAATCCGGGGTACGATAACGGTTGCACTTCACTGTAATCTGGATGGATTTTAAAGATCTAGTCAAGACTTTTATCACTGAAATGCTAGAAAGTATTTACAAGAACAATATTTCATTACCATTCAAAAGAGAAAGAGAAGAAAAGCACGTAAACATCTGAAATGGGCATAGCAGCAATTATATACGTTAAAATATAAACCAAGCAGCTTTATGTTTACCTCATGTAAAGAAGAGGCTGTATTGACTTATTTCTGCTAATTTTCACATTTTTAAAATGCCATGCCAATAAAAAAAAACAAAAAAAACAAGACACTGCTATTTTATCTTTAGTGCATCTTCCTATTTTTAAAACAGGAGATTTAAATAATCAAATAATAAATAGGATATTGTTTTCCTATTATTAAATTAAATTGAAATTATATTAAAATGTATTTATTTTTTAATGTCATTTACAGAAGACAATCAATCGACTGTTCGTAGGATGACAAAACTCGCTCCTCCACCATTGTAATGATTCCACTAGAGGCGAGCTTGCAGAACCCAAGTGCAGTTTAATTAAAAACAAACAAGATCAAACATAAAACAAAAGCATGGGGTGGCATGAAACTCAACACTTAAACTTCAACGTCAAGGTGAACGTAAACTTCCCAACAGTGGTTACAGGAAACAATACTTGACAAGGACACGTGGCAAACATGAGTGCATAAATACACACAAGACTAATGACAAGACAAGGGACACCTGTGAACAATGAAACAATGAATCAATCAGAACATGACACATAAGACAAGGGAACACATGGCAGGATCACATGACTATGACAGGGAACCACATGACAGATTATGAAACAAGAACATGAAACAAAACCAAAACGTGACAGCCACGAATAAACCACGTGAGAAACATATACCGTCCGAATAGGGCCAATGATACGTCATGACATTTCAAGTTTGTAGAAATTAATAATAGTTCATGTATTGTCAACAAACATGAAGTAACAGCAAATAAAAGTATATGTACTAATTAACTTCAAGACTAGGTTCAAAATCTAGGTTAAAGTTATTTTATACATTCACTTTTGTTAACTGTTAATTCATGTTCGTTCACACATTAATGGTAATTTATTCTAAACGTAAAGCTTAATGCATATATAGAAATTATAATTATCTTTTAATACATTATTAAATTATATAATATATGCTGTAAAGAATTATTGTCCAATGTTCATGATGCCTAATGCATTAACTAATCCCAACGAATTGAACGTCATTGTAAAGTGTTAACAGAAAATCAAACAATAAAAAACTGAAGCCAGAAACGATTGCAAAACTGCGGTTATTTTGTGACTGCAGAGGTGAAGTAGGCAAGTGCACTGAAGGATTGAAATGATGGACTGGTAGTAATGGAGGAGGAGGAGGGTCATCAGTGATGTTTATTCCACAGTCTCCACAAGCACTTAGGCTGATACATTACGCTAATTAAAACCAAAGGTGATGAAGCACAGAGCGGGGGAGAACCGCTGGATTTTAATGCGTGAACAGAAAGCAGCCACCCTCGTCTGATGTTGGTCACAGGCTAAGTACAGAGCAGGAAAAAAAGGCCCTGAGCTCTCGCGGCAGGGCTCCGTGACCTGCCCAAGACATCGTATAAATTAGCCCGGCAGCATCCGAGGTCTTCACTTGAAAATACGAGTGAATGCGCTCCAATTAATGCTTTGAGAAAGATTATACAGCAAATGCACGGAGCTCCCCTGATGACACTCGAGAACGCCAGAGAACAGAGGTGGCGGTGGCTTCTTAATAAGCGAGATGCTTGCTCATTTGGTGTGCTGATATTAAAGGAGATTTGAATATGTCTGAATGCCAAACTAGCCTTTATTAAAGTAGTGAGGACCGTGCTGAGGCTAATTTGCCAATGGTGTATAACCTTCACGGAGACTCGATTCATCAATATGAGGCTAAGTCCAGCCAGTGTTAACTCTTGAGGAGCAGAATAATCCTGAGCAACAAGGAGGAATTTCACATAAATGTCACTTGCATAATTAGTTGCAGGAGGCCAAAGGTTAGATAGAGCTTTTGCATGGACTCAGCTGCAGAGGGGTATATGATGATACTGTCATATTTAGACAGTTACACAAAGATGCAAGTTTGTATTTTATGTATGAATTAACTAAGATTCTTCAGTGTGTTTCTTGCCCCTAAACAAGTGTGATCATTTTAGTTTCACAATATATGACTTGACACTGCACCTTCATTCAGGGCCAAAGAATATTACAGGTCTTTTCAAAGAATTTATATTTCACACAGATTCACATACAGTAGATGATACCGTGACAATTCAACTAAAATATGCACTTCGGATGGTTTTACATGGTCTGTAGCTGGTTTAGTCTACTCATAAGATGGTCTATGCTGGTTTGTGCGTTGACTAGCTGAAAATGGGGGCCAGAATGAGTTGGAAGACCATCTTGAACAAGTTTATTAGAGCTTGGAACAGTGTTATTTTAGTATGATTAATATACTATGATAGTTTTTTTCACATTTAGAATTAGATTTTGTGTTTATATTTAGTTTTCTCTTTAAATATAGTTAATGTTTTAGCAATTTTGTTGTGTGTTTTTGTCCTTTTTATTCATTTAAAAAAAGAAAATCCCTATTTATTCATTTTTATTTATTAGTTTTAGAAAATGAGAAATGTAGCTTTGGCACTAGCTTAGGGTCTAACTACTTCCCAAATATTTTGGGCCAAATTTTTGTACATTTTGGGTGATTTTTTCCCCCACACCTTGTGATTACAAAAATTAGCAGCCTACAAAAAATAGCTCATAAATCTCTTGTTATGCTATATTCTCATCAAAGAGTTCTACAATCAATCAGTTTAAAAAATAAATACAAAACGTGTCCTAATTGAAAGAAAAGAATTTGACAAAAAGATTGAATAATATAGCATGACGATGGATTTATAAACTTTTTTTTCTATAGGCCAGGAACACCACAAGTGTGACTTCGTTCCATTTTTTTTACAAAATAAAAGCATTTTGAAACAAACTTCCTGGTTAAACATTAAAGCACACCAGTGTGATAAACAGTGTAAATATTTTTGTTGAATAATGACAAAATTATTCACAAATAATGCTTTTTTCACTCAAAAAACTGACTTGCATAAGCTCAGATCAATGAGGCCTACGATCAATCGGTTCCAAAGAGAAATGCAGATCCTGTCTTTCTTGAAATAAAACAAGTTGACCAAAAGATTGATTCCAATGTTTGGAGATAATATGAGTGATTTACAGGCAATTTTTTAAAAGGCCGGTTCATTTTTGACCGGGAACACCAAAGGTGTAACAGGGTTTTCAACACAGCGTTTTCATAAGCCTAAGGTTTGTATATTTTATTCAATTTCAGATGATGTTTATGTTATTTCACGTTTTTTTTTTGTGTTCATGATACCTTGCCATGGATCAGCAACAAATCAAATATACTGCACATTCAAAAAATCTGTATTTTGTTTAAAATGAAACAACATACTGTCAAGAAAGCCAGATGAAATGTCATTTATTCTAGAGGGTGTGAAAAACAATGAAGGGATCAGCTATACCTGCTTAAGAGTGGAGAGTGTCTGCAGGCCAGTTGCCTTGGCAACCATGGTATGGCTGTTGCCAGGGCTTGGTTGAAGATTAAGTGCCAGTCCCGAGATGGCATGAACACGAAGCTCCGCAATGGACACTTTCTCGTCTACCACAAAGAACTGCGTTTCACCCAGTACCGCCTCCACTGCCAGTGGGGATTCAACCTGAAATCAACAAAACAAGATGAGCTTTCACACTCCCAAAGACAATGGATGAGTAAAGACAGTCTAGATGGAAGAAAGAATGGGGAGGAGTAAAATTACAATGCCTGTCAAATAGAAACATTTAGTGAGTAATCCCACATATTCAAGATGCAGCCCACTGAGTAAAGGAAGCATGGGAAAATGTTTCTTTTCTCCAGAGGACAGCCAGCACTCGGCCTCCACATAAATCCTGACACCTCAAACCCATTATGTCACCGTTTCTTCACCTCCTTCCAGCGTGAAAGGTCACCGGGGACTTACCGAGTGAAAAGTCAAGTGGGGCGGCACAACCAGGAGGGTCAGAGAATCTCACTTTTTTTCCCTGTGTGTCTCTGCTGAACCATGAGACCCTGGGAATCCCAAGAGCCACACAGCGCCAAGTTAGATAAAATGTGCCTCAATATAGGGGTAGTTTTTCTCTTTTCATAATTCAGAAAGATTTATTTAAACTAACATTTTGCAAGACAAGGATGAGGCAGCCTACGTGGAACGTTTTTGCCTTGAGAAAGACACAATAAGAGGGAGAAGTACATAGAGATTGGATGAATTTTAAAAGGAACTGAATTGTTGCCAGCAGCCTACACTTCAGTCTCTCAATGACAAACAGAATTATGACTAGTAAAGAACACTAAAAGTTGGCAGAAATTGAAGTTGTTTTTGCTTTCCTTTTACACCATGTGCGAATATCAAAATGACATTTGCAAAGTGAGCTCATTATCTTATCTTTTCAATTACAGCTATACTGAATAAAGAACAATAATAAAACCTTCTTATTATTGTCTTAATCACAGCTGAGTCAGAGCTGGTTACACTTATCCACACACGAGGGAGCAAAGCGAATTTTGCTCTTGATAATTTAGCCCAATAAAGTCCATAATGACTGGTAATAGTGTTCAAAAATCTCCAACCTCTATAGCAAACATTTTCATTTCCAACCTGCTATTACTTCCCTCTTCAAAATTAGCCATCTCCAGCTAAAAGCCCTCAACGCTGATGTAGGTTTATGAACTAGCAATACTGCTGATTATACTTCGTCTGTGAAGTGGCAATGCTCAACCATCTTTTGGCATAGAAAAGCCATATTTTAGCCTCATCTCTCGGGGAAGAATATGATGCTGTCTTGGTGTGTGTAAGCTCAACCCAGACTTTTCCTAATCCAGCTTGCGACCCATATATCCCAGATGCACACTGTTTGTGTCCCAATGCACTAATGTTTAGGAGAATGTTCAGTTCATTGACCATCCAGTCCTATACAATTTTCTCTCCTTTCCTCCGGGTAGTGATGAATGTATAATTGAACTAAACTGTTTTGTTCCTGCATTTTTTATTTCCCGAGGCAAGCTTCAAAGATGCAGCGCATTTGAAGGAGAGAAAAGGAATGGCAGATAGAAAAAGGGGAACTAAAAACAAATTCTTGCCAGAATGGCTAGTTTGTTTGGTATCCAGGCGGTTGCAATTAGTTTTATTATACTTGCTGATATACCTTCTTTTGATGTTTGCATTATAACCAGAGCATTGCATGCATGAATAGTGTGCTCAAAGGCTAAAAAGGGACTGCCTATTCCCCCAAAACCTAATTACTGTACTTGGTAAACCTGGCGAGCCAATTAAGTCATAGGAAATACAAAGAATCAGGCTCAGAGGTTAAGTTTTGTACACTTCATGCTACTGTAGATTGATTCACAGGACCATTACAGTTCAGTCGATGCTGAGAAGGGGTCAGCAATACCTTCCGCTGTTCATAAGATTATCAAAACAATGTGTCACGAGAGACGTTCAAAGCTTAACGGCGGAGCGTCTTTGTGTTCAGGCCAAAGTGACGGGTGGAGGATGAGCGCTCTGGCAGAGAAAGATCAAAGACCCACCAAATAAGCTAAAAAAAAACCCTGGTGTGGTCGACTAATAAACAACATTATTCATACCTTTCCCTTGTTTCTTTTTCTTTCGTGTTTGGAAGGGTGAAATGATGCTTCTGTGCTCAGACTTGTTTATTTTCAGCTTGCATTCAGCAAAAACATTGGAAATCTGCATTGGCCATTAATTATTAATAGCCTTTGCCGTTTTCCCTAGTTAAATTAGCAAACTTTTTATTTTATGCTCAAATTTGTTTATGGGCAAAAACAGACAGCACTGTGGAGAGGTGTGATGAAGCTGTCATGAACAGTCAAATCTCTCTCTGTTTGGACACAATGAACTGATTGTGTGCTGATTCAATGGAGAGAAAACTTAACTTTCAAGAATGATTCCCCCAATTTAACACTATTGAAGTTTTTATAAAGCACTGATAATTCTCTTCCCAAACATCCCAGTTTCTGAATAGCCTACTGGGACTTAATATGCATATGAATAGCTTTCTAACAGGGCAGTAAAAGACAAAGACAGCAGCAGGGCTAACTTAGATAAATAAAAAATGAGAATTTGAAATATTGATTTAGGACCCCTATTGATTTTATCAATAAACTACATTTATATTCTTAGCAGTCTGTCTGTTTAAAAACACTTAGATAATTATCAGGTTGACTTTGGACTATGATGAATTGTAACAAAAGAAAAGAGAAAGGATGAGAAAACAAAACTAAACTAACAATTTCTCATAATTCCAAGTACAAACTTTACTTTCACTTTCTTCCCTGATGGTATGTTTTGACATGTTATAGCACTGGCAGGGTGGCCTATTTTATTTTTATTTTTTACTTTGCTCTGATTTTATCATACTAGCTGATAAAAAAAATAAAAATAAAATACAATAAATTAGACCACCATGCCAGTGTCTAAAACATAACATCAGGGAAGAAAGTGAAAGTAAAGTTTTTTACTTGGATATAGTATGAGACAGTAAAAGGGATTGAACAATTGTCCCTTACAAACTTTGCATCATGTCTTGACAGGTATAAAAACAATGAGTAAGGACCGGTGTCCAATAATATTGGATGAAGAGAATGTAATAAAACTAAATTAAATTGCTGCATTGTAATATGGTATCGAGAGCTCCATTCACATCTCCCCCCATTATTCCATCAATCCTAAATTTATAAGGTCCATTCTTATTTGTATTCTACCTTCAAAGTGGATGATCCAAGCTCATTGGCCACAAGCACCGTCCTGTCCACCAGTTCAGCCACCCTGGCGTCCACCACCTTCAGAGAGTCTTGCACCAGCTCAGTCACATCCACTTGCCAGTCAGGACCCAGCATAGTGATCATCTGGTTTGTGCCTTCAGTAGAAGTAGTGTGGAACTGGGTCAGAACCTTAACCTGGGCCCTCTGGTACTGAAGCGTACATCCACGGCTCACTTTACGGTCATCATCATCATCGTCATCGCTGTCTCTGGCCGTTCTGAGGAGATGAGTGAGAGGTCATTGTGAGTTAGATAAGAAATTCACACCAGAATATATGTGCCATTCATATGCATGTTAGTGTGACTTTTCGTCTCTCACTGTCTGTCTGTCTGTATCCTTCCATCCATCCATCCAATATACAGCGGTCAACATTTGAAATGGATCAAAACCTTTCAACAAAGTTATACATGAATTTTGAACAATACCCATTATTGTCTTATGACAACTTTGATTAACTTTTTTGATCCATTTCAAATGTTGACTACTGTATATATATATATATATATATATATATATATATATCGCCAATCCAATATATATTTATATATTTAAAAGGAGGTGTTGGTGTACATTTTCTATAGAGCTACAGCAACAGTTATTCATCCAATAATCTGCAAATGATGCACAAAATATAAGCATATATAAGACATGCATTCAGACTCATTGCACAGATGAGGGCACTTTCTATATAGTGAATGTTACTGAAGTGTACTGTACCCGCTTCTAAAACTGATGAGTAAATTGCGTTCAGGACAGATTTTTTGGCATGCTTGTGCCATTACCTAATTAATTTGCATTTCTTAAGTGCATTGGGTGTTAAAATAGCTAATGTGTGCATATAAACAATGCTCCATCATGAATTCCCTCCAAAATTTGTTTGTTGTTTGTTAGAACTGCATAACAGTATGGAAAAGTGCATCATCTGGAGACCTGTTTCAAAGAGTTTTTGCATCAGTGACTCTTACATGCCTCACACATACCATCACATTCAATCTATCTAATCTGCTCCCCTGGCAGTGTGTCACCATGTGAAGAAAGCGAGAGGAAGCAGGGTAAGGGCTGGGTGGATCTCGAGAGATTCACCCATTCTACACACGTAACTAATTAATCAGATAACTGGAGATGTAGAGACAGCTGTCTGAGAACACATGTGACTGACAACACATACCCATCGATAAGCCTAAACTGAACTGAATGTAAAGCATTGCGTTATCATGTAAGGAGACACAGTTACTTCTCAGCAACAAAGAGAGATTAACAGGCACACAAACACAGAAGTAGAAGACTTATAATAGTGGAAAGCTGTTGTTGATCAGCCCTTTGCTCTCTTCTGAGTTAAACACACGGAAAAACAAGAGGCTCTTGCATCAGTTGAAGAACCTGGCAGACAGAAGCTCTCTGTGTTCTCGAGGACAGTTGTACTCTCTCGTCTTCTCACACAGGTTAATGCGAGTTTCAGACCAGAAGAACACACCTCAAGAGCAGAGCCTTGCTTGAGGCTGTTAAGAGAACTGGAAATTTCACGCACGGAAACTTGCTCATCCAATAAAAATGAGTGTCAGGTTTTTTCAGACACATCACTGTTTCACCAGTTTAGTGAGCTACATCAATCAATTGGTGTGGAAGGCCAATGCGAGAAACCTGCCCACTGAAACCTCTTAACATTGAGCAATGTAGTGGAATGAAATGGACGGAGCAGAAGAGGAAGGAACTGAAAGAAGGGAAGAGAGAAAAGCAGAGAGAAGGCATCCAAATTCAGTTAATTGTTTAAAAATCTATAAAATAAGTGTCAGGTTAGATCAGATAAAAATTATCTACACAAAACTTTAGGTTACTTATGTAACCCCAATTCTCTGATAATATCTCACTATGGGATCACCTCTGGGCGTGACAGTTCTGGAAGTACCAATCACGACAGTGATGCAGGAGTCCCACCTCCCTCATATATACCGCTGCTAGTGGTCACTACTTCATTCTCTGCATATCTCTTCTCCGTGCACTGCAAGGAGGGACGTGTGGTGAGATACCTCACTCATGTTATCATAGAACCGGGGTTACGTAAGTAACCTAAAGTTCTCTTTCAAACATTCGCTCGGTATCTCACTATGGGATAAAGACAACTCCCGTATTGCAGATACGCTTTCCGAAGCAGGCATGTCAACCAACTCAGTGATGTATGCGACATAAACACTCCACAATGAGTGTTTTTTACACACTTAAGACGGAATGAGCCAGTGATGGCTCAGTGACATCCAGTCTATAAAATCGGACAAATGTGTGAGGCAAAGCCCAACTTGCTGCTGCACATATGTCCTGAACTGAAATGCCAACAGTGCCCATGAGGTAGCCAAACCTCTGGTAGAATGAGCCCTCAGCCCTTCCGGAGGACAGAGACCCATGCCATTATAACCGAATATAATAGCTTCCCACTACCCAGTGGGACAGGCGCTAATGCGAAAAAGGTTACCCTTATGATAATCAGCCCATGAAACAAATAACTGATTACTCTTCACTTTTGTTCTGTCCACATAGTGACGCAACGCACGGATAGGGCACAAGCAATGAAGCCGTGCATCCTCTGAGAGGAAAAAGGCTTCGGATGTAAAGCCAGTAAATCCACCTGTTTACAGGTGAGAGCTGACTCACTCACTTTTGGTACAAACTCTGGATTCGGTTTGAGAGTTCCTCTCAAGTAATCCATAGCAAACTGCATACAGAAGTTATGAACCGATAACGTGTGAAGTTCACTAACCCGCTTTGCGGTCAAAAGAGCCAATAATAAAAAAGCCTTTAGCGAAAGGAGCTTTAATTCAATACTCTCTATAGGCTCAAAAGGTGGCTGAGATAGTGTATTAAGGACCACAGACATATCCCACGACAGAATCAATGGCTTTAAAACCCTGTTCAAATGCCGTGCACCTCTCATAAACCAGCATACAAGAAGGTGTTGACCTATAGTGTTTCTGTCAACCCCCACATGACACGCAGGAATTGCGGCAAGATAAACCTTAACAGTTGAAAAGGCTCTGCCCTCATCCAAAAGTTCCTGCAGAAAATATAATACATCCGCAACAGAACAGAGAAAAGGAACAATGTGTCTGTGGGCGCACCATCGCTCAAACACAGTCCATTTCCGATCATCTGCAGAGCACGTTGAAGCTGCTTGTGCGTTCTGAATTGTTTCAATCACCCTCGGAGGCAAACCTGTCACACTCAAGTTTAACCTCTCACGGGCCAGGCCCAAAGAGACAATTTGTCTGGGGCTGGGTGAAAAATCTCTCCGCGCGCATGTGAGAGAAGGTCCCTGCGCAACGGGTGAGGCCAAGACTGGTCGCAAATGAGTTGAATTATCTCCATCAACCACAACTTCCCTGGTCAATTCGCGGCAATCGTTATGACTGAGTGACTGTACTCTCTTACCCTTCTTAAAGTTGGAAAGATCAGACTCCGCGGAGGAAACGTGTACAGTAGTGCGTTTGGCCACGGGTGCGCCAGAGCATTCACACCCACAGGCGCACCGTCTCTTGCCAGAGAAAATAATAGAGGACACTGGGTGTTTTCGTGCAAGGCGAAGAGATCTACGGCAGCTTGGCCGAACCACTCCCACAACTGGCTCACTACCTGATCCACTCACTAGTCCATTCTCCATACAGAGGATTTCCTCTGGACAGGAGATCCGCCCCCACATTCATTATTCATATGGTTTACCCGTAGTGAATGAAAATGCTTCATGCCCCACACAATTATTTTCTGTGCCAGACTGTGAAGCAGACGGGAACGTGTGCCTCCCTGGCGATTTATGTATGCCACCGTCGTTGTGTTGTCTGACGTGTTCAAAATGTGGTGGTTCCACCACACCAAGAACCACACAAAATGGTTCAGTGCCAGAAACACTTAACAGTTTCAGGAAGTTTATGTGTGCGTTTTGTAGCGAGACGGACAATTTCCCCTTCGCTATCCTGCCCTCACACACTGCACCCCAACCTGAGAGTGATGCATCCCTTGTAACCACCTTTCTCAAGAGAAACTGCTCCCAGGTTGAGATGGCGTTTTGGACACAAACCCTGCGCCACCATCCAATTCTGAAACTCCCTCATTTGCAATAGTCCCAGTGGAATGACAGAAACTGTCGAGGCCATCAGCCCCAGTAAACACTGTCTGAATGAAACTCTGTTTCCTTTCTGAAAAAGGGATAGACAGCCGCGAACTGACCTGACGCGCTCCTCGGAGAAGAAACGCTTGATAGAGGTCCGAGTTCAGTCTGAAACCCAGGTAAGTTATCTCTTGTGTAGGCACCAAGCAGCTTTTTGTTTTGTTTATCTTGAAACCTAAGCTCTCCAAATGAGACACAAGCATTTTTGTCTCTCTCTCTGCCTATTACCATGACGGCGCGCACAGCAGCAGATCGTCCAAATATGCGGACACTCTTAGACCCATTACTCTCAGCGGTGTGAGTGCTGCTTCCACACATTTGCTGAAAACCCTGGGAGCTAAAGACAAACCATACGGGACTGTCATAAGCTCGTAGTCTGTGTCTCGATAGGCAAACCTGAGGAATTTTTTGTGTGCCTGGTAGATGCTTATGTGAAAATATGCATCTTTCAGATCGACTGACATAAGCCAGTCCTTGGGACGAACAATTTGAGATAACGTCTTTAAGGTCAACATTTTCTGAGGTGTTTGTTGAGGTTCCATAAATCCAGAATAGGACGGTTTTCCCCTCGGCTGAACTGGCTTAGACTGTGGCTCAGTGACTGACCACTCCACTGGGGGGCTTCAAACCTGGGCCGAGGTGATTGAGAAACTCTAACGGTGGATCTGCGAGGAAGGCAAGTTTGGAAAGCCTAATCCTGCCAGGCCCATGCCCACGCACCTCTGGATGTTCTCAGGTTGAGATCTTCAATAACACAAATCTCTTCCCAGAGGGCTGGGTTTGGTGTCCCAGCATCCATTTGCCTCCCTATCTCTTCCATAAGCTCTGCTTGATAAGCAGTGAGGAGAGAGGTGGCATTAAGAGCCCTTACTGCCAGAGCAGAAGAACGATAAATCTTCTGAGGCTGTTGGACGCTCAGTGCATCCTGGCAATGAAGCTGGCTGGAAAAGGAAAAGGAAAAGGCTGTCCTGCGGTTAGGGTGGAGATGATGTCCAACTGACAGCTCGACGGGAGGCTCGTCTGCTGTGACGGCTAGTCTATGGAGAGTTTTTCCGCCGCCCTCCGGCACATTTCCAGTAGGTCAAGTTCTGCCTGAGCCGGGGAGGGTTAACCTTCGCTTAACGCGTTGCCTGGGCAGGAGGTATTCGGCGGGAGGATTGCGTTGTCGTCATCCTCCTCACCATCGTCCTCCAACAGACGAGTGATGGCCTCGTCATCATCAACGTCCTCCTCTCTTACATCCGTAAAAGGATCCATAGAAGGGAAGGTAGTTTGGGGGCGGCGGAGAAAAGCAGGGATCTCCCTTGTTAGTGGCCGCGACTCGCACTCTTCTCTCTAGCACCCTCGATGGGAAGAGAGAACAGTGAGGACAGCCCTCGGGGTTAGCGAGGGCTGCCTGAGTGTGTCTAATCCCCAGGCATGCGATGAACAAAGGTTGAGGATCCTTGCCTGATATCATTGAACCGCACGTACACGGAAGTGGAGTTTTCTGGTTTCGGTCCGCCGCTAGCAGAACTTGTAGTTGCCATAATAATAATAACCGTATCCAAGCTCACCACAACGTGCAACTCAGAAAAAGGAATATCTACGAGAATTCGCCATAACACGTTAATTCTCGTAGTATACCAGAATCAAATAAAATCACCGTTGCAGTGGAAAAAGACCCGCTAACAAAAACAGCTGCGTTCGGTGATGTACCTTGACGGCTCGTCTTAGAACAGTTCAACAACAATTTTGAAGACAGGTCCTACTGAAGGATAGCTTCCAATTTTGATCTTCACGGGGAAGAGATCGAAGAATGAAGTAGGGACCACTGGCAGCGCTATATATGAGGGAGGTGGGACTCCCGCATCACTGTCGTGATTGGTCTGTCAACTGACAGACGTGGTGTGATTGGTACTTACAGATCTGTGTCGCCCAGAGGCGTTCCCATAGTGAGATACCGAGCGAATGTTTGAGAGAGAACAGTAGTGTTCACAAATTTACGCTTACATGTGAAATTCACTTTGTATTAAATGGTGAATAAGTAAACGAATGAGTGGGTTTTTGCACAGAATATGCATGAATGTGTAAGCAGTACATAAATGCTTCCACAAAACTGACTGAATTTATCCTCTTAATGTCTGTTTCTAATCTTATTGTGAATGATACATCTGTCATAACGTTCACAAGTTTGGGGTCAGTGAGATTTTTTTTTTAAAGGATATACTGAATTGATCAATAGAGAATAAAGACATTTATAATGTTGCAAAAGATTTCTATTTCAAATAGATTTTCAACATTGATAAGATTTTTTTTCTTTAGCATCTATTTGATTATGTGGCACTGAAGACTGGTCACAGGAATAAATTACATGTAATATTAAATGACAAAATATATTAAAACAGAAAACAGTTTAAAAAAAAAATGGTAACAAACTATATATACTGTCAGACTCCTACAAAAATCCCACTGGGTTATTACAATTAATGTCAAATTAATGTTTGGAAATGTAAACACACTACTAACACACTACAGCAAAAGATATAAATAACTGTCTTAAACCTTTTTTTTTTTTTTTTTTTTTGCAGGGTGGGGTGGGTGGGGGGTTGGGGGAAAGTACTAAAGTGCCTAGGACGCACTGTACCACACACACACACACACACACACTTTCAAATCCAATCAACAACCTTGTTTGATAAGCAATTTTATGCAGCAATACATAAGTGAATCTTATTAGGTTCTCTTAAAAACAACTGATTTTTGTAGGTAAAAAAATCCAGAATATGTTCTGCTATTAGTGTCATCCACACAAAATCATAAGCGTGCAGAGATGACACAGGTTATTATTTTTTATTTTAAAATTATTCTATTAAAAAAGGAACTGAAAGGAATCATGAGATTAATCAGGATTAGCTGGTGCCATGGCTGGGTTTTATGCACCGTAGCTCAGCACTGTGACAAGATGTCAAGAATATCAGCAGAGACAATATGTTACGTTTTGTCATCTTCTCTTTCCTTCCATGGTGACAGCTACTCTCGTATGTCTTTTGGTGCCATGCTGACTTTTAAGTCATTACTATAGTAACCATATAAATTCAATAGATCAGATCTCTTCACTAGCAAAATGACAGTGCAGGCACCGGGATAAAGATTGCATCTGAAAAACAAATCAGATTTCGAGCCGATCACACAGAGATTGTATGTGTGAACAAAGCCTTAGAGATCTTAGGCCCTGGGAGGAAGCTAAATCAAAGACATTCAAATTGAGGTCAAATGCAAATGTAATGACACGCTTGTATTGTGTGTGAATTGTCCGTATGAAACTTATAGACTTTGCTTATAACGGCTTGATAATAGTGAACCGCAAAACACTATCTAGATTTTCTAGCAGCTATATATGATGTTTTTAAATGTTCCAATTGTATTTAATATATCAAAGCTCTATAGCTGAATTTGTAATATGACTTATTTCTACCTTTGCATAGTATATGCGTCATACTGCCAGCCCTACATGAAGGCTAGATGTAGATTGACGATTTGCACCCAAACAGGATTAGCATAACCAAATCAGATCATATTTCCATTTTAATGGCCCATTTGAATGAATTTAATTAGAGATTTACATCACAAAAGAAAGACCTCTGTAAGGGAGCAATAATGATACCAGTGAGTTACCAGAATGTTTTCCATAATGATTAATTCTGGAGAGGTTCCTCATGAAAAATGCCTGTGCTGATATTCTGCCGTGCACTGTACGACAACACCGCAGCTTCAATTTGTCAAAATCACAGTAAATGGGCTGTATGAGAAATGACATTCGGGTCTCATGCGGCATCAGCTCCATGGTCTCATTGTAACTAACACAGCCCTTAGTGACCTAGCATTAAAGCTTTTAACAACTACACTAATTAAAATATTACACCGCTTTATCACCCTCACATCGCCTACAAGTATTACGTTTAAATGAACAAGCAGCAAAATAAAAGAAAACATGCAATTAAAGATGCTACGGGAGAAATTAATATGCATTTATAAAACGGTTAGTTCCAGACCTTGATTCTGATTGGTCAATAGCTGTTTTTTATTCACGATAAAACACGTCTATGACCGCTTCACCCACCGGTTCTATGTATCACTCCATAACACTCACGCAATCACTCTTAGCAACGTAAACATATGTTCTGAAGATTATAGAGTAACGTTAGAGTATTGTGAGAGATCGAGTAACAAGGGGTTTTCGTTGCGTCTTGTTTTACCGTATTCACAAGTTTCAGTCGTTTCAATATAAAAATGTCTTCTCTAGTGTACTGACTGACTCACTCATAAAGACAGTCTTTGCCACCATTTAATGGCGAAATAATGTATGTAACTTCTGTTGATGTTTACGGTCAGGGACTATTTTTTACAGCGGAAGGAAGGCTTTTAGTGATTTTACAAAGTTGCATTGATACATATTTTTTGGCTTTAAAGGTGCATTGCGCAAGTCTCTGAGTTTTTGCAGAACTATCCCCCCTCTGGCGACAAGCGAAACTGGAACCAGAGGTGTGCACGCTCATGGACCACACGCTAAAGCATTACACATTTTACGCATCGTCATTTGTTGTCATAGATTTGCCGTATCAGACATTAGAGACTGGGCTATATCTTACCGTTTTATCAAGAAAAACGACAACTGAGGATCCCGTTTGAGCCCTAGAGCAGACCGGAGATCTCTCCATTTGTTGAAAGCCTTCCCGATGTTGACTCTCGTCTTATTCCGACGCCTGTCTGACTCCAATTTGGCCCTTTTGGTGGCACTAGACAAAAGTTTTCTTTTCTTTGTCTTACGAGGAGTTTGCGTTGGGGTTTGGAATGAACTACAAGCCGGTCTCTTTGAATCCATCTTCTACCTTTGTCGAAAGTTGACTAAAGTTTTGTCGCTTGAGTTGTCTTCGCTGATACGGAGAATGGCGGTGAATACACAAACCTGCCAGACATAGCCAGGTGAGCGTGAACGCGCATGACGTCACGCCCAGTCTCAAATTCCGTCCCAAATCCCTCTTATTTATTTTACTGTACAGGATTATAGAGGCAATCGCAGTGATCAGAGAAGGGCTCATTCAGCCCATCAGGCAATTGTTTAAGCATGTATGGGTTAGAAAAACAGGTATTTTTAACATGAAATGTTGCGCAATGTACCTTTAATATTTGCATGGTGTGGTAACCGTTTTATAAAAGCAATAAGATCGTGAATTAGACACGGCTGAAGGGGTTGCAGCCTAACAACGCCCTTCAGTCATGACTGGTTCACAATACAGCACAGTACCTCATGTACCTTATTGCTTACAAACAGCATTAAGAGTGCAAGAATATTTGAAAGCACAGATATGGTGGTGTCTTACCTGCGGTCGGGTAAGATTGGCACCCTCCAGCCCTTGATGAAGCTCAATCTGTTGTCTGAGAGCTCCACTTTAAGGGGCAGTTTGGGCACCCAGACAGTGAGCTCAAGAGGGGCACTCAGGTGCTCATAGCTGAAAATCACCCGAGCGTTCATGGAGCCACGCGTCTCTTTTCCATTCACAAACACATAGTCACAGTTCATGGACACCTGTTGAGGAGAGCAAAGAGAGGTTTGATTGCTTTCACTGCATCCTCTGGAGAGTCTGCACAAAACAAAAGCTCTTCACGGGCAACTGCAAGGATGTTGGTTTGTAATAAGCCTGCGAATTAAAACACTTGAATAAATCAAAATTAACCACACTTCAATATTTGCTATGAAATCCTCTCAAAATGATGCAGACTCCACAGCAGACTACCTGATAGTCTTCACAGCAATGCTTCACGCTCAGATGGGGACCGAAAGGGCATTTTTTTAGCATCTCGCATCATGAGCAACATGCTTTTGTCAAGTTTAAAACCACTGCATTGTGCTACGTTCAGCTGTTTTTGAACCAAGAATGCATCCTATATGAACAGCACTCCACTATTCTGTAAGTATGGTTTTGTCATGCCAAGTAGCCTGCAGTTTTGTATGGGTAAGGTGTTAAATGCATGATTTTTTTTTTATATAATAATTGTACTAAATAACTAATTAAACGACAGGCATAGTTTCAAATTAATGTTCTTTTAAATCAATTAGCACCAGGGTTAAAGTGTCATTCTGAGTCACTTTGAAAAGCATCAAGTAAACCATGAAAATAATCCATTCAAACGTTTTTTTAAATTGCAAAAGAGGTCTTTTTACTTGAAACATGTTTCCTAAAATAACACCCCATAGGAACTGAGTCTGACAGCTTTTTTCCTGAGGCATTGTTTTGTTTTTGTTTTTTTCGAAGCAGCAGTTGTTATTCACTGCATTCTGCCTTTTTTTCTGAACACACAAACAGACACATCAATGAACACACTACACACACATTTTTAAATCTCCAAGTTGTGGAAATTTCATTAACGCACCCAAAGGGTTACCAAAGAAAACTAAAAGAATAGTTCCCCTCCTGTTATTCCTTCTGGTCTGCCAACACATTTCATATGTACAGTCAGCAGTCTTTAATAGTAAATAATTTACTGTAATAGATAGCTGAAGCTTTGCTTTGGGGTCCCATCTATGATTTATCTAGGGGTCTAAGGCAGCTGACACTGTAATCAGAACCTAATCTCCCTCAAATGGAGGTCGGGAGCTGCAGTCCATCCAAGACTGGAGATTCATCATAGTGGGGGATATCTGTGTAATAAAATATGTAGGACTGCTAGACAGCTCCCTCTCTTATCCATACCATCAATATGGGGAATTGATCAGAGGATGGCTCTCTCCCCAGTAGCCTTTAGCAGAATCTGCGGGGAAACTCTGCTTGCCCACTTAATTTCTTTTTTAAAGGGACTGTTATTCAGCCAGGGAAACTATGAATAATACTGCTGAAAAAAAACTGACATACGGTGAAAGAGCAGAGAGGATAACAGCACAGGAGGTACAGGGAGCGCTTTTCATGTGCAAATGAAACATTTCCTTGCTTGGCCTAAATCTAGATGAGAGAAACCTCACTAGTAAAGTTTTGATAGTAAAAAAAAAAAGTCTTACTTTTAAGATTTTTTTTCTCCTATTTCATCATAATATGTAGTACAGATGCATAGGTCAGTTGTGAAACTCTTCCAAGTAGCTTTATGTATTCTTTCAAGCCAGCTGCAGAGCCAATACATTTATTTTTCTTATCTACACAACCTTATTTGTTCCCATCCCAAACTGCTCCATCTCAATACAGTGTGCTAGATAGCCTTCCTCCTCCCCAGCACCACCTGTCTAGATCTGCTATGGGGTTCTCCTTACTTTACCTTGCAGCAACCATTCCACCAAGATCAATCATACCTACACTAAATTCTTATCATTAAAGGATTAGTTCACTTTAAAAAAAAAACTTTTGCTGATAATTTACTCACCCCCATGTCATCCAAAATGTCCATGTCTTTCTTTCTTCAGTCGAAAAGAAATTAAGGTTTTTGATGAAAACATTCCAGGATTTTTCTCCATATAATGGACTTCAACGGGACCCAAACGGTTCAAGGTCCAAATGACAGTGTCAGTGCAGCTTCAAAGGGCTTTAAACCATACCAGACGCTAGCGAAATGATCGGACATTTAAAAAATAAATTAAAAAGTTTAAGTTTTATAAGCACAAATGCTCGCCTTGCTCTGTTCTGTGATGCGTGTTTGTGACGTCACGTAATAGGCAATTTTCATCAAAAACCTTAATTTCTTTTCGACTGAAGAAAGAAAGACATGGATATCTTGGATGACATGGGGGTGAGTAAATTATCAGCAAAAGTTTTTTTTTAAAGTGAACTAATCCTTTAATGCTGGTAAAATCTATTTTGAGACTATTTTAAAGGGATAGTTCACCCAAATTCGGTCATCATTTACTCACCCTCAAGTTGTTCCAAACCTGTATGAATTTCTTTCTTCTGTTAAGCACAAAATAATATTTTTTGAAGAATATGGGTAACCAAACAGTTGATGGGCCCCATTGACCATAGTATGAAAAAAAAAATAAAAACTGTGGAAGTCAATGAGCCTTACCGACATTCTTAAAAATATCGTATTTTTTGTTCAGCAGAGGAAAGAAATTCATACAGGTTTGAAACAAGTAATTTGGTGAGTATTCAGTTGGTGAGTAAATTATGACAGACTTTTTTGGTGAACTATCCATTTAAGTCAAAAACACTATGTGGCGGCATCAGAATATTGCTCTGTTTGCATCCCAATCAACCAGACTACACAATGTTAGCTCAACCAATGGCAAAAGTCCAGGGCTGTACCATGTGTTCTGTCGACCAATGGTATATAGGGGGAGTGTTCAGGGAAGTCATTATATTTGAAATGCCATTTGGCACTGCTAGAGAAATGTATACACATCACACCTTCAAACAGCTTGGATATTCCTCAAAATATTTCCTTGTAAGAGAGAATAAATGTGAATGACATGAGGGTGACAAACTGATGACAGCATTTTCATTTGTGGTTAAACTATTCTTTAACAGTAATATTAACACTACTAAGTCCAAAAAAAATAGTCACTATTGTTACTATCAATAGCGAAGGTGGGTGGCACACAACAAAAGCAGCAGTAGTTTTGCAGTGTTGCTCATGTCCTGTCTGGTTCCCACTGCAGTCTACAGTCTCGTGAATGTGTTCCTGCTGTGCCACTTCTGTTGATGTGAGCTCAGTCTTGACCCACTTGCTCCTGGGGCTTCTAATAAACTTGGATGGATAATTTTTAAGTCAAAAGCAGTTAAGGACTGTGGGCGTCACTAGCCAGCAGGGGCCGGCTGAAAGTACTTTTTACGTGCCAGCCAGCAGTCAGAGTTCCACGGAGTCACTAATCTGCCCTGGCACCTTGCGTGGTTCTAGAAGAGTGGCAAGGGCGAGGTCAGGATAGTGGCACCCATCGAGAGGCCTCCAGCTCCACACACCCGCCAGCTGTGTTTAATCCAACAAACACCTCCTGTAACCCTCCACCATCCAGGCTGCCGTCACACAGTTAAGCAGATGCACTTTTATCTGTGTTGATGGTATCATGTGAAGGCCGACTATACATGGTTAAAGACGAACTTACTGCTTACAGCTTGAAGCAGAAACTGATGATTTGATTTAATATGACAGGTAGCCTCTACAGAAACAGAATGGTTTCGCATTTAAAATACTGGTATAAAATAGAGAGTTCCAATCATGAATGCTGATTGGTCAATTCAGCGTTTCAGCTCTGCTAAATTTATGCAACAACATTCTATTGTGAATATAGTCACTGCAAAAGTGAGTTGTACTAAAAACTAAATTAGAGATGCACAATATATTGGAACTGACCGATATTACTAATAATACTAATAATTCATTAAATGAATATAGCGCTTTTCTCAGCACTCAAAGCGCTTTACATAGAAGGGGGAATCTCAACCACAACCAATGTGCAGCATCCACCTGGATGATGCGTCGGCAGCCATATTGTGCCAGAACGCCCACCATATACCAGCTTACTGGTGGAGAGGAGACAGAGTGATGAAGCCAATTAGTATATATATACTATATAGGTTACACTTTATTTCGATAGTCACTTTAGACATTCTACTAACTATAAGTAACTTTTCAACTACATGTCAACTAACTCTCATTAGAGTATTAGTATATTATAGTAGACTGTCAGTAGACGGTTAGGTTATGGTTAGGTGTTAGGGTTCGGGTTAGGAGAATAAGTTGACTTGTAGTCACCAAGTTACTTATAGTCAGTTGAATGTATGTTAACAAAGTGACTCACAAATAAAGTGTTAGCAGATTAAGCTGACAGTATACTAATACTCTAATGAGAGTTAGTTGACATGTAGTTAAAAAGTTACTTATAGTTAGTAGAATGTCTAAAGTGGACTATCGAAATAAAATGTTACCAATATATATATATATATATATATATATATATATATATATATATTGGATTTTGAATATTGGATTTTTTTTTTTACATTTATATTTATTTTGCTGTCAACACTCACTTAAAGTATAACAAAATAATAATAAAAAATAGTAATAGTTTAACAACACTGATAAATATGATCTTGCAAATCTCAAAATGTTGTGATATCAAAATTCACTTAGATATCACTTACGAAGCAATTACATTACTGTGTTACTTCATTTTAGCCAAAATAGTATTATAGCTAAATAATCAGTTATCATATATAAAATAAAATTATTTTGTACTAATTATCGGCTTATCTATATCAGCCAGAATTTTTAAATGTTATCATATACAGTAATTACATTAAGTGCCATCCTTCCACCATGTATATTGCATATGATATGATAAACATGACTCAAAGTGGTTACTATTTTGCATATTTTGTAGTACAACTGGAATTCTGTATTCATCAATCAGTACCAAAACTATCCATTTCATATTATTTATGCTTTACAATTAACATGGGATAGGAGAAAATATTTTAACATTTAAAAGATGTTAAACAGAATACATAGCCTAATCTTTAAAGGCCAAAGATAATCACATGACATTTGCTATTATTATACATTACACATATTATTCAGTCATTGCACCGGAATCAAGGTACGTGACTCATCTACACGTGGTGATTCATGTCTAAATGTGCGTGTTTGCTGTGTTGGGAATGTGTGCAGTGAGGATTCCGGCTAAGCAGCAGAATGGAATGGGAACGTGTGTTCTCAGATGGCCTTTGAGAGGAGAGATCAGCTGGGAGAGACTGTTCACAGATTCCTGCTCCCAAACACAAAACCCCACAGGGTCTCATCATTCAGATATAACACACAGAGATCAATGTAGATGTTCATTACACACACAAACAAAAACACCAACAAATAACTATACCATCCAAATGTGTGCACAAATTTCAGAAGATACACCTCACTGGTCTTATTTTATTACCAGCCTGTATACAGAACCTGCGGCAAACATGATATTAAAAGTCATTTCCATGCATGCAGCATAAAATGTCATTCTCACAGCTCTACATGTAACCATCTGTTCTGGTGTCCCTGTGCAGAAGTAAAAGCTTTGGCTCTAGGCAAATAATCTGTGTTACAATAGATACTCGTGACTACCTTTTGAATAAGATAAGCAAAAAAGATGTTAGTGGGCCCTGTAACCTTTGCCTTCTGTATGACGCTTTTTTTGCCACTGCACAGAGCATTTTATTGAACTGTCAGGACTCATGTTGTCTCAGCTTGAAGGGCTCATCTTGAATTAGCCTCCGAAGTTCAATAGCCCGGGCGGCCAAGCAAACCCACTCAATAACACCAGAGCTAATGCTCTGCCCAGGCACTGCGGCACACAAGGCTATTCTGAATCTTAAAACGGATAAACAACGGATGCCCTCACGGCCCCTCTCGGATGACTTATAGATCTCAATCTTGGCGGACAGATGACACTCCGAGGCATATTATTATTTCGCTACATTTTTGATACAGTTTATAGCCGGACTGGATTTCTCCTTTCAGATTTTGTCGTGCTATGGAACAGATGGTGAATATTGTTGAAATGATTGTTTCCTTCAGCAAAGGACACTGCAAAATCTTTTCGTCCTGTATTTACAAGCCCTCAGGTGGAACCAACTGCCCCCTTGTGCAAATAAAGAGAAATAAATGTATTCATGACTCAAATACACAACCTTAGCGGTTGAATTGAGACGGAACTTAATCCAAGAACCAGATTATGAGGATTTAAAGCAGTAGTTCTTTAACTTTTTTGACCCAAAGGCCTCCTACTGTAGGTTACTGTAATCTAATGGATAATGTTATCTTTGGTAATTTAAAATGTTTTCTTTTTTATCACTCTAAGGGACATATTTATTATTTTGATGTGACCTGTTTAGTAAATCTGCCACTAAAAGTCATACATTACTGTCAAAAGCCAGAAAAAAAACAATCCATAATGTTAGGAAATATGTCCATATTGTTATATGAACAAACCCCTCTGTAAAAACCTAATAAAACTGGAAGGTTTGATATGTATAAGTGCTACTTGCGAAAGACCAGTCTTTTGAGAAAAAGACTGTAAAGATATGTACTGTAATTGAAATCTACAGACGCAAATAGATAAAGTGTGACTCAATAAAAACTCAAATGTGTAATGTATTGTAGTTTTTCCGGGAGTCTGATCAAGATAAGTTTTGGATGCAAAATAGCCTAAAAGCTCAAAATTAACAAGTGGCTGAAAAAAGGAATGGTTTTTTTCTTGCCTTAATAAAAATAGCTGTGGTGCACTGCTTTCTAGGAGACTATTCATTTAAAAGCATTAAACACCGGTCAAGTGTGTGATGTCTGCGGCTGTTCAGTGGGAGATGTTGTTCTGTAGAGCGCTGAACACTTTTGATGTACTGTCTAAGACTAAAAAGGCATCGATCCCTCTAGGGGATCACAAAAGCAGTGGCCACAGGAGCATATATAAACTCAGCTTAAATGAGGTTTTGATGGTCATTTTATGGTCTCTTAAGCTGTTCGCAATTGATTATGAGAATAGTAGATGACATCCTAGTTCACAAAACCTCTCAACATGGGCGTAACGTACCTTGACGATGTCCTCGTTGAATGACTTGCACTGCACAAAGGATGACACATCAGTGACTGCTCCGTTTATCTCAATGGAAACCACCTTGACAGGGATGGCCACAGTTCGGCCAGTAAGAACTGCCGTGTTGATAATCTCAGTGTCCTGAATATGGAAGAGAGAGAGAATAAAACCGAGAGCATGAGTCAGGAGGTTAGCAGAAGTTCACTGCTCCAAAAATCTGAATGTTCAGGAAAGCCCCGGAGTCAGTGCTACACTGCTTAATAAAGTATAAAACACTATCTATTTTCAATTCAAAAGCCATGAGCTTCCCTCTTTCAAAGGAAAATGTTCAATCCGTAAAAAATTCCAGAAAACTCGAGACACCTGAAATCAGAAGAGCTCACATCCCAGGAATGTGTCCCCTCAGATTTAGGCAACAAGGCAATTTATTTAAAATATGTGTATTTTTGATAATTAAATAGCATGGTTATAGTAGAATAATTGGAAACACTTTAGATTAGGGAGAAAATATTCACTATTACCAAGGATTTTTCTTAATAAACTGTTAATGTTTAGATTTGGATTAGGGTTAAGGGGTGTAGAATATGGTCATGCAGAATAAGGCATTAATATGTGCTTTATAAAGTACTAATAAAGAACCTATATGGTAGTGATATGCATGCTAAAAAGCAACTAGCTAATAGTGAATAGTGTTCCCTCTAAATTGTTTAGAAGTAATTAAATATTGTATAATACATGTCTACAATGCAGTCAGCCACTACATCATATAAACACTCTTCAAGAAGAAAAAAACACACACACATAATACCTTAATGCACCACAAACGGATGTCAACGCTTGCTACATGAATCACAATAAGGGTTACAATCAACCATCATTGGAAAAGAGAAACAAATTCATCCTGACATCACAAGACAACTCAAGTTACTACTCGTAACATCACCATCAACAATAACAATGTAGATAAAGCTGGCATACAGTCAAACAATGCAACCATATTCATTATTCATGCCCCAGTGGATGCTGGGAAGCAGGGCCGGAGTAGGGCCCGTTTTCAGCCCGGGAGTTTAATCCCGCTTTCCATGGCTCTGTCACTAAAAAAGAAATAGACACTTGCGGTTTCCGAGTCCTGTGCAAAACTGCCTTTATTTCTAAGTGGCACGGCTGGTCCAATTTATGGGCCGCCCACCGGGAATTCTCCTGATGGCCACTCCGGGCCTGCTGGGAAGAGTGCAAATGGGGATAAACCGCAAAACCAGTACAGGCCAACATAACTCGAAAAGGCATTAATCTAACTCAAATTACGAGCTTCGTTTGTCTGATTTAAGAAAGTTTTATTTTTTTATCATATATCATAACTGAAATGCTACATTGGGATGCATTTCTTGTTTTAATGAAAGTCCTGTAAGTTTAACAATCAATAATAAGTAAATATTTGGTTAATTTTCAGCATTATTTTATGGAACTTTCACAGATCATCTGCTTTAAATTGAAATCGAAACTTGGTTGTATTCCGATTATGTGTCATGTAAATGTATTGAACATACCATCAAAACCTGATTAAGCTAATATTCAGTTTTTCTGACATACGCTTGTATTAATTTGTACAGAATGCTGTCATATAAACGGTTTATTAAAAGGATAGTTCAAATTAAAATGAAAATTAAGTCATAATTTACTCACCTTGGTGTTGTTCTAATGCTGTATGCCCTTCTTTGTTTTATGAACCACAAAAGCCAATATATATGGCTCTTCAATATAATGGCAGAGAATAATGACCAGCATCAAGCTTTTTTTAAAAAAAGACATGAAAGTATCACAGAATGATCCCATGTGACACGTGCTGTATATTCAAAGTGTTCTGGGGGTATACGATAGGATTGGCCTTGGTCTTTTATCCACAATTAGTACAAGCCTGCTGAAGCGGACCCCAGCCGAATGATGGCCTAAACTTTACTGATGAGTTTTATGAAGTTTATTGTACTTCACACAAAATATTTTTTCACAGAAGAAATTTTCATTAAATAATAAATTTCCATTTGTTTTTCACCAAACCCTATTGTATGCCCCAGAACACTAGGAGTACGGAACGTGTCCCATGGGATCATTCTGTTATACTTTTTTGTGTCTTTTTAAAAAAAGGTTGATACTGGTCATTATTCACTGCCATTATATTGACGAGTGTGAGTGGGACATTGTTGGTTTTTTTTTATTCCTGTATCGTGGTCCATAAAAGATTGAAGGGCATACGGTATTAGAACAACAACAGGGTGAGTAAATTATGATTTAATTTTCATTTGAGGGTGAACTATCCCTTCAACCTGGCATAGTCGTGGTTTCGCCTTTTAAAAATATTAAAAGAAGTGAACATAACTCAATATACAGACAGGTGAAAGCACCGTAACAGTGTTATGACCTACATTTTCTAGTTAATTGTATCTTGTGTGCTGTATCAAGGACATGAATGAGAATTAATGAGCTGAATTACTAAAATGAATTAAAATAAATGGCAAGAGCATCTTCAGTAATTTCCACAAAAGATAAAGCACGATTTTGATTACATAATATTCCACTAGCTGTGAAGATCTTTTCTGGAATCAAGGCTAAACCAGGATATGAATCTACATATTAAAACGGTAAATAAAATAGTAAAAGAGAAGAATACATCCTGTAAAATGTATGACGCTCGAAGAAAAGGATGTGCATGTTCAACAGTGTCATTTGACAAACTCAAAAGGGATTGAGGTTCTCATTCACTTTGTACAAACCTCTAGGGCTACGGCAGTTACAGCACTCCACGGTAATGGATTAACTTTTAAAATACTCTTGTTCATGAGCTTCCCAATTTAAAAGTTTTCCTGTTAGATGACACATGCAAATAAATCTATGCTTTCAATTACATCTCAAAAGCTGAAGCCAATTAAAGAGCACATTGGCTTCGCAATGGCTTTCCAAGAAAAATCAATTCATTATTTTGGATAGAATTGCTGCAGGGATGTTGCACAACTAACTGTAAATTATTTCCCTCGTGGCCCACAGGAATAAAGAAAAGATTATGCAGCTCTCTCTCCCTGAAGCTTCAATCAAAACAGCACATTCGAGGAGAAACTTTCCACTGAGCCCCTTTGCTTTAAAACAGGCATTTAATATAGTAGAAATAAAAGCAGGCTAGTATGAATACAAAATCCACAGTCTTATTTGAACTGGTTTTCAATCAACATCACTTGAATGTTTTTATTTCCAGAGTGCCCTTTCAGGTCTTCAGGGTTAAAAAAAAAAATGTTTTCCACATGAAATGACTCGACTCTTCGTTAGGAAAAACTTCTTTTCGCTTTGCTATGCTAAACTGCTTTTAAGGTGCGACACTAGTCATTGATAGTGAAATTGCAGAACATATTTGGGGTTCCAGATGAGGTGTCATAGGTGGAATAGACTTTGTGCGTTCAACCATACAGGGGTGGAGTAATAACTTCTGCTAATTTGTCGGTTTGAAATCAAAGTAAAGTCAAATTGCTACTGTAAATACCAAACATGACAATTGAGGACTACGATATATACAGTATATATTTTTGCAGATTTAGTTCACACTCTTCAAAAATGCCACTTTCATTTTTTTAATAGACTACAAAAATATGTAGAATGCAATATATAGATTGTTCTACACATTATATATTATACTGACTATAAGTAACTTTGCAACTACTGTACATGTCAACTTACATTTTTTTTGATAAAAAATAATCATAATTTAGAAATAAAAGGCATTTTTCCTAGCCTGATTTTAGCCTCTGATTTGAACGCTCTGTTTGAAGGGGCTTGTCTGCTGTGTGTAACCGGCCTCTGCTGTGATTGGCTGACATGCTTGCATATGAAATAGCTACGTATTACATGTGGAACTCTCTCGAATACTTTTACTACAGCTATTATTTATACATTTTTACTATTGCAGCTATCGAGATTAACGCATTGTGAGATGTTTTTAAAGTATTTAGATATATTCCCATCACATACAATGTTGCCGTGATGAGCATTGAGCAGATGACAGTGTTTTCTTGGCCAAGGACCGCCCAAGAGGATGTTTGACTTACATGTAAAGCAACCAATCAAAGTTAGTTTTTTCAGTGTCACGTTTAGGGGCGTGAAAATATAATATAAATTGTTCATTCAGGAACTTGCAAGTTTACAGCAACAATGGAGCAGCGACCTTCACATACTTTTGAAAATCCAGCGTTCAGTTGATCCTGATAATCGCTCATTGTAAACACAACGGCGTTCTTCTTTCACGAGGGGTTTTGCCGTCGCAGCAAGTGTGCAATATGCATCAGGCGTTCAGCCAACGGACCGCCCGAACCCTAACCTAACGGTCTTCTAATACTCTAATGAGAGATAGTTGACATGTAGTTGAAAAGTATAGTTAGTAGAATGTCTAAAGTGGACTATCGAAATAAAGTATAACCATAATAACAATCACAGTGGAATGGCACCATAGGATTTATCACTTGTCACATTATTGCATCTAAAGTCATGCTGTAGGCCGACTCATTTTATTTAAAAAAAATCCTTTATTCACATTTTTAGCATGAGAAAAGTCACCAGATGAAATGGGTCGTAAATGTTCGACTTGCAAATAACGTCTGAATTAGGTTCTCTTTAATATCTCCCCACTGAGCAAATGAGTTATTAGCTGAGAATTACTCTGATAGCTTTAGCTGAAACTGCATAATCATAATTTTCATTCAAAGTGCATTACTGGTCTGCCTGCCTTGTTTAAATGGAAGTCTTGGGTACTTGCACTAAGAAATAAAATTAATTATAGGCCCTTGCAATGTCTTTTCATCTTGCAGCCTACCAGCTCAATTCTTTTCATGACATCTCATTTTTATGCAAGGTAAACTTTAAAGGTCAAAAACATCCACCCATTGAGTTTATTTAATTCATACGATTCATGTTCAGGAAAAGCCTTTTGTGCTGGTGTTGCCTACCGCTGTCATTTCCTCCACTCCAAGCAAAAAGCTGAACAGATGGTCATGGACACACAGGGACTCTCAGCAAAGGAAGCTGATTCAAATCCAGCTTTATTTCCGGGACATAATAACTAAGCACAGAAAAGACTACAAGAATAACAACATTAAGATTTAACTCAGAATTTATTGAGTCTCTCGTTCCTTGCAAAAAGCTGTGGTACCATGCTGACTTATCGGATGATAATACCATGGACTTTGTACTTTGATTCAATGAATGCTGTAGTATTACCATAATATATTACGGTAAAAAAATATTACTCTTAGAAAGAAAAAAAAAAACTACATTTTTTGTTACTCAATTTTAAAGAACCCACATGTGAAAAGGAAATTTCTTAAATTATTGCAGAAAACCCTTGTATTCCTTTAAGTTTTACTATGATATACAGTCAAACCAAAATTTAGATGCTATCCTATACTTACAAAAAATATATATATATATATGGTGTCTTAATAGTTTTTGGTTTGACTGTATACCACTACTATTGATTAATATATTAATAAATTACATTATTCTCATGGTAATGCCGTCACTTGCCATGGTAAGAATACAATGATACACGTCCAAAAAACCTAAAAACAATAACATGGTTTTTGATCATTTTTTAATGATAGTAATATAGCGCTCGGCTCTAACACAAAGACAGTTCAACGCTGCCCCAGCCCATAACTTCACTCTGAATCATTTTAAAGTGACAGCGATGTGTGAGCGTGCTGGGGAATGCAAATAAGAGTATCATTCTCATGGCGGCCAGTATTTACAGTGACAGACAGCGAGAGCCGAGTGGTCTCACATGACGGGTGAAACAGCCAGCTCAGATGGATACAGACAGCTTTAGCTGTAAATAACAGCAAGGGAGCTTTTTGCAAGCCATTAAACACTGACACACAGTCAGAGCAAGGTAAACCTGAGCCTCTTATCCACACAAAAGGATACCAAAGATACAGGCTATTTGATATAAAACACTGCCGAGGTGACAGACTACCCTTATGATGAGATTCTTCTAAGCTATTTACAGTTTTGTGCACTGTACTACGAATAACCAGCTTGGCGTAGAGCAGCAAATGCTTTATGGGTTTTAACAAGGATGTATGTTGCTGTGGATGTATGTTGCTTGCAATAAAATATGAGCATTTTACAGGCAACATGAAATGTATTTCGTAACCAATTTGACTTCCAGGACATAAAACACTATATTCTGACTGATATTTCTGACTGAAACAGGATTTTTAACCTTCAAAGTAAGGCAAGACTAGATTCTTTCCATCAGAAATGTAACATTTTAGAAAGGGGCTGTTCCATACCAGAAAGTGAGTTTAACCCTGAACAGCCACATGTATCAAGCTTTTCATTTATTTTCATAACTGTCTGAGGTAATGTAATTTATTTTCCACTATTAAATTACTGATTATTCAATAAGTAAAACATTTTTCAAATATTGTAAAGGTGATTATTTTTGTTGTTGTTGTGATCAATACATTATATATATATATATATACACCGTGTGTGTGTGTGAGTGTGTGTGTGTGTGTCTTATTTAACCGAGTGTGCTGGGTGGTGTTTCATGTCAAAAAAATAAATAAATGATTGGAAGTAAATACAAATATAAGTATTCTTGAACAAGTTGAAATAATGTAATGACTACGCATATCGATTAACAACCTCAGATAGTTACATTAGGTCAGTCTTTAACAGTTTTTGTAAAAAAAATAAATAAATCACTCTATGGGGAATATTAAATACTATGAAAAATGTTTCAGTTATGACTTTAGTCTATTTAGTTTTGTATGAAATACAATGTGATTTTCTTGACCGAGATCTGGCAGAAACAGCAGATTTTTCCACTTGGGCGAGCGATCAGCGGACAGCTTTCCCTGCACAAGAAATCCCCCATATGCCAGCAAACCAGTTATAGCAAAAATAAACAAATAAATAAATAAAATTACAGAACCAAAATGTTATCATGTAAGGTTTATGGTACACTGCAAACAAGGGAATTTGTTCATTTGGAAATAGTATTAATGCAGATGCATTAATGCAACTATGCAGAGCATTCACAGCTTATATGGATCGCACTCCCCAAATATATATATATCATTTGTCAGACAGGATTAAGAGATTTTTTTAAGGGTCAAGTTAGTGTTAAAGTCTTAATATATTCCTCAGGTTTAGTAGCCTGACTACGTCAGACTTCGTACTTCCGCTCTATTTAATTTCGCTTCTGTACTCAGTCTGAGACAGCGACATGTCTCTTCGTTTTCCTCCGGCCTGAAAACAGCCGGGCCAATCAACGAACAGAGGGCGGGCTGAGAGCCGTGACGTAGACCTAAGCGCCGAGTTTAAGATTGGGGAAATCAAAAACGACCGCGGGTATGGAGACACGGGATGCAATTCGCTCTGTTGTGGAGAATATTCCCGGCATTTGCAAACTGAAGCCCGAACAAGAAGAGTGTTTGTTAAACATTTTGAATGGAGGTGATGTTGTGGCCGTACTCCCGACAGAGGGAGTATCTCGGTCTCTTTTATCTGTCGAGCTCAAACTAGCACCCTTTTGTGTCTCCTTTCTTTTCCAGTTCTTAAATATTGCCATGTCGTGCTGTAATCTTGCAATTAAGTTGCAGCATTTCCGACAGACTCGAGATGAACAAAGAGTTGTGTTTAACAGAACTAATCCTAACTTTGACAGTTGGCTGCAAATATATTCCTGTTTCTCTCAACTGTCAAATTAGTTTAGAGGCCCCGATTGTGCCGTGGATGCGTAGATTTACTTCACAGAATCTACAAAAGTCGTTCACAGCCATGTTCACTCCGGTATTTCGCTCGATGGTTTCGTTTTCGCATCATATGTGTTTACAGGTTTAGTTCGATGCGGCTGAGCTGGCCCATAACCAAACGTTATGTGATTGGCTTACGGGTAACCAATGATTTTATACTTCAGACAAGCGCCCCCTCGCGATAAAGAAAACACTTTTCAATGATGCCACTCCAGACTCTGTCTACGAAGCAAAGCGAAGTAGCAGAGTTTGGTATTACCAGGCTACAGGTTTAGAGCCTGAGGAAAAAAAAAGAGGTCACGACGACCTCACGTCCAGAATCTATCCTCTTTCATATACCAGGACTATTCCCTGGTCTGAAAGTGTTTGCATGATACAAGTCCCAATTGGAAGGCCGTGTCATATTTTATTTATGATGTACTATTGAAGCAGGAGCAGGAGCGAAGCCCATGTAGCCAACACATCATCGGTCCCCCACGTGCTTATCGAGGACTGCCTTCACATGCCAAAACCCAGCTATTTCAAGGGAACATGCAGAGCTGATCCCGTGTGAGTCTCTCACTGGCCAAGCTTGAAAGAGCAGTTCATGGTAATGGAGGTTGAGAGACTGGCTTTGGGAGGTAAGAGGGCTAATTGTGCCCAGACTGAGTTTGTAGGGGAAAATGGCTGAGGTTACACACAAGTCATAGCTTTTCATTTGTAGGGCCAAATGTCTGAGGCCACCTCTCAAAATGACTCTAGAATTGTCCAGAATGTGTTCTTCATTTGCAGAAATCTGTATGTTTCCATGTATTAATTTTCTTCAATCGATATGAATTCAATTCCATTTTCAGATTCTGAAAGTTCAGTTCATTCATTTATTTGTTTATACATAATGTTTGCGGTAGCATTATCGCACAGTGGCGAATTTTGTCCGGAATACATACCAGCGCAAACATAACATCAATGTTTACCTATCACAATATTTTTTTTTGTTAGATCAGTTCGTAAGACGTAAAACATAAATAAATATGCATGTTCGTAAGATGTAAAACATGTTAACATACATATCACTGCACTGCACATGTGCGCAAGATATATTTGAATGCAATAGAAACATTTTCTGAATACTGATTAGTATTAGTTCCTTTTTTGTTTCTAATATCAATATCTTAAAAAACTTTTTTCAGTTTATTTTCACGGTGAAATAATATAATATAATGTAGTAAATATAATTAATATAATATAATATAAAAATAACATAACACATATAAGGACACTAGGGATATCAATTTACATAAATTCCCACAAACGATCATTCTTTAAATTAACAATCAATTTATATATTTTTAAAGCTTGGCTTTACAGTGTAGGAATTTTCCTGACATGTTTTCTATTTTCATAGCAAGAAAAAAATTACTACTTTACATAAAAATGTGATGTTTTATATAGTGCAAAACAGATCGTTCATCTATCGTTGAAAAGGTCTCAACTAGCAGAATATAACAATACTTGTCTCGGTTAGAGACCAAAATATACCAAGTATTTACATAAAAAACGCAGCAGAAGAACATGTAAACAGTATACACGTGATGCTTTTGCGACACATTTTGGTTTGTAACTTGGCGAAAAACTAAACCATAGTAGATCACATATCTTTATTTAGAGCAGGTGGTCTCGAACAAGCCCAAACACAACATAAGACAATGTGTAGATCACAGAGAGACATGGCTTCTTGGCTAAAGCACTTCCAGGATCCGATCGTGTCGCAATCATTATGCAGTGTTTGACGATGTGTAGAGACGCTTGGATTGGTTCGATCGCTCAGATTGACAGGTCTTTACCATGCGCCACAGAATAAGAGCGCACAGCTGAAACATCGCTGGAAGATCATCACTCATCATCCAGGATCTTATTACTTGTCTATTCAATGCACTTTTATCGTGGCATTTACACAAGTAGTTCTCAAGATTGGGAGGGTTTTTTGGACTCTGGTTAATTATATTTCAAAATAAATGGCTAGCCTACTTTATCTATTGCATGGCTTGAAGACATTAATACACTTAAAATATGTAACTACAGTGAGCTCGCTTCCTTTTTCCTTGTGTGTCTGCAAGGAACGTGCAACGTGTTTTGCACAAGCCGCATTAAAACTATGCAATCTAATGGTGACCTTGCTTAATCGACCAGTTTTACTCGATTATATCATTATTGAAAATTAATCGATTGTCGATTAATCGTTAGCATCCCTAATTGCCCTAATCTGGTCAGTGTTTATTCTTTGCTTCATTTGGACTTTGACTTAGCGTTGCACTGTTCTCAGTTCAGTTTCCTGCATGTGTTTTCTTCGTTCATGCTCATCTGTTGCCATGGTTTTTGATTTGCACTCATGTGTCTCACCTGTGTCTTGTTAATTACCTCGTTTAGTCGTTAATTGGTGTTGTCCTGTTTCTTGTTTTTTTTTGTTTACAGATAACCTGAAGAAGTGTAATTTTGAGTTTATAATAATTCAACTTGATTAAATAGCATGCGATTAGATCCTGCCTTTATTTTCTATTTTTATTGCAACCCTTTCTGGCAATAATATATTATAAATATTTTACTGATTACATTTTTATTATAAATTTTCACTGATTTTCAGTGTGGTCTCAGACTTTGGATAGCAGTGTATACACCCTCTCTCTCATACTCTGCTTTGTATCCAGGGATTTATACATGTGATCATTCTGAAATTCAAAAGAAATGCATGTGTGCTTCCTATCGTGTGTGTATATGCATGGTGTTGTATCTGCATGTGTGTCTCTGCTCTGTATGTAGGATACTCATTAGATGCTCTGAATTTGAATGTGGCTCTGTGGGTGTATGAAGTGGGATTTGCTCGCCTAAATCAGTGCAGGATTCATTTTGTGCGCTTGGCATGCAACATATAGGTTCTGCCATTGTTGTGTCTATAAACACCTCTCATTTGAGCCTCTCTGATTGCTTCCTACTTCCAAATCCCCCAATGAGGGTGAACAGACCTCTTGAGTATTTAGACATTTTTAAAAGAAGGTCTTTTCATGCATAAAGCCCACATAAACACATGGCATATTGTGTATGCCTATAGACAACTGCCCTCTCTGGTAGTGGTAGTGTACTGATTTGGAATAGTCTACATAGCCTAAAAACTTATACAAAAAGGCCTGACTTACCAGTAAATTACTGCCAAGAAATCATGTGTGAACAAGACCTTTTCAAAAATGCCAGTAAATCAGTTCTGGCAATTTCCTGGTATGAGAGCATTACCAGAAAATTACCGGTATGATGCTGTTTATTATCAAAGACAGGATTACTGGTATGAGGATGTATGAGGTCAGAACACACTGACTTAAAAAGTCTGCTTTAGGCCAATCATAAAGCTCTGTCGGAGCTGTTTACGGTAAGTTACACAGCTTTTAATAGTGGTTCAGGATTACATACACTGCCTGACCAATAGAATTAAATAGACAAATGCTTGAGAGTCAATGATTGGGTCATTATTGCAGTGAACATTATGTTTCTAGCATTATGTTATGTGGTTGGCAACAGTTCTTCTAACCCTAATTGATGGAGTGTGCAGCTTTTCATTTTTTAAACAACCATGTAGGACAGTAGTTTTTAAACTTTTTAAAGAGCGACCCCTTTTAAAAAAAAAAAAACATTGACGCGACCCATACAGTAGTATACAACTATCTCTTAAAGAAACAATCAATCAGGCCACAATATAAGCAAGCCGGTGCCGAGAGTGTGTGTGTGTGATGCCGGGGGAGCGAACAAGTGTGTGTGAGTGTGTTTATTTAAATAACTTAATGAAAAGGGTGGGCCTGCTTATTCTGCCTAATCTGGTCCCAAGCCGGTTCGCACGACGAGAGGGCAACACGCATGTCTGGAGAAGCATTCAGTTTGTTTCATTATTTCGTCTTCATTTTGGTTAAAACTGAGAATCCAGTTTCACACATAATAGGTAGTGGTGAAGGGTAGTAGCAATGAAATGCTTGCTTTGCTCAGCATGGGATACTCAGTGAAGAGGCCAATCCAGAACGAAGACAATTTTTCTGTTTTGAATCTGTTTTCAGATTCAGTTCGTTTAGAACAGAAATGATGTCAGCAAGATAAGACAGGGATAAAAGCCATTTCTCATCACTGAATGAGCTTGCGAGAGGTGACAGTTTCTCAGTAAGAAAAGCATGTATTTCATCCCTCAATTCGTACACTCGGCTGAGCACCCTGCCCTTCGACAGCCATCTCACGTCTGTATAAAAGAGTAAATGTTTGTGCTCGGCTCCCATTTCAATACACAGCGCCTCGAAAAGTCGCTATTAAGAGCACTGCCTTTCATGTAGTTCACAACTTTGACAGTGTCTCTCATCACTACTTCAAGCTCCGGTGGGATTCCTTTTGATGCCAAAGCTTCACGATGAATAAAACAATGATACCAAAAACGACAGGATTCTGTCCTGCTGCATCCTTCATCCTTCTGACAACTCCGCTATTTCTGCCAGTGAGGTTGGCCGCCCCGTTGCTGGTGATGCCTTTGCAATTGGCCCAATCCAGACTGCATTTTGTTATGAAAGCATTTAACTGTTCAAAAAAAAAAAGTGCTCCTGATGTGCTAGAAGGCAATGTTAGGCAGCACAGAAGATCTTCAAGAAATTCACCAAGCCAAATGTACCGAACATAAACCAGTAAAGTAGTGCTTGATGCAACGTCAGTGCTCTCATCCAGCTGAATAGCAAAATCCCTCGCTGACTTCAGTCTCGCTATGAGCTGTTCTTCTAAATTCTGGGCAATATCCACAATTCGACGTGACACTAGCTGCGTTTACATGGACCCTTATAATCGGATTGACAGCTCAATCAGACTAAAAAACCTTCATGTAAACACCTTAATCGATTGGAATTTCGATCGGATTGAAAGGGGTGGTTTATTCCTTTTGCAATCCGATCGAGGGAACATGTAAACACTTGATCGGATTGAAAACCGAAACTGAAAGGATTGCGCATGTGCAATGACGTTGAAATAGCGCAATGACGTATGACGCACGGAACGAGCTGTTCTTCCGATAGAATAAAGTCTCATCTAAACGAGTGTCCCGTTTTTCTAAAATTCTCATTTGACTCAGCGTCTGTGAAGTGCAGCAGGACGACGGCCCACCAGTCCTTGTTTCAGACTCTCATCCACAGACGACTGGTTTTGGGCGCGGGGTTTTACTGCGTGAGAAATATAAGCACCAGGCAACGGTTCATATGCTCATTGTCTCCAAATCATGACCAGAGACGGATAAATATTAAGTCTGCTGTTTAAAATGAGAACCTATAGAGGAAAATAGTTATGCGCGAACAGCGGCAGTATATTCATGCAGTGTGCGCATGTCAAAATAATAAATTCCAATTTGAAGCTTGTGACATGTAAACGCGCAGATCAACCCGATTACTTTATTTATCGTTCATGTAAACACTAGTGTTCGGATAAATAAATTGAAGATTGAACCAAAAGGTGTCAGATGCCTTTTCATCCAGAACTGTGTTAACTATGTCTAATGTAGCAGGCAATTTTAATCTCTCTGCAATTGTGTGTGGCGCTTTTTCTTTGGCAACACGATATATGAAACTTTATAAGATGCCAAGTGCAATTTGTGATTGTTTGTCACACTTCTGCTGAGTAACTGAGTTGATGACTGAATTTCTTGAGTCTTCCTCTGAAAAAAATATAATGTTTTTTCTGCCAGATCTGCATGGTGTGATGTCTTTCCAACTTCGCTGGTTTGAAACTTTCATTTGCCAACTTTTCACCGCATATTACGCACATTGGTATTGCAGCACGGACTACGTCGGAACAGTTGACAAACCCAAACTTCAAAAAATCATCTTTATGTGGCTTTACTCCTGAATTCTGCTTTTTCTTTGCTGGGCAAGTACTGCTACTCTGTTCACATGCATCGCCTTCGTTATCTTCTCTGCTGATCTCCGCTGTTTGTGGCAGGGTTTGATGGTTTCTGCTGCTTCATTTATAGGGGTCTCAGTCTCTGGCCTTCTTTTTCTTGTGAAAAAATCATAAATGGTGCTTTTTGACTTTGGCTTGCTCATGTTCACCATTAAAATAAATTCAATAAGGGCTACAAATGTGACACTACCGAAGATTTTACATCATCTCAGTGGGAAAAAGAAAATGGCTGCATCAACAACACTGTTTTGCGTGTATTTGAATGATTTTTCAGTGTACTTCTATTCAAAGTTATTATTGTTAATATTATTATTATTAGAAAACGGAATTAATTATTTTAGGTAAACATTTTTAAAAAATCACTGGGACCCACAGTTTGAAAACCGCTGAGGAAGACGCATCATAGCCATTTTCAAGGATGAAAATCTGAAGATTCATTAGGCTCAAATTGTGAAAGAATGGTTTGGAGGGAGCATGATGAATCATTTACACACACGAATTGGCACCTCTGAGTCCAGAGTCCTGAGTTTAACTTTTTTGGGTTAAAAATGATCCAAAATAAATTTTTGAGCAAGTACATAACCAGCCAGTTTTCAAAACTATCCCTTAGCTCGATTCAAACCGGTAAGCTTGTAATAATGTTTTTAATTCCAGTGGTAATTCGAGCATGTCTTTGCGTCATTACGTCACATCTGTGCACATAAAGAAGGAGTCTCGGCTAGTAGGCTTTGTTGCGTGTGAGGATGTTGGAGGTGGAGATTTATAGCCTTTTCTCACAGCATTTGATATAATTAAACTTATCAATTTGATGGCGGATCCAGAAAGGTTCAAACAACAATCGCCAGTGACAGCTGGAGATTCACCGTTGATGATAATGACAAATGTAGGTTATGTGACTGAAATTAGATTATATTCCAGTTTTAAATATGCATCTGATTACAGATACGTGTGTTTGTATTTCAACGAGAACTACTTCTAAGAAACATTAATTTGTTGGTATGACAATTAGAAATTAGAATGCACAGAAATGGAAACTGAACTACAGGTAGCCCTAATACACATTAAATGTAGTCACGCAATGCTGATGTTCTTAACATTAACAATTTGAGAACAAAGTATAATTTGCACGGTTTAACGTGATATGATAAGGGATTGTTAGATTTAATCAGCGCGATTTACTGCAGTGCTTTTTTCCCCTTAGTTGGTCAGAACAAAAGTATGTTGGTCATACTTCCAAAAAGTATAATCTGTGATTCTGAATGCCAGTATCCACACCGGCGCGGTGACTGACAGCCATACATTCTCCTCAAAACATTGGATTCATCCGCGCAGTGCCATGCCTAGGCACAACCCACATAAAGTTGATAATTCCGCGAATAACTGCAATTGCAGATTTCGACCAGAGATGGCGACAAAGAGGAAAAAACTACAGACTGCAGCTTTAAATTCATTTAAAGTCTTCGGGATGAGCTGGAGGAGACTTTAGTGCTGGACTCCTGCATTTTCAATACAAGATCTTGACCAAAAGTTGATGCACCTCTTGATGGAAATAACATCACAGCATTTATTTCCATTAAGAGGTTGCCTACATACAATTTTGATATAAGGTATGTGGTGAACACAAGCTCAAGATATTCTCACCTTTTATTCTACAATATGAAATACATCAGTAATATATCAGTAATAAGCTTTTACTCGTCTTGTAAAAGGTGGTTGCTAACAAGTGGCTAACTGGGACTACAGAGGTTGTCGAGGAAATGAAACGTTATCATCTGAATGGGTAAACTCTATTCTGTTTTGCCTAGTTTCCCTTTTCCTGTTTTCTTGGTTGTCATAGTTATTCTTTGTTTAATTGATTTGAGTCTAACCTGTCACTCATTGCCAATGTATGTTTAAAGCCTCAGTTGAAGTTTAATGCTGTTGTTTCTGTGTATTAGTTCCTGGTGTTTATTAAATGTTATGTCATTGTTCATCTGGTTCATCTCATTTTTGTTGTAAACAACATTGTGTTATTTTGGAATGGTACGAAACTTTTCAAGTTCACTTTTTGTTTTACTTTTCACTTCATGCCAAGTGTCATCTTTAAAAAGAGACCAATCTTAAGTCTTGAAAATGTCATTTTCAGGTACATGCTCAAAAACTGAATACATGGACTATAATTACTGCATAAATATAATTTAGTACCATAAAATCCCCTAAAAATACAAAATATATATTAAAAAAACCATTATCAAACAAAATTATTTGATAGACACGTGAAAAGTACCAGGTAATTTCAGATGATTGAAATCACAGAGTTTATCGGTATTTTGGTACTGATGTGTGAATGGTTTCTTACTAAAAAGATGGAATGCTGTGAACAGCATCTGGTAATTTTACAGTAATTTACCAAGATTACTGTGTGATGTTTTGATAAGCAATTTTTATTTTTTTTATTCTTTCCAATATTCAATGAATTATAAATATAATTAAAATATTTTTCTCTGTAAAGAATAAATGCTGTGCTGCATTCGAATTTGGCCAAAATACGGTATTTTAGGAAGCAGCATGATTAAATTGCCCACCTGTTGGAACAGCCTTCATGTGAGGAGCCCACCTATGATGTCTTAAAATGCTGCCTACGGAAGGGAAGCAAGCTGACTAGGTTTTGGAACAGAGCGTATATCTGTTCTTGGATTCTTTGTGTGTGAGCATGAAGGGAGGTAGTGAAAAATTGAAGCCTTGGCTCCTGCACTGCTGCAGTTTTTAGTATTTCCCTCATGACTGTCTTGTTTTGTATTCACTTCTTGTTATTTGAACCGCTATATTCTGCCGGCACAGGGCTTTTGAAACACACCGATAGGTTTCAGGGGAGATGGAGGATACTGACAGGTCAAAGCAGCTTCTCTACATGAAGCAAAGAGTCTTTTCTGCTGCACCTGGTTCCCGTGTACTGAATCATGCGAGAGTTTAAACATACACAAATATATGAGGGAGGGCGAGTGGCTTCAACCAACCACAGATACATTTTAATAGGTGAAAAATGGAGTTTTGTACTGTACTTCTGGAGTGAGCATGACTAGTATGTTAGTCAACACATAAAAATAAGTGTACTTCTTTAAACCATGACAAAATATGATTACAAAAACAATGATTTAAAATGTACTTGAAAGTACTAATTAACATTAGTTAATGTTTTAACTAACATGAACTATCAATGAGCAATTCATTTGTTACAGTAATCTTTGTTAACGGTAGTTAAAAATACAGTTGTTCATTGTTTGTTCATGTTAGTTCACAGTGCATTAACTAATGTTAACAAATACAACCTTTGATTTTAATCATGTATTAGTAAATGTTAATTAATATTAACTAAGATTAATAAACGCTGAAGAAGTATTGTTCATTCTTAGTTAACTAAGGCAGTTAACTAATTAACCTTATTGCAAAGTGTCTATTGAAATAGAAGTGCTGTAGACGTTCTATGCAGTGCTAATTTCTGATAAAAGTCCATACGTAGCATTTATCACTCAAAGGCACTGTAAATATTCTTTAAAAAAATCTCATTCAAAATTTGTATATTAATAACTGATTTTTAGTATTAAATGGGCCTATTCAATTCAATTCAAATTCAATCAGATTACATTTATTTTGGAGCTGAAGGTACGGCACTCTCATTGATAGTTGAAAGTTTCATCATAAAAGCCCAAATTTTGAATACATAAACATGAAAGGGTTATGTGCAAGATATTTTGTGATTGACAGGCATTCCAATTCTGGGTGGCCACAGATGCCTGACGATAAAATATAAACCTATTAAAGTCGACCTACGCTGAGCTCTAAGGTTGTTGTGTTATGGAATATGCTTCTGTAGAACCCAAACTTTAACGTGATTTCCATATCATTTTTTAAAATTCAAAAGAGATTGCAGATTTTCAGATGAAACTTTTCAGATTGCAGCAAGCAGAATTGTCATGAATTTTTTCAGGCTGATATTTTCTTGCCTGATTTTTTTTACACCTTTTCTTTTTTTTTGTTCTTTTTTCTTTGTTCTTTTTTTTTTTTTGTGCCTCCAATCCAATTTTGTGGTTTCTGGCTTAAAGTCTTCATTATAAAGCTTTTTGAAATGCCTATGAAGAAAATGGATGAGGAAAATATTTCCAGGACCAAGGTTGCAGAAAAAGTGGGCGGTAACTGTTGTGATCTATTGTATTACTGATTTGACAAGTTAAATTACATTTAAAATGGACTGAAGCACAATCTCATTTCACATACTTTATGACCCCAAGTGGCAGACAGGAAAAACTTCTTACCATTGAAAGTGGAATGATGGCTTGGATGTCCTTCTGCACAACCGTCAGCTCTGTGACCACCTTCTCTGCATCCGAGACTGGATTCTGGCCCCGGTAATCAATATTCCAGTTGATTCTTCTGGTGACTGATTGGCTGGTGAAGTTCTCCATCTCAAAGTCTAGCTGCATAATTTCAATGTTGGCAGCCATGTCCCTGAAGAGATACAAGATGATCATGTGACAGGGAGCAGCACACTTAAATAATCAATAATAATGCTGGAAAGAACAAAAAAAAATACTGGCTATCCACCAAATGTAGCCATTACGATAATTTAAGGGTCTAATTAGGGTCAGGTATGTATTTAAAGCTTAAATGGTTTAATATGCTGGCCATGAACAAAAACAGATGTTCTGTCATGTATTAGGTATTATATATTGAAACATCCAGGAAATGAATCAATCAGAGAGCCGGCAAAGGCCCATCTGTTGTTTAGGACTGGATTACAGGGGCTAAAAATGGATTTACCCATTTCAGATTTAAGGAAAGAATTGCAAACACTCAAGTATTAGCACTGGGACTGTTCACCTGTATCAAATGTTGTGTGCGTTCTAGACATGCAGCATTTCTCTCAACGATTCACGATTCTTTTTAGTAAATTGTGGTCACATTGAATTAATTTGTTCCCTTGTTTTGATTTAACTAACACAAGGGAATGAATTACAGTACAATATGGTTATGATTTAGTAAATCGACAGAACAATTTATTATATCATGCACGGAATTTACTTAAACAGGGTATATGCAGGAATCATAGAGATGAATTTGCTACCTTTTACTACCTTTTTTACTACCTCCACAATATTTTTTACTACCAACACGACATCAAGCAGCAGCCCTTTTTTGGGGGGTGTGGGAGGGTTATGCAAAGCACCACTTACTACTTACTATAAGGTATGGTGTGACACTGTCACACACATCCTACCTATTAGATACACTAATGTTTAATTGTGATCATTACAAAAAAAACATAATTGACAATGACAATATTAGTGTCGAGTTGAGTTTCAGTTGTCCTTATCTTAACCCTAGCCCTTGAGTAATCCTAACCATAACGTTAGCCCTTAGCCCTAATAAGGTGAATAATAACCTTGGCACTTCTTAAAAACAAATGACACTTAACAACCATAAACATTAATAAAGATTAATAAAGTGTGTCACATCACACACACTTACCCACAAACACACATTCTCACACACGCAGACTTAAGCAGTGAAATTACTATCCCAAAACAGCAATTTATTTCATCACATCTTTAAATGTGCTTCAACTATGGCACTGGTTTGCTGCTGAGGTGGTGCGACGACAGCTGACCTTAAGTTGGCATGATTTGCCGCGATCTGTGTAGTGCTGCTACCATCGCAAAACAACGAAATAGGGAGCTGCTCCCCCTCACCCGAACCCGTTAAATATTTTCGATTAGGGATGCACCGATACCACTTTTTGCAGAACGAGACCGATACCAATACTTTCATTTTTGGTAGCCTACTCGTCGATATCGATACCGTAACCGATCCCTGAATTTTCACTGCATTTGTAATTTTAAAATGTATTAGTAGATAAACCAAAAGAATATAAATCATATTAGTTGGCTTAATTTGTTCATCAAATATATATTCAGATATTTTCATGCTTAATTAATCCTGCTAAAAAGCATGCTTCTGTTTCTGTCACTGTTCATTCTATTGCTCTATCATATTTTATCTTCACTGAATAGCACAGCACATGTTTAGAGCAGCTCCAGCAGGGTCAGTGCTGAGGATCGGGCCAGTGGTACAAATGTTTAGACACCAGTGAAATACCAATTATTTAATCCAATTTTGATACTACAACAAAAACTACCAGCCCAATTAATGTGAATTTAAAACATTATTAAAAGCAGTCAGTAACAAAATAAGAACAAATAATCGAATTACAAATAGGACAAATAAATACAATAGATCAAAGAAAAGCTACAAATGAAATAAACTGTTTTTAGAGTTTTTCGGGTAGATTGGTAAATACATTTGAATAAAGTAATCAAATGTGAAAAATTTGCATATTCATTACTGTATAGCTAAATAAAATGGATGGATATTTTTGTAAAGTTGAAAAGGGTAGACTATATTTAGTCAAGAGCAGTGAGTAATTTATTTGTCCTTTGTTTGATTAACATTAAAACACAGTAGCAGGTTTATTAAATTGCTGCCCCTTTAAGACAGAAGGCACGGGCCCCATTTGAACATGGCTACGTTCACTTGAGATATAACTGACTTTTGTTTACTAGGATACTCGTCAAGACGGGCATTTTTACATAATTTTGTGACGTGAAAGACAATTTAATTTAGTATTCGCGCGCTGAGGCGCTGGTTTGCGGGGCACGCGCTTTGGATAGTTTGCGTTCATGGAACTTCTTGATATGCACGCGTCCAGTAATAATGTAGGGAACCACTCGTTATACATAAATCAGGTAACAGGTCATGTTTTACTTTACTTACATATACGATTTAGTTTTAATCCAAATAACACGTGCTGAGTGAATGATCAAGAATATTCAACAGAAGTGCGCCGCGCGCTCTCTCTCGTCAGTTAACGATAATAATAAGCTAGATGACTCGTTTTAATTTTCTTTGCCATTGACATCCGATTGAACTATAAACTTTCCACTGATGTCTGTTTGAAGGGATGTGCTCGACCAGCTCGCGCATCTGTGCCGCTGCGCGCTCAATCCACGTTTCCAGTGCTCGTGCACCACAGCTAAGTTGTGTTACTATATTGCGTTTAATATTCCACTAATAAGACATATTTACTTCATAGACAGCCTTATTTTTTAGGGAAAAAAATGGAATCTCGTATATTGTCAATACTAATTGAAAACCATATAGACCCAGTTAGATGGGGCTTCGAAAATGTACTACCTCGTCAGATGACGTTTACTACTTTTTACTACTTTTTACTGGCCTTAATTTGGCATAATTTAATTTACTACCTTTTACAACCCCGCGGAAACCCTGTTAAAACGAGGAAACAAATTGTTGTGGGGGGCTCCGTATTTACTGTTCTTTTAAAGGTGAAATCCTTCACTTCTGAATTTCTGTGGCCAACAAACCTGTTTTCAAACACAGGGGGTCTGCCATTTTATGGCCAAACAGAATGTCCCGCCACAAACTCTCTCCATAAGCTGAGCCAATATTAGAGTATTCAATACAAAGCAAAGCACATACATTCATACAAACAAAGCACTGCTTTTTATCCTTTTTTAAATACTTTTTAAGAAAATCAATCTATAAATGGTTTACTTAGTTGTCTTACTTTACGCAAATGTTGGCCTTTGTTGGGGACTTTACATTTAATATAAAAAAATATTATTGATCTGCCTGCATTGACACCATTATATGAGAACTGAACTGAGCTGGATGATGACATCATGGTTTTCTCCAGAGCGGCTATATATATATATATATATGTGAACTAAATTAATAACTTTTTTACAGCGGGAATGAAACATCACTGAGCTTTTACTTAAGCTGGACTGTATTTTCTTCTGGAAACAAACTTTGTTGCATTATTTTCCTGTTCTCTCTGTAAAGCTGCTTTGAAACAATCTGTACTGTATAAAGATGAGATAGGGAAAAGTATTGTATCATCTGAAAAAATTGCACATCGAAATACACATCAACAAACCGATAAAAGCAAAAATACTGCACATTGACATACCAATAATCTTTGATGTGAAGTGCATTGGTGAAATGAACACAGATGTAGTCAGTTCAGAAACATACTGGAATTAAATTGGCGACACAGGGAAAAACGGCAACAGTGCCCCGAAGATAGTTTCTCCAGAGCCTCTGCAGGAAAGCTCCATAATGGATAGTGACAGGCTAAATGAGTTCTGTCTGTTGATCTCATGCACACTCATCAAGGATTATTTCCTTTATCTGAGACTCCTGTTCTACAGGTAGATGTGCTGATAGCAGCTGACAACCACGCTGAGAGAGGTGGCCAAAAAATAAACTCCCTTGCTGGGAGTGGGTGCGTCTGTGGAAAAATGCTGCAGGGTTATCAAAATGTTATCTGTGGGGGGTAATTAATGTGTCAGAGCTGCAAAACCAACAACTTCTTCTAGTGCGCAATAAGAAAAGTCACATTAAATTGAACTTAAATCATTTTTTACAGGCTTAGCGTACTTAAGCCGCAATTCAGATGTAGGAATGACATTGAATTGGATATCAAAATATCAAAAAAAGGACATCTTGAAACAAATGATGCAAGATGATGCTTTTCTAAGACCTAACTTCACTTTTAACCAACATGTCCCCCAAGGCAATTTTAAGTGAAGTCAGTTCCGTACTGTTTCAAAAAAGAAATACATTTATTTTTCTTTTTAAAAGAAATTAATACTTTTATTCAGCAAGGATACATTAAATTGCCCAAAAAATATGTCACAATATTGCCATTTAAAAAATGCAGCCTTCCCAGCAAACACAGAACGTTCCCTTAACATTCCCAAATGGTCCCATGTGGTTATTTTTTTTGGGAACCAAACAAGAACGTTATAGGAACGTTCCATGTAGGTTATTTTTAGGCTCCATTTTTATAACGTAAGGAGAATGTTCCGGGAACGTTCCCCTAACCTTAAGGGAAAGTTCTAGGAAAGTTCTGGGAACCAAAAACTAACGTTCCCAGAACGTTCCCAGAACCTGAATTTGTTTGCTGGGTTGGTGAGCATATCGTACAATGTGTACCGGGCAATAAGAGATACTGTTTTGTCACTTTGTTGTTGTTTGGCTAATTAGAAATTGATGTGGCCAATTAATTCCATTAAGTGTGACTTCCCTACTAAAAGTTTAATCACTTTTCCTTTTGTTTGGAAGGAAATATTTTAAGGCAAACGGGGAATCAATCTCTATCAAACGCGTTTGCTTTCTTGATGTTCATTCATTGGACACTGCATTAACAAAGTTAATATTGCCTTAATTATTTAGCCATTGCTGAGAATTGATTGTCCTGCACAACAGGAGAGGAGGCCAGGAAAGAGTTTAGCTAACAATGAGTCATGAAGCACTGCCAGCTTTCAGAACGCCCAGCTTTTAGACTCATTTTAGGCTTGCTTAACTCTGAGTGCAGAAACATAAGGAGAGAAAGAATTGGCATGAGTGTGCAGGAACTGAATCTCTAATTGAAAATACACTAATGGAATGATGAAGCTTGTCTTATATTGACAAATAATGCTGGCAATGCCTTCAAGCCCAGCCCCAAACCACATTCGCAATGTTTGCTTCCAGCAGTCGAGTCACTCATTAAAACCGTTAGAAAAGATAGATGGTGAAAGAATATGGGAGGCGTATGCAAAGACATTTGCAAGTCTAAGAAGAGAGCTGAAGTCTGTGGACAGAACGAGCCGTGCTAACAGAAAATCTATACGAGGAAACGGCATCGACTTGCTAAAAATTATTAATCTTCCCAGACAACAAGCTCATGCAGGCATTACTTTGTTACGATGCAAAAAGCCCCCAGCCACATCTAGACATATATTCTCCAAAAACAAAGAGTTGAGTTCAACTGTGAAATGGTCCCAAAACAAGCGGTAAATTCTGTTAGTTGTGGTGAAAAGTGCAAAGCTGTTTAAACCTGCATTAAAAAAATAACAAGCAACACCTTCCTACAGTCTGGTGTCACATTGGCACTTGACAACATGTCAGAGACAGTTGCATTTTTCTGCACATAAATGAACTGTGATAAGTTTTTTAGGACAAAACTTTCAGACTTTGTCATATAATTCCATCTAAAAGGAGAATTTTGTTTTTGCGAGTGTCAGACAGTATAATAAATTGGTTGAAAAGTGAAAGTGCAAACAAATAATAGTAATAAATCATGTAAAGAAATTGGCAAACACACGGATCAAAATATCAGTATATTTGTCACAATCACGTTAGTTTGGACTCGTTATGTTTCATCATCGTTGCTGTCACGGACACTAATTATGTTCAGATGTCCACTCATCAATCACCATCAATATCCCCTGTATATGTTCAGTTCTGTTTCAGTTCGGTGTCTGCTGACGTCTGTGTGGAAGTGTTTTATGTTGCTCTGTTCCTGTTCGAATTACCTGTTGGATTTATTAAATATTACCTTTTTGCATTCATGTTCTTCTTTGTGTGTTTATACAACCACCTGTGTGACAATGATAGTAAAATGCAACTATGCAGTTATATTTGAAATATAAATATGATATAAAGGATTCATTAAGATTTGTACATTTCTAAAGATGTGCATATGTAAATACATGTATAAATAAATACATGTATATTTTAGATGTTGTCAATATGCCCATATTGTGTGTTTCAGCAAACATCTAAAAATACACAACAGTTCAAAAGTTTGTGGTTAGTAAGACATTTTTTTTTTAAAGAAATTAATACTTTTTTTCTCAGCAAGGATTAAATTGATTAAAAATGACAGTTAAAGACTTTTACATTGTTACAAAAAAAAATCTATTTAAATGCTGTTCTTTCGAATCTTCTATTCAACAAAGAATTCTAAACAAGAAAAATAAACACTGAGTTCAACATTGATAATAATAATAAATGTTTCTTTCTTCAGAATGATTTCTGAAGTATCGTGTGACATTGACGACTGGAGGAATTATGCTGAAAATTCAGCTTTTCCATCACAGGAATAAATTATATTTTAAAATATAACCAAATAAAAAGATGCTATTTTAAACTGCAATAATATAATGACAATATCACTTTTTTTTACTGTGTTTTTTGATCAAATAAACGCAGACTTGGTAAGCATAAAATACTTCTTTCAAAAGCATTGAAAAAAATCGTACAACTTTTGAACAATAGTGTACAACAAAAAAATCTGATTTTTTTTGTACTAAGAGCTGGTTCATTGAAGCCAGTGCTAGCATCTACCAACTATAATTGTAACAATCCACATATCACTGTTAAACCATTAGAATTTAATTTCATATTCTGTTATTGATCTTAAATAAAGACAGCTTGAAATAGCTTTAGTATGCTGAATCACATTGCTTTTTTCTATGGATACTGGATCAAGTGACATTTTGAGATTTTGGTCTTACTCAGAAGGATCATTACTGAATTACACATTAGTAAAAAGAATATGCCTGGTAAAACCTGAAAAACCATATCTCTACAGTAGTACTGTATTGTATTGTATTGTTTTGGCTTAAAAAGTGGCTGAATGGTCTTAATTGGCAAAAATCTTTTTTCTTTTTTTTTAAACTATAGCCTTAAGCTCTAAACTGATGAAACCTGCTTACAGATGTCAGAATAAACAAAAATACAGGTTTCCCAGTAGCAGGGTTGCAGGTGAGTGACATTGTCTATTATATATATATATACTGTATATATTATATATATATATATATTTTTTTTTTCCCAGGGTCCACTTAATACAGTGGGGAAAATAAGCATAGAGGCTAAGAGCCTTAGAAATGACCCAAATGGCATGATATTGAATTCAGATGACCTCTCTGGTAATCTCTGAGTCAACACTCAATCACCACGTCTTGATCTCCCTGACAAAAGGTAAATCACACCTGACTCTACTGGCTGGATGAATCCCCCAATGATCCTGAGGATGAGGAAGATAAAAACCTTCTAGACTAGAGTTTTGCAGATTTCTAGAAATCTGGACTGAAAATATTTGTCTGCTATTTCTAGTTGGTGTATACAAAATCAGAAATACAATCTGAAAACAATCAGGATGCTAAAAAGCATCTAAGAAGTAAACACAAAGGATAAATGTATTTTTTTTAATTGTTTGTTTCATTTTTGTTATATCCGGGATTACTTTATTTGATTCATTTAAGACTGATTCCAAATGATGGTTTCAATTGGAATCCGGTCTTTATTTTTGACTACAGACTGTCTATAATGAGCTGGTTCTGTCGTAAAGCCCTGCAATAATAATTTAGTAAGAATGAATACACAGGAAGTACTCATTAATATGACTACAAACGTTTCATTAAGTATAAGCCTCTCCAATTAAGCAGTAACATCCTTAAACAAAGGTCTTAACTGAACATGCGGCTTTCTGTTTTAGTTGAATGTTATTTGGATTAACTAGCAGATGTTTGAGTGGGTGTATGTGATGATTCAAACATGAAAGTTTAGGTTCTCTTTTTTTGTTGCCGATTTGAAAGCACCGATTGCTATTCACTACGCACTGCTTAGTTTCCCCACTGGAGAAGCTGTTCCTAGATCAGTGTACAAATGCGGGGAAGCTGACTTACCCAGTGACTCCTTTGATCCTGCTGGCTTCCACGGTTGCAATCGAGTGTTTGGCTCCGGACTGCACATCCCATTCAACCCTCCACTGGTTACTCTTCGACTTGGTGCTGAGGAGGTTCACCCCTTTCTTTGCTTTCACCCTGTGAACAGAACACAGCAGGTTTTAAGAAATATACAGTATATGGCTGGAGTCCAACAAGACTGTTTTGGATGTAAGCGTTCAGCTCCAAGAAGGCGCAAGACACCTTGGGACACCCAATCAATTCTCTGTTTTAGCCTTCCAATATCTTAAATAACATAAAGAGTTGTAATCCTGTGACATTCATCATGTTTGGTTGTTAATTTAAAGGATCAAAGTTCTGTCAAAGTGTTTTTCATGAATTTTCATGGCCCAGCTGAATGTTGATGAACAACTGTTAATGCGTCTGTTCACATAGACATGCACATTAGCATGCTGTCATTGTGACAGATTTTGTATTGATGCATTTATTTATGGACAGTAAAACTTTGCCTGTTTTTCATTTAGCCTGTCTGATGGTTTTTTTTTTTCTCCACACTGGTCTGAAAAGACAAATCACATGCAAAAATCAGACCAAAATGTAATGCCCAAACTTCATGGTGGTGTGAAAAGGCATAAAGTGTTTAATTTTGCAACTCAAATAAGCAACAAAAAAAAACAAAAAAAACATAAAAGCAAAAAAAAACAAAAAAACAAGGTAATATAAGAAAATGAGATATAATAAATGTTAACATTAATGTAAAACAAAATAAAGATATCCCATGTTCAGTACTTGCAGGAATAATTACTGTTATATAAATCCACTCCTTCAGAAGCTCATTTGTTCAAAGATTGTCAATCTGTGCTGCGAACCAAATCCTATTTCCACATGACTTCTGCTTCTTCATCATGACCTCTGAGACCTTACATCTGAAAAGCATCTTCTGTGCATCAATGTATGCGCACTAAAGCTAATACTCATCACATGCATTTCTCCTCTGTCCATTAAAATTCAAAAACTTTTCTCTGATCCACAACCAGATTCCGACGATAAAATCCCTGTGGAATACCCCCCCGCTCTTTCAGAGAAGCCATAACTTCAAACACCACAGCCGTGCTGTGTTTTCCAGCAGTGTTGTGTTTCAATAGAAGCTGCTGCGGTTCATACATGTGCTGCTTAACACCGTGAAAAGGTGCAGTGACACAAGACTTGGTGAATGATGTATGCTTTATAGCCTCTGGATTACAGACCACTCTCTATGAGTTCCTACTACCTGATATCTACCTAAAGCAGCAGCGAAAATCAAACGCTTTGAGCTCTGCCCACACCAAAGAGCCATTCAGCTGCAATGCCGCAAAAACGGTGGACAGATAACACACAACACACATGCGAGACAACGAACGAAAAAGAGTGAGATAGAAAAAAGAGAGAGAATTTAGAATCCAATGAAATATCAAAATAGGGAGATTATGATTTCATCTGTTTTATAATAAACAGCTAAAAAGCATTATTAATCCTGGCCAAATTTGAAGCAGCTGAGCAGCTGACACACACACACACACACACACCTGTGACTGCACATCAAATGAATTCTATATTAATGCCTATATTATTTATATTATTAATTGATACACTGTCAAAAAATATTTTTCAAAGATGTGAATAAAACTAAGATTATTGGAGTACATTTTACAAACACAATTTCAGTGTTTCTACTTTATCATTTCATGTTTAATTCATTGTGTTGCTGTTTCTTTGTAATTACTGTGTAATTATTTATTTACTAACATATTCTGAGTGAAAATAGTTTCAAAGCAAATCCTACACCATTTTTTTTCAGTGCATTAATGAGTAGCTACAAACAATTAGAATGTTAAACAGTCTACAGCTAAATAATTAATATAGTTGATAAGGCTTATTTACTATATCACTTGGCAGAGTAATTGTTTACTGTGATTATAGTAATGTCTATATCCAGGCTTGGGAGGTTTACTTTAAAAATGTATTCCGTTACAGTTACAAATTACTTCATAAAAAAGTATTCAAAAGTAAAGCAATCCAAGTACCACAATATTAAAGTAATGTAACTGATTACTTTTGGATTACTTCAAGGACAGATATTATTTTAAGGGTTAGGGTAAGAATTTCACAGCCCTGAATAAATATTTATGTAAAGGACTATACAGACATCTAGTAGCTACAGTATGGTATTACAGATTATTTTGTTTTATTTTTAACTTGACATGTACAAGGAAAAAATAAAATAGAAATGTTTCTTCAACAGGAAAATAGATATACATATACATACTACTAATAACACTATATTAAGCGTTGCTTTAATGACTCACGACACGACTCGACTGGTGCATGCGCAAAATAACAGCTCTCTACAACAATCTCCTCAGACACAGATTGAATCACAATTTTCGTTGCTGGAAGGCACAGTTTGCACTGTACAAACATGTTGTTGGCATTTTCTTCTTTAAAAACAAAATAGCAGCGGAATTTCCAAGAAATGAAAGCATTTTACCCGTGGGCAGCAGTGACTCGATCCGTGTCTGAGGAGATTGTTGTAGAGAGGTGTTATTTTGCGCATGCACCCGCAAGTGGCACACGAGGTGTGTCGTGTCATTAATCAAGCAACGCTTAATATAGTGCTATTATGCCAAAATACAGATTTATTTAGTTTTAAATGAAACCATTGTAATCCTGAAAGTATTCCCCCTTTTTTCAAAAAGTAACTATAATCTGATTACTTCGTGTTTTGACGTAACTGTAACAGATTACAGTTACTGGATTTTTGTATCCTGATTACATAACGCCGTTACATGTATTCCGTTACTCCCCAACCCTGTCTATATCTGCACATGCAATACATCAAAAGAAAGAACAGAGCTTCAGCGTTAAAAAAGAACAACACCACAATTTTATTCTAACTTCATTCTTTTTTATCAACACTTGAATGTGGGTAAGTTTCATTAAAAAGCAACATTTTGAGCAAAAAGCTTGAGAAAATCACGCTTTTGTCAAGGCCTCGGAGAAGTCCGGATCGGTTTCAGGACAATAATCAACACATATAGTAGATGGAGTGGATCGAGTCCATCAACACTCCCAGAGTTTCACGGTCCTATAGCTCCTCCTGGGTCGACATTTCATTCCGTAAGATTAGGCCATTTTGATTTATATGCTGTTTAATGTTTGATGATCATGTTATTGTACATGTACATAAGCAACGCTTTTATTGATTTTTTATTTTCTTATTTTTCACCTGTGTTTTTACCCAGAGAAGATGCGCAATACCTCCCCCACTGTATAACAGTGAAAACATGGATTAATGGAAATTTCGTTCAATGGCGGGGAAGCGTTGTGTCATAAATGATGGAAAATTCCGTCAATGGCAGGGAAAGAGTCAATTATTTATTGAACACTAGAGTGTTTTATATCAAGAGGCTGTGTTGGAGAGCCTGAAACTACCTTTACTGTGATAAAATCGCTGTAACGCATGGCCTTGTATAGATTATTGGTTTCCTTTAAAGTCCCCCTGTGGTGAAAATCAAGTTTTTAACGTTGTTTATATGTCTATGTGGTGTTTTTAATATGCTTTAAGACATGTCTTTTCTCTGTAAAACTGCAGTGAACTAAAGACTTGTTTGAAATCGCTGTTTTTTGCTGTTAATTTCTGACAGCACAAACTACCTTGTAACCAATCATGTCAACCTGTGATCATCTACAGGTGGATCTCTGAGCTGCAGTGAGTGAGTGGAGGTGGGGTTCATTTGCATATATTTATAGAACCGCGTATAATAAAAGAGGCATGGGTGTAGAGTTACATTCAAGCTATTTTAAGGCATGAATACTTTAAAAAAAAAAAAAAAAAAAAGTTCAATTATGTTATTTTGGTGATTGTAGCGTCTGGACCAATCAGACACACACTAATTATTCATTATATTTAATGAATAATCCATTAAACTCACTCTCCCAACAAAGGTCTATGAAACTCACCCGAAACTAACATCCCAAATGAAGCTTACCCACTGGCAGAACCTGGTGTCCTGTTACAGGACACATTAAGACTGATAACATCTATGTTTTCTTGTAAACTCTAATGGGTTAATGGTTCAAACTTTGCAAACTATGGTTAACCAAATTCATGTGTGGCACGTTTGGTCTCTATAAACTCCAAACTTTGTCCCCCATTTGTTAATTTACATTACATTCTGCTAACTTTGTGACGCATTAGTATTATAAGAATCGTGAAGATTCTTCTCGTAAACACCCAATGAAATTACATATTCAAACGCCTCCTAGAACACAATGGGTCGTAAAAGTTTCCCTCCAAAGGAAACTCTTCTTATTGGCTCGCAGATCCTCAGAGGGTGTGACATCTTCACGCTTTAAAAATCACTGATCACAAGATCAGCGCTCTCTTGTTTTCTGGACTTCACGGCTGCTTCCTTCGGGTGGGTGGGTGTCTGACTTCAAGAACTAGCTTAGAACTTCACAAGAAAGTTCTGCAAGGCGGCTGTTCTTCTACAATTTAGGAGCCTATGTGAACTGCACTAAATGGTTGACCAAACACTCGTAACGTAACGAAACATTCATTGATAGCTGAATCTGTCTCTAGGATTAACCTCAGTCCGGCTAACCTCAAAAACTCGGTCCTTTCTCTTTGAACCGCTGCTTCGAATTGCACTTACCTGATAAAAGGCGGCCCCTGCTTTGAGGAGCAGACCATGACCAATAGCAGAGGCTTCAGTCGCCCATTTCAACAACTCAGTCAACTGAGCCTTATCTCATCCCCTCAGCCCCTCCATCAAGCACAGTATTGATGATCACAGGCTGTCTTTTATATATATTAAATACCAGAAAAAAGAAGGTCTGACAGTAAAGTCTGGCTCATTTTCAAATCAAACACAATATCTTTTAGCTGGAGAGATAATAACAGATTTTTTGATGTAGCTCTTCACATTACACAGTGAAAATCTAGAAATGTAGATGACTGGCGGGCAACCTCATCATTTTGTGTGATGATAGAGAGTACCGTGCAACAATTAAATGATTTAATTTATTAAGCATATAGCGCTGAATTACTCTATCTTAAAAGCCTTACATTGTCCACATTAGTTAACAGCAAAAAGTTTAGCAAATGTCTTGCGTCTTCAGGCCATATGCTACGAAATGAGCAATTTCATTTGCTGGAACTTTTTTGAAGGAACAAATCAGCACTTTAAAAGCACACTTATCCCCGGTTTCACAGACAAGGCTTAAATCTAATCCCAGGCTAAAATGCATGAGTGCCATTTCATGTTGATCTAATTGCTGTTTATGATCACGTAAAATTATTTGAAATGTAGGTAATTTACTTCAAATCTAATCTAAAAAAACTCTCAAATTTTTTTTTACAGAAAAAAACAATAAGAAATACACTACTGGTAAAACGTGGGTTCAGACTTTCTTTAAAAAATAAAAAATAAATGAATACTTTTATGCAGCAAGGACACGACAAGTGATAGTAAAGATATTTATAATGTTGCAAAAAAAATTCTGTTTCTAACTCCACAAAAATAATAAGCGACACAATTGTTTAAACGTAAAAACAATATTTTACAGTCTATTTCAGTTCCCTCAAAATAGCAATGCGCCTGAACACACCTCGTTTTCACGCCCATGGGCGCACAAATGGGCACAAATGCATTTGCTATTTAAAAAAAATGGCGCATGACGTGTAAATGATAACTGTGTCAGGCTGAAACTAGCAAAAAACACTTGCGTCGCACCTGGTGCCGCATTGCGCCGGGTGTATGAATAGGGCCCTTCGAGATGTTTCAAGATATTTGCCATTTAACAGCCTGTACATAAACAATGACACTTAAGCTTATATGGCTGATCTAGTATGTGTTCACAGGAACGGAAACTATAATTTGACTTTCTGTTTTTAGAACAATGACCAGACACTAAAGTTGCCTACAGCAGCAGTGTGAAACACAAGCAGTGATGAATAACTCTAGCCTTCAACCGTAGTCTCTTACCATAAAAATTACCGTAAAAAAAACATAAACAAGCAGCATGAGAAATGTCAGCAGATGCATGTCTCTAAGGCATTAGGCACTCACTCCCTCTTTCTCTGCATTACTGCAAAAGCTGTCCCTCTCTTCAATGTCTAAATCTGGCCAGCAAAGATTTTTTTCCACCCATTTGTAGAACCAGGGCTTTCCATTAGTTCCACTAGAGAAAGGGCCACTTGACATGAATAAATGATCGCTGGAGGTCTGCATGCATACATATCGAGTCACAACACACAAAGATAAGTGCATGTCACTAGAACCTCCTCCTTTAAACATTAAAATGTCTTCAAGTGGCACACATACAGTGTGTGAAAACCCCTCCTTCTCCAAACTGACAATAACAATTTTCTTAAAAACACCATAATTCATCTAAACATAGATCAAGTTGCATCTTTATTAATGTTTGACTGCACTGAAATCAAGACAGTATCAATGTCAGACAGCATTAGTTCCACCAACGCCTTCCTGATACTGGCCAATTGATTCAGTATTTTTAGACCATATAATTGCATGTATATGAGTTCTGCCTCCCATTTAACGCCACATAACATCTGTTCCATAAAAAGCGATCCATATGTTCACAATTATAAAAACACTAGCAACAACATTTCACTATAAGCTGAAGATGCCTTTGAGTCTCTTTGGATTTATTTCAATTGAGATTGTGTTATTTTTTTTTTATATGTGACCCTGGATCACAAAACCAGTAATATGGCACACGGGTATATTTGTGGCAATAGCCAACAATACATTGTAAGGGTCAAAATGATTGCTTTTTCGTTTATGCCAAAAATCATTAGGATATTAAGTAAAGATCATGTTCCATGAAGATATTTTGTCAATTTCCTAACGCATATATATATATATATATATATATATATATATATATATATATATATATAAAACATTTATTTTGTAAATGAATGCTTCACAGTCGAAAACATAAAAGGCGATTTTCTCAATGTTTCGATTTTTTTGCACCCTCAGATTCCAGATTTTCAAATAGTTGTATCTTGGCCAAATATCGTCCTATCCTAACAAACCATACATCAATGGAAAGCTTATTTATTCAACTTATCAATGATGCATTAATCTCAATTTCAAATAAATTGACCCATGTGACCAGGGTCTCACACACGTAGTAGTTTGACGACGACTCTTCCCCTGCGCTACATCAGTGCTTGGCCCGGCATCTTCCGCATTAGCCAAGGGATGCTTTGCGTTTAGGTGGTACTTGAGACTGGAAGAACTCCTACAGTAAACTAATTCTGCATTGCACAAGGTGCAAACAACCTTAGTCTTGTTGAGGTTTCCATTGGGAAGCTTCTTAAAAATAAATTTTCCCTGAAGCAAACCCGCCGGCTTTATAGCTGCATCCATGTTAGCACGTCACGTTTGATGTGGTATTTTCACAGTATAGGCACACACGCAGGTTCGAAGACTCGTTCTCGCCCCCTACAGTGCAATTCGGCTAGGTATATATCCGCGCTAAAATATCAAGGTGAAAGTCATCATAGCTTGCGTAGTATAGACCCAGCTCCCAACCCAACTTTGAGAATATATTAACGGCGATATTTTTTTTTATCGCCCGATGAGAGTATCACGTTAACGCCGATACTAATATATATATAAAACACTTTACAAAAAGGTCTCATTTGTTAACATTAGTTAATGCATTAAATGGATAGTTTACCCTAAAATTTAAATTAAGTCATCATTTACTCATCCTGGTGCTATTCTAATGCCGTATAGGTTTTTTTTTTTCAGACCACAAAAATATATATAGATATTTTTTTGTAAATGTCCCTATAATGGCAGTGAAAAGCATCAAGCTTATAAAAAAAGCATCACAGAATGATCCCATGTGAAACGTGCCGTATAGACAGAAATGTAATGTATTATTTAACGGAAATCCTGACCTTGGCCGTTGGTCTTCTGTGCACGGCTACGCGACCTGTAAGGGCCTAAACGGTATAGCTCCTTTGTATTTAACCAATCTTCTATATCGCGCTACAATCCATCAAGCTCTTTAAGGTCACAAAACTCTTTTTGGACTTTTGGTAGTACCTAGGCAATCTAAGTCTACTAAAGGAGGGAGAGCGTTTTCACATTTGGCTCCTAAACTCTGGAATAGCCTTCCTGATAATGTTCGGGGCTCAGATTCACTCTCCCAGTTTAAATCTAGATGAAAGACACATCTCTTTAGACATCTCTCATTACCTTGTACTCCAGTTATCTTTTGCTTGATATGTTACTAACAGCAGCAACGCTAATTATATTCCATTTGCTTTTATGTTTCTACTGGAGATGACGCTAGCTCCAGTTAGGATTCAGCAATACTCCTGTGAAGAGATGCGAGGACTTCAGATGAAGCCAACTGTGAATCAACATACACAACTGCCAAATTTTCACATTATAATCAATGTGATCACGACTTGTAATAACTGCTTTAATGAGCTCATTGTTTCTGCCTAAATGAATTCATGACGTAAGCTAACGGCATGATTTGGGTTATCTTAGAACTGTACATTTCTGGACATATGGACATTACTTGGACTCAGTCATCGCTGATAACAAATGACTCTAAATTGTAATGTAGAAACATGCATTTCCTGCAAAGCTGCTTTGAAATGACATTGTGAAAAAAGGGCAATTCTGAGTTGAATTGAATTTTCGCATTAAACATTGGCTAATGTCTGAGCATCACAACCAGTCTGACACAGCAACCAATGTCACGTGTCATATCGTTTCGTGCTGCTACAGACACATAAAGTACTCGATTATTATTATTTTAATACATTTTGAACATGAAATATTTTATTCACATACTCCTGCATGTGAGACTGAATGGTTTGCTCATTAGATTGGCCATTTGAGACAAACGTCAATAATCCGACTCATTCTCTGTGTGTGATTGTTTCATACTATTGACTAGGAAGCATCCACAGAGACAGATGTTTATTTTGCACAATTCAGAATACTAAGATCTGCCACTATTCGAAATACTGTTAAAAACTAAACACAATGAAAATAACAATGCGAGAGAGAGACAGAAAGAGGGCACGCTGGCACCGAGTGGAAGAGAATTATGGCGTTTCTCTGTCAGTTCAGAAGAAGATTTAGAATGGAGCGAGAGACGGCTGAACCTGCCAGCGAGGATTTGCACACAGATGACAATTCATCAAAGGAGGAAAGGCGAAAATTCAGAGGAAAATGGTTCACCATTTAACTTAACAACACAAGAGCATTCAGAAGGAGATCATATCTAGTCAATCTATTTGACTTTCACCATATCAAACCAAAACGCAGAGGCAATTTGAAAATGCTCCATCTGCTAAAATACAAAAGGGATATGCCACCATCCATTTTCTTTCTGACAGTGTAAAAATGCATGTGGACTATATTTTTTAGGGTGAATCTTACAAAAATATACTTTCAAAATAATATATATAATACCAATATTTAGGGGTCAGTACATAAAAGAATACATTAAATTGATCACATGTTGCAGGACAGACTTTTACATTGTTACAAAAATATATATATTTTAAATAAATGCTATTCTTTTGAACTTCCTATTCATCACAGAATTCTGATTTTTTTCTTTTTATCATAGAATGATTTGTGAAGGACCATGTGACACTGAAGACTGGAGTAAATTCAGCTTTGCATCACAGGAATAAATTACATTTTGAAATATATTAAAATAGAAAACAGCTATTTAAAGATGTAATAATATTTCACAATATTACTGTTTTTTTTTATCTGGCTTTTCATCAAATAAATGCAGCTTGGTGAGAATAAGAGATAGCCATGATAAAAAAAAAAAACATTATTCTGTCTGGTCTTGTGACATTCATTATTAATATTTTTTTGATTAAAATCAGCATAACTGAAATAATATATTATTATTGATTTCACAGGAGGGAAATGTGCTTAATTTTCATTAAAATAATGTCACAATGCAAAAAAAAACCCTAATGGTGATGAAAACAATAAACCTTTCACATCACCATGATATTATATAATAGGCTTTGACACAGAGGTGATGCAGAGACTAAACCAGAGACTAAACCAAGCCGGGAAGGTCTTTTGCTCTCAATGCAGAGAGAAAGACAAAGAAAGAAAGCAAATGAGCCAGAACGATACAGGGAGAAAAGACAGAGGGCGAGAGACTCTGATCAACAGTGGAGAGAGAGAGAGAGAGAACGCCATGCAGTGGTTTGCAATCCTCCTGCCTGGAACACAATTATTCTAAGTAGTTTTCCCATCAGTAGCAGGCATGAGCGGAAGACCCTCGGGTGAGCCAAAACCTTTTCTGCAGAAGCAAAAGGGGGGGAAAAAGCAGCTCTCCAATTTATTTGATAAGGCAAGCGGAACTCAGTCCTGCCAACTGTTGCAAAGAACAGGAAAATCACCCTCGTACCCTCAGCCAACTCTCGTCAGGCAGCTGACATTTCATTGGCCACTGCAAAATACAGATATGAAACTGTGTATGATTCATACATATATTTGAAGTGTGGGAAACAAAATCCTCCCTCAAAGGGAATATAGTATATAATCTATTGCCTACAACTGATGGGAAAACAAAACAAAACAAAAATGAAAGACTTACTGAAATATTTTAGCAACAGAAATAATAATAATAAAATCTTATTAAATGCATTTTTTTTAAATCTTCATAAAATTTAATTCAATAAAATGTCCCAAGATTTTTGTTTGGGCATTTCTTCAGTTTGCTTGCCTCACTAACACTACTTACACTGAGAAGACTGCAGGGAGCAGCAGCAAGCATGCTATTGTTATGACAACTAGATGTATTGCTTGCTGATTTGGTGAAAGAGATGGAAAGCATCAGTAAATCAACTAGCATTAGCAAATAAACACTTTTCTTCTCCGCAATGTTATCTACTGAAGTCAAAAACAATAGGAGAGTGTAGTTAGAAGTTGAAACAAGGACATTTTAATGAATTATTTGGACGCCTGGTCACCATATGACTAAAACATTCTGAAACATGAGGTCTGTGGTATCAATTTAAAGACATTGTGTTACATCAATGCTAGCATACTGTGGTTTGACGCACTCATGAGTATGTACTCATCTTCTGTAAAGTAGTGTAGAAGTATATGGACTGGGATGCAACCCTAGAGTGTCACAGCCTTAAAGGGTTAGTTCACCCAAAAATGAAAATTCTGTCAGTAAATACTCACCCTCATTTTGTTCCAACCCCGTAAGACTTTCGTTCATCTTCGGAACACGAATTAAGATATTTTTGATTAAATCTGAGAGCTGGATCACTCCTCCATAGGTTTCTAAGGGATTGAAACTTGTTCTCCCGAAAAAGTTATTAAAGACATCGTAAAAATAGTCCAAGTGACTACAGTGGCTCAATCTTAAGTTTATCAAGCGACGAGAATACTTTTTGTGTGCAAAAAAAACTAAAATATCGACTTTATTCAACTATTCATTTCCTTCTCGGTCGGCCTCGAGTGTGTTCACGTAGTAAAACTGCGTATCGCTTATGTGGTGGATGTCACACGCATCATCACACACATGACCAGCGTCGGCCAATAGGGACCCTACGTGTGACGTAGCCCTACGCTATCACACTACGTTAACGGACTAGAGGCCAAAAGAGATGGAAATGAATAGTTGAAATAAAGTCATTATTTTTGTTTGTTTTTGCGCACAAAAAGTATTCTCGTCGCTTGATAAACTTAAGATTGAGCCACTTGGACTATTTTAACGATGTCTTTAATAACTTTTCGGAAGGAACGAGTTTCAGTCCCTTAAAAGCCTATGGAGGAGTGATTCAGCTCTCAGATTTAATAAAAAAATATCTTAATTTGTGTTCCGAAGATGAACGAAAGTCTTAAGGGGTTGGAACAACATGAGGGTGAGTAATTACTGACAGAATTTTCATCTTTGGGTGAACTAACCTTTAATACATGAGAGGGACCAGATCTGTCAATGGAAAGAGTGGAAACCAAAGGAAGACGCACATTGCGATTAAGTACTAATCAGATGTGAGTTTTATGCGAGTTCTAAGAGATTTTTCATCCACATTTTCACTGGCATCCCCCATCAGCCCTCATCTCTCACTCTCTCTGGTCTCACTTTCAAAACTGAGAGGCTGACGCCATAAATTAATTTGATGGGAGGATAAATGTCAGGGCGAGTGCTTCTGAAGATCAACCAAATATCAGTTTCTTTTCAACACTGAATCAGTGTCAAAAACAATAAGAGAACCAATTTAACAGGAGAGATGAAAAAGCAACTGACGACCAAGTGAAACTGAGTAAAAGAGAGGCTTTTGAGAGCACTACCGACCACTCAATGGGCGCATGCTTCAAGCTGTGGCACAGACACAGACATGTGGCAAGACTGTGGCACAGATCAGATGTGACCCACGAATGTGTAAGCAGGAAAAAAGCATATGGATTCATATTTTCTCAGATCGGTTTTAGGCCTCATTCATATGTGGAAATAAATCAAATAAATCAGAGCTGTGGAAAGGAGGAGTGACGACAGTGCAAGACGAGAGAGGACATGCCTGGAATTTATGTTGTTGTGTTTTATGATGTTTATATGCAGCACTTGTCCGCTTTACTTTCGTTTTGTAGTGGATATTAAAGTTTATGTTGAATGTTCGCCGTGTCCCGCCTCCTCCTTCCCCTAAGCCTTGAACATTGTTACACGGGCATTTTCGTCTGCCATGTAAGCGGACAGATCGAAAATTTCCCTCTCAATGCGAGACGTGCGTCATTGAAAAAGTGGCGAATGACTTTAACTTTAATGACACCAACCACAGTGATTACATTGCTAGATTCACCCAGGATGCAACAAGGGCTCTCCCCTTTTATCTCCACATTAAGAGACCAATGTTTAGATGAACTTTAAAGTGTAAATGAAGATATATCGGATATGGGTCACTTTTAAAAGAAGATGTAAGCTGGTAAGTCAAAAAATATCAGATATAGTCAACAAATCGGAATCGACCATCAAGCCCTGCAGTGTAAATGCGGCCTAAGAGACGAAACTTATCTCATAATTACAATAGACACTTTAATAGCTTAAAAAGTAGTTTGAGCGTGTGACCTCAAGTTAATGTGCAATAACTTTGAGGCAAACTGTTTGCCTATGTAAGCATGTTTGCCACAGGGGTTTGCTGGAACACGTTCTATGAAAGAATGTCTGAAAGAGAAAGAAAGAGTAAAATTAAGATGTATGATGTGGAAAAAAAGTGTAATGTGAAATTTGAAAACGTAATTCTGGTAAGGACTACAAAAACACACACACATACATCTCATTTTCACTTGAGCCTTTCAAATGGATCAAGCCTCTGTAGTGAGGTGACAGAACTAGCACAAGAGCCTTTTCTAATTAACTCCTCACGGAAAATGCAGCAAAATGCAAGTATCTCTCTTCTTTCTATTCACCCTTTTCTCATTTCTTTTCAAAATTGAATCAGTGTCAAAGACAAATAATAGAATCAACTGTGTAACAGGGCAGATGAAAAAGCAACAGAGGACACTGCAAGACAGAAAGAGTGAGTGAAAGAGAGGCTTTTGACTTCTGAGAGCCCTTTATTGACCACTCTGGGAAACAAAACCTTATCTGGGCCAATGACAAATAATAGTGTCCAAGATAAAGAAAAGAAAGTCTAGTAATCTGTATATATATATATATATATATATATATATATATATATATATATATATATATATATATATATATAAAGAAAACTTTTATACCAATTTAAGTTAATTTAAAATAATTAACCATTACCAAAGTAGTAATATTTTGTCCTAACACTTTACAATCTTGAGTATTACTATTATTTTTTAACAATTTATTTTTATTTTTAACAATTATTTTATTATATTAAAAATGTATATATATATATATATATTTTCCCCAAGGTTAGGAGCTTTTTAAAAAGTCATGAATTATTAATCCATTCATATTTTTATAAAAATGCCTCTACCTATAGTTAATTTTTGCAAAACTCCAAAAATGTACCTATACATACAGTTTCCAGCTGAAATGATCAAGTAAAAGTAAAACTTTTATTCCTTTTCACACTAAATTATGATTACAGTGGCAGATTATTAAATAATAAAGACATATTTCACTTTTACCATAATGAATTATGTTTGCATCACATATTCAGCCCCATATGCATGGCTTTATGTACTTTCTTGGTAGCCAAGTCACTCAAAGTGCTCAAAGCAAGCGAAAATGTCAAGTTTGATTTTGTTAAGACTATCAGTTAGGTTTAGTGTAGGGTTTAATGTAGCTGGTATGTTATTTTCAAACACGATAGAGCATTAACCTTTAAGTGCCACTTACCAGAAATGTCACTTTCAAAGTGTCACGAAACATACAAGAAGCAATGCAATATCATATCAAAAATGTCGCCACAGGCACGTTTTTCCAGGGTTTAAATAAAACAGTATGCCAAAGTACTTTTAATGAGGTTTTGTTATTTGTTATGATAACAGTTGTATCACCATGATATTTTCAATTTATCTCCCCCCAAAAAATATCTAAATAATTTTTTATTAATTCAGAAACTATGATCATCATCGAAGGTGTATTCAAATATTTCTATGTATGACCTGCATGTTTAATGTTTTTTTCCCCCATCTCATGTTTACAGCTGCTTTAATAGCACAAAATTGCATAACAAATGCTCATTTGCATGTGAAAACGCATCTCTGCCATTCATTGCCTGTCAAACTAATCAGACCTGTATGGAGTGTCAAACCAGCAGTGGTGTGTGTTTATACAGCACCAGCACAAGAGCCTTTTCTCATTAACTCCTCATGACAAATGCAACAAAACGGCACATCTCGACTGTGAGAGCAGGCATATCTCTCTCGCTCTCTCTGTCTCTCTTTCCATTCCCCTTCTTACCACACATCAATAGTTATTACGTTCAGACCACTATCTTTCACCACCCACCCTTGCCCAATCTCTTTCTTCCTTCCATCTCTCCTACAGTTTCTTGTGTATTTCTCGCTCGTACATGATTTTCTTCTTAAATAAATCACTTCTTACAGCACAGATGCTCTATGAAACTTTCACTAGGCTTTGCTTGTGTCTCATCTTGATAATCAAGACTCTGTATCCTTGTAGATGGGCTGAGAAAGGCTCTTTGCATTTATTTTTCAATGTTTCCATTGCCTGGAGTGTTATAGGGTCTTTGTGGACCAGCTTTATAATGGAGTCCACATAATAATTTCTTGTTAAGACGGATCCACTCTAGTGGCAGTAATATGTGTCACATAGGGGAGTCGTTTTATGTGTTCTCCTAGGATATAACCAGATGTCCCGTTTTTCCAAATACTGTCCCGTAATAAAGTGAGCTGGGACATGTGAAAAGCATCAAATGTATGGGACCGTCCAAGGAGAAATGAGAAATCTGGTCCTTTTCCCTTAACTTGGCAATAAACTAATTGTCCAGCAGGAGGCCTGTTGCTCGAGAGGCTCTACAGTTTCATCAGTTCAAAAAGACCTGGACCCCTTTAACAAGGTCAGCACCTCCATGAATACAGTCAGGCCTGAGTCAGGTTTTTCCATTTTGAACACCATGCCATTAATGAAAAAAAACATGCAAACCCATGAATTTTAAGTATGAGCTGTAGTGTCTCACAAATCGATTTCAGTAGATGTACGTTGTCCCAATCTATGTGTGTGTGTGTGTGTGTGTGTGTGTGTGTGTGTGTGTGTGGTGTGTATATGTAGAAATGTATAGCAGAGTTGCTTCACTCCTGAATTTTTCTCCTAAAGTTTTTGTCCTAACCAGCAGCGACGGTGATACGTGACAGTTTTAGAAACTGTTTCGATTTCTGCGATGTTGCATATCATTAAATATCACTTTATAGCCATACTAAAAGCAGCAATGGACAATTTACCTCAGATCTCAAAAATGAATGAAAGAAAACAATAATGTGAACTAAATTTGAACAGGTTTAACTGTCAACTCAATGTGAACTAACAAGTGTATTCTATGACAACAGATTTTTTTTTTCATATTTACGATCATATTTTCATTTTGTAGCGAGTTCCGTGCTCTTGCAGAGAGACTCCGCCCACACACTCTTCTGATTGGCTGTGATTTAGTTTTTTTGTATCTCATCTCACAAATTGCTTGTCGCTGGAATCTTATGGCATCGTGTCTGGTTTGGACATCACTGTAAAAATGAATTTTGATGATTTGTTTTCACAACTTTTTATATTTTGTCAAATCAACTTAGATAATTAATGTAGTTCAGATAGCATACTATTTTGAGTTTCTATTTATTAAACCAATCTCCTTTGTTGTATTAACTCAAATTTTTAATTTCAATGAACTCAAAATTTGAAGGCAACCAGGTAACTTTAAGTTAATCCAACTTTTTTTTTTTTACAGTGATTAGAAGGCAGCATAATTGCGCTGCCTACATTTAGCATTCTTATGTTGCGTTAAAATGCTAAATAGACAGTCCACTGTCTTTCCACTATCTTCAAAGCTAAGCTGTCACTTTAGGTCATGGTTTCTTCATTTAAATAATGCTTTACTTTGTTCGTTCAGGAAAATATGCCACAAAGAAAGATAGATTATTAAAGAAAACAAAAGTATGTAATTGAGCAGGCTCAAAGACTACTCTCTTTGATCTTTGGCTCACCCCCACATGCTCGTTCTTCTATTTAATATACTGAACTGTCCTCACGGTCACCTCTATCCTAATCTTCTTCCCCTGGCACTGCTTAAACCGTTGTGCATCAATTCCTGTCTCTTCATTTTGCCCCTTCTCTCTTTTGCTTTCACGTATGGATGCACAAACGCATTGGCAATGTGCACAAATGCATGCACACCCATAAACATATAGACAAACGTTCTCCCCGCTGCTGCTGTCCCTGTCTGTCTGTGTCTGTGTGTGTGTGTGTGTGTGTGTGTGTGTGTGTGTGTGTGTGTGTGTGTGTGTTTAAGTAGCTTTGGTCTAATCAGCCCACAGGAATGATGCAGTGATGACTCTGCACCACTGTTATCTGAACTCATGTGGACCTCGAGTGTGTATGCTTACAGAATATTTTATTGCTCAGAGGTTGCTCTTCTGATATAACTCAGGAAACCCAATGTTGATGTTTCAATATTATTAAGCTTAGACAAATAAGAAGACAGAGGGTTATAGAGATGATTTGGTGATCATTTGATAATATGCGAGTTCATTAAAATTTAAATCTCAGACTTTAGCATTATCATCAAATCTGAGAACAGTTTGAGGCATTAAGATCTCCTCTGGAACTCCAGAACTCTATGTAAAGTGGATCTTCTCTGAAATTAAACAAAACGAGTAGTTTTTTTGTTGTTGTTGCAAAAAGCAAAGCAAAGCAAAGCAAAAAAAAAAAAAAAAAAACAGAGCAAAAAAACAACAACAAAACAAAAACAAACAAACAAACAATAAGACAGCAACCAAACAAAAAAGCAAACAATAAGACAGCAACAAAACAAAAACAAACAATAAGACAGCAACAAAACAAAACAAAAAACAAACCCCCCAAAAATACAAAACAGCAACAAAACATAAAACAAACCACAAAAATACCACTACACAACACAACACAGCAACAAAACAAAAAACAAAACACAAAAAAACACAACACAGCTACAAAACCAAAAAAAAAACAAGCCACAAAAACCACGACACAGCAACAAAACAAAACAAAAAACAAACCAAAAACAGCTACAAAATAAATAACAAACCACAAAAAAACTGAAAATAAATCAAAATATTTATAGGCTAAAACAAAACAAAAAGTAAAACACAACAACGTATGTCTACCACAATATTTTAGACTCTACCACACACCATCCTACATATTTATTCATGGCCTGATTGGGAGACTGACACAGTGAACAGCACATTCACATTTCCCATCTTTAAATCATGACACATCCACTGTTTGCCACATAGGGACTGTAAAGTTCAGTTATAATAAACAAATATCATTGTGATATTTATTTATATCAAGATATCAAATACTTATTTACAATGTGTTTGCACTGTTAGTTATGATGAAAGCATTCATTAGAGTGCAGAAATCAAGTTGCATGACGAGATTACTGCATTAATGCTCTCGACATGTGATCGACTACAATGCTCATCACTGCAACCTTTCATGCCACGATCTAAATATAATGCCATAGATCTAATTGTAATGCTATTATCAACACTTTTCACGATTAGTTAACCTTGAGAGATATAATAGTAAAAACACGCTTAAAGTTTTCAAGAGAGTTCCACTAGCTATTTCATATGCAAAGATGTCAGCCGATCACAGCTGAAGTCTCACCAGGAAACATTATAAAACAATAAAAACAATGCAGTTCATGACCCCTTTAAATATCCCTTGAAGATGAAAAGCCAAAAAAGAAGAAATTACGAAAATAGTAGATGAGTAATCTGAAAAACAAGAGGCAGAAGAAAACGAGAAAGAGATGCAAAGGCAAGAGGTCCTCATTTCCGCAATCTAAAGTCCACGTTCCATGAAGGGATCAGACCAGATTACCACACAGAGCTGATGAGACAACATTTACTTTTCACACGCTCTGAAGACAGATGCGCTTTATACAGCAGCATTTGCTCAATTGGAACAAAGCATTCTTTTCCTTCTCTCTTTCTCTCTCTCTCTCTCTCTGTGTGTGTGGGCGCTGGGGGTCAGCGGCTGTGACGGAGTTTGAATGAACTGTCTTCATAAAGGTCTGTTTTATCATATGATCCCCCTCATAAACCGCATTGTTCTCCACAATGAAAACACAAAAAGAAGGCTCATGCAGTATGAATCTTGATGTTGACATTAAGCTTGTGACTAGCTTTAAGACTCCCAAACAATACGGCTGTGTAAAACTAAGGAATGAAATCGGCTGTAAACTTTTAAAACAAGTTTTTGACAGAATGAAGATGCCGAGGCTCAAACAACACGAGCACCTTCAGCTGCTAAATCATTTCCCTCATTATAGCAAATTAATCTAGTGATTCATTAATGTAGAAGCAAATGTGCCAGGCCATAGGTTTCCATAGAGACAAATGATGCCACGCACCAAGCAAATTATAACATAATGTATGCCAATTAGAAGGGAATTGAGTGATTTCACTCATTTTTTTCTTTCTCCAAAGCTACAGTAGATTTAAAATACTTTTTATTTATAGAAAGAAAATTCTAAATGCTGGCCAGCTGGGTTAATTTTCAGTATTTTAGATTACAAAATAAATTATGTTTTTAACATGTTCTTGCATTTCTTAAAGTTCTACAATGATCTTGGCAAAGATACTGTGAGAGACATCAATACATAGATTGTGAATCCTGACAGAAACTAATAAAAATCAGTATTGTTGTAAAGTACAGACAATATATACAAGACTATAAAGAACGCCTCATTGGGCATATGAAACAAAAGCTCAGATGTGGATACAACAGACACAAGCGTTACACAATAAAAACAGCTGCAGTTCTGAGCACGCAAAGATACAGTAGGAGCTATATTCTGAGACTTTACATTTGCATATCTATTTGCACCTGCATGCATATTTTTTGCCAAGAGTACAAAGGTAAGCTCATTCCAGCTTTTCATGTCTACCACCTCTCTCTCGTATTCACACACACTCCTACACACCCCGTAAGTGTGAAACTACTGCGACTCACCCCAGAGTTCACTCTTACCCAGCACACCGTGAGGTTCAGGTATGTGAGGGCCATCCATAAAACATAGAGAGAGAGAGAGAGAGAGAGAGAGAGAGAGAGAGAGAGAGAGAGAGAGAGAGAGAGAGAGAGAGAGAGAGAGAGAGATTGCAAGGCCAGTGAGAAGATATTTTCCTGAGGCAAAGACTGTATTTTCCCATCAACTTACTTGCTTACTCTAAACAGGGTTTAGGTCCAGAAACCCACTCATAGGGTTGATAGAGGGGGACAAGTTGAACTTGGCTTACCTACTGTGAGGAAAAAGACCAACCTTCAGGGAGTTGTGCTTTCAGAGAAAATGGAGACCTGGTGCATTCACACAAACAGAGATTTATCTCTGGCAATCGTCAAGTGGCTGTTTTGTTGGATGTAGTAGTTGTTAATACAGCTGGATGCCATATTTTACTGGCCCCAGCATTTGAAAATCGTATCATAAATGGGTTGCAATGCCAATAAAGCTCATTTGCAGTGCTGGGCAGATTACTTGCTAATTACAATTACTTGTATAGTTTGTTACTGACTGATTACAAATCACATGAGGGAAATTGTAGTTAGTAACATAATGTTGATCACTCACTTTAGGTCATGTATTCTGTCAACTTTTTTTCGTTTATCACTTAATTATCCAACATCAGAGAACTGTGAACATAAATTAACTTAATCTCAGGGGTCTCCAAATAAGTATTTTTGGTCACAGGGGTTTATCTGACAAAAATGTTTGGGTATTCCTGGATTACATGAACAAACAATAACAAACATGGAAACAGCATTGAAATTACACATTCAAAGCTTTCCAGGTTTTACAAATTTTGTCCAGACCATTAATTAGTGAGGGTCACTAGATATAAAGAAGTATATCCTTATACTTGAGTAATTATTCATCTTTCAGGGGTGCTTTTGTCCTAAAATTTAGAAGCATCACAAATTTATTTACATGACATTTACAACTGTATGAAAGGAAAGATTAAAAGACTAAAAAGAATCAATAAAAATTATGAATAAATTACTATAATTGTGTCAATAACATGCACTCATGTAATCCATAAAGAGAAACTGTAATCTGATTAGGAACATTTTAAAACGTAATATAATCTAATTGCAAGTAATACATTTTTAGAAACTGGTTATGGAATCAAGATTACATGTAATCAGTTACTAACCAGCACTGCTCACATATCACTCTAATTTGACTATGAAATGTTTATTAGACACTAAAAGCAATTTTCTGGTGAGAAAAGAATTTGTATATAAATCACTGCAGAGCATAATATAATCTATCATGAATAAGATTAATGATTATCGATGCATGAATGACTAATGATTATAAATGCAAACTTACTCAGATTACAAAAAAATCTGACACTATTTTCCCCGCATAATTTTATCTTATTATACTCCTTCATGAGGGATAACAAAGTGATAGCTAGATCATATAAATTAGCGGTAACACTTTATTTTGATGGTCCCTTTTGAACATTCTGTTTACTATAAGTAACTTTGCAACTACATGTCAACTAACTCTCAGTAGAGTATTAGACTCACTGTCTGCTTAATATCTGCTAACTCTTTATTGTGATGCTCCTCTAACAGACATTCTACTGACAATAAGTAACTTTTCAACTACATGTCAAACTTATTCTGACCCTAACCCTACCAGTCTACTAATACTCTACTAAAACTCTAATGAGAGTTAGTAGACGTGTAGGTGCAATGCTACTTATAGACAACCGAATGTGTTAAAGGGACCATCAAAATAAAGTGAAACCAAATAAGCTAGGTAGCAAGCCATGTGCCACAAATAGAAGCCATAGACAGATTTAATATCTGATGGACAGACAGACAGAAAAACAGACAGACAAACAGACAAGCTTGGATGGATGGATGGATGGATGGATGGACGGACGGACAGACATAGACATAATAGATGAATGGATGGACAGAAAGACAAGCTTGGATGGATGGATGAACGGACAGACTGACAGGATGGATGGAAGGACGGACGGAAAGACAGACACACAAGCTTGGACAGACGGAAAGATAGAAAAAAAGCTTGGATGGATAGAGACAGATAGACAGAAAAGATGGATGGATGGATGGACGGACAGACGGACGGATGGAAAGACAGAAAGAGAAAGACAAGCTTGGATGGATGGATGGATGGATGGATGGATGGATGGACGGACGGACGGACGGACAGACAGATAGACAAGCTTGGATGGATGGATGGATGGATGGATGGATGGATGGACAGACAGACAGACAGACAGACAGTCAGGATGGATGGATGAATGCACGGATTGACAGACAGTATACAGACGGATATACATGATGGATGGATGGACAGACAGACAAGCTTGGATGGACGGAAAGAGAAAAAAAAGCTTGGATGGATGGACAGAGACAGACAGAAAGAATGGATGGATGGATAGACGGACGGACGGACAGACAGACAAGGTTGGTAGGACAGAGAGATAGATGTTAGCTAGTTAGCAAGCTAGATAGTGAATTGCTGTACATGTGAATCACAGAGTCATAACAGCATATAGTCATGACCTAATGATGACAGATCATAAATATAACAACACAAAAGCAATTTGTTTGATCTGTATACCCTAGGAGAAATTAGACAAGAGAACAGACTAATGTGATTATGACAAAGCTCTTCCACCTACGTTCTGTGAGCACCCTTAAGTCCTGGTTTAATAATGCGTTTATCTTTCTCTTCCTGAAGCAGATCTCAGAGATCTTTAACCTTAAATGACTTGATTTAAAAGAGAAAGAGGCCTTCTTAGGATGAGAGCGCAGAGAGGGATGAAGCACTACACAGCCATTAAAGATGAGCAAAGGCCAGCGGTAAAAGCCAGAGCGACTGTGGCCCAGTTGGCTGGGAGGCGTCCCATAACAAGGCCGCACTAAGATTCTCGCTCTCATTTAAACCAGCCTCACGGAGTGGCCTCAGTTGCCGTGGCGCATAGCCATGGAGAAGCGAGTGCTTTACACACACACACACACACACACACACGCACACACACACACACACACGCACACACACACACACACACACACACACACACACACACAGGTCTGTTGTATCATCCCAGACAGAGAAAGAGAGAAAGCACTAAAATAAAAAAATTCTCAGTAGGGCTTGTTGGTGGAGACAGACTGCAGCAATGTACAAATGTGTTTTATAACATACTCCTACAGTGAACAGCACAAGAAAAAAGAGACATATACAGTTCATATATAAAGTCTGAATACGTTTAACAACCACGCAAACACATAAATCAGTGTTTCTTACAACTATCACTAGTTTTCTGAACCAACAAATGGTTGAAACAACATTTTATACATTTTTGGAATAAAATGTCCCACTCCTTTGTCTTTTAAGAATAATTTAACATTTTATATATCATAAATACAAACAAAATAAAAAAATTGTTTAGAATATACTATATTAATATTTAGTCATATATAATGAAATAGTTTGATCACTGCATGTTTTTATGATGGATTTTCATATCTTATGATTGCAAGTCTGGGTAAAACAACCATAAAACAATAAAATTGAGGGAGCAAAAATAAATGATGCATGGTAAAGACATTTAAAGAAGTTTTCATCTACAATTTTCAAAATTACCAAAAGAAAAAGAGTTTAAATCTGTTTTAATAAAATTCAACCCCCTGGGGAAAAAAAGTGCAAGCAACACCTATATGTAGATAATGATGACATATTGAGAGACATATATAAACACAACAATGTCACATTTTAGAACCAACCACAGAGTTGAAGTGCTAAAAAAAAATACTGGAAACTTATATTTCAATTTTAAGTATAGCACACATTCAGTTGAAATGCTTGCATGAATGACAGGAATAACATTATGCGAAGAAAAAAAAAACTCCAAGGATCACTGCTCTTTTCTTTCCCCATACATTACAGGTGAATCCTTTGGCACTGAAATGAGGAAAAATAAGGGGAATGCCCCAGGGGTCTGTACTTGACATATCATCATTTTGGCAGGGAAAATGACAAAGTAGTGGGAGAAATATATATTTTTATATTGTCTATTTACAGTGCCGTTGCACTGACAAAAATCTGTTTAAAAGAACGCTTGCCATGCCTCGGGCGGCAGAGATCAGCAGCTCCGTGTGATCATCTATTGGCGTAAATATATTAAAGTGAGCAGACAGCCATATCTAGGGCAACATTCATATGCTTCCAGTTGTTACTCTAACCACTTCTTTGTTGTGAAAGCTTCTATGTTAACAGCATAGGTTCAGGTCGAGTGTGAATGAGATTTGTGAGCCAAGATGATACTGTGCTTTTACAGGTAAAGGTGAAAATTCCGGGGTTAAATCAGAGTGCTTAGAAAGCACTGCCACTGGGTGAGTTTAATGCTGCTCTTAAAGGGTTAGTTCACTCAAAATGAAAATTCTGTCAGTAATCACTCACCCTCATGTTGTTCCAACCCCGTAAGACTTTCGTTCTTCTTCGGAACACGAATTAAGATATTTTTGATTAAATCTGAGAGCTGGATCACTCCTCCATAGGCTTCTATGGGATCGAAACTTGCCGGCCCAGAAAGTTAGTAAAGACAATGTTTAAAATAGTCCAAGTGACTACAGTGGCTCAACCATAAAATTATCAAGTGAAAAAACATCCTTCTTGGTTATGAAATGGTTTAACGCCAAAAGTTGCTATTTTTTCTAAATAAACTTGAAAGGTAACTTCGCGTCTGCTGCCGTGTTGGATCCATAGATATAAACAAACTGCTTCGGTGTGTCGCATAGACTTCGTCATCGCCTTGCTGCTCCCTCCCCGTTCTGTGATTGGTTCCCTATCTGAGGGGAAAATTTGGTCCATGGTGTCCAGACTGCCTAGCAGCGGGAATAAAATCGCCAAAATAAACCAATCATTCCTCTAATCTTTCCACCTTAAATTGGTGTGATTAGATTTATCAGCGCCCCACAAAGTGAGATGCTGAATTACAACGATCATAATATTTCCTGCATGGCCGTTTAATTGCGAAATTCATTTATGTCACAGTGAGAGGCCTCTTAGGCAAATGTACGTGCCCCTTTAAAAGGAGCAGGAAAAGATGAAGAAGCAAAGAAATGAAAGTGAAGTGTGAGAGGCAGTGTGTGAGAAGTGTGGCGTCTGCAGTGCTGTAGCTACAGGGGAGCTGTGAGCATGAGGGGTCTCATCCATCACATCTCATCCATCAGATCCCAGAGGACTGGACACAACACTCATGCTGGATAGTGGATACCGCATGAGTGTGAGAAATTCAGCACTTGTATTATAACAACAGCACTTCGTGATTTGCACTGAGGGTGTGTGGATTGTAGCTTGAGATTAATACACCCATGTGATATAGAGTCAGTTTGAACGCTTGTTTGCTGCAGATTTAGGCTGCGTCTACATTCATCCAGATACATTTGAAAGCGGCGCTTTTGTTTAAAAACGCTCTCCGTCCACTAGTGTTTTCAAAAGTTTTCTAGAAGTTTCTCATCAACACTGAAACGTCTGAAAACGGCAAATTCACCTGACTGCGCATGCGTAAACTGAGATGGAAAAATAAATGATAAAGTTATCGCGCAATTCTTCTGGCAGGATAATTTTATTTATCAAAATATCTCACCATTCACTGATGCGTCCAGATCGCACTACTCATCATATGTTTGGTCTAAAACGCAACTGCTTTCATGTTTTGCCGCAGGACAGCAAATGAGAGTACATTTTCTGTCATATTTGCAGGACTGTGATGTGAAGAGTGTACAAAGTGACTTATTTTAGCAACTGTGTGAAAGTGAATAGCACACAATACCAGCATAAAAATGAATATCCATTGGTTCAATATGTGTCACATGACTAAACTTACGTCATCGTTTTAAATACCTCTGTTTTGACAGTCCACGCTACAATCGGAAAACTGCGTTTTCAAATGTATATCCACTTTGGAGAGCGCTTTCAAAAAGCTTCATTTTCATTAATAAAAACGCTGTCTCAGATTGGCAAACCGGAGAGAAAAAGATGCGTTTTTAAAACGAAAACGTATTAGTGGACAAGGCCTTAGGCATCACTGTCTCTGAACTTCATCGCTGACAATGAATTTATGACATAAAGAATACCCTAATATATATGCTTTTCGACAAGTGCTTTTATTTCTGAAAGTGTATAAGTGTGTGTTTGCGTTTATTAACTAAACACTGGAACAAACATTTCACCTCCATTTCGAAGACATTTGAGGATGACCTCAATAAAAAATAAAAAATAAAAATATTAAATTTAAATATTCTACTTAAGTTAGTCAGAGGTGCGTTGTATGCAGTGACACATCTACAAGTGTCATTATGCCTTAAAATATTTTTTATTGTAATTCAAAAATGGTCTTTCAGGGTTTGAGTTTAGGTTATATGTATTGGTATACAATAATATTGGTAACACTTTACAATAAGTTCCATTAGTTAACATTAGTTAATGTATTAACTAACATGAACTAACAATGATCAATACATTTGTTACAGTATTTATTAATCTTTGTTAATGTTAGTTACAAATACAATACAAATACAGTTGTTCATTGTTTGTTCATGTTAGTTCACAGTGGATTAACTAATATTAACAAGTACAACCTTAGATTTTAATAATGTATTAGTAGGTGTGTAAATTAATATTAACTATGATTAATTAACGCTGTAGAAGTATTGTTCATTCTTAGTTCATGTTAACTAAGGTAGTTAATTCATGTTAACTAATGAACCTTATTGTAAAGTGTTACAGTAATATTTATTATTATTATTATTATCATATTTATTTATATTATTTAAAAATATATTTTTATATAAATCTGCCACAAGCGCAGCCAGATAACCCCGGGGTGCAAATCCATGATTCGCAGGAGGCCCAGACACGTCTGTACTCCAACATATCAGTGTATTTGAGGGGACATGCAGTGGTTCCCAGAGCCCGGTGTCAGGCCTGACTCTGTTGTTAATACAGCTGCACATAAGACTACCTTATCTCTGGGCCCCAGGCGAATCACCCTGAGGATTGTGTGTGTGTGTGTGTGTGTGTTGAGAGGACACAGAGGGAGTAAGGACCTGTCTGAGTTGTTCAGACGGAAGGACAGTATGTCAGTGTCAGTGTAATTACTGTAATGTACTCCAATTACTTCCCTTTTAGTCTCATTCACTGTCTGCAGTTTAAACTGATACTCACAACACCAATAGACAATGCAACATGCTATCGTCACTGTAATCTCATCCAAAACATATAGCAACAGTACAATCATGTCTCTCCAGCGGTGGAAATAGCCTGTCTTCACTCAGGGGATTTTAGTTGGAGTCAGGGGGCATTTGAATTATTCTTTATTTTTTTATTTTTTTATCATTCTGGGGCACTTTCGGATGACTGGCAAAAGAAACACTTTAGAAATACATAGTGTTACTTACATGTCAAAGCGGAAAATTTTATAATGAGCGACATTCATCAATGATATGTGGCACAAAACAAACACTTTTCAGGAAGAAACTTCATGATCTGAGAAAGACTTTATTGCATTCCCATTGGCTGCGTGTTTATTCCGGCTGCATTGACGGAGGTCAATACTGAGCAACTGCAGGTGCGAAATGTTTATGTGCATATGAAAAATTATCTGGCTATTGACTTAAAGCATAATTTTGAGGAAAATATGTGGAATGGATTTAAAATCAGAATACACCGCTCTTGTCTATCTATCAGGAGATGCCATAATTATTTAATCTTGAATACAAGCAAGACTGTCCAAGACAGAAGTACAGCTTGTTCAATTGGTCTTACTTTAATGCGCGATTATTCCGTTGATGGGATATTGATTAATATCTAACCAATGACCTTAAGACTGTACTACCCACTGAAAAGTCTGTATTTGCATACGCAACTGTCTTGTTTTCATTGACATCAAATGGTGTCCTGATAGAAGTCTGTTAGTAGAAATAAGCATAATTAAATATGCTACACAGGGCCGGCGCGTCCATATAGGCGAACTAGGCAATTGCCTAGAGCGGCACTTTTGTAAGGGCGGCAAAATGTGTGCCAACCGGGAATGAACAATTCACAAAATAGGTTATAATATGATTTACTGAGCTTCCGGCGAGACGCGCCCCTGCTCTTGCTGAGCTTCCGCCGCCCAGCAGCGCCGGCGAGGACGCGCCCCTGCTCTCACGAGTTATGATTGGGTGATGGGAAGTTCGGATCATTTTACTGACTCTCTTGAGTCATTCGAGTCATTTCGTTTATTTAAGTGGCTTAAATGTTATACTTTTAACAGCCAAATTCCCCGATCACATCCACCTACGCAATGTTGATCATATTCTGAATTAAGAAATCATAATGCAGTAAAAAATTATTAACAGGGAACATAAATAATTACTTTACCTTCCCAGTCTTACGTTCATTTGGGTGATCCGTTCATTGCGTCACGTGACATACGCAATGAACAGATCGTTCATTAATCACCGATCAGGCACAGAGAATAGAAATGGAGGATGCTGTTAAGAGCTTTGCTGCGATGAAGGCCCGCCGTGCGCGCTTCTGAAACATAAGTTAAGCTTTATTTGCTCTTTAGTCGTCATTTAAGATGCTGAACCTGCTGATGATATAATGTGCTTGCGGACATTTCATTTGTGTGTGTTTTACGCACAGAAAGTGGTGTAAAGAGATTTGCAAGCAACAGTAATTTGAGGAGGTGAAATGTGATTATTTGGAAAAAAACCTGTCATGACTGCTGAAAGAAAAATGCCAGCAGGCATTTGCCTCCTGCATAAACTTTAATAGCCTATTTTGGGCACGCGCGCGTTGCGCACTATTTACGTTATATGTAGGCCTATGGCTTATTGGTCTTTGTGTGTTGTTGCTGGTTTTGCGTTATATGTATATGGCATATATTGGTCTTTATGTGTTGTTGCTGGTTTTGCGTTATATGGCATATATTGGTCTTTGTGTGTTGTTGCTGGTATAAGTTGCAAATAGAGGGGCGGCACAATTGTTTTTCGCCTAGAGCGGCAGAAGTGCACGCGCCGGTCCTGATGCTACATTATATACTAAACAAACAGAAAAGGAGGGCGATTGTAGAGAGCATTGAATGATTAGCATCCTAATTCTGCGGGGTTCGCGGGAACAGCTTCCGTGTGGGCCTGCGATGAGTCATAATGAATTTAGTCATGAAAAAAAAATAATAAATCCTGCAGTGCTACAATTACCAGCTGATATGGCTTGGTGTAGAGTAACACCATGCGGTAATTCCCGGGAAAAAACTAAGTGATCTTTTCTTAAGCGAACTTAAGCGAACACCTACCACAGGCTTTCTAATAAACATGCCCTTTCGACAAGCACTACAGCAGAATGCAAAAAATAAGTGACCTTTCAGTCTTTGATAACAGAATAATACAGACCACTTCAGAGACATGTATGGACATCCAGCCATCTCGGCTCAATGACATCCATCAATAGTGGACGGCATAGAGCATTTATCACGCAGGCGTTTCTAACAAGCCAATATGGGGGCCAAGTTCAAGAGAGTCATCAGCGCAGCCTTGTAACAGAAGATCTTAATATATTTGCATTTGTATTTATACTCCGTGCCAACACTTGGAGGGAAAATGCATTTATAATGTCAGGCTTTAGCATGCAGGCACCCCCGTCTGATCTAAGCATATACCCACACACACACCAATGCACGCCGACACCGATGCACAGAGTGTATATTAGTCTAATATACATAAAAGATCTATTTGCCGGAACACATAATGATTTGGACACTCAGCCAATGGGCAATCCTTCTTGGCACTGCGAAGCATAGCATGTGCGCACTGGAATCAATTTCAGTGTCAGCCAGCGGCCTTCTCACCATGCCATTTCATGCTATTGTTTGTGTCAACAGAACAGTGCCATGGAATAGAGGAGAAATTATAAGCACAATTTTATGTCATTTGTGTGACAGCAAAATGAGCTTGAATAGGTGATAAAATGTCGAAGAATTTTGTAATAGCACCCAAAGATTTGCGCCTCGGATTCTGCTGAGATACTGAAGAAAAACAATTGTTGTAAAGACATGGGAGGCACAGTGCTTTTTCACTGCTTCTTTTAGTGCGAGAGCTTGCAAGAAGGGGGGTTTGGGGGCTTAGAATGCTTCTTTAGAGATTTTATTGATCTGTACAAAAAAGCAAGATCAAAAACATGAAAATGAAATAGCTTCAGGGAGCCTAAGAAACGAGTCGATAGAAAATGCTCAGGCATAAATGGTTGAAACTGCCTATTGTACTCAGAGTCCCTCTCGCTGAGGTAATAGTAGATGATGTTGAGCAACTACCAGGAGTGGGAGGGAACAGTATCCTCCCTTCTCTGCTGGGAGCCGAGGACTTCAATATGATAGACAGTCTTAAAATGTGGATAAAAATTAACCATACACTTTGGTAAACCACTAATGTAGAAGTTTGTTTTTCCCAGATGGTTGTACAGACGAATTTTCATTTGTCTTTTAACATGACTGATTGATTGAGATGCTACACATCAAAAATGTATAACTGTTTGACTAGTCTGTCAAAGTCAGGCTTAAATGAGAGGTTAATCAGGTACATGTGTTGTGTAGTGTATAACTATGTGTAGTCCCCCTGTAGTCAATAATTTTATCCCTTAAAACTCATCTTTGAGCACTAAAAGTACATATTTAACAACATAAGCAGTTGTTTTCCTTGAAAATGTTTTCTTCATGCCTTAAAACAGCTTGAATGTAACTCTACACCCTTGCCTCATTTAGTATATGCGGTTCTATGAATATGCTAATTAGACTCACTGCAGCTCAGAGATCCACTCGATGACGTTCACATGATTGGTTACAAGGTAGTTGTAACGTCAGAAACACCAGCGATTTCAAACAAGACTGTCTTTGGTTCACTGCAGTTTTACAACAAAAAAAAAATACTCAGCAACGGTGTTGACTTCGAATTTGCTCATGGTTTGTCTTAAACCATATTAAAAACACCACATAGGCATATAAACAACATTAAAAACTTGATTTTCTCCACAGGGGAACTTGAAAGGTTGTTTAACAGACTTACACTCATTTCAGGGAAATTTTGTATGCAAAAAAAGTCTGTTGTCTATTGTCAATAGTGTAGTGCTATTTGAAGCACTGCCAACACAAAAGTTACTTTGAAACTAAGCAGCTTTCTGTTGTTCACCGCAACAAATTTGTGTGACTAGCAATACGAGCAAAACCTGCAAGGGAAAGTTTTCTGTCCTAACCCGAAAACCCAGATCGAATGGATTGCTATTGGAATAACTGGATATAGCCATCGAAAAATCACAGAGAAACGGTAAATGTGAATGCACATTCACACCATGCCCTAACCAGATGCGATGCAATACTGTCCACACCAGATGTGATGCGAAATCAATAAAAAAATCACAGCCAATTAGAAGATCATGTGGGCAGAGTCTCTCTGCAAGCCCACAGCACTCGCAATAAAATGTATATGTACATAATCAAATCCATGAATATTACAACATTTTTTAAATGATTAAATATGCATACTGAGTGACAATCTTCGTCATAGAATACGCTTGTTTGTTCACCTTAAGTTGACAGTTTATTTTCAAGATCTGAGGTGAATTATCCATTGTCTCTTTCAGGATTTGTCTGTAAAGGTCACACAACATGATATTCAAACTCACATTCTTAAAACATTAAACAAAACACATAAGATTACAATAGGCTATGTTGTTGTTCAAGCCGCAACGTCGCAGAGATAGAAACCGTTTCTAAAACAGAATTGTCACGACTTGTTAGATGAAAAACTCTGATTACCATGGAAATATCACATGTCGCAGCAAATGCATCACGTCTGGTTAGGACGCTGTGTTAGGGGCTGTCCCAAATGCCACCTAAGTTCTTGTGGTCACACTTTGGTGCATTAATGCAGCAGTGGAAGTCCTCTGTGGAGCCAGCATCAGCAAAAAGATACATCAAGGGCACATCAGTTGGGTGCTTATGAGCACCCTACTGAAACCTAAAATATCAAATAGGACATCCTACAATCTTGTGGATTTCAAGGACACAATGAAAAACCCCAAGTGCAATGACAAACAGAGTTCTGATTGTGTTTACACTTTTCTGGGAAGTCAACCTTAGTTATAGTTGCCTCTGGATAATAAACTGGGAAAAGATAAAGTTGTATAACATAGAAACATTTACACCCTTTAACCACAGAAGCTCATTAATCAGAATGTAACACAGCACGTTGTCAGAATACACCACCTATGAGATGAATTCCTTTAGGGCTGAAAAAAGTTATACTGAAATAAGTTGTTTGGCAATACAAGTTGTTGGCAATACAAGAATGGATTTTAGTGTTAACATCATGACCGATGAACTAATTATTCATTAGTTAGTGAGTTATCTTTAAGGTTTGTTGTCAGAATAACAGCTTGACTGCAGTACATACGCACATGCCAAAATTCACTGCAGGACTGAAGTGTTTCTTTATAGCTATAATGATTCTACACTCTGGCCAGTTCCTTGGTAAGCTAATGCTTTCAACCATCTTTATTTGGGTCGCTCTTTAAAGACCTCATGAAATCACTCAGAGTGCAATTCTTTCCTGTGTTCCCATATTTCCTGTTTGAACAGGACGTTGGCGTGAAAGAGAAATTCTTTCCTTCTTCCTGTTACAAAATGCAGAATTGTAAGCATGTACAGTACATCTGCTGCAAATTAATTGTATTATATTTTTTCCCCCCAAGAGTGACCCCTTTGTGACTGTGATACACAACAGTCTGAGCCATCACGACAGAAAAGTGAGGATAAGCTTTGTTTTTAGCAGTGAATTATTTGCTGTTGGTCAGAGTCAAAGTATATTACTGCGTAACGTATGGAAGCTTGTTTCCGACTTTATGGGCCCTATCTTGCACCCGGCGCAAATGACTTTGTACACTGACGCATGTATCATTCGTATTTTGCACCCGCGCAAAGCGGACTTTTCCCTCCACAGACGCACGTCGGTAAACTAGAGAATGAACTTGCGCTCCCTGGGCGGTTCAGCGCAAAAGAGGAGGTGTGTTCCGGCGCAAACAATCCCTGGCGCCACTGACCAGAAAAAACCTAGTCTAAAGTCAGTGGCGCGTTGAGAGTACATTCAGACGCTATTTTAAGCGCGCATGCTTGGTCATAATACAGAGTGTGAACAACGCGCATACACTGTAGATGATTCTCTCATCTACACAGATGCATTTTCCCTTTTGCAAATGATACATTATTATAAGGAAAAATATTAAAACACGAGGGAAATCATTGTTGTCAAGTCAAGTATATTTATATAGCGCTTTTCACAATACAGATTGTATCAAAGCAGCTTCACAGTATCAATATGTTGTGTCCATGACGATGGGAAAAATAGGCATAAAGCTTACATATTTACCTAAATTATTATATGCATGTATAACCGAAGCTAATTTGGGTGGGTTTGTCCCATCCCCAATGTCACTTCTCTTTCTTTAATGGCCCTGACGAGAACATCGATCTCCTCGGCTGTGAACCGATTCTGAAGCGCGCCTGGTAAATGCGCCGTTATAATAGTATTGCGCCATGAAACAAGCGCACCTCGTTCATCATGCTCTTAAAGGGAATGTGATATGACACTCTGATTGGTTTATTTCACGTTACACCCAAACCACACCTATGAATAATGAAGCTACTTCAGACCAACCCCTTTTAAACTTGCGTCGGGCGCAAGACTCATTTATCCCGCCAGTAAAATAGCAACAGCGCCCAAGACCCGCCCACAAAGTTACTTGCGCTTCGCGCTTGATACTTGCGTTTCAGATCGTTAAAATAGGGCCCTATATCTCACAATTGTTAGAAAAGAAGTAAGAATTGCGAGATAAAAAAAATCACAATTGCGAGAAACAAATTCCACAATTCTGACTTTATTTCCTCACAACTGCAAGTTTATATCCCGCAATTCTAACTCGCAAATGTGAATTTATATCATGCAGTTCTGACTTTTTATAACTCGCAATTGTGAGAAAAAAAAGCCAGAATTGTGAGATAAGTCGCAATTATCTTTTAAATTGTTTTATTCCGTGGCGAAAACCAGCTTCCATAGTAAAGTGCACTACTAAAAAAACAAACAAATAAAAAACACTGGATGAAGCTAATATTCATGTCTGTGGTTATGTATTATGTATATATGTACAGGGAAAAGAGAAACTGTATCTCTGTTCTGACTATGACGCATTTGCATATGCCAATTTAAAAATCAGTTTCTGCATATCACAACAGTAAAACATTTGTTGGTTGGTGTCATGAGTAGCGTTTAGCTTCTATCTTGGTCAGGCTTAACCAAGCGGGGAAGAAAATGTCGTAAATGTAGCGCAATAAGATTTCAATTGACTTTGACAGAATGGTGCTGCATGACCAATTTGCTGTAATGATATAATCCTTGGCGGCACAGACGGCCGTGTTTTATGAGCAAAAGAACTTGGCAAGTAAACTGTACTGTTTTGCCAATACTGCTATTACAAACCTCAAATTAAGTGGCATCCTCAGGTGACAGCAGTTGTGTTGCTTTATACAAGTTCTATTTGAGCAAAGCTCTCAATTTATTTCTCTACAGACTACATTAAAATAACAAACATCAAGGTCTTGAACATTCTTGCTTAAGTTAACAAACCTTTAAGCTCATTGAGCAATTTTATGTGTGAAACACTGTAAATCAAAAGGACTTGATGTGATATAAAGAAAAGTTAAGTAAACATGTGCCTGACCTTGTGTGTCGAATCGGTGTTTGGAGGGATGAGAGGAGCGGGACACTGCATTTACTCGTGTAAAATGAAAGGACAATGACTGCGGTTGATTGAAATCTGTCTGTTTTAGTGCTTCGATTTATCTTCTGAAGTATAATGGGCACAGGAGAGAACAAGAGACCTTTCTCCTTCGGGTATAATAAATGTTGTTTAGCGTTTCACACAGACGATTAGCAGTTCCTAAATGTTACAGCCACCATTTAAAAAGTTCAATATCTTTAACAAAGGCAAAAAAGACCCTGCACTTAATTTATTTCTTTATTATTTTTCCAATAATGTAGTTTATGCCTCGTCGTATATTTGATGTTCTGTCAAAACAATACGACCTAGTTTCTTTATGTCTCATTGCGAACACAGCATTACTTACGAGCGAAATGAGGCACGCTGCACCAAAACATCCTCTCTCTCATGTGTGTAGCAAGTCTGATTCTTTTTAGTGAATTAGTTTGTTTGGATAAAAAAAGAAATGAGTCACCAATTTGAGTCCATATATTGTGTCATTTTTAAAGTCGCAATGAACCAGAATATTTTCTTCCGTATTATCACATACATCTGATTTGAACAGATTATCGAAATATAGGGTTTCTATGTGACCCTATGTGTTTCTATCTGTCGCTTTGAAATGTGGGCGTTGGACTCGAAAAGGTATGTGAGCTTGCAGTCATTGTAAAGGGGCGGGGTTAAAACAAACTAAATGTTTGGAGAAGACCATGAAGAAGTCTGTTGATTATGACCTTGAACAAACATTACAAGACAGCAGACCATGAGGAACAGAATTGAGGAAATCCACCAACAAACAGCCATAACAAAAAGTCCAAGAACTAGCACATAGAACATATATATTACATTATATTTTAGTTTTTTTGTTGTATTTGGGGTACAATTGTCTGATCAAGTTTAATGATTCCACTCTAATTCAAGATTCATTCATTTATTACAAATTAATTTATTCCTGCACTGTTTTTGAGCCAGATGAATTGTATTATATAAAAGGTATAAACAATATAAATAATTACATACTAGAATATATATTGCTTCTTTAAATAGCTTCAATTTAGCTAGTGGCTAACAGCTTGTAATGTAGTTAACATTAGTTGCCATTAGTTGCCATCAGTTGCTTAACTGCTTTAAATGATGTGTGGCAGACTCACTTCCCTGACACTAATTATCTTTTGCTAAATGTTTTCCTCACAAGGCAAAAAAAAAAAAAAAAAACCTACAAGCTTGAGGTAAATACTCGCACAGGTGGTGCGTTTAATTAAACAATTTTATGGCAGAAGTAAAAAAACAAACAAAGTGATGGCTATAAAGATCTGAGAACACGGGGGCGGTCAGCAATGGCCAATGTCAGCGAGGGTTGGAATAGGGCATTGTGGGCGCATGATGAGAGCGAGTGTGACGTGGCCAGACGTGGCTGACCAGCAGAGCATAGGAGCGTTGAGATGACACCCTGTTGAGTCACCCAATCAGACTTGAGACTAGGGCTCACTGAACACAATGAGCTATTGGACACAGGGAGATGATACACAACCTTCAGGCAATGTAGTATTTTTTTTTCTCTCAGAGTAATTGGAGTGTATGTGTGCTTTTATAACCTTTGCCCTCTTCAACAAACATCATGACAACTCAGGGATTGTTCTGCATCTTGCAGCCGTTCTGTTGTCTAATGGCATGCATGTGTACCTTGAAAAGTTACTTTCCTCTCTCATATTATCATTTATCTTGTCATAGATGGATGTGAGCAGTACCTCAAACATGCGGTCACTGTCCTCTCATTAGGTTGCTGTGATACACAAATGTTAACATCTCCATTATTTCTGACATATTCAGACAACGGACACAAATTCTTGAACATAATTTATGAAGTCTCTAAAAGCTGAGATAACAGTGACAAAGTATGTGATACTGAAGACTGAAGTAACAATGCTGAAAATTCAGCTTTGCTATCACAGGAATAAATAACATTTAAATATATTACAAGAGAAACCGGTTAATTTGAATTGCAGCCTGGCTGAGATTAGAAGACTACTTTAATAAAAAATACAAATAAAAACTTAATGTTTCCAAACTTTTTACTTTTACTGTATCAAATATGACATGATAGTATACAGTATGCAAAGGATGACTGAGTTGGGCGATTTACTTTGAACCATTTAGTTGGTATGAAGAGTTGAAAACAGCATATTTTTCCATTATTTCTTCACCGTTTGCTGACCAAATCCAAATGTGATATGTGGATCCAATTTGTTTTCATGGGTGGACAAAAAAAGGTCCCAAACTATTGAAATTATTGAATGCAAATACTGATCAGAAATTGATTTACACATTTTCTGAATAAAAAGTGCAATCTCACCACCACAAGGCTACAGTTGCGTTAAGGTGTTTGGAATGTGTTTTTTTTATGTTGCTATGCAGTTTCTAGGCTATTTTGGGTTGTTGCTATGGTGCTGCTTGATGATTACTAAGGAGTTTAGGCTGGTTGCTTACTGGTCCAAGTCCTTGGGGCTCACCACCAAGTTTCTAAGTAATTCTGGTCCCTAAATATGGCCCCTTTTCAAAGTATAAAAATAATAATAATAATAGCAACATGATTCACAGCCATTGTTTCACACCAATATTAATAAACTAACCAAACATATACTGATTTTGGTCAGAGAACTGAAAAAATTTAACAGGACAGGTCAACTATTCTGTCTTTGTACATTTTAACAGCTCAGCTTTCAGCTTGAACAGGTTTGTGACCTCTTGGGTAGGCAAATGATTGAATGGTGCCACTGGCTTTTGCCTCACAACAGCTGTTTGCCTTAATTGCTGGAAACCAAATGTACACGTACTAATGTAGCCAATTTAATTTAAAAGACATTTAAATGCTAATAAGATACTCACAACAATCTTGTATTGCCTCAACAGCTCTGAAGTAGCCCCCTGGCAGACCCAAATATTGTGATTTGTTTCAGTTGTTACATGTACAACACACGTTTTTCATGATCATTCTCCAATGGCGAGGTATAACTCTTACTCTACTGATGACTAGCGGGTTAACACTGTTGATTCAAAAGGTAATATTTCTCCATGATTAATTCCTTTAAGATGCAATCTCTATAAATAACAAATGAAAACAGTAGAATGTCTTAAAATGAGCGAAACATGAAAGGAACCTGATGGTGGGAAGGAATGTGAAGTCGGGGGCAACTTCATCTCAGCTTAATTCATATTTAAAGACCTCCTTTATTACATCTTTAATAGCTTTTTTTGTTGTTGGTATCCCTCAACTTTTGGCTCCCAGCACAGTTTAATTCACCTCCCATTGAGTTGACTGGCTCAGAGCTTTCAACTTCTGACTTTCATCTCCTTTCTTTCGGCCTGAGCTTTTATTGCTCTTCAGCTTTTCCTCAGAGAATTAATGCCACCATTTTGGACCACACAAAATAGAAGTGCATAGAAATATGAGTTCAGAGAGATTTACTGTTTGGAATTTAATATCATAGTAAATATGAAAAACTACTGCAGATGAACTTTCATTAAAGATATTAGATTGGAAAAAAAGGTTATTAAATCATTCCCTCGTGACAATAAATAGAAATTAGGCAACTGCTTCTTTAAAATATCAATCAGGTTGATGCCACAGTATGAAGATAACTCTCCCAGATATTATTTCCAAACTAGGGATAATTCTCTGCATATGCCATAACATTAAGAGGATTAGGTTCAGAAAATGGATCGTGAAGCTTGTAGTGACAAGCAGCACTGTACTCTCACTATATGGACAAATCACTGCGGGTGAAATGCCCACATCTGTTCTGTAATTTGAGCAGGTTTCTTTGAAAGGCTATGAGACATATTTTAATTTATATGTCCTCTATTTTAAAGATGCACTCAATAATTTATTATATTTCATTAAAAAAGGCTTTACCAAAAGTAATGAACAGCACTTTTGAAAATTCTGTTTAAATCATGAGGACTTACATCATCGGTAGCCTAATAAAAGCTGTTTTCTGTTTTAATTTCTACATTTGCCTCATTGAGACACCCATGTTGAGAACATTATGACCAGACAAATACAGCTTGCTTTGTATCCTTGTATCCCAGTAACCTTCCTATTATCATGAATTTTCAATAATCAAATAAATGAATCATGTCTGACACGAATAGGTCATAATTTGATTTTACATCCACACCACTAGGTGTCACTATACCAAGTCAACAACCATAAAAAAATGACAGTTCGCCTTAAAAAAATATATTTAAAATGAGAACTATAATGAGAGCACTTGAAATGTATTTATCATTATTGTTCTCCAATATAGTGGTGATCTAGAAAGTTTAACAATAATATAGTATTATTATAGTATTATGGTGAAAAAAGTATTTCGTAGATTGAAAAACATCATCACAATATAAGAGCACTGTTTTTCCACCATAAATGCTGCTGTTAACCCCTCTGTTGTTTTTTTCCCTACAGAGTCTCTGGCTATGTGTGACACATTTCTATTTTTTTTTTTTTTTTTTTGGATAAAATTAGTGATATTAGGCTAAATATCTCCACTGCATCCCATGATTCTTCTGTCCCGCCACTTTGCACTAGTATCCTGAGTCACTTTGAGCCTGTTACTCTGCCTGCTTTACAAGATATTGTAGGCAAGCTCAAACCTTCAGGATCCCCCCATGACGTTCTTCCCCCACATTTTTTCCTTCTTCTTTTAAGGTGATTGGGCCTATTGTTTAAAAGATCAATAACAGCTGCCTTGAAGTGGCAACGGTACCAGATGACATGAAGCATGCCATTGTCCATCCATTTCTCAAAAAGCCAAATTTAAATCCGACAGTTCTGACCAATTTTAGGCCAGTCTCAAAATATATATCTACAATTTTTGAGAAAATAGTGTTTCTCCAACTACAGAGCTTTCTGAATAAAAACAAGATTTTTGAGGTGTTCCAATCAGGTTTTAAGAAAAACCATTCTACAGAAACAGCACTGGTTAAAGTTTTAAATGATATTTTATTGACCCTTGACTCTGGCAAGTCTGCTGTGTGCTGTTGGATTTGAGTGCGGTGTTTGACACTATTGACCACTCTGACCTCATCTCACGTTTGGAGCACTGGGTGGGCATTCGGGGAAAGGCCCTTAAATGGTTTCAATCCTATTTGAATAGTAGAAGGTTCTCTGTTAGTATTGGTGAGTTTACTTCAAATGCAGCGCCTCTTCCGTGTGGGGTCCCTCAAGGTTCTATTCTTGCTCCGATTTTATTCTCCTTGTATATGCTTCCCCTGGGGTCGATTTTTAGGAAACATAGCATCTCCTTTCATAGTTATGTTGGCGATACCCAAATCTATTTGCCCCTGGGATTAAATTACATGGGTCTGGATACTCTGTTGGCTTGTCTAGCGGAGGCAAAGGCTTGGATGTCCCTAAATTTTCTTCACCTTAATGAAGGCAAAACTGAGATTATAGTTTTTGAACCATCAGAAGCTGCTAGCTCCCTTTGCTTAAATTTTTGGCCTTTTGTCTCCATGTGTGAAACCATTAGTGAAGAATTTGGGCGTGTCTTTCGATAGTGCTCTCAAATTTGACAAAAGATTAGTATGGTAGTCAAAACCAGTTTTTTTTTCATCCCGGAGTCCTAGCTAAAGTTAAATAATTTCTTTCTTTTGACTTTGAAAGGGTGATACACACTTTTATTTCAACAAGGCGTGACTATTTTAATTCCCTGTATTTGGGCATTAACCAAGCACCTCTTAACCATCTGCAAATGGTACAGAATGCAGCTGCTAGGCTCCTAACTGGTGTGCGTAAACAAGAGCACATTAATCCAGTTCTGAAATCTCTGCACTGGCTCCCACAATTGATTTTAAAGTCTTGATGCTGGTTTTTAAATCCTTGAATGGATCGGCTTCTGTATACATTTCTGATTTATTATCCATTCACAATCCTGGAAGGTTTCTTAGGTCATCCAACCAGAAACTGTTAAATGTTCCTCAGGCTAGATTTTAAAACAAGAGGAGATCGAGCTTTTGCCATTGCTGCACAAAAACTTTGGAACAGCCTACCTGTTTTTATTAAAACTGCCTCTACACAGCATGAGTTTTAAGCAAAACTCAAAACCTATAATTTTTCTTTGGCTTATAATTGTAGCTGATTTGTGCTGTGTCCGGTCTGTTCTGTTCTGTAATTTATTTTGTACATGGTGTTAAATGCTGATGATATCTGATACAGTGTGCAGCACCTTGGTCAACAATTGTTGTTTTTAGAGCTGTTATGTAAATAAAGTGGAGTTGAGTTGAGTATACCGATTGCAACATAATGACTGTCAAACTCTACTACAAATCACTCTGTAGACACATGACTATGTCAGATAAAACTTAATGAACTATACCTGCTAAGGCTACACCACAGCTCTATCTGCTCCTGTTCGGGTTAATGAGTTATCGAAGCCTAATTAATTCACGGTTAATTGCTAAATTGAAATCTGTGAGTTTCCATTACAATTAGAAGGACCCTGTTTATGAAGCGTTCCTTCGTCATACCTCAAAGAGCAGCTAATATCCTACCTCCCATTTCTCTCATCTGAGGAGAAAAAAAGGCTAATTTTCCTCTGCCTTCAAGGATTTAAATAATAATTTTACTACACAAGAATCCTAACCAAGAACCTCCAATTCTATTGACAAAGAAAAATAAAATTAAAACACAAAGGCCAGATGAGAAATATGCCTCATATACCCTTGGCTCTAATTCAACAAGAACTGGGTCAAGCTCATGAGAAATTTAATTTGAACAGATGTCAATTAATACCCATTATGTCTTTACTTTGAAAAGCAGAATCCTTCTCACAAGCTCTTAAAGCCTGGCACTTCACTAGAGATTTAGTTAGATCCTCTGTGATTTGTCTCACATCTTTTGGAAATCAGTTTTTACCTTTTAAGGAACATGAGTTAATTCGTTTTTTTTATTTTTTTATTTTTTTTTAGCTCTCTGGAACATTCAGACATTGAGACAGTGATTGACACAGGAATACAGCTTGACTTGGTATTTTGCTAAGAATTTGACCATTTTGCTAAGAATTTTATTATTATTGAGCAGAATCCTATTGAGCAGAATCCTTGACAGACCACCCCAAAACACATATCAATAAGAAAAGGACTTACTTGAGTGTAAACTGCTCCACAGTTGAATTTGGGACCAAAAGCAGGTATATGTTGAGGATCTCTCCTGGCTTTAATGGCCTCTCTGGTAACCTCAGGAAGAGGTTCATGTCAAGCTGTTTGTCTACCACCAATTGTTCCTGATTGGGCTGATACAAACTGATGCTCCCAATACGCAGAAGGGGTTGTTGGGATGAGCTCTCCCCTCTGGATGCCCCTCCCCGGCGTGGGTAGCTCTCCCCACACTCATCATTGCTGTCTGGATCATGTAGGGTATAGTAAAGCTCCACTTGAAGGGTCTCCCCACTTAACTCAAGCCCGTCTGTTCCTGAAGACTTTCTGCGACCCAATGGTGCTACATTAACATTAAACCACGTTGAAGGGAGATCCAGTTGGGCCAAGCATTGAGCCAGATTCCCTTGAAGCCTGCAGGAAGTTTTGATCTCCCGAACATCTCTAAAAGCATGCAGCCTCACACATGGAAGCTTGTCCTGAATCTTGAAGTCATCCCAGTCCCTTCCTGCAATATAGAACAGCACCTGAACCAATGGATTACTAGCAAACACTCTAGACTGTACAATAAAGGCCCGGACCTTCCAGTTGACCGTCAGCCTTCCAGGAATATCCAAAGGACTTGACGGCTGTAGTAAGTCTTTGGACAATGTCTGGTCTTGGGTGAAAGGCCCAAGAGAGATGTTGATTGCAGGCAGTTCCTTGGTCTGGAAGACCACAAAGCTTTCAGAGCGCTGAAGAGGGTGTCCACGTTGGCTGCCATATGATGTAACTCGGGTCTCCTGGAGAAAGAAGGCCAACTGTGTGTTGGAGATCTTAAAATTAGCAGGGAGGTAAACTTCTGGTGGACTGGAGGTGGTACTAGGAACAGGGACGCTGAAGAGGGCATCAGAACTGGTAGGGGAAACTTTACCAGCAACTGCAAAGACAAAACAAGAACAAAAACTATTAAATATGCACAGATAATATTTGGTGGTAGCTAAGAATCGAAATTGCTAACACACAGGTTCAAACTCAGTAGAGCAGATAAAAAAAAAATTAGGAACTCTACAGTTCATGGAATCCTGCTCCTGTTTAACACTGAACCCTTAAGTGGGCACTCAACTTCACACAGCTTTACATAGGACGACCCTTGAGTTACAGCACTGCAATTGGCTACTGGATGGAAAACAAATAAAAAATGACAAGTAGTGACAGGTTGTCTTGATAAAAAGCGTATTCATTGCATTGAAAGGAATTTAAGATCTTTTTTGTTTCTGCTGGTGGCAGGGAAAAATTCTCCATTTTGCAAGAAAGTGAACAATGTTTTTCAAATGAATGCTTGTTCTCCCTTTCATGCCTCGAGAGCTCAGTTGGCTCTGACAATAGATGCTGATTAACAGCATGCAAGAGGGAGAGGTTTTCAAATGAACTGTTTCGGATGAGTCGGGGGTGTGAAATTCAAATAATGAGCAATAAATTCATATAGTGAATACATTGGCTTCAGTGAGAAGATGGAGCGGATCATCTTTGACAGAAATTCTCACTATTTGGAGTAAGGTGATATATCGAGTAGCATGCAACAGTTTGTCAGATAACATATTGTACACAGAAGACATCATTGATCTCTATCTCTTGGAATCCTAAGATTAACTTCCTAAGACTAGATGCCCAATCGATTGTTGAGAAACTTCAATACGCTGATCATATTCTGCCTGTACTGGAGAGAAATAGAGACACTTGGACTTTGCTAATTCAAAGCAAAGCCGACCAAATAAAAATGCTATAGAAAACAATGTTGTAGAGTTACTGTATGAAAAGGGAGACACTTATGTCATTTGAGAACTCAGATCATTGTCATGCACTCTATTCAAATATAGAACATGCTCTCTAAAATCAGGGCAACAATAAAACTTACTTATCATAATGACAAGGCGAAGTGAACAGAAAATCCATGGCAAATCCACTTGAACAACAAATTGTCCCATATTCCACAAATGCTTTGCATTTAAACTGGGTACTTCACAACTTGAATCACTTCACAGGTACACAAAAAGAGTATCCATAGAGCTGAAGCCAAACTGCAGAAAAAGAATTGATAGCTGCAGATCAAGCTCAGTTCAAGCTTTGAAAACCTGCTCAAAGTCTCCAAACTTGAAAGCACACAAGTAGTATCCTCTCAGTAGTAATCCAACTGTATCCAGAACCCTCTCAAAGATCTGAAAGACACTGATCACTCGTGCCTGTTAAGAGGCTCCGAAGACACCTCCTGCCCTGCAGCATGATCGGAGTTCCCACTAGCATTCGCTCACTCCATCTATTCTCTGCAGTTCCTGTTTGATTGTGACTCCTCCTAGCAGATCCCGTTCTCCTCTTACAGCCCGAGACAAAGCCTAGACACCGCCCTGTCTCACCACACCTCACCCCAAACTGTAATAAACTATTTAGCTCTCATTCACAGCCAGTGCAAAAGCACTCCTCCCAGGACACCAGCGTGGCAGACTACAAACTACCCTATTACATTCATCTTCTCCCACTAGACGTGTCGAGGCAGACTCTGAATGTGTCTGTGTGAGGGAGAGTGTATTTGTTAGGGGGGCTGGGTTTGGGGGAGGGATGCATAGCTTGAGTGCCTTCAGGCAAAGAGTGGGGGATTAGTGGGGAGATCATTGACGAATTAGCTCTCCTCCTTTCCTCATCCAACAGCCCCTGGAAGATACATTTGAATGGATATGGGGGATGGGGGTGGAAGGTGGTGGGTGCTCTGCCCTTCCAATCACCCAGAGAGTTCAAAGCTCAAAGAAGGAAATAAACTATAATAAGTGGGATGATGCTCTGTGCCAAGCTATCCTACTACAACTACAACAAATAAAATGTCTGCACAAAGAGCAGCAAAATATCATTAAGAAACATTTCTGACCATTGCATTCCTCAGCTGGAATGCAACCTATTGAGTGCCACTTTATGTGAAGCAAATTACATTGTTGAGACTTCTTTCAAGAGAGGTTCCCTTCTGCTCCATTACATTTCTGACGTTTATCATTGTGCTCATTCAACGGAAAGCCCAAAGATTAGATTTCACTCACACTCATAGGTTTGAACAACTTTTGGTGTGGCTGCGGACTGTAGAAAGAGATATGAATACCTCTTAAAGGGATGAGCTAATGCCTCTGAAAGCCAATCCATTACAAACACATTAAGCATCAAAGTGCTAGTTTTCCAGACACAGGCAAGTCTAATGTATATGGTTTCAATAGCTTCATCGGATTATGTGCTTCCAGTGCCCCCAGGGATACACAGTATGAGAGGTCATAGATTCTAATACATCATGCCCATCATTGCATAGGCTCTGCACTGTGTCAAAGAGAAGGCACATATGGGACTACAACATGACACCAAAAGGCCACACCGATCCCTCCTCCCAACCCCACTAATAGACCTCTGGGTGTAGTGGATTGGCGGCTGCTGTTGCTGAACTCAGTAACAGGATACACATCTGTTGGTCAATGACTGTGGCTCGATACAATCCTGGGGGCTTTCTGTAGCTTTTGAGCTGCAGTCTTATAAGAGATAATGGAATCGTCATGTGTAATACGCCTTTGAAATGTCAAAGTTGCTCTGTTTAATATAATGCCAATGCTGTCATTTTTTCTCTGTAATCCCACACTTTTTTTGGACTCGTGGGAAATGCAAGATGCTGGAAGGAAAATAAGAAATTCCCCACAAGCATGTAAATTTCCTTTGAAAAAATCTGTCTAGTGGGGCAAATGCTTTAGGAAATAATCCATGCAGATTTTTCTTAGAAAAAAATGTGACAACAATAAGCATTAGAAAAGAAATCCCCCACCCACATGCACCACACACATTATGAAAGTGTGCATATCGATTGCAATCTTGAGGTTGTCATTTGTTTCGGAGTCTGATAAAGTTTGAAAATGCTACAATGGCTGCATGGTATATTATTTCCCCGTTTGAATTACTGAACAAATTGAACACAGTAGTGTGTTAATTAATGAGCTGTACCTCAGAAACATCTCTATAAAGAGACACGAGAAGCGCTAGTGGAATTGTTCCATTTGAATTATTGCATTCGAGTGTACCCAAAGGAAATGTGCATAGGGAAATTGAATGAAGAAGAGGCAGTGAGAATACAAGATGTGACATGTGATCAAAGATTGGGATGATGCAATTTGAAAGGTAAATCATAAGGCAGACAAAGGAGAATGCAACATTCGATTTGCAAAAACATGCATTTGTATAATTCCATGATTGATAAAGTCACATCTGTTAAACCTAGGTAAGATTTCAATTCATAATTCATACAATAGCAATAACTGTCAATTATTTCCTTTGAAATTGTAATCAATTAATTTTTGTTTTCATTTTTAAATAAAATTTACATTAATACAGTACCATATACTTTATGTAGTCTACACATACTAAATAAAGGTGAAAACTGTGCTCTTTGATACATTTATTACTGTTTCATGCTTTAGTAAAAACCAAGGCATTGCCTAAACTTTAAGCTTGCCTTTCCAGCGGTATGAAAAACAAAATTGTTCATAAAATTTTGTATAAATTGTTTATAGAAAGTGAGCTACGTGATATTAGAATGCTCCCATCATGCTATAATCACTGAAGCTGTCACTGCAAACTAACGTGAAATATAAACCATTTATTTGTCTATCTATATCTGTGGATGAGGCTGCTGAAAACTCATTAGCTGTTTATTGTTATTGACAGGTCTATAGAGTAACATAAACGCCTCTTATTTGCATTCATGAATCTGGAGTTGATTACAAAACTAAACCGAAGCAAAAAAAAAAAAAAAAAAAAGGAAATAGAAAATGTTGATGCCTCATTTTAGTAGACCTAAATGGAATGCTGTAATCGTCAGTTTCACGTTTAGTTAAACACAAACTGTGGCTGTGTTTAGTTAAACACAGCCTTAATCATAATCTTGATTATTCGATCAAATGTGCAGCTTTTTACAGTAGTACTAAAGGTTTTACCTAAGTATCATCACACCTCATTGCATCTCATGAGTTCAGCAGCATTCATCAGTTAGGCCAAATAAAGAATTCATTAATTCACCCAAAATATATTCAATAGTGTATAACAATAGGAGCTCTGGAGCGTCCACCAAACCTTTTGATCCAAGGCTATGCTAACGAGCCTGTCAGTCGCTGTAATTCAGAGGCTATAGCGATTGAACTCTGGCTTGACTTAGCATGACAAGCAACAGTTGCAAATGAAGAGATTTACATAAGAAACAGGCGATCAGACCGTTAGCATCCCGCCAGGCCTTGGCATATCACAAATAGTGACTACCATTGCACTGCATTCTCTTCATTATTGTGCTATGGTTTCTGTTTTCACTGAAAAGAAACATCTCAGAGGAAATGTTTAAAGGGTATTCAAACTCTAAACCGCTGACCATATTTTGCCATTATTTCAGCATTCAATACCAGGAGGCCTAATGTATTTGCTCCTCTTTGCTCCACTTGCCCTTGTCTGTCCTACAAGTGCCTTTTGCTTTGAGTGGATGGAAATTGACTTAATAACAGAACACGTGAGATACTGAGCGGGGAGCTGATTGCTAATGCGGTGCCATTGCTTTGCTGCAAAGTCATTTATGGTAGAATTAAATGAAAGGGAATGAGGAGATTTGTCATTAAGAGTTTGACAGGATATAAATCAGAATCCAGTGAATTCGAATGGTGAGGCGCATTGCCACAAATTCAGATTATGAAATATTTAAGTGGCTAATTATAGTAACTAAGCAAAATTATGATTCTATGTATAGTAGAGAAAAAGTAGCCTCATTTCCAGAAGCTGTGAAAAAGACTGTCTTGGAACGATAATTTCAGCATTTGAACGTGTGGCATGGATAAAATAATCATGTCCAAAGAAAGATAATATTTGTATTTATTAACTAACTAAATTATTTTATAACCATATATATATATTACTTTATAAATACATAAGAATACCGATTCAGATACTGATGCATTATTTAGCATTGCAATGTCATTTGCCTGGCTTCAAGAATTGGTGTATATGTAATAAGATGTGTCTGACATCTGAAGTGTATTCATACCTGCCCGCAAGTACACACAGAGAGACACACACACACAAGTAGTTTCGCTAACTGCATTGATTGTACTTTAGAAGACTGTTTAATGAGCCTGAAAACAAAAACAATAGGGAAGGGCCCATTCCACTGGGAATACTAATGAGTGTATTGACTGAGAAGGTGTCTGGGTACGTTGATAAATGATTATAAGTATAAAGCACATTGCTTTCACCTTCATAAACAATACAGTTTGTTGCATCTTCAGAGCACAGACCAGATACTAAATATCTGGGAGGGGTTTGAAACCATTTCAAAAGAGCTTTCAATGGTCTTTATTAACATTAGTTTATTATTGTTTCAAAGATGTGGATTCTTCATTTTAAGTCTCTGTAGAATATGATATAAATTGCTTTAACGTGAATGTACATAACCCGCCTGTACTGAATCATTGCCTACAGAATCCAACAGAAAGTTCTGCATAATTTAAACGCCAGTCACAAAGTTGTATATGCATTTATCATTTAACAGATACTATGGCTAATTTGATTATACGTTCAGCTACTAGTAAGAGTGCGGTATTCTCAGCCCATTCTCACACATTTTTCCATTTCCATTTGCGTATTTCCATTTTGTAGATCTTTCCCAAAAATAAGTAGAAAACGAAACTACACAGATTAGGGCGTTTTGGTTAAACAACAATTTTAATCATAATCAGTTACCTTACCATATACAGTGAAAAACTATATTAGATTTAATTTTACTGAACAATACATATATTTTTATGAATATAAAAGCAAAACTCATTATATATTTATTACGAAAATACGTGCAATTTCACAGTAAAATATTGTTTAAAACAATGTTTGTGTATCAGTATATTTTAAGGTACAAAGCAGATTTTAGTAGTACGGGTAGGTTTGTATATTAACATTATATCAGTTACATTAATTATATCAGAAAAATATGGGTAGTTAATGCGTAACATGTCTTTTTTATTATGATGTACATCTGAGTAAACCAGTTTATTAAAAACATAATTATATTATATACTATATATATATATAAATACACAAAAGCAGAAAAAAGCTAACTAGATTGAATGCCAATCAAGATTAATAAGATTTTGAAAATAAGTATGGTGAATATTCCTTCACCCTGCAGGGATTTATGCACATTTCACATGAACTTTAATGCCTGCAGCATTGTCATCACGTTTTAATTAGACATGACTGGTACATCACATGGGAAAAGTATTCTATGTTGCAGAGCTCATATTCATGAAATCCTTATTACATTTAAAAAAAAAAACACACCAAAAAAAACATGTCTCTCACAATTTAGTTACGACCTGCATGGTAAAAGACCCTAAAATCAGACGTGGAAAGTAACTAATTACAAATACGTTCGTTACAGTACACATTTTTTTTTGAGCGCTCAAGCAACAGGTAACAGGAATAGCCAGTATGTTTGTATAGCATAACGTCAAACATGACAATTTATGAGATTAATATCATGTTTTTCTCCAAAATCACACACGTCAGTTTTGTTTGAAATAACTTCTATGGTCCATGTTGCTTTTTAACACAGAGTTAGACAGAAAATACATTATTTTATAAAATTCAAAATTATGCTTTATACATATATAGTACATAATTCCTATGAAAATACCCACGATGAAGAACACAGATAAATCACAGATTATCATTGCAGTGATGTGTTTATTGTCTTCATGTTTCAGTCAAAACGTCACTCTCTGCATGTTAATAAAGTCCCCATGAAGTTTTTTTTTAAAACTTTTGGAATGAATATGTTAGTCTTACTGTTATCTACACTGTAAAAAAAAAAAAAGTTGGATTAACTTAAAAAAGTAAGTTACCTGGTTGCCTTCAAATTTTGAGTTAATTGAAATTAAAAATTTGAGTTAATACAACAAAGGAGATTGGTTTAATAAATAGAAACTCAAAATATTATGTTATCTGAACTACATTAATTATCTAAGTTGATTTGACAAAATATAAAAAGTTGTGATAACAAATCATCAAAATTCATTTTTACAGTGAAGCTATTGTGCTCCAACCAAAACAATGACAAAATTCACATTTAGAAGATATAAGCATTCAAATCAAGCATCGTGCAGTCTCTCAGTTCCACTCGAGTAGAACTTCTACTCAAGTAAATCATTTCTTAAGTAGCAATACTTTTTCTTAGTACTCTTTCCAGCTCTGCCTAAAATCTCCTATCAAGTCACCATAAGAAGGTCAAGGTTTTGAAACAGTACTTATGAGCACCAAGTAAAGCTAGAAGTGAAAATCCAGCAATATATCCAGATGTTCTATCTGTGAGACCATCGATCGCAGCAGATAAAGACCCACCTAAGCCTGCCGTACAAGAACACTATTCATTAACGTCTGCACCGAGAGCAATATTTAAGTTTTCATTCAAGAAATGATAGTCGTGGTCTTTCATTAGATTGACTCCACTAAGCTGGCAAGGATTTGGAGATGAACACCCTCCCCGTCCCTGAAAAAACGGCTTATCGACAATAGTAAATACAATAAACCGTAAAACCTTAAGCCTTGAATATTGCTGATGAATTTGAAAAGATTGTGATCTTGGCCTGTCAGCTGTTGCAACCCGCGGGGGTAAAACTGTTCCTTATAAGCTACGATTGCACTTATTCAAATGTAACAGTGATTTATGGCAAACGCGAACATTAAAGTTTAATGTAGTATTATAGGTCACAGCTTGATCAGAGCCGGACTAAACAATAGAATATTACAGGCACTATTACTGCTTGTGTTATAAAACACAGACATTTTTACTGCACAGGACCATTTTCATTGTCTTGTCTCAAAGCAAAAATAACTACATGCTCTTGTGACAAATTCATTCAAATCATTACTGATTAGACACTGGATACGAACATTGGCGGGACATGCACGAGACGCTCAGGAAATTGATGTGACATGTCTTGTGCATCAACTGCGCCACTCAAGCTGTCATCAAACTCTTTCATGCATGACTGTCACCAAAGTGGTGTTATATTTCCATGTCTGCAGGCACAATGGAAAAATGTTATTAATATGTAAGAATCATCCTCAGGTAGGTTTAACAGATGTATGTATATTGCCATTGCAAAGCTCTTTAGGATCACTGTAATCTTTTCACACGATTAGGAAGGACCTTTGATGACAATTCAAAACGTCCACTGACTCCACTGGCCGAGCTAGGAAATGGTTTTCATACTTAAATTAGTGTAAATAAATGGCTTTTATTTTGGTTTGTTCTTGACACAAAGATATTGTATGATTTCAGAAGACAAGAATCAAATGGACTTCAGACTTTTAGGCTCAATCCCAATTCACCCCTTGCCCCTAAACCTTGGCCCTTCCTCTCCATTTTGCGCGTTCACGTTGAGGGGTAGGGTGCCCCAATTCTTGTTGTGATAGAGGGGTAAGGTGAAGGGTAGGACTACACTCTTAGAAGAAAAGGTTCTATCGGCACTACGTATTTGGAACCCCTAAAAGGTTCTATATAGAACCCTTTAGGGTTCTTTGTATAACCAGGAAAAAGGTTCTATATGGAACCTTTTAGGGGTTCATTCATTATCAATTGTGTTGTCTTTTCCGAATTAAATATTTCATATTATTGACAAACATCAAGACCCTAAAATGTATTTTTGAATACATGTGAATGATCACAAAGTTCAAGATATGGGGGTTAGAAAATGCATATATTTATATCATTTTATGTAGTTAATCAATATCACACGAAGAGTGCCATTTCAGTTGTTCTCCTCCAAAAATCAGCATGATTAAAATGTGATATTAAGATACTAAACAGTTTAATAAACAATAATTTAATTACAACTACAAAATGTTGCAGAATAATGTAATATATGAATGAATAATAGCCTATAAAGAATCTTTGTGCCAAAAGGGTTCTTTCTTGTCATTAAATAACCTTTTTAGCATTAAAGGTTCTTTGGAGTTGAGTAAAGAACCCTATGGTTCTATATAGAATCCCAATGAACCCTTTTTTCTAAGAGTGTATATAGCACTCGAAACAGAGATTTTTCAGAGGCACACTCCGAACAGAGGGCTATGAGAAGGTTCACAGACTGCATCGCGAATCACCGGCGAGATGGCTTTGCAAACAGTTAAACATTTAAATTTAGTCCCAGATGACACCACCATGCAATTTATTTACTCTTATAATAAAAATATAGTCATTTAAATTAAGAAATTGTATAATAAATGACCTTTCTGAAACAAAAAAGACCATTATAATCATAATGTTTAATCAAAGTTAAGAGCAGTGGCACTCATTGTCAGTCGTTGTCATGGAGAAATCCTGTAAAAACTCGTCGCTTCTGTAACGTCAGAGCCATCTTCGACGACTGATGACGTATCGGGTTCATGAAGGGTTGTTCCATTTCGTAGGGAAATACTTCAACCCCTTGGCCCTTGTATCTCTGTTCTAAGGGCCAAGGGGTACACTCGAAAACAAGGGGTAGGGGCAAGGGTGAATTGGGATTGAGCCTTATGATGCTTCTACGTGTTTTTTTTTAAAGCTTGAACAGCGTGGAAAAAGCAACCGTTGTGTGAGGACAGAACACAGGTTTGGAAAGATTATTATATTAACTATGTCTTTGGAATAGTCTTCCTCGTTAGTATTTTTTTTAGATGCTGAAAACATACTTTTGAGACACTGATCACCCTTTGGTCAACTTGTTTTATTTTTAAATGTGCTCAACAAATAAATGTTGATTCATTGATATTATATTACATTAATTATATTATTATATTAATCAGTAACAAACCATGAAAAATGAACTATATGTACAGTACATATAGAGGGTGAATTCAGGATGATTGTGATATATATATATATATAAACCCTACCTACATAAATAAATGTTGTAGAATTGTTGAAATGTTTCATACAAATTTCAGTTTTATATTATACTTTTCCACTGTCTTTTTGACACCGTGCTACTGCCTCTTTAAAAACTCTTTATGTAAATGATCCATGACTATGGCTAACTGCTTTGCATATGCAATTAATTATAACACCCCTGCCAAGCTGTTGATATAATATGGGTGAGCTTTACATTGTGAACATGAGAAAGAGCAAAGAAAATCCTGTTTTCATGACATTTCCTTTTAAATTACGGCCTTCATTATACATTTGAAATACATTAGAATGTAGTGAGGTAATGAAACTGTATACTTAATTTGTAGAACACTGTGAAATTACACATTAATATTGTTATTGCTTTTTAATGATAATGTAATTCAGGTTGCAGGAATATTCCCATAAAATGTCTCTAATGAAGCGTGCTTTATGAGAAGGAGCGCAGTCCATCACGGCAGCAGTGCAGTTCATTATGAATGTTCAACAGGTGTTTGCTATTTTTCCACACAGCACAATCAGACGATAGACATCAGTATTGATAGGATATCTATACCCTGGAGCTTAAGCGGTCATGTCAATAGATTGTTACCTGCTGACACTTCCCCAGAGAGAATAGAGCTGTAGAATAGCCTTGTGTTTGACAGGGACCATCGATATTACAGTGCCTGAGAAGTCATACCTCAGCTTCAATGGCCACACATTTAGACCATTATCACTGACCTCCATATATGACAGTTTTACTTACTCAGCTAACCAAAACTCACAGAGCACTTTGACAGATTTTGATTCCCCATTGTTTAGACTTAACACTGGTGGAGCGAGACTGTATCTATATACCTTTTTGCTAAACCATATTTTCATATCCATGAAAATATCCTTTTTCAAAATACTTTCTTTTGTGTTCAACAGAAGAAAGAAGGGTTTGGAACGACATGAGGGTGAGTAAATGCTGACAGAACTTTCCATTTGGGCTGAACTATCAATATCATATATTAAAGGGTTAGTTCACCCAAAAAAATGAAAATTCTGTCAGTAATCACTCACCCTCATGTTGTTCCAACCCCGTAAGACTTTTGTTCATCTTCGGAACACGAATTAAGATATTTTTGATTAAATCTGAGAGCTGGATCACTCCTCCATAGGCTTCTAAAGGATTGAAACTTGTCCCCCCGAAATGTTATTAAAGACATCGTAAAAAATAGTCCAAGTGACTACAGTGGCTCAATCTTAAGTTTATCAAGCGACGAGAATACTTTTTGTGCGAAAAAAAACGAAAATATCGACTTTATTCAACTATTCATTTCCTTCTCGGTCGGCCTCGAGTTTGTTCACGTAGTAAAACTGCGTATCGCTTCTGTGGTGGACGTCACACGCATCACACACATGACCAGCGTCGGCCAATAGGGACCCTACGTGTGACGTAGCCCTACGCTATCACACTACGTTAACGGACTAGAGGCCAACAGAGATGGAAACAATTTTTTTTTGTTTTTGTTTGTTTTTGCGCACAAAAAGTATTCTCGTCGCTTGATAAACTTAAGATTGAGCCACTGTAGTCACTTGGACTATTTTAACGATGTCTTTAATAACTTTTCGGGGGGGAACAAGTTTCAATCCCTTAGAAGCCTATGGAGGAGTAATCCAGCTCATTAATCAAAAATATCTTAATTCGTGTTCCGAAGATGAACAAAAGTCTTGCGGGGTTGGAACAACATGAGGGTGAGTAATTACTGACAGAATTTTCATTTTTGGGTGAACTAACCCTTTAAGTCTGCATATATCCACATGCATATTCTGCTTTGTTTCACATTTCGTATAAAGAAAAAAAAAAGAAAAAAACATAGGCTACTACCTTTGTATGGCTAAAAATTCTTATCACAAACACTACACATTTTCAAGCCATGGTTGTATGTGGTTCTTGGTCAGAATAAGCTGCAATGAGGAAAATACGTTATGCCATAAGTCAAATTAGTCTACAGTAATTAGCAGCCAACATAGAGAGAATCAGCTAGAGTCATGTTCAGGTCAGGTAGGCATTTTAAGGACACGGGAAAGCACTGAAGTCATTTTCAAAGGGAATTCTTATTAAAGGACTGGAAATGAGGGCATGCTATTAGGTCAGATCATATTCAACCTGTTGCACAATGCTTTCAACTAAGAGTTGTCATGCTTCAGATTGGACCGATAAAAGGAAACAATGCCTAGTCAATGGTTAGCGATGATTTCTTGATCTCTCTTGCGAGAGCTGGCAGATAAAAGGAAACAAGTCATTTCTATTAAATATTCAAGAAACTCTCACAAGCCAAGCGTATGATTTATTGATTGAAAAAGCGGAACAATAGAGAGCAACTTTTTTAAAAGCTCCTTGGAGTGAATGCAACTTTTTTTTTTTTTTTTTTTTTTGTAAGAAGAGCTACCAGGACCTCTCTAAGGCCATTTGAACGCTTAGCTCAGTTGTATTGGGTCAACCCCATTCACAAGACGCTAATGGACTGCCCTGGGAACTTTCCTCAAAGCTAGGACCAAGGTTATCCTTCTTTCAAAACAATCCTTCAGGGGAGATATTAAATCCACCTAGAGACTGGAGAAATAGGCTGAGCGGGGGGGAAAGCTGAAACAGCAATTTGTATTTTAAATCAAGCAGAGACTTGGGAATACGGGACGTTCAGGATCACCATACCACAAGCGCCTTTACAAAGTGGGTGTTTTATGCTATGTTGGGCTTTGGCTCCTTAATAGGCCACAGTAGAGAAGTCGTTTTCACTGCCGCTTTGCAGTCCACTGCATTTTGGCCTGTATATGCATTTACACAAGCAACATAGGCTGTTATAAAGGCCAGTGTCCATGTGTGGTTAAGGCTGTGGTATCCCACCAGCACACACAAGCTTAGTTTGATCTAATTTATGTACTGTAGCCTACAGCTGTCTTCCACACCTCTGTCCCCGGTGGCGTGATAATAAAGGTAAAAATTGTGTATTTGTCGTTCAGTATAAATGGTGACTTTTTTTTCTTAATATAATCTAAAATGTTATCTTAAATGTATAAACTTTTATAATCATTAAAAAAATTTTTTTTATTTATGTAATATTTATATTTTAATTGTTTATTATTTATTATATTTTTTTATCTTATACAAAAAAAACATGTTAAATGTTTGTTTTGGTGCTTTACTTGACAGTTTTCTTAATTTTCTCCTTTCTCTGAGACTAAAACATCGATATAAATATGCAGACACTGCATTAACAACTTGTCCTCATTATCATGATGCATATGCATGCCTGAAATATTGACATATATAACATTCTCTTTGTTTTTGGTTATCTGAATACATGATGTTAGCTAACTGCATGATTTGTATTATCTTAGAACTGTACATTTCTGCCATATGAACATTAATTTGACACAGTTACCTCTGATAACAGATAACTCTTAATTATAACGTAGAGACTGGCATTTTCTGGAAAGCTCTTTGAAATGATATGTATTGTGAAAAGCACTATAAAAATAAACTGTGAATTGAGAGATATGGTCTGAGATAATCCCATCAAAGCATTTTTACAACATGTGCTCTGTCATAATTATCAGATCATTTTGCATACAGTGGACGAGACAAAAGTCAAAATTAAACAGAGTAATAGTAAAACACTGCTGTAAATAACACTGACCATTAGAGCACAGTCTGATTGCTTTACATTTCTAATAAAAGCAGTATTTTGAGAATTGTCTTTTTTTTTTTTACATACAAGGGCAGTCAAAGGACACCAAAACTGTCAAAAAATCTTCCACAGAAGATGAGAAAGTCATAGAGGTTTGGAATGCATGAGGTTCAGTAAATTGGGACAGATTTTGCATTTCCATCCATCTATCAATTCATATCCATCCATCTATAGTATCTATCTTGACCAACATCCATTTCATTTGGTTCACACCGATTCAGATAGAAAGCTTTGCCCCTTGCAGTATGTCAAAACTACTGAGCTGAACTGCAAAATATTCATGACTGAACGTTTATATCATCATTGATTTCTTCATCCGAGGAAAACTAAACCACAGGGTGGTGTAACTACCCCATCTTTTTGGCCCCGTCCCACTACAATCACTGTTAAACTCCCTACAGTGCATAAGTGCAGGTTCACACAGTAAAGTGATATGCCAGATTCAATTTTAAAGCGGCCGATCACCAGTGCTCCTAAATCCACTGTGGATTGGCTCAGGGTCTTAATGGGTTTAAAACACTTGGTGGAGGTTAACATACTATATTTATGTTTGAATTAACCCTTTCAGACTTTGCCCCATTTCATGATTGGTTGTTTTCCCTGCTTTACTAATGATATGCAATAAGAGACACTAATTGGGACAAAGTTTTTAGGTGAGCACTTGAGGTAACTGTACAAATAACCATACAATTCTTGGAACTGTCTTTCTGAAAATGGACTGCTATGTTTGATGAGTTTGTGCTTGCTTTAGCTGAGGTGTTGACGGACAAATACAAATGTTCTGACAGGCTGGTAAATTTGTGTAGTGGATCCGGTTGAGGACTTACTGCTGTTAGTCTGGCCTGGAACCAGAAACAAATGAAAATGTTTTGAGGATAAATCAACAGTGGGCTGAAGTAAACCACATGGAAGGAGATACCCAGCACTATACAGACAATTAAATATTTTTGCTTGTTTGTCAGTTTATGTGCACATGCAGACTGACCTCTTTGAGACTGCATTGCACCTTGGTGTTTTTCAGCATCTTGCGCCAGGAGTGCTTTTAGGATAACTTGCCAAATGAAATATACACGGGATTGCATTCCATCTAGCTTTTTTTTTTACTTTCAAAAACACGATCGTGACTATTAGAATTTCCTGCATTGCTTGGTATGAAATGAACTTACATACGATACAGGAGGTGTGATCAATTACTACGTTTGTACGCTAATGTCTTTCTCACTCAAGCACACAGACACTCAGTTAGATCTACAGAGATATGTCAATAGAGAGTATTTGTGTATTTATGTATGAATGATTATACACAGATTTATGTTTACATGTAACAGTTTAACCTTCAATAACTGCGCAGCGTCTTCATGCTGTAGCTTAAAAATGTGTGGTTTGCATTACAGCAAAATGCCAAGGTGAGCAAGAAATCAGATATGATTACAGATAATAATGATTTCTCACTGGAGCAGTTTTTTAACTTGTAATTGATATATTATAAGTCACAATGATCTTTGTATTTAATGATCAATATTTAATTTAAGCCCATTTTATAGTCTTGGTTTTGTTTTTGCGGTTTCCGCAGAATAGGTTTTCGTGTTTGAATGTTCAAAAAATGCATTACTTTTCACACATTTTACATTGATGCAACACCTCTCTTCCCAGTCTGTCTGTAACACACAGTTTAGTTCCTGTCTCTATGAAGCCCCTCCTTTCGAAAAGCATAATGTGCTGTGATTGGTCGGCTGGATCAGTGTGTTGTGATTGGTCAACCGCACATGTTTTTGAAATGTCACGCTCCTTACCATAACCATGAGTTTCCCACACTACTAATGCAACTCAACCAAGCCCCACCCCTTTTTTTTGGTGCAAATTCCTTTGGCGAGAATTTTTTAAATGAGGAATATTGTCATGCATCCGTTTCCAGAAGAAAACTACAAGAAGACAACAATCGAAGCGTTTCAGGGAGTTGACTTTGGAGTGGACTTTGTGCTTTGTTACTTTGAAGACATTACACACTAAAGAAAGTTGAAAAATGTAGGTTCCCTTTAAATATTTTACAAAATGTTAATAGTCTGAAATGTTAGAGTGTGGTACATTTTGATGTTGAATATTAAATTGTAAAAGTGTGTCAAGGGGCACTTAAGCTGACCCTTTCATAACCCTTTAAAAATCAATATTAGTGATCAGTACCAGCTGATCTTAGTGTTAAAATATTGGTGATTGTGCATCGCTACTTAATTGACAACCTTGAATAACAGCAAGATAGAAAAAAAAATACACTATAAGAGAGGTGTGATATAGTAAACCAGGTTTGTAGATGGAGAAAATATGCATGTCTCAGTTATAAATCACCCATATTGTCACAGGAGACACTAGACTTGCAAATCATTTTGTGGATGGATACATTTCTACGGAACTTGTGATTTTTCAAAACAACAGATTTAATAAAAAAAAACAGATATTTTCCAAACACCACACTGCCTTTTTCTACATCATGTTAACACTACAGTGTTCCAGTACTCCAGTCACAAAATTGTACATCACATCAACATGACATAAAGATGTTTTTGTCTGACTCAAAGCTAGATTTTATATCCAGAGAGAATTGTGTGTGTGTCTGTGTGTATGTATGTTATGGAGAAGATTGTTACTTGTAGTGTCTGAGATACTGAAATGGAAGCATGTGAAAATATCAGCGTAAACAGAAGCACTCAGTTGCACACATGAATGATTTATATACATATGGTTATTCTTGCATGTGACGTGTGATTGATTTTTGCCCCAAACCCTGTTAATTTCCAACTGATTAGCATCACCACAACCATGACTCACCGCAACATTCTCCGAGATTTTTCGTATGCTTAAACAGGAATGGTTTTCAATTTTTTTTCAGTATTGTAGAAGAACTGCTTGAATGAGAGGCAATGGATGTGTCCTGCCTCATCTCATTCAAGCTCATTGCCAAACATGTTTCATAGCCAGCAAGATTTGAGTGCCAGTTCGAGATTGCTGATTGGAATTGTGACCTCATTATGAGTAACAACTGAGATGTGATTGTGTGACTGGGCAAATATGCAGAAGCATATCAGAGTAAATAAACATTCAACATTTAATGCATTAAACCAGAATTAAAGTAGTAATAGGAATGCTGTGCAATCTAAGTCAAAGTGCCCACTTACTCCCATTAGTTTTGTCAATGAAATTGCTTATAAAATTGGGCATTACTGAAGTACATATTAAAGGTGAGACATAAAAATGGGCAATTAAACTATTCATTGAAACATGTTAACATAAATATGATGAAAAAAGCAAAGAGAAAAAGAAAGATCTAGAAAGAATAGTTGCATAGAGTACACTAGCATTTCTTTTTATTTGTCAAAAATGTATGATAATAAAATAAATGTTTCTTGAGCAGCAAATCAGCATATTAGAATGAGTTATGAAGGATAACGCGACACTGAAGACTAGAGTAATGATCCTGAAAATTCAGCTTTACCATCACAAGAATAAATGTAATTATAAAATATATTAAAACGTCAATGTTTTCACGTTTATGTAGTTTACATGAAGCTAATACGACAACAGCCAAAAAGCATAAAATGTTTACTGTTTTTAGTTGAAGACGATGTCGTGTAAACGCCCCCCGGAGTGTCCATAAAACAGAACATACACCTAACAATAATTACTTAAGTAAATAGACACATTTTAGTCTGAGGAAAACTGACTAAAATTAATGACATGACGAAATATTGATTACATTTCACAGATATTTGTATCAAGAAAAAAAAATAATAAATCATTCAAAAGTAGCCTACTTTTTTCAAGGAAACACACTTGTTCACAACACACAGTATAAGAGCTGTTGGCTCACCGGGATCCAGGTTTGAATTTGGCCTGGATCATGTCTGGATCACATTCAACCTCTCTCTCCTTCACTTTCCTGTCTGCCTCAAGACAGACCTGTAAAGAAAGGCTCAAAAATCCCCAAAATACAAGGTAACTGAGACCATTTCTTTCTCCCCATCTCTGCCTGGTCTCCTTTCAACATTTACACATTTTTGAGTTCCTTTCGCCTCAAACCCTTAAAAAAAAAAAAAAAAAAAAGTTCCTGACAAACAATTGTGTTTTTCTATCAGTTAGTGCCTCTGAAACTGACAATGCATTCCCTTGTGCCCAACTGGGATGTAAGAGGCTGAGCTCCATTATGTGCTTGTGCATTCTGGTCGAGAAGCACTTTGACGAAGAGCTGGGCACAAGGATAAACAGCTCCAGCAGTTTTGTCAAAAGGATTTCCTTGCTTGTGGAGCAGTCTATCACATCTCTGTCTCTGTCGTGGTGATAAGAGGTGTGAATGGGAGATTAACGGCCCGGCTGTGACAGCTTTACCTTGGTTCTGCCCTCATAGAATAGCTAAAAAGACAGGGAAGCTAAACCCTCGGAAAACACTTCAACTGTCACTGCTTAAAATCCCTCCCTCCTGTGACTGACAGTGAGACAAACGGGACAGGGACGCCACACTCTCGTCACCAAACTGAAGCAAAGCAGAAACCACCCAATGTTTCATGTAAAATATGAAGTGTTTTACTCTGTGTATGTTCTCATTAAAAGTTTACTTGCCCCGCTAAAACATTTTCAATATTTCGGTCTGAAAGTGTCGGTACTAAAATTAAAAAAATGAAACGCTTTAACCACAGTTGAGCGGAATTGTAAACGCTTCTGATTGGCCAATTGTATTCACGCGCTCATCGAATATGTCTGTGACTGGTTACAATGATCAACGCACTGAAGTGTTTGAAAGTTTTTCAAAAAACGGGAGCGGGAGCTTTTGAAAGAACAAGCAGCCTTCTATCGGCGGACCGGTCCGCTGATAGACGACTGTGTGTATCTGTGTAAGCGCTCGGTGAAGAGCGTCATTAATGTATATTTACAACATGTTTTTGAAGCGCTAATCATTGTAGGGCAATGGGCAATCAGAGGTGTTTACGATTCCGCTCAACAGCGCTCAAAGCATTTTTAAATTTTCAGTACCGACTTGGTACCGAAGTCGGTACTTTTGACAACACTATTATACACTCACCGGCCACTTTATTAGGTACACCTGTCCAACTGCTCGTTAACACTTAATTTCTAAGCAGCCAATCACATGGCGCCAACTCAGTGCATTTAGGCATGTAGACATGGTCAAGACAATCTCCTGCAGTTCAAACCGAGCATCAGTATGGGGAAGAAAGGTGATTTGAGTGACTTTGAACGTGGCATGATTGTTGGTGCCAGAAGGGCTGGTCTGAGTATTTCAGAAACTGCTAATCTACTGGGATTTTCACGCACAACCATCTCTAGGGTTTACAGAGAATGGTCCAAAAAAGAAAAAACATCCAGTGAGCGGCAGTTCTGTGGGCGGAAATGCCTTGTTGATGCCAGAGGTCAGAGGAGAATGGCCAGACTGGTTCGAGCTGATAGAAGGGCAACAGTGACTCAAATAACCACCCGTTACAACCAAGGTGGGCAGAAGAACATCCCTGAACGCACAGTACGTCGAACTTTGAGGCAGATGGGCTACAGCAGCAGAAGACCACACCGGGTGCCACTCCTTTCAGCTAAGAACAGGAAACTGAGGCTACAATTTGCACAAGCTCATCGAAATTGGACAATAGAAGATTGGAAAAACGTTGCCTGGTCTGATGAGTCTCGATTTCTGCTGCGACATTCGGATGGTAGGGTCAGAATTTGGCGTCTACAACATGAAAGCATGGATCCATCCTGCCTTGTATCAACGGTTCAGGCTGGTGGTGGTGGTGTCATGGTGTGGGGAATATTTTCTTGGCACTCTTCGGGCCCCTTGGTACCAATTGAGCATCGTTGCAACGCCACAGCCTACCTGAGTATTGTTGCTGACCATGTCCATCCCTTTATGACCACAATGTACCCAACTTCTGATGGCTACTTTCAGCAGGATAATGCGCCATGTCATAAAGCTGGAATCATCTCAGACTGGTTTCTTGAACATGACAATGAGTTCGCTGTACTCAAATGGCCTCCACAGTCACCAGATCTCAATCCAATAGAGCATCTTTGGGATGTGGTGGAACGGGAGATTCGCATCATGGATGTGCAGCCGACAAATCTGCGGCAACTGTGTGATGCCATCATGTCAATATGGACCAAACTCCCTGAGGAATGCTTCCAGCACCTTGTTGAATCTATGCCACGAAGAATTGAGGCAGTTCTGAAGGCAAAAGGGGGTCCAACCCGTTACTAGCATGGGGTACCTAATAAAGTGGCCGGTGAGTGTATATTTTAATATAAACAGTATTTATATTTTAAAAAGGCTATAACTATAATGTAATGAAAAGTATCACTTTAATGTGAATGCTATAAACTTTGATACACTAAAGCTGCAAAATAACTGAATAAAGTGCAAAAACGATATATATATTTTTTATTATTATTTTTTTATTATTTCATCCCAAGTCACAGAACTGCTATGTTACATTTATGTTAGATTACAGAAAACAGAAGTCAACAATGCTCAAAACAGCACAGAAAACCATATATTTATGAACCAGCCTAAAACTCTCTCACATTGGTCCAAAACACCCAAAGGATCTTGAACCCTCTGTGTATAACTTAGCACTTATTTATAGTATTAAAAAACAGGTAAATGGGGTAATTGTGTGGTAACAGAAAATCTTGGACATTATGTATAATTAGTGGATTGAAGCTGTCTGAGAAATGCTTTTAAGAAGAATAATAACATGATTACAGGTTGATTCAGCAGACAGAACTTCAAAAATAAAGATAAACTCTGTCTCATATACGCTGAGGAAATTAGGCATAATACTTCTCAAAAAGGCCCAGCAGCAATAATCAGCAATTCTCCTTCCTTTATGCAATGGTAATACTAAATCAGTAATGTTTGGAAATAATTACAATCTCTGCACATTTTTGTTTGATTTTCTAGGTTTTGTAATTTATAATGCTGATTTTTTTTCTTAGTTCTGTTCAGTAATTTAATAAACTCATTAATTTTCATGCACGCCCTTAACAATAACACAGGCAAACTGTAAAATGTAGGCCATGACACTTCTTTTTTCTTCTTCTTTTTTTCGTCTTCAGGCTCCACAGTGTGTTCCTATAATGCCTCCAAATTCAATGAATACTTCAGTACTCTTGCGCATGTAAACAGTCATTGTGAAACTTGATGAATCATATACAAGCTGAGCTGTAGGTGGTTTAATCCCAGGAATATACTCCCTCAAAGCTTGCAGTCCTGTAGCTTGTCCTGGGTCGACATTTCATTCGGTAAGGTTAAGCGGGTTTGATTTATATGCTGTTTAATGTCAATGATCGAGTTATTTTCAACACAGGCTCATTGGAATGATTTCCATTACACGAGAGTAGATGTTAAAACTTCATGCTGATTTGTACTCGGCTTTCGCCAAGATAAGCAACACTAAGACGTAGCTTTACAGTAAACTATGCTTCTCCATCCATTTACGCTTCTTTCCATATGAGGGTGTGACTCCCCTTCTGTCCGGCGTTAACGGCTGCAGTGTACTTGGCGCGTCAGCACACACGACGGCTGCAACTACAGTGTGGTCTCCCTAGTGGACCAACACGACAACCGTCTGGATTGAGCCGAGTAGGGGACATCTCTAGGGTCTTCAAGTGGGCACCTTCCGTCCTCAGTGTTTCGTCGACTAGCCCACGACACCTCAAGAGGGCTCGACAGTGACTCTGGCGTCCCAGAGTCACCCCCCTCCGTCCCCCACTCAACTCAGCCCAGCTTACTGACCTCTACATCCCTCCTGCTGCTGAGACCTAACCACAATCTCACTATCTCTCCGCAACCCAACCATACGCGCCAACCCGATTGATTAAGGCTGTCGAGCCCCACTGGTGCGTTAAAGCAGTTACAGTGGCAACGGTTCCGTATGGCATACCACCTAACGCAAAACACAATATCTACCCAACCACCCGTCATTCTATACTATACAACCTATACAAATTGTATAGTATACTATACAACCTATACTATACAACCTATACAAATAAACCAACAGACTCTTCAAGTTTTTCAAGAATTCTACGAAACCGTAGCGTGGCGGCCTGTACCTTGCCAGCTAGAATCTTTCCGTCTCAACCACAGCCAGTTGCTGCTCCTTTCTGCTGCTTCAGATAAGTTCTTTACTGTGCGACGCAACTCTTGGCCGCTGAATCCGACGTCCCTGAGGAACCGGGTTGTAGAGTGTGCCACAAAACCTCGACAACCCACTTCCACTGGATAAACCTGGACTCTCCATCCTCGCTGTTCTGCTTCAGTGGCCAAATGAGCATACCGCAGTTTCTTCCTCTCATATGCCTCATCTACAGCATCCTCCCATGGCACTGTCAACTCTATCAGTTGAACAATGCGTGCTGATCCAGACCACAAAACAATGTCTGGTCGTAGGTTAGTGGTGGCAATCTCAGGTGGAAAAATAAGCCGTTGATCAAGATCAGCCAGCATCTTCCAGTCCCTAGCAGCTTCCAGTTGTCCTGGCCGAGAATTGGTGTTAACACCTTTTCTTGGTGGTTGCTCGCCTGGGCGGAGGAATGTTGTCTTCTGCGTGTAATGTTTTGCTAGAACATGCGGCAACTTATTGGTCATACTACGCTTGCCTTCCAATGCTAAAGCCAAACATCTCAGTACTTGGTCATGGCGCCAAGTAAACCGACCTTGGCTAAGAGCCACCTTACATCCTGTCAAAATGTGCCTTAATGTGGCAGGTGATGAACACAAAGGACAAGAGGGATCCTCTCCTACCCAGAGGTTTAGGTTCTGCGGTGATGGGAGAACATCATATGTTGACCTAATAAGGAAACTGATCCTACTCTCTTCCATTGACCAAAGGTCTTGCCAGCCCATTTTGCGTTGTTCCACACTCTCCCATCTCATCCACTCTCCCTGCTTGGCCTGGGAAATGGCCTTTATACTCCTCATCCTCTCCTCCTGCTTTCGCACCTCGTTGACTACCAGCTTCCTCCTTTGAGCTGGGCCTGCCTTGTGCCATTTAGGAGGAGCTAACCTGAGCCCAAAACCCCCTTTTCCATGCTGTACCTGTCCCACGATATCCCCTATTTGAAGGTCAGCCTTTGCCTCTACTACAGATTTCTTTGCTGACCACTTTCTACCAGTTTTTAACACAGGGGCTGCCTCCCTTACACATTTGTCACGTGACTCTACTAATGTCATTTCCAGTCTGACCTTGGCACACTTAAACTCCTCGGTTAAAGCAGAGACTGGCAGCTGCAATATTCCTTTACTATAAAGTCCCACTCTGCTGAGGCAGCGTGGAACTCCCAACCATTTCCTGATGTATGAACTTATTAACGCTTCCAGCTTATCCACTGTTGTCAAAGAAACCTCGTACACAGTCAGTGGCCACAGCAACCTCGGCAGTAGACCAAACTGAAAGCACCAGAGTTTTAGTTTGCCTGGTAGAGCACAGCTGTTTATGCTCTTCAACCCTTCCACTGCTTGTTGTCTAACTTCTCCCACTCGAACTGTGTCCTTTAGATCTCCATCGTACCATCTCCCAAGACTTTTCACTGGCTTCTCAGAAACTGTTGGTATTGCCTCACCATTAATGAAGAATGTTTTATCTACTACCTTTCCTTTAACTATGGAGATGCTCCTTGATTTAGAGGGCTTAAATTGCATTCGTGCCCATTCAATATTATCTGTTAACTTCCCCAATAACCGATTAGTGCAGGCTACTGTTGTAGTCATGGTTGTCATGTCATCCATGTATGCTCTGATTGGTGGTAGTCGCAACCCAGAAGCCAAGCGCTCTCCTCCTACTACCCATCTTGATGCCCTAATGATTACTTCCATTGCCATGGTAAAAGCCAGTGGAGAAATTGTGCATCCTGCCATTATTCCAACCTCTAAGCATTGCCATGCAGTGCTGAATTTTGGAGTTGAGAAACTAAATTGCAAATCTCCAAAATAGGCTTTCACTAAATTTGTTATTGACATTGGTACTCTGAAAAAATCAAATGCTGCCCAAAGAAGCTCATGTGGCACTGAACCATATGCATTGGCCAAATCCAGGAATGTCACATGGAGCTCCTTCCTCTCCTTTTTAGCTGACTGAATTCGTTGCCAGATAACATTGATGTGTTCTAAGCATCCTGAGAACCCTGGAATGCCCGCTTTTTGAACTGAAGTGTCAATGAAGCCATTCTTTAATAGGTAGGTGGACAATCTCTGGGCAATAATGCTGAAGAAAATCTTACCTTCAACGTTTAATAGTGAAATAGGACGAAACTGACTGATGCTTGTAGCATCTTTTTCTTTAGGTATAAAGACTCCACCTGCTCTGCGCCATGCTCTAGGTACAACCTGTTTTTCCCATGCCACTTTTAACAATTTCCACAGAATTCGCAGAACTCCTGAAGCACTCTTGTACACTCTGTACGGAACTCCATTAGGCCCTGGAGATGATGAAGCCCTTGCCTTTCTCACAGCCTGCTCTACCTCTTTCCACTTAGGTGCAAAGACCTCCATTTGGTATTCTGGTGGGTTGATAGGTGGTATGTCTGATGGAATTGACATATGCTCATGCCTTTTTGCATCTGTATGCGTTTCCTCCAAATATCTCTCTAGCTCAACTCTAGATGCTTTTAAAGTGCCATTCTTCTCACTGGTGAATAACTTCTTTACGAATTTGAATGGGTCTTTATAGAAATTAGCCCTCGCACGTTCCTTCTTTTTGTAGCGTTTCCGTAGACGCTCAGCTCTGCGTAATGTTGCCAGCTTATCTTTTATGTCCCTTTGTAAGAGATTGAGTCCCTCCTTCTGACTTTGTTCTGCTCTTTTCCATTGCTTCCTCAACTGTCTCCTTTCTCTAACTAACCCTTCAATTTTCTGCTGCCGTCTAGACATTCCAGGAGCAGTTTGTACTTTTTCCTTCCTTTTTTCCACACCAAACCTCTCACTTCCATATGCGTAAATGATGTCCCCAAATTTATCCAGCTTCTTTTCAACTGTACCAGTTAATCTTTCCAATGCAAAGCATAGATCTGTGTTTACCGTATCCCATGCAGTTTTCTCACAAGCTCTTGGCCATCTAACTCCAGGCCTATGCCCGTTGAGGTTCTTTTCTCTCTTATGCTGGTTAGTCTGACCGGTTTCACAAGTATGAATATGTTCATCACTAACTGTGCAAGCCCTCCTCTCCTCTATGACAGGGGTGCTGATATCCTGCGAGCTGTGGTTTGCTTCCTGTCGCTGGATTTCATTCGACTGACTTGACTGACTTCGTAAGAAGTACTGATCAATGCGAGGCCCTTGTCCCTTCTCCCTCAAGCATTTCATTTTCCCTTGATGAACCTTCAAACCCCTGACTGTTGTCGCCTTGCTCCAGCCACAGACACAAACTTGGAGTTCAATGACTTTACTAACTGCAGATCTTGAACTAGTCTTACTCTCCATACTCATATCCGTTTCCATTCCTAAGTCGTTAACCATGTTGTCCAACATCGAGTCATCTTCCGCCCCCGCTCTCGCAGACTCTAGGGGTATTTTTCTCTTTAATTTCTTAGAAGCCTTGGGCGGGTGTCTCCAGCATCCTGTAAACACGAAGCTGGATACTGCCGACAAGGGTAGCTAACCCTTACCAGCCCCATTGGGGTCTATTTCCTCCTGTCAGCTGTCTCTCCAGGCTGTCACAAGGTCCTGTCAAATGTTCCTGTTGCAAACTTTTAGCAAAACGCAAAATACGTACCAATATGTACATATCGCTGCAGTTTCGAAAAGACTACTACTAAGACTACTAAGAACACTAGAGGCAGTAAAACAGCAAGCACTTTTAATCGAACAATTATGATTACGGGGGTAGATTATGGATTAATAAAGACTTTTTTTTCACACGGCTCCTTGAACAACTATGTTATGACCTCAAAACACTTTTTACCATAGTGCATGACTTGTAAACAAATTTATTTTAGAGATTGCATGACCTAACCAGGTCCATATGTTGAGTTTTACTGAATTATTAAGCTTGCTCAGTAGCTCAGCTGCACAGAATTGTACTTGTGATGCAGATAGTTTGAGTACAAATCCTGTGAAAGACGAGTCACGATATAAGAGCTCAAAGTTCTAAATTAAAAACCATGGTTACGATTATGTTTTTATGTTGAATTTGCTTTCGTTAACATTAATCATAGGTTTAGGGTATAGTGTATACGTTGTTTTAAAACTTGATAGAGCATTAATCTTTTAGCACCACTCACCGGATATTTCAATTCAGAACTGCGGGGATACGTGCAAACTCCGACGTAATAAAAACATTTTTCCGGAAAAAAAAATTTGCCACTCACTTTTCACTTTGAAACTGTCGCGAAACATGCACGACGCAACGTGTTTTCCGTTTTGCTAATTTTTTGCTACAGGTAAGTTTTTCGATTGAGCCTGGGTTGGTTATTTTACATATGCATGTGCTTACATACGCCTTTGCTTGTTGCTGCTTCTTTTTTCCTGTGTTTTGATCTGTAGATTCTGTATTCTTTCAGAAGATGCATAATAGCGCCCCCTAGCGTATAACAGTGAAAACACTGGAAAATGTTCTCAATGAAGGGGAAAGAGTTAATATGGAAAAGATAACTTGTATCGCACGTCACGGCGTCGTGTCAGGACATGGTGTAATGGTTAAAAAATTGAACTTTTAATTCAAAGGTTAAAGGTTTAATTCTAAGCTCATTATCAGGAGATTAATAGAGATCCCATTCCAGCTCTATTGTGTTCTCCAACAAGGCATTTGACCCCAAGTAGCTCTAAAGGGAACGTCCCTACAATTAGTACAGTGTAAGTCGCTCGGATGTACAGCATCTGCTAAGCAGCAACCATTGTCCTCTTTGCATAATCTTAAAAGCTCTGCTGTCAACTCAGAAGATTCTCACACTCCCAGTATAAATATTAAGCTACGTTCTGCTCTTGTAGAAATGGTGCTGAGCAAGCTGCAAGCTGGGTCCATCTGTTTGCGTCTGCTGTATTTAGTACCCTTATGTGTGAACATCTGTGTAGAGGTCCTAGCATCTCCACCCTCATGTACGGGCCTGGAACAAAGGACTGTCTGCTCGCTGTAATCACGTTAAAGCTCTTCTGATGTTGTCCCGCGATACAGGGAAGGCACTTCAATTATGCATGAGGACAGCATCAAAAAGGCTTGGGGAAAGTTTTGTCTTTCTTTTGTATTATTATTTCTTTTTTTAAGGGGTGGGAACATGTTGAGGCATGCCACTTCAGAAGACTGTTTGAAGAGCTATTTAAACATATGCTCAGGCATTTCTTAGCAATCTCCTTGCAATTTATTATTAGATTTAATGAGTGGAATGAAGCTTGGACGTTAAGGATCGGAAGTTGACGGAAAAGAAGAACAGAGGCATTTATAGCACAGCACAGCAATGTACGTAAATAAATAAAATAATGATGAAATAAAAGTGTGAACAAAGGATTCTGTGCTCTGAAAGCGAAGGCTGACACGGGTGATGCCTAGATATAATCAAATAAGGTGAAAAGACATTTTTATAATTTGGCTGTCAAAATGACTGTGGCAGCATGGTACTTAAGATTAATCTGTCCCGGGGTCGCGGTTCAGCCTTAAAGCCTTTTACAAAAGCTGTTCAAACATTAGATAAAGAAAGACTGGATACAAATGAAATCCACTCCAAAGGTTTAGATATTAGGTGACCTCAACCGCCACAATCCAGTCCTCTGGAAGATGTACACACAAATGGATGACATATGGCGTATGATATAAAACAAAAGCAAGTAGGAAATCCGGAGCTGATCAGGGATCAACTTTTGCATGATGCATGCAATAATGCATAATGCATTTATTACTAATACTTTAGTATTAAATCAACACTTTTATTTAGCAAGGACACATTCAATTGATCAAAAAAGAAAGGAGAGTAAAAACAGTAATAATGCTACAAAAGATTAATATTTCAAATAAATGCTGTTTTTTTTTTCCTTTTTTTTTCTGAAAAAAGTATCACAGTTTCCACAAAAATGCTAAACGGCACAATAATAATAATAAGACATGTTTATTCATATCATCATATTAGAATGATTTATGAAGGATCATGGGACTGAAGACTGGAGTAATAGCCAACTTTGCCATGACAGGAATAAATTACATTTTAAAATATATTTAAATAGAAAACAATACAATGTCTTAAATAAAATGTCTTTAAAAAAGCATTTAAAATCGTATCAAACCCAAATTTTAGAACATTTCACCAGTTGGAATTTCACCAGTAATGTATTAACCAGACATTCATCCACGAATCGTTTATGATGACATATGATGATGATCTATTTTTATAAACAATGATCAAAAACACAAGCGGCATCCAAAGCAAGCGAATATGAGATTGTGAGTCAATTAAAGGTGGGGTATGTGATTCTCTATTTTGTCCATTTTTTCTAAATCACTTGAAATCCTATTCATAACCCACTTACAGCCACTGAGTTAGAAGCACTGCAATGAAAATTAAGCAATTTAATCATCTGTGGAACGGGCAGGACTCGAAAAACTCCAGCCAATCGTTTCCAAGACCACCTAGAATCATTGGACAGCAAGTCCGTCAATCAAACGGTCGTACCATACCCCCCTCCCCCCATCCCCCTTGCACGAATCAGGGCCAGCGTTGGAGGAAAGAAGGGAGGACCATTTGAGTTGTGTATTTTCAAAATCTGCCGGCCGTTTTGCAAATCACATACCCCACCTTTAACATCCCTAAACTGTCTGCAAAATTGTTCTTTTAATATTTTCTCATAAAAGCAAAATTTCCATTCATTATGCAGATTTGAGTATGTTTATCTGCGGTTGTAAATGAGCTCCTATTAATTAAACGGACACCCGTACTCAATAATTAAGGTTAGAAACAGTCACACCATTATTAAGTGCTGGGAATTACTTTGAGGATCACAGTTGTATCCTCTCAAGCAGTAAGAACATGATTGTTCATTTCTCGTGGCTTGTAAAAGAGAACAGTGCTTTATACATGACTGATTAAAATGATTGAACTCCATGATCTAAGAGCTAAAGGACTGTGAAATAAGCGTCGCACACAAAGTCAAGCCACCTTTAGCCCGCATTGGGTTGCAATAATGAAAAGCCCAGTAGCCAGGCTGCTGAGCTGATCTTTGATATGGCCTTTTTCCTCATTAAAGCCCCAGACAGCTGTCCACTTCTTCTGTCGTGCCTCTTGATAAGTCAGGACCAGCCCTACAAGACAAACACACACTGACAGATTCCGAGCCACATAAACAGATCACAGCTAATTAAGCTGCTTTCCGAACTCCCAATCCTCCCAACTCATCCCAGGAAACGACATACAAACAGCTTAGTGTGGAATCAGCCCTTTAACGCCATGGACATACTGTTCCAGGGAGAGAACAACCAGCTAGCAAAAAAACAAACAAAGTCAAAGCAAAAAACAACACTTAAAGGGATAGTTCACCCCAATGAAAATGCTGTCATCATTTAGGCTACTCGCCCTCAAGTTGTTCCAAACCTCTATGAATGTCTTTCTTCTGCTGAAGACAAAAGAAGATATTTTGAAGAATGGCGGTAACCAAACAGTTGATGGACCCCATTGACTTCCATAGTATTTGTTTCCCCATACTATGGAATTCAATGGGGTCCATCAATGGTTTGGTTACCCATAATCTAAGGTTTGGAACAACTGGTTCTGGGCGTATTGTTTCCGACACGCGCTGTAAGCAGTAGACCAATCACAACAGACGGAGACATCTGACCAATCAAAGCAGACTAGGCTCTCGGAAACGAGGGATTTAGAGAGACAGAAGCCATTATCGAAACGTTTCAGACACTGTGAGGAAAAAGGAGATGCTGCAACAAATTATAATTTAAAATATAAAATATAAAAGTTTTTTTGACTTTGGATGCACGTGAATCTATTGTAGGAGACATTATAAACAGGAACCTTTAAAATAGCATAATTAGGGCACTTTAACTGAAATGTTCAAGGCTTCAGTGTCAGTTCCTTAAAGTTATTTTAGTGAAAAAACAAACAGTAAATTATTGCTGCTTGATGTTTCAAGCTGTTATTTGTTCATATTATTTGAAATGATTATCGCAATCATTAACACACTGGTTTGTAGTGCAAACAGTTTAATACTTTACTGCACTTTGTTATTCTTCTAGTGATTTAACTATAGCAGATAATGAATCAGAAGTCTCACATTCACATTAAATAACTTATGTGTTAGAAAATATAATATTGAATATAGTTCACACATGAAATACTTTTTTTGTTTGGTTTTGACGATTTGTGTAGCTTAACAGCTCTGGTCACTACAAAACAAAAAATTGTATGGAACAAAGTGAAGATTCTTCAATATTATTTTTTTTTTTACTAGAGAAGAAAGTATGTCAAGGGGGTTTGAAAAAATATCAGCATGAGTAAATAATTTCATCACTTTACCGCTGGCATCTTTGCAACTGAACTGCGTCTTATTATACAACATACCATTCACTTGCACTTGAACCAAAAGGATTAACTGCAGGTGCCAATTTTATGAACACTTAGTTTTTCTACCCATGAAGTTAATAAAAAATAGTTTATCTTTATTCATGAGCAATAATAGAAATGTTCAATATATTTTATACACTTAAGGTGTAGGTTTCTATACCAAATCCACTTGGATTAAAACATGTGACAAATAACCCATTTTCTTTACCAAAAATGATCACTCTGTGCAGAGATGCAGATGTTAGAGCCTGAAAGCAGAATACAGTTCTGTGATTAACTGCTCTTCGTTGCTGAATCCTTATATTTTCGCTTAATTGGTAACATCTGACGAAGATGAATTTTGTTAACAAAAATTAAATACGCCTACATTCAAAAAAAGATGCATTGGGTTCTCCACTATCAATCTAAACAAAAACTGTGTTAGCAAATAAATTTCATATTTATTTAGCAAATACATTTCAAAGATTTTATTGAGCCTCACAACTCTTTCCAGTTTCCGTTCTCTTTTTAAGAATATAAAACAGCACTTAATTTAATTCGCTGTTCAGTAATAGGCTGCCTAGTCAAGTATTGGATTAGTGAAATACATGAACCTAAACAGCTGTTGGGCAGTAATTTCTTTCAACTTGACCTATTTTATCATAATCCGCTTTCACTGTATTGCAAGGAAAGGAGGGGAAGTTGGAAAATTTCATCAAAAGCTCACTTAAAGCTTATATTTTCTTCTGAATAGGCAGTAATTGGAATCAATGCAGCAGCTATTTGACCAAGTGAAGCATCACCGGATGACTCGGCTTAATCATTTGAACGAAAATAGAGATAGCAATTTGCAAAAGAAAGATGACACAAAACAGATTCAAAACAATCTCCCAGTTCCCAGTGGTCTATTTCCCTCCGTCTGTAAACACAAATGCCTCAGCACAGCTGTACGCTACTGTTTGCTATAAATCACACACAAATCCCCTCATGGTGATCCAGAGCTATTGCTCGGGCCAAAAGGGGTCCTCAGGAAACACCCAAGTGAATCAGAGAAGCAATTCTCCAAAGTTTGCCCAATTTATTTTATTTTTTGCCTCAGGTGGGGTGTACAGAATGTGAACCAACAACAATTAACCAAACAATAGGATCATGAAACAGAGATCCCAAGTAACACTGGTGCTTAACTCTCTCCCTGCCATCGTTTATGAAAAAAGTTGCCAGCCAGCGCCAGCATTTTTCATCATTTCCACAGAAGATTCATGGCCCCCAGAATATTTTGTCGCATGCAATATATCAAAAGATAGAACAGACCCTCTGTTTTTAAACAACAACGAAGCAAAAAATAAATATTCTAGCTTCATGCATTTTTTTTTTATCAACACGTGAATGTGGGTACGTCTCATAAAAAAACACAAAATTAAGCAAAAAGCTGAGAAAATCCTCAAAAATGTCTCGTCCTAGGTCGACACTTCATTCGGTGACATTAGATCATTTTGATTTTTATATGCAGTTTAATGTTAATGATCGCGTTATTTTACATATGAATCTGTTTACATATGCTATCGCTGGTTTCTGTTTCTTCTTCACGTCTTTTGATCTGGAGCATCTGTACCCTTTCAACACTGTCTCGTAAATGACGGAAAATTCCGTCAATGGCAGAGAAAGAGTTAATAATATTGCATCTGTGTACAGACAACTACAAGAATATCATGGCATAAAAACTAAATCTAAATTAGTATATTTGTCTTGTATTTCAGTAAAAAAAAAACTAACATTTACTTGAGAAGGAATGATATGAAGGGTTGCATTTTGTTTTGTTTCACTTGTTTTCAGCATATACGCTCTAAATATAAGGAAGTTTGCTTCTTGGTTACATTTATCTTGTTGTAAGAATGTCGTTAATAAGTGTGTGGTATTGCCTTTAAATAACAGTTAAACAAACAAGAAATAAGCAAAAACCAAGGAATGTGTAAAAGATCATTTTGTGTGTGGAGCTCACAGGCCAAAGATTCAGGATATGCCATTGCTATTTCAAAAAATGTGTTTAAGCCTCCATTACTTATTCAAAAACATGTCCTTGGAATTAAAAAGCAAGGCTTAGCCAGTGTTATTGGAATAAGAAAGAGGCATGCAGCGTGATTGTTCCATAAACGAGAAGGTAATATCAAGAAAGTTTTAAACACAGTTTTGCCTATTACTTTGTCAGTTTTTGGTCCAGCAATGAAAATAGTTCCAAAGACATCCACAGCAGATCCACTGAGACACAGCAACACACAGCAGTGGTGTTTTGTTCCTAAATGATTCAGTTTTTTTGAATGAATAAGTTTTTGATAAGTTGTTGCGTTTTTGAACAAATCAGTTGAATGAATGATTCAATGATGCAAAGACAGTTGCTGCGTACCAATTTGCATACTATCCATCCTAAATAGTATTTGAAATTAGATTAATTATGTCCCCAATTATAGTATGTTGAAATGAGTATCCCAAAGGTACATCGAGATCCGATTCATGCACACTCTAATGGTGCGTTCACACCGGACGCGAATAGCGCGTCAGGCACGAGTGATTTCAATGTTAAGTCAATGCTTTTTACGCGTTACGTGCGTAAAAAATTCCTGCGGCGCGAATGAGGCGTCTGGCGCGTTAAGCGCGTTACGCACGAATGATTTAGTTAGTGCTATTTGTGCATTCACGCGTTTGATGCAAATTCGCGTCTGCCGCCAGAGTTGAAAAATCGGAACTTCTGCGTCAATTCGCGCCGCATTAACCAATCAGGAGCCTGCTTGCTGTCACGTGGTGAAGTATCTGGATGCTGGATGCCTCAATATATTATTTTGTAATATGAAAAAATTTAATAAAATGACTATTCTATTCTATTCTGTTCTAATGCAGCAACAAAGCAAATATTTTATCAGATAAAAACATGATTTAAATATATGAGACATATTCATTTTGTATTGAATGCTTTTTATTCCATTTCTAGATTATATGAAACATTATTATTCTAATGTAAAGACAACCAACATAGTACATCATTATTCTAGACCCGACGGTGTCCGGTCTGTTATATATATTTGACAGATTAGGTTGGTGAGGGCGAGGGTGATCCTCGCTCAGATGCGGGGCAACAGATCATCAAACTGGGCGCGGGACAGGCGGAAGTACCGCTGGAAGCGGCCGTCATCCAGGCGCTGCTCCTGGAGCGAGGAAATGGTGAAACTCGACAAACTGAGTTCGCCTCCGAATGGTCTGGTGGACCCAAATACAGCGACGATGATCTGTACGCCGCTGTTCTGCTTTTCAGAGCAAATACAGAGCGGTGACTCTCTCGATAAATGCTCAATCAACATAAAAAAGATGGCTGCCAACAGATTTCGAATCTGACGCGCGTACATTTCGCTTCAAACTTTTGTTTTTACGCGTGTCAGTTTCACTCTTGACAGGCGAATTAACACAAAGTGGTTAAGCGGCAAACTAGACGCGGTAGACGCGAATTTGACGCGCTATTCGCATCCGGTGTGAACGCACAGTAAGGCCGACCGTTTACCAAAGTGCCCTTAGTTTTTTTAAGGAATCCTTTGGCCTTTCTATCAAAGATCAGCTCAATAATAATAGTAATAAACTGTCCAAAATAGGTCTCTCATTATTAAAGGTATACTATGTAATGTTTTTTCTTTCTTTTCAAAATACATACAATAGTGCTGTGATGGTGAGGATATTTTCCCACTGGTTAATCGACGTGTGACAACACCGTGCATACTGGTATCACCGGCAGGGGCTTTTATATAGCTAATTTGAAGGCAAAAGTAAAATGCGCACGTCCACATGGGCATTTATAATTGTGCCGTAATGTCGCAAAAGAGCGCCAAATTGGGGGCGGATTGTCTGAATGGTGAGTTCATTAGCCTATTATTTTTAACAAAAACAACAACAAAACAGTACAATGACAAATTTGCTTAAATAGGCGCTTTTACTTTAAACTTTAACACCAAATCTTCCAACATCATGTTATCAGTCAGCACCTCACTCTCATGATAAATGAAATCTGACTCCTGCTGCTGATCTGTGCTGCGAGTCGCGACTCTCGTTCAGCTCACGATTTATTAAGCAGACATGTTCAGTTTTTAATTGTAGCGTGTCTGTTCTCTAACTGAACTAAATGATTAGTCGGGTGCAAGTGATGTAACTGGGGTTTATTCTGAACACCGGTAACACTGTCAGCACCGACTATCGTAACAAGCCTAGTATATAATGAGTGAGTACATCATGAATCCATATTCCAATCCGTGTTTTTGTCTTATCCTGGATCACTACGGTACACCTACAATAGGTGTTAATATTCAGACCGGTGCATTTTAGTAGTGATATGTACCCTTAGAGGTGAAGTTTAGTTTCTGCGACACTAGTGGCACCAAGCAGAATTACAAAAATAAAGCATATTTTCAAAAAACTTTGCAAGTGTCCTTTTCGGACATTGCACCTCCCCCAACTCAAACATAAACCAAAGCTTGTGAATGCATGTTCTCAACAGGTAAGCTGTTTTCACTAAAAGGCCCAAACTATTCAGAATACTTTTAGCTGTGTTGCTTTGTGTCATTAGAAAGCAATTGAGAAGGCTAAACACTCTGTCTATAAGGGATATTTTTTTTTTTTTTTTTTCGGCACATGCAACGACGGGCCGCACTAACATTAAACTTTAATGTCAAGTAGGGGGCCACAAAATATCACCCCGCGGGCCGCGAGTTTGATACCACTGGTCTAGAGCGACTGCAAGCATCTGGCTTAAAATAAGCACATCAAATGTTTCTGCACCAGGTGCAGTTTTTGGCATGATGCAAACAGTTTGAGGTGGTCAACACTGGGCACATCAAAGTAAACATTATAACCTGGTATATTTGTCTTTCTGAACAGGTGCATGATGATGCTGTACGCTATTGAAACGCCCAATGTAGTGTGTTGCATTGCAATGCTACATTTACTTTGACGTCACTTTGATTTCTTTGATTTCAAATGAATTAATCAAATTAATTAGGTGGTGGTGCTGTGAACACAGAGGTGGTGATGGCGCAGTGGATAAGACACATGCCTGTGGTGTGAGAGACCCGGGTTCGAATCCACTGTGAGACACCAATGTGTCCCTGAGCAAGACACTTAACCCCTAGTTGCTCCAGAGGCGTGCGACCTCTGACATGTATAGCAATTGTAAGTCGCTTTGGATAAAAGCGTCAGCTAAATGAATAAATGTAAATGTAAATTAACCAATCATTAATACCATTGATCAGCCCTACCAAACGTGGAGGTCGAACATTGTTACGTTGTTTTGATTGATACTGTGAAGCTGCTTTGATACAATCTGTATTGTGAAAAGCGCTATATAAATATACTTGACGTGTTCATGACCTCTTTAATATTTGAAGGTCTAAATGCAGTGAATTTTGGCTTGCACTTTTTTACTCGAAGCTGAATGTCTTTTTACATATAATGCATCAGCAATGGTCCCACACTATGGCTCCACCTTCTACAGTAGCCATGCCCCAAACTCACGCTATAGGTTGAGCTGGAAAGAGATAGACAAATCTGAGATCTTTAAAGTCCCTGTAAAGGCAATTCAAAAAAAAATTATAAACAAATTATAAATGTTAGAAATATATTGCTAAAACATATTACAAAGTTTGTGAACTGTGAAGTACTGAATTGTGGAGTTAGACAGTTAAACAGTTTTTCACCATCTCTGTGTTCCGGATTTTATGGGCGGGGCTAAAACGGGGGCTCGATGACGTACTGGAGCCCCTGAGCTCCTGGACACGCCCCTACTTGATGACGCACTGGAGCCCCTGAGGCTAGCCCCTCCTCTAACAATATAAATAGAGCACATTCACATCGGTTTGCCGCCGCTCAATCGCGAGTTACTGTCAGTACTATTAGTAACTACAGCCTACAGTTTGCTCTAGCTATGCCTTCGTCACGGAAATGCGTACTACCTGGATGCGATCACGTACAAAACAGATCGGTGTTATTTAAATTTCCGAAAAACGATCACATCAAGAAGAGTTGGATTAATTTTGTGAAGAGCCACCTTGATGGAGAGCTGAGGATCACCGCCAAAACCCGCCTCTGTAGTGATCATTTTACACGTGATAGTTTTATAAACTTTCGTCGGAGACAACTGGGATCCACTGATAATCCGTTGTAGTGAACGGGGCCGAACCGACTATCTCCCGCCTCTGCCTTCATCCTCCTGTCCCGAAAGCAGTATCACCTAATATCACCGTCAGCAGCTTTCCCGCAAGTGGGCGTGGTTTCAGCGCGGACACGCCCCCAGCGTTTGAGAGCAGAGAATAATGCTAATGTTTTCAAGATTTTGATAGCTTATTTTGTGTACTTGCCGGCTTTTTTTATCATTCAAATTTGTCTGGGTGGCTAATAACACATTTTTCTGTGGTGTGACAAACTCAGAACACATACTTAATTTTGACTTTACATGGACTTTAAGGTATTCCTATAAACTTGTATGGGTAAATAAAGTACAAAGATTTGTACCTTTAAGGGTACTGCCCTAGTGAAAAGCTGTTGTACCTCAAAGGTACAAAGGTACAACATCCCATGCTTGGAACCACCTTCAAAAACAAAGCCCAAGCTCTTGTGTTTTGTATCTCTTTTGTTGAAGACCTCATGTGTGCATTTGAATTTGAATACATCATGTCCTGCCTCACACTTTGAGTGATATCAGTGATCATTTGTATGCACATGAGTGTACGCCAGAAACTGAACATGCCCATCACCACCTCCACATGAAGATGCTTCTTCCTCCTGCGTGATGTCACTGGCTCAGGGTGACAGGCGTCTGCTCGTGTCATCCGTCAGAGCCTCTGACAGCCTCGTCACTGGCTTGTCATAGCTGCTGTTTGTCAGGTCAGTGGGGCCGCCAGCAAGTCCACAGCCTTCGGGACAGCAAAATACACCAGGGAGCACATCTCAAACTAGGCCCTGCCTGCCAGCCTGCCTTCGCTCACTAAGGCCATCACATGCACGGCTCACACACACAGGTATAATGAGACGGGAGATTGGGGGCTGGAAAGGGAGTTGAGAATTGCTAATCTCATCCCGCAAGGACACTACTTGTTTGACAGAGACAGAGCCTGTCCATGGGCTAATGTGAGTGAATAACAATTGCAGCAGTCCAGTTAAACACTTGACACTATGCATATGAAACCACATATGTTTGTAAGCGATCCATTTGTCAGCTATATGGGGCTAACCACAACAAATTGAGTGGAGCGGTTTTGTAGGTGGATCTCAAATGTGAGAACCAGATAAAAATATACACAATATTGGCATTAAGCATTCTGAAAAGCATTACTGGTAACCAACAACATTGAGTGTTGGTAAAGTAGTCTTTGGGGGTTTGTTTCAGGGCCCTCAGGGTCTGAGTGTGGATAGATTGAATTTTGGCTCCTATGTGAACACGCAAAACCAGGGCCGGAGTCGGACTCATTTTCAGCCCTGGAGTTTCAAGCCTTAGACCGGCCCACTTTAGTTCCTGACTGACTATATTAAAATAATGTAATTAAAACCTCAGATTATAAGTCTGCAATAGTAAACTGTTCTGTACAGCCTTGTAATTCATTGTATTTTTCAAAAATATAATTTTCTATTCAGTGCAAAATACCCGTACACAGGGTTTTATAAATACAAAGGTCCCAAAAGTGATCTTGTTGGGGAGTTCATATTATTTTTCCACTGTCATTGGCAAAGAACTTATGTATATCTGTGTTAAATAGGAATCTATTGTAATAAAATGATTCTCATTCTGGCCACAATATGCATAGGCTATTGCTCTACCTGCTCTCCTCTCCTCTCTTATCTCCATCTCCTTCTCTCGTTCTTCTTATCTAAGTCTCTTTATCTTTACCTGTAAATCTCCCCTTCCCGAAGCTGAGCTTTGATTGATACAGTCTTTGCAAACTGATTATTTATGTCGGTCGTTTAAAACTTCTATCGTAAAACAGCTGTTTAGTTTAGCCACTTGCATCTTATCTCGTGAAGCGTCACGTTGGGATTCGCGTGGCGTGCGCTTCTGTGAACATAAATCCTGCTTTGATCGGTCATCTAAAACATTTAGCCATTACCGGCGAGCTGTGTTTGAGTGCTGATGATGAGGTCGGTTATCGTCGTGATATGGTGTGTACGGCTCTGACTCGTAGGCGCTACTATTATCCATGTGTGGCATCTCTTATTTTCTCTAACAACTGTTTTTTTTTTTTTTTTTTGGCTGCGAGAAAATAATAATAAAAAAATAGCCATGACAACGCCGACCCTCCTGGCCAATAAAACAGACCGGCCCACCGGGAATTCTCCCGGTGCTCCCGATTAGCCAATCCGGGCCTGCGCAAAACAAACATTTATAAAGTGGACCATATTCATCTCTGAAGGTTGTTTGACTACGATACACTAAGTCCATGGCGCAGTTAAAAAATGTATCCAGGGTCACTTTAATTTCACATTTACCAAATTTGTCATTCTTTTTTCATTACAAGTAACACAGTTATAATGGCCAGCACTCACAAAGAGGATGAATATATTATCATTATTTGTATTAAGATTTAGTCTTTTAGTTTTATAATGAAAACAAGCATATTATATTACATTACATTACATAACATATTATATTAATATTATATTATATTATTAGTAGGTACATGTTCCAACGATTGACTGAAAAGAAAATGTGATGAAAGTATTGTTAAAAAGCTTTAATTTAATTTAATGAAATTAGATGAAATACATATTTTAATTTAGCAATTATTCAAAAGTGACAGTAAAGACATTTATAATGCTACAAAAGATAAATATATTTCAAATAAATAAGGTGCTTATAATAATAATAAGAAGAAAGGATTCTTGAGCAAACCAGCATTGCGCATATCATGTGAAGCTAAACACTGGAGTAATGACTGCTGGAAATTAAGATGGAAATCACATGAATAACTTACATTTTCAAATATATTCAGATAGAAAACAGTCAAATTGTAATAACATTTAACAATATTACTGTTTTCATGGTATTTTTGATCATATAAATGAAGCTTTGGTGAGCATAAGAGGCTTCTTTCAAAAACATGGAACAAAATATTAATGATTAACTCAATCATGCTCATAATCCGTCAGCACTTGGCCTCTCAATACAAAATCAGTCTCCTTTTAGTGTCATCTATTTCAGTGTGGGTTATATAAAAAGAAAAGATGTGAGTGCATATCAAGAAGTTCATGGTAAAATGATGTCACCATTTCATTTGAACTCCTTTTTTTTTCCAACCAGTAGGAGTCTAATTTTGTTTTCATGGGAGTTTGTGGTGAAGCAGTGGGGTGGGCTTCCAAAAAACAGTAGAAATTAGCAGAAAATACATCCACGCTCTCTCCCCCTCTAAACGAACAAGAGCTGAAGTCATTATCTGGATAGAAGGGCATGTGTTCACTAATCTCTGACATCAAATCTCCGTTCATGTCCAACATGTCTGATCAGCTTGATTTGAGGAAGAGAAGTACATTGCCGAGCAAGATTATTCAGACGGATCTGACACAGGGCGATTAGTCGTGAAACTAAATCCCTGGAACATGACAGCCTATCTACTACAAAATACCTTTTACCATGTCAGTTCAAGAGTTCATTTTAACACCATAATATATGATTCAGACAGGAATGTCTGCAGAGTTTCAGGTCATGAATTCTCCCATTTCAGATTGATCTTAACATCGTATGAGCTTGTGGCACTGCACACTCATGTCAAACTTATCTTGAAACAAATAGGCATTCGAAATCTGGCATTTACAAACGTTGACTGCGAGGCCTGTGATGTGATCTCTATTACTGGTGGAAGGTACCATATTAAAGCACCTTTGAGTGTGTCTAATGTCAATGCTGAGACCTCAATACTTCAAGCCAAATCGAAGAATGAGCTGCTGTGACAATTTCATACAAAATCACGACACTTCGTTTGGAGTATGAAACAGCTTGCCAAAGCTGTCAAAACTTTCCAGAAAAGTTTGCTCCGACTGGTAAACGCCTTCGAAGTACCATTGGTCTATAGTGAGATTTTCAAAATTGAAATCACTCTCGTGAAACTAAATGTGGCAGCCTATCTACTACAAAATACCTTTTACCGTGTCTCAAGAGTTCGGTTTAACACCATGATATATGATTCAGACAGGAATGTCTGCAGAGTTTCAGGTCATGAATTTCAGACCATTTCAGATTTCTCTGAAATTCTCCCTCCCATTTTTGAGAGCCCCATTTTAACGATCTAAGCGCATGGTCTAAAGCACACGCCACAAGTGCACTTAGGGCGTGTCCGAATCCACTTTTGCTAGTTTAGGAAAAATAAAAGGCAAATGGTCGGTGCGCCAGGTGCATGCTCTAAAAGGGTTGTCCCTATTCTCTTAATGAGTAATGGGTGTATTTTGGGCGTAACGTGCAATAAACCAATCAGAGTCTGGTGGCAGATTAGCTGTTTGCATGGCGAAATTTGCAAGTGGAAAGACTGAACGCTTCTCCAGAGAGGAAACGGATCTGCTCGTGCGCGAGGTTAAAGCGTGCACACAGACCATCTACAGGACAAGCAGGATAGCACCATTTATTTACACAATAATAATCTTTTACATTGTAATCCTTTTATTTGTAATATTTGCCATGTTTGTGTGTAACAAAAAAAATACTGCTCCATTGACTGTAGACCAGGTCTCAGTTAGTCAGGGGCACAGTCTATTTCAGTTCCCTCAAAATACCAAATTGCCAACAATGCTCCTGAACACACCTCGTTTTCAGACCAGCACGCCCATGGGCGCAAAAGTGGGTGCAAATGCATTTGCCATTTAAACAACGTGGCGCAGGACGTGAAAATGATAATTGTGCCAGGCTGAAACTAGCAAAAAACACTTGCGTCGCGCCTGGCACTACATTGCACCGGCTGTGTGATAGGGCCCTGACACTTTTTTCATGTTGAATTCTGTAAAGCTGCATGTCGGGATGTTTACTAACGGTATAGCGCTGCTCAGGTATTTCAAACTTCATTTTAGCCCTAATCAAATAGCAAAATAGAACTTTGCTCTGAGTATATTGGGGCCTTTGGGCTATTATGAGAGCAGCATCCCTCATGTTCTTGGCTCCTAAGTGACAATAATGTGGAAGAGCCAGGCCTGATACATGACTAATATCGCCATGAAGCCAAGGATGTCATGTTAATGGCTGAGGAGGGGGAGGCAGAAGAGGATCTGATGTGGCGCTGACACTGTCTCGGATTGTCCTTTGAGTGGCAGCAAGGTAATGAAGTCTTTTGATGAATCTGATGGAGCAGTGATAAAGCACAGGCTTAATATAGCACAGCCCTGCTTGAGTAAAGAGACATAAGAACACTGCACTCTTAAACAAATGAAATGCTTTTAGGATTTTTTTGTTGTTGATCACGCTGACAGACAAGTTCATGCTGTGAATGTGCTGAAGATGTTGTTTTCTCCAGATATCAAGGGAATCACTGACTTTGGGGTGAATATTAGCAGAATTAGGGCAAATGCATCAGTATTGTGAGTTCACTTATACTGTGATGTTTTGTTTTCATTGGATATGATGGTGCCATGATATTACTTAAAGGGGCATTCCACCTCTGGGAAGATGAATGTGTATTTAAAATGGGTCATTTATGTAGAAGAAATGTGAAATAATTTTTGAATTTGGAGCTTTCTAGACTGAGAAAAGCCAGAAAATTTATTTTTGGCTTATGTGGATGAAAGACAACAACTCCCAGAATGCATTTGCTTCCCTAGGAGGCCACGCCTACCGGTAAGAGAGCGCGGAGGTTAAACATGTTTAACAAGGCTAGGCTACTAGGTGATGAGTGTGCCCGGGTTTTCGAGATCGCCCATAATGTCCGGGATTCGGCTTTTGCGTTCTACAGTCGCCATTCATCAAGTTTACTGTGGCGAGCAGGACAAGGCTGAGGGCCGTGGGAGAACTCATGTTTACTGTGGCGAGCAGGACGAGTGAGGGCCGCGGGAGAATGGCGCGAGGCCGGTGGCATGATTACTGATGAGCAACACCTGTGAGACGCACCGGTCTCGTATCTCTCACAGAGGAGCGGGAAATTGTCAAACCGGTCGGTCGAATCTAGAGTGAGCGTGCATGTGAGACTGTGCTCCAAACCGCGTAGCGCGCGCACGGCAGAGAGACCGTGCGTGTGCAGATAGCATCCTGTTCATCATCACTCCAAGCTATACTCAAAAGTTGGCAGCTATGCAGATTTGGACTTGTGCAAAAAGTGTCTACGGGCTATCAATAACCCGAAGTTAGGAGAGGACACAGCCATTGAAGCACTAAAACATCTGACGTGTGCAGTCTACATTTCAATCCAGAAGATTTCGAACCCAAACCCTTAGGATTGAACTGAGACCCGCGCTTGTGAAAATCGCAATTCCGTCGATATTTACCTTGCCAGATGATGACGACGAACAGCCAGGTCTGGAACTAGCAGTGCTTAGCAGCGCTAAACGCATTAGCCTGGAGGTAAGGTTCTTTCTGACTCGACTATATTAGCAGCTAGTGGCTACTGAGAACACACACTGACATAGTCGTCTGCTGTAAAGCAACACATCTCCTATGATTTGTCTGTTTACAAACTAAATATCTTGTATGTTTTGCTCGACCTTCGTCCATATTTTCAAAAAGTTTCTGCCAGTGAAATCAAACTCACTGGCACTGATCTGTGATAGGTCTGTTAGCGCATTAGGTCCAACCCCCTATGGGCGGTTTTGAAAGGGTGGGAACTAGTGCTTGTAGTCTTTACAGAAATCCCCCCGTCTTACACTTCCTCCTACAATGACGTAAAATGACGATTTTTGCGTCATTGTAGGAGGAAGTGAAAAAGGTAAATAGCGGATTTCTCTCATCTCAGGGGAAAATGAGAGAGTGTTGCATGACCATTCAATAGTATGACTGGGTTTCTAACAATGGAAAGCTTAATGCAAATGGATGGAGTGTCCCTTTAAAGGGGTCATATAATGCCATTTTCGTACAAGCTAATATAATTCTTTAGGGTCTAAATTAAAAGTTTGTAATATACTTTAATTAAAAATTCTCATTAGTATTGTAAGAAAACACTTATTTTACCTGGTCAAATACAGCTCTGTTTTCAGCACGCCGTTTCAGTGCATGTGCATTTAAATGATAATAAGCTTCACTCACCCCGCCCCTATGTTCCACATCTGTCTATGCTCTGTTCTGTGCGTACATGTTTGTAACACAATAACCATAACGCGTTGTTCATTATAAACGTGGGATTATGAATTATATTCAGAACGTCGTACATAGAAAACATGCCATAATGTACCCTGAGAGTAAACATTAGCCGCATTCATTGTGAAGCTAGCGATTGGCAAAGATTAATATAAATATTAATATAAAGGTTAATAAAACATTACACTCACTTCAGTTCTTCTCGAGGTGCAGGAACACGAATAGTTGGTATCGATTCCTTTTTTCAGGAGCAGCTTCTTAGCAAAACCAGCTTTATACCTCCTCGAAAGCAGTCTGGTGTGAAATGATTCGCGCAAACATGAAAGCATTGACGTTGATCGTGGGGAATATTCCCTTCGAAAACAAACTCAGCCACTGCGTCTTCAGCGGTTCAGATTTAGGAACATTAAAATGGCTGTTGTGTTCCTTATTGCACCCAAGAACAGAACACCACAATCGCTTAGACTCTATTCTGCTCAGTGACAGTGCTCCAGTGTACATTTCGGCACAACACCGGTCCGCGCGTGCATGATTGACAGCTCACTCACGAGCGAGGGCGGGTCTGTGTTGAAACGCTGCTGTCAATCAACAATCGTGGGAGGGGCGTGCGAGCTTGTGACGTCACAGGCTCGAACGGCTCGATTTGAGGCAGGGGAAAACATATAAGGAGATTAAAACAAAACCACTGGATGGATTTTTATCATTATATGATGGTTGTGTACAGACACTGCCAACACACATTTCAGTACAATCAACTTGTAAAAGTGCATGTACCATTATATGACCCCTTTAAACAGCATGAGCAGTAAAGCACGGGCTATCAGTTAGGCCTATTGTATCTACAACTACCATAACACAGTTCATATTGTTCAGAGTAATTACGAATTTAAAACACAATTGACCCTTCGCAAAGACCCGCCCCTCTTAGTTACTGTCGCTGTGTCCGACAAGCTACGCCGCTCATGTTCTCACGCAGTGAAAAATACATCGCGGAGCAGAGAGGAGACTGACAACACGCTGACAGACAGGACAGACCAGGTTACTTTTCGGTTACTTTTGATATTAAACATATTAAACAAAGTCTCACCTTTCAAATTTGGTCATTTTTTAAAAGAAATTTAAACAATAAATACCGTTTTGTGGCTCTTTAATGTGTCGGGACAGATCGCTATAGACCATCAGTTAAAGCTGCTTGTATCCGATCATCTCTTCCTTCTAGTTCATTTATAGCATCAAATAAACATGAATGAACATAAGAAGGAATGTTGTTTTAACTGTGGAAAGGCGTCAGTACACTCTGTTTTTCAAGTTCAAATCCTCCCATGTTAATCTAATATCTCTCCTGACTGCTTTGTCGGACAAAATGGCGGATGGCGAAGTATGATTGGTCAGATTACCTGTTAATCAAGCTCCACGCAAAGGGTCAATTCCACTAAAAAGGCTTCTCAATTATTTGCCAAACATTATATCTTTTTTTTTTTTTTTTTTTTTTTTAAGGACAAGCATTTGGCTTGGGATACAATTCATCCTGAAATGGTAGTTGATTAATTGATGATTAAAAAATTATTAATTTAATTTAATTTAATAAAGTATTTGTATTGCTGGCCAAGTGTTATTAATATTTAAAAAAATTGGCAGATGAGTCAATGATTTGATGATCTTTTTTGTCTATCTATTTATTAAAAAATACACTAAATGTAAAAAGTTTCTTTTTTTTTGCCAAAGTGATACAAATTTCCTGATATCACATTGAAGATTTTTTTTTTGTTTACAATTTTATAAAGTAAAGAATGAAAATCTTAATCTTGATTTGTTCAAAATAACTTTTTATTTTTATTTCTTAAAAAATAACAACAATATTTGCTTTAATATAAGCATTGCTGCCTAATCATTTTGGAGAATTTTTTATGTTGCAAATTAAAGTCATGCGGTCTAACACCTTTTTATGACAAGGAAAGGTTAGTTCAGGTAGTAGGCTACATTTTATGTGGAGAAAATATTTAACGATATTTATGAATGAATAATTCATGATATTTGTGACAATTATTTACACCATGAAAAGGATATTTAAACTTTTAAATAAAAAAATATGTTATTTTTTTTTAAATGAAAAGTTATTTAATTCAAACTTTTCTTGAAAATGATGGGAATGTTTTTTAAGACCACATTTCTTTATCTTTTTTTTTTTTTTATCCTATATGACATTGCATTGCATTCCATGTATACATTTAATCAGTTCATGCATTCCGTGAGAACCGAGCTCACAACCTCATTGCTAATGTTAACGCTTTACTGTTTGAGCTACAGGAGCACCGTTTATGATATCTGTCGATTCAGTGTTTTTATTTGATGGCTTAATTATCTTCTAAAGCCCTGCAGCTGTAATAAACCTTTCTGGAGTATTTCACACACTAGGATAGATATGCAGCCGAAACGACAAAAAAAAAAAAATATATATATATTAAAAAGAAAACCATGAAATGATCTTATATAAAAAAGGGAGTCTGAGTGCAAGTGAAATATTAGGAAATAAGAAGGAAAAGGTAAAAGCCTGCAACAGACTTCAACAAGCAAAATGGCTTTCATGAAGGGGTTGGTAAGTGGACTCCCTACCTAAGAGAAGAACCCAGCCAGCATTTCAATGACTAAATGTACCGCGGTCACCTGTGGGACGGGAGAGATTTTGCATTCCTGCTACCCTGCAGTATCATGCAGTGGATGGTCAAGCTGAAACTCTAGCCTGTGTCTCTCAGCAGGTAACTCATAAACACAACGAATGCAGCCTGAGAGATCATTTTCTGCTAGAGTGGAGAGAGGGAACATTTGTCCGTGCTCCACGAGCGATTCACGTATAAGCAGCACATCAGTAAAGCAAACACGTGTCAGCCTTGGCTGAAAAGACTCCCTGCTTCATTCTTCTGCCCTTCTGAAGGGCCATTGCACCACACCCCTCTGCGCCCTTTAGAAGATCTTTTTTTTTTGTTCTTTCTTTCTCGTGATTTCTGAACCATATACTTCTGTTCTCCCACTTTCTGCAGTTGCATCTCTGTGAGATTGATCGGTCAGAACTGGTATGAACTGGGGTGCAGTGGTGAGATACGGCAAGACTTCCGCAGGCAGAAGATATAAACTTCCTTCTGTACCATTACCTAACCTGGAAGCTTTACTGAAGATCAATGAGATATTACCTGTCCTCCAACATTTATATGAATCTTTATGGGCCCTATCTTGCACCCAGCGCACGATCTGAAACGCAAGTGTCAAAGCGCAAAGCGCAAGTACCTTTGTGGGCGGGTCTCGGCGCTGTTGCTATTTTCCCGGCAGGATAAATGCCTCTTGCGCCTGGCGCAAATCTAAAAGGGGTTGGTCTGAAGTAGCTTCATTATTCATAGGCGTGGTTTGGGCGTAACGTGAAATAAACCAATCAGAGCGTCATCCAACATACCCTTTAAGAGCAGGTGCGCATGTTGCATGGCGGATTGTTATTAATACGGCGGATTTACCAGGCGCGCGCCAGGAGCGGTTCACAGCCGAGGAGACGACGTTCTTTTCAACCTAATTTTCCGTTTGTATTTTTTTTTTAATCAATATACTGTTTGATATTGATTTTTCATTTTGACAAATGTAAATAAAGAAATGTCACAAATAAACACTCTCGGATGTTTTGGACTCGTTCTCTCTGAATCACGAATATATGCATGGTTATATTTTTTAAATGTAGTCGAACATTAGACCGATATTAATTAGCTTTACCTCACTATACTGTAGATGACGCAGCAGCTCTTCTGCCAAATACGCTCTCCTGTCCCGTGCTGCTGCTGGGGCATTTGGGTTAAGTGGCATCGGCACATGCAGTTCACCATCACGTCTCCTTAAGTCCTCTAATGTTTCCTCATCTATGTCAACAACACAACCTTGATTTATGGAAATGTTGTGTAAAACACAACATGCCACAAAGAATGCTACAACTTTTTGAGGACTGTAGGCTACTGTAAAGTGCCTCGATCCTGACCTATCCAAACACCTGAAACGCAGTTTCAGTATGCCGAACGTTCGTTCAATTACACAGCGTGTTTGTGTGTTTTCGATTAAACCGTATTTCACTCATTGTTGCTGGCATCAAAAATGGTGTCATCAGCCATGTCATTACTACAATTAGCCTGAAAAAATTGGGTAAATGTAAGCTAGATTTAGGCTTACTACATATTTCTTACATCTTCATGGACACCACAATGATTTCCCTCATGTGTTAGGCTAATATTTTTCCTTGTTATAATGTATGATTTGCAAAAATAAAAACTGCTGCATCTGTGTTGATGAGAGAATCAAAGTGTATGCGCGTTGTGCACCCGCTACATTATGGCCAAGCATGCGCGCTTAAAATAGCATTATGAACAACGCGCAACGCGCCACTGACTTTTGACTAGGTTTTTTCTGGTCAGTGGCGCAATTGTTTTCTGGAACTGCAAAATAGCACCAGGGAATGTTTGCGCCGAAACACGCCTCTTTTTTTGCGCCGACCCGCCCAGAGAGCGCAAGTTAATTTCCTAGTTTACCGACGTGCGTCTGTGGAGGGAAAAGTCCGCTTTGCGCGGGTGCAAAATAGGAATGATACATTCGTCAGTGTACAAAGTCAATTGCGCTGAGTGCAAGATAGGGCCCAATATCTTTTTGCTCCAGAAAATAAGCTATATTCTTCAGGAGACTCATTTCCTAGCAGAAACAGGGAGTGCAATATCATTTATTGGTGCAGATGGTATTATTTATTTAACGTTGAAGGCTGCCTTCTACAGGTTATTAAATGTTTCCATATGAGATTCTTGCAGTGCTGGGGAGTAACTAAATTAAAGTATTAAAGGTGTTAACAATAGCATTGTTTATACATGAAGGCACATTCAAGCATTTATTAATCCTTATTTTATTTTTTTTAGGTTTTTAAGGACTTTTTTTATTGGCAGGCACTGCAGTTCGAGGGTTAGGGAGGAGCTAGGAAGTCATGGTACGACAAGATGCAAAAGGAGATAATTTATTAACAATAGTAGTGCAATCCATGCAAAGTACAACTTAACAAATTATAATAATGTGTTACGTTTATATAGCACTTATATATATAAATATACTCAAAGCGCTTTACATGGAAGGGGGAATCTCCTCAACCACCACCAATGTGCAGCATCACCTGGATGATGCGACGGCAGCCATATTGCACCAGTACGCCCACCACACACCAGCTTACTGGAGAGGAGACAGTGATGAAGCCAATCAGTATATGGGGATGATTAGGAGGCCATGATGGACAGAGACCAATGGGCAGATTTGGCCAGGATGCCGGGGTTAAACCCCTTACTCTTTTTCGAAGGACATCCTGGGATTTTTAATGACCACAGAGACCTCGGTTTAACGACTCATCCGAAGGACGGTGCTCTTTGACAGTAGAGTGTCCCCGTCACTATACTGGGGCATTAGGACCCACACAGACCACAGGGTGAGCGCCCCCTGCTGGCCTCACTAACACCTCTTCCAGGAGCAACCTGGTTTTCCCAGGAGATCTCTAGTCCGGGTACTAATCAGGCTCAGCCCTGCTTAGCTTCCATGGGCAACCAGTCTTGGGCTACAGGGTGATATGGCTGCAAAAAAATAAATCAATAAATAAATAAGCTTTTGAAATAAATAAAATTGCTAGAGCAGCCAAAACCTACTATAGCGCTAAAATACTTTTGGACTCTTGTAACAGAGCAGCCTTCCCAGCTTCCTTAACCAAATTAACACTCTGGTTAAATAAGTCATTTTCCTGCCAAACAGATATGGGGACAACCATTTTAGCAGGGTAACCTTATTCCAACAATGTACATTATATCAATAACATCAAAACAATCACTTCTTTTTACCTAGCCAAATAAATACACTAAGCGCAGCATTTAACCAAAGTAAACTATTACAATAATAAACTACAAACTCAAAACTACAACATGTGAAGCACCAGTAAAATGAGTCAAATCTCTGAAGAAGAGTTGACTCTGAAGACTCTGAAGTGTTGACTCTGAAGAAGACGCATGGGCGTCGAAACGTCAGTCATTTTTACTAATAAAATAATTTAAAACGTTCTGTGCTCCGGTTCTGCTCCTTGGTCCTAAGCTAGACCTTGGGTTGTTTGTTTAGATTCCTGTGTCCTGTTCCGTGAGCACAAACTAGGCTGAAGCGCAAGTGATCCCTTTCTATGGTACTAAACATATATTTGGAAAGTCTGATTCCTTTTTTGCTGAATTGGTTTGTTCGAGTGGTTCAATTACAATAAATAAATAGATTCAAAATATAATGCACTGAGGAATACATATAAATTAGGTTTTTGACTAACATCTAGTTTGTATTTGCATATACTGTAAATGTATCTGTTAAATTATAATACTTTATTGCAAATTGGGATTCATTCATTTTTGTGTCAGATAAATGACTTTCTGCTTGTTATAAATTATATAATCTGATAGTAATACTTTTTACAATATATTCCCCAACACTACACCCTAGTTGCATTTTAGGGGCTTTGTCTCATCTGCTCCCAGAAACTAGGATCAAGCAAGGTTCTTTTGAAAGGAAAAGACAGAACCGTGCAACGCAGGAGAGCTCTTTGCTTTCCGTCAGAGCTGTGATCATGCATGCCTTTTTGATGTCTCAGTTAATTGGCAGCCTATTAGAAGTGCTAATAGTGCAGCAGGAAACCACAGCTTGAGACATGAGTGTGATCGGGGCCAGTCATTAGTCATGCCTCAATCAACCTGTGCCTGTCACCTGCTGCCACCTATAGCAAATCAATCAGGGCTCCATAATCTTATTACCCATAGCTGCCACCCCAATCTGCAGGCTACGGACACACATGCAAACACACACTCATGGGGTATTACGCAAATTAAGCATGTGTAGAGTAAGATAGCTTGGTTCAGAATAAACAAAGCTCAGCGTGATTATGATCACAAGGACATCAAAGACTATTAGGGGTTTTCACACTGGCAGTTTAGTTCGGAACGGGGCACGGTTCGCATGAAAAATCGCTAATGTGAATGCTGTCATGGGACCCGGGTGCGCACTGGGGTACCGAACCCGAGACTACCTGGAGGAGGTGGTCTGAGTTCGGTTGCTCTCGAACCGTGCCGTGGCTCGCGTGAAAGTGCAAGCAACACGGACTCGGGTGCGCACTTGTACAGGAAGTAAAGGGACCTGCGCATGCGTTTTAGCTGATTATTGTGATGTATTTACTTAAATAAAACATGTTAGGGATGATAAGATTGTTGATTTACCTTGGATACACTGAGCCTTCATTCTATTCGCGCATATCGCGTGGAATCAGGGCAACAAATTTTGAAATCTACTGTCTCCTCAAAAGAGTCCGTTTGCAAGCAGCAGAAAGCCAGCTTATGTGAAAAACACACACAGTAAACCTGTATTGTTCACTCAACTGCGCATAATAGCACAGAATTAATAAAAAAACACAATATATTGACCCACGTTCTGTTTTCTATCATGTGACGTGCACGTTTGCGATGACGTAAGATGCACGCAAACGGACCAGGGTTCGATAGAATCAAGTTGAGTGTGAAACCAGACCAACGCTGCGGGGGTGCCGGGAACAATCGCGCTCGGGCTCGGACCGCAGCAAACGAGCCCAGTGGAAAAGCCACCTCAGTTATAAAAATATTACTGTGCTGCTTCGAGGAAAAAAGCATGTCATTTAGCATGTACAAATTAGATGTGTCTAAATGAAATAAAACATAGTTGGTCAAAAATTACAAATATATATTTGTTTTATTTCATGGAAGGTGACCGCATAAATGAATACACAAACCAAATATTTATATGCAGCGTTCATGAAAAATGTATGTCAGTAAAAAGTCTGCATGGGTGGCAATGCGGGGTCTTAAACTATTATTGATAGTAGATATTTCATGAAGTGCTTTCCTGACAGACACAAGATGGCGAAGCAGGAGTCATTGATTGGGGAAATGTTCTACATTAACCTTCCGGAGACAACATGCACCACAAAGAAAACCTCTGAAAAACCTAAAGTGCCTCTGAAGGTTGAGACTGAAGGGGGCTTTACAACAAGACTATCAGAAAAAAATAGAATGTAATAAATTAAGCATAAAAAGCTTGGTGTAAATAGCACTATTATTTTAAAGAACGGTTTTCTATTTCAAAATATTCCTATAACCAAAAGTAATTTATTCCTGTGATGCAAAGCTAATTCTCACACAATCCTTCAGAAATGATTGTAATAGGCAAGAAATATTTCTTTATCAATGTTGAAAAACAGCTGCTTAATGTTTTTATGGAAACCATGATACTTTTTTTATCAGAATTCTTTGATGAATAGAATGTTCAAAGGAACAGCGCTGATTTGAAATCTTTCTAAATATTTGAAACATTCTAAATATCTTGACCGTCAATTTTGATCAATTTAACAAGTCCTTGATCAATAAAAGCATTAACAAAAGAAAAATGAAAAAAGCAGAAGTGTATGTACACGTGTAAAAGTCCAGTCTAGTATGGTAGAGTATAGTGTCAGTGCTGATCAAAACATAACCAAAGTGGTCATGAATACATTATTTCATAAACTGACAGGGGGGCATCCTTGGAAGGGAAGAGTGGAGAATTCATTTAACACACTCACACATCCCAACACACAATTTCATAGTGATCTCCACCGAATTCTATAATATTAAGCAAGCACACAGGAGAGAGAATTAAATGGAGGCCCTCTTTAATCAAGTTATTTTGGGGTCCACTGAAGTTCTGCTGGCCCTTTTATGGCACATTAGAGTCTAAACTGCAGCTGTCTCACCCCCTCCCTCACTCCTAGCATATGAGGGTAATGAAATTAGACAGCATGCTTCACGGTTCAGCATTGTCCTGTGCCTGCCTGGGCTCTTCCATCGCCACTCTCCAGCGAGGAGTTACTGGGATATTGCTAATCTCTCACAAAAGACGGATTAACCGAGGAGACAATTGAGGACAGGATGTCAGGCCATAGCACCTGCTGGACAACATGACAATCACAACATTACCCCCATCACCCATTGATTTCAGAACAGCGGGCAGGGACACCAAACACACATGAAAAAACATGCATACACGTTATGCGTACCGAAGAATAGAGCGATGTGAGACAGGCTGACTAGTTGTATTGATTTGTTTGTTGTTTGTTGCAGACTGGCCCATATAAATGCTTACCACCTGCTTTTACAACAAAAGAGAATAAAAAGCCCTGAAGCATGCTTTAATTTATGAATACATTCATATATTTAAAGCCTAAAATGCACCATCATTAAAATGAAAGAATGAATGAATATTATAAAATTGTTGTTCAAATATAAAATTAAAGTCAATAGTCAACAGTCAATAGTATTTTGCTCCATAATTTTGTTTTCAATCTTTTTAAAGACTGTTTTCCCTGTTCCAGCTGCTTTTCTATTAAAAAAATAAAAAGACAAATAAATAAGAGTAGAGAGTGTCCCATTAAGATGTTTGATGTGGAACATGGATCAAATTGTGGGCAAAAGGAATTATCTTTTAAGACCCACATTTATTTCATGTTCCTCTTCAAAGTGGCATCAGAAGATTTCTTTTTTTTAAAAACTTTTGAACAAATAATCTCAGATTCCAGCTCATAGAGTCATCTCATATCCTACTTTTGTGAAACTGGCCCTTAGCCTTTACAAAGAAAATGGACAAGAAAAGTCCTTAAACAAGGGCTTCAAGTTTTGATTGTCACCCAGGGCTTCCCTTCCATTACGCATTGATCAGTTATTTAACAGACCTAAAAAGACAAAAACCAAAGTCTCTCTTATGATGGCAGAGCTGTCTTATCTCTGTTCCTCAGAACACTAACAAGCAGCAGCTGGTGGCTAAATTATCACTCTTCCTTGGAAAAGTGCTGGAGTGGATTTTCCTTAAGTTCGGAGAATATTTCAACCATGGAGCTGGACGACAATAAAACATGCCCCCAATGCCCCAGGGTTACGTACTCGGCTCTCATTATCTTCCAAGGTGGGCAGAGCTGATGGCTGGTCGAGGGCTAATCAGACAGAAAAGAAATCTGAAAAAATGCATACAGAAGAACACAGTCCTGTGCAATACTATATTATCGTTTTAAGAGATATACACAAAAACTGTCATCTCACTCTAGATGCCATACTGCATTAATGAAAAAACAAAAAATACTTAAATATATTTTCTTGAGTCAAAAAAAATTTAACTGCAGATCTTTTCTCATGTTTAATTCAGCAGCTTTGGCAGAATCCTGGGAAGGCTCCATTCGATGGTCCCTCAAGCGAGTCCAATTTCAGACGAGATGACTACTGCAGCACTGAGGGGACCTGGGGAGATGTTTGGTTGGCCAATGATTTTGGAAATCCAGTAAGCTCAGGGGTACAGGGATCAGATCTCAGTGAATTTATAATAGGCGTTTGTGGGGGATTCAAATGAGGTTATTGAGTTACTGGAATACATAGAGCAGGTCATAACTGCTGAATGACCACGACCTTGAAATGAGGGGTCTAGAGAAAGATGATCTTTCATGCTGATTTGACATGAGTTTGATGTTCACTTTTTTGAGGGTTCAGTGTTGAAAGGCCTCATTTAAAGATTGGAGTGGTGCAGTTTTTTCTCTCCAAGTAAACCCTGATGAGTTTACTGAGAGAGATCTTTCAAAAAAAGGCTTTTCAGCTTAACAAATCAGTGCACACTAAGAAAACCGGAAGTGATGAATGCAGGACACAGTAGGCTCTCCTTAATTTTCATCTTCATCTCATCTGAGCATTCTAATATGCAAATATTTGAATAAAGTGAAGCTGCTTACAATTTTTATGGAAAACATTTATAAATGTCTTAACTTTAATTTTTGAACACATCCCTGAATAATAAAATGCTGCTCTCATGCAGGTGAAGAATGTACATTCAGGCTGGCCATTGGCTGAAGGTTTTGGTTTTCAACTTTTTGGCACTGATGCAGGCGACACAGGCAGCATACGTCACCACTATATTTTTTAAGTTGGTTTGCTGTGTCATGGCCTTTAGAAGTACACTACCAGATGACCTCAAAGCAACAAAAAAAACAAAAAAACACTCATTTTGATGTCTTAATTTTCCAAATTGGTTTGTATGATGTGTCATTATGTGATTGTGGTCCTGCTAAAAGGCTCAATCTTTGTGAGACTCTTCTGCTGAGAGGATTTTACTCTTTAATCTTCAATTGAAAAGCGGGCACAGTAAAATTTAGCCATATGCATCCTTTTTAAAAGTCCTTGCCTAATGTACCCCAGTTGAAAAAAATAAAATACCCACAAAGCACTGCAGAGTGCATGCTATTGTTGATTGGAAAAGAGAAGGTCAATATCCCTGACAATAATTTAATGAACAATTACTTTCTGTACCTCATAAATTAATTACCCCAAACCCAGGGTGACAAAAACATAAGCGGCAACCGAGGTGCCTCAGGCTCTTAGATCTCATTCCCAGCATGCATGCCGCCAATAAAGCAGGATGCTGTGATGAACGCTGACAAATCTAACAGACATTCATCCTGACACCAACTTCCATAACAATCCGCAGGTACTTTGCTTGAAAGGGGCCGAGAGTGTGCGCTCTCAAAGGGCTTCACAAGGGGATAATTGGATTGCAAAGTCTGTGGCCTAATTAAATTAAAGCATAAAAACAAACTCTTGTGTGGGAATGAATGCTTAATACGGACATGTCGCAGTTAGCTGGTGATGATGCCACCATCATTTGTCTTCCGTGTTCACTTAGAAACTCTATGATGGAGTGAAACATGATTTGAAGAGGGACGGTGAAGGTCAAGTGGAAGGAGACTGACTTTGTTCTGTCAGAGGAAAGGAGCCTTTTTTCTCTCATTTCTTTTCATCTGTCTCTCTTATCGCTTGTTGCAACTGCTTAAGTGCTGCCAAGTGAAGTGTGATATTAGTATCATCTGCCTCCTCAATTGGAAATGCAATTTTACTTCAACATGTCCCCCCTGGGGGAGGGACGTTCTTGATGAAGACTGTGCTTCAGCGACCGTGCACCTGACTCCTTTTGAGTACCGCTATAGCATGAAGCTCTCGGGCAGTGGTGAACAACTGGCAGTAGATAAATTGCATGCTGTCTTCTTATGCCTGCCGGTTTTGTAACTGGGATGTTGTTCTTTTCATGTATAACAGGGTCAAGTTAAACGCCTAGGGATTAACGTATGCTAAACATATTGTGGCATATTGAAACAAGACGGTAAAGCATTTGCTTATCTCCAAAAGGCAGGCTCATATTCCGAGCTGGTTCTTATGACTTGTTGTTGGTGCAGAATTTGACCAGCACAGGGACATGCGATACCTAAAGCGTTAAATGCTGTGTCACCCATTAAACGCACCAACAAGCACAGTCAGAACATTATGAGAAGCACTACAGCAACCCTTACTGTCAATCACAACCATGACCCAGTACAAAAAGACATTGCCCAGGGAATGTAAAAGGGAAATTCTTTCCTTTTTTGCTCACCCTCATGTCATTCTAAACCCCTTTTATGTTCATTTTTCTGTGGAATGCAAAAGCATCTTACCGTAAAACTTCAAATAATAGCCCGGGCTTTTATTTTCCCAAATTGCCGAACTGCACCGGCTTGTATTTGAGACAGGCGTCTATATGAGACAGGCCTTTATAATTTAGTGTTGAGATGTTGTTCATTGAGATGTTGTTCCTAGAGTCTCTAATCTCTAAAAATCTCCAAATGCTCCACGTGAAACTGCGGTCTTGCGACCTTTTACTATCGTGTCAATAGATTTTGATTAATATGCGCGAGGGAGAGAGATCAAGACAGCGCTCGTGTTGTTTGAAGACGTGAGAGGGCGCGCTCTCTCTGCTCGTTTGCGCCCTGTCAAGAGCAGTAGTTATTCTATTCTACATCATTCACCGATCAAAAAAGGCTTTGGCGGCCGCCAAAAAGCGGACGATGCGACGGGTTTTAGAGGATTAAATACAACCCGAAACTAAAAAAACAGACCTATTTGAGACCGGCCTTTATTTACCCAAACCTGTCGCCACACCAGGCGTGTAAAAGAGACAGGCGTCTATTTGGGACTCGGCTATTATTTGAAGTTTTACGGTAATACAACAGACGTTCATAAGACCTTTGTCAAGCTCTAAAATGAATACATAAAAGTAGTCCATGCCACTCGTGCTATATTTAAAATGTAAGAACTTGTTCACTGCACCTCTCATCCAATTCTGGTATTTTATGATATGCTTATGGTGTTTTTGTCCTTTTGGAGCTTCACAGATGTGGTTGCGAATTGTTGTATGGAAAAGAACAGTGCAAATTCTTCTAAATTTATCTTATTGGTATACAACTATTCTGGGTATTTCAGTCCAGCTTATTTGTTTCTGCGAGTTTTTCATAAGAAATGTTAATTTTACTCACTTTTGATTGTCTTTTACTATGTGGGTGTTTGTGGCAGTTTCAGTTTCGCTTTAAGTTAATTTAGGCTTGACATTTGTAATAAATGTTGTTTATGATGAATGCCCCCATAATTTGCTTGTTTTATATTTACTTGAAGAAATATCTGTGATTTTTCCACCTTACAGGAAGCTCTTCCCACAGAGGAGAAAAAGAAACCAATGGATTTGAGACTGAATTCACATGTACATGACATAAAAGCGAGAGAAATGGGATTAAACAGCTGAATCACTGTAGCTGTTCAATGTGCTGGATGGAAAGAAAGTATTAGTGAAGGAGGGCAGGCAAGCAGAGGGATGAGTGAGCCTCTAATTGCAGCAGCCCCAGTGGATTGAGTTTCGGACTGGAGTAGTGCTGGCTATCAATTCTGCTATAGAAATCAATGATGGACTGAAGCTCAGAGAAGCTGGGCCCGCCATAATGGAGCTTTTCCGAGTCCTGGGGTAACAGAGCTATGAGAGACAATCATGTAAAACCACTCACTCAAGAGACCACAGAAGAAGAAGAAAAAAAAGAACAAAATTCTAACAAAGAGCTACAGAACTGAATTCATAGTAATTGTTTGTAATTCAACAAACAATTGGGCCACTGTTTAGTGTGTGGCATTTCAGCATACAACCCTCTGTCTTTTTCACAAAGCACCTGCAATATGGAATGGTGGAGAGTCACAGTAAAGAACACCAGTTTGTGTTAGTCTGCATGCTGGGTAATAGAAAAATATGTATAAAGTGCCCCAATTATGTTTTTGGGATATTACCTTTTAGTGAGTAATATAAAGTTCACAATAAATGTAGTTATCATCTCCCCCATAAAAAGAAAGAAAGAAAAAAGAACAGATTCTGATTTGCCTGAAATGAGTCGACGGTCTTACTTCCTGCACAAACCTATGTAGTTTTGTAACAAATGTACCTAATTCCAGCCTATGATCTTTATTGGCTGCCAGCGAACAACGTCTACTTTGACCCTCAAACACTAGTTGTGAATGAGGCCTGGAAGAGTTTGGTACGTGTTGTCAACGTGTTGTGAAGACGCTGTTTTCTGCGCTGCGAAAGCAAATCCAGTTTGCATGCACTTCTAAAAGAGGAGTACTCAAGCTCGAATTGATCCGATGTCATTACGGTTCGTATCACTGTGTATACAAGTCCTGAGGAAGCCTCCGGAGCTGAAATTCAGATTTGGTAATGGGAGATTATCTTTTTCTGACAAATGTTGTAAGCGGTAGACCAATCAGAACAAACTGGGCCATCTGACCAATCAGAGCAGAGTATAGGCTCTCAGAAAAGAGGGTTTTTAGAGAGACCGAATCCTTCATAGAACCATTTCAGACTGTGAGAAAAGTGGTGATGCAGTGTATATTATGAGAAGAAGAAAAAAATTATGCATGTAAACCTATTATCGGAGACCTCCAAAACAAAATTAGGAACGTTTAAAAAAAGCATAAATCCACTAGAAAGAATAAAGTCCAGGTTCTGTACCTCTTCAAATGCTGATCCTTGATTAGAATTTAATTAGAACAAAACTAAGTAGCAAATGTCACACAAGCCGGACAGTCAATACAACCCCATTAACTCAGCATGCAGAGGATTACCGTGCTGCACTTGTTCCGCCACCTACATCAGTCAATTGAGTCCTCTTAAATCTGCTAGAGACCAGGGTAGAGAAAAAGCACCGCAGTCACTGTGGAAACACCTACAACTAGCATTTATTTAGCTTCTCATGCTTTCCATACTGTGGGCTGTGTGCAGCTGAAAGAATATTAGGATACGCGTTATTTTAAGGTGTCCTTGTTACCGTGTAATTATACATTTAAGCACTGAGTAATATTAATTAACTACATGTACTTACTATAGGGATGGATTAGGTTTAGTTTAGGGTTAGTTGCATGTAATTATGTATATTTATAGTAATACATGTAACGTGTAACAAGGAAACTGTAAAAAAAAGTGTTACTGAATATTATGCTTATCAAGTGGTTAACAGATTTATTACAGTAATTCAACTTAAATGAAATTGCACAGTAGTTCATTTGGCATATGCTTTGATTGAGCTATTCATACATTTTTAACGACCTTGTAGTCACAAACCCATGCTTTATAAGTCGAGCTACAGGAAGTCGAAACCCAGTAAACACCCCAACCTTCCCCTTAGCCTTCAGTGACCCCTTAAAATCGTATATTTGTGCAGTTTACTGTTACTAATAAAGCAATCAGGGGACATGCTGATCCATATTCTATTGAGGATGTTCTAGCCTCTTTTTAATCGATTCCTTCGAATACCAAACACCCATTTCTTATCTATTTAATTTCCTCCCTAAAATTGTTTGGCATGTAACCAATAGGCAGATGCAGATTGGCCACTTCTGCTTTTATACAAAATGGAAAACAAATAGCGTCGAAATTTAATAGATGCTAGCTATTGTAATAAGGCAACTATGATGTTCTTCTAATATCAAATTGGACACTTATTCATTTGGCAGACACTTACAGAGCATTGATTAGCATGTGTGTTCTCTCAGTATGAAACCCATGATCTTTACTAATCAATCTATATAGCACATTATATTCTAGTAACCATCACGCCGTCCCCCTCAACTTTTACTCACTACTTAAAACACAATACTTGTGCAGTTTACTCTTACTAATAAACCAATAGAGGAACATTCAGATTCAAAATCGATGTAGTTTTTTTTAGTTGATTGATCATGATTAAATGTAGCGTCTATCTAATCAATTCCTTCAATTACCTATCTATTTAATTGCCTCTCTAAAATTGGTTGACATGTAACCAATGAGCGAAGGCAGATCTGCCACTTGGAATATGGAAAATAAACAAGAGGCACACAACAAATTATGTTTTGATGAACCTGAAGTGACATCTGTGCTGTTTTTCCTGTGTCCGGACTGTTATTTCGCATGACATCGTTTTAGCTTTTAAAATTGTGTCTGTGCTCTACACATTTGAATACTTTGAAGTGATTGCCAAACATGAAAATGCTGTTATACAGAGCAGGACATGGAAATAATTTACTTGCAGCAGTGCATTGTGCAATTTAGAGAACAATTTTTATGTATTTTTCCCTCCCGTAAACAAATCAGTAAAAATTTTGCTTTGAACAACCTATTTTTTAAGGCCATTTCTGTTCTTTTTTTTTTTTTTTTTTACCATAGAAAGATGCAAAGCTTATCCAATTAACTAGTCACATGACAGGCAGCTGCCATGTTGATAAATGCCAATCCCAGCGCACAAGTCTGTACAAATTAAATAGACAGCCCTCCCTTGACAAATAACAGCTTTCTGAATTTACGCTCGCCTTATAGCTGTCATTCTGAGGTTACAGGCCTCGGGTCATGATATACGACTCAATCTTCGGACGGCCTGACTTCGTGACAGTGAACTGTCTGGCAGAGAGGAAATTCATTTGTTTTGCTAATTCAGTTTCACTCCGAGGCTTTTTCCACCCAAGCTGTCATTTGGAGTCCATCATGGATGAAGCGTAAGTAGCATCTGGGCCAGTATCCCCTTCATAAAGAAGTTACATCAATTCCATTGACGGATGGCGCATCTTAATGGCACAACTGTGTTTTAGGGCAAATTGTATTTGCTTTCTCTGTGATTCTTGAAGCTAAAAGGTCATTGTGAAATTTCCTCCCTTCTGTGAAACCAACTAAAATGGATGTTAAAAACATTATGTTTGTCTATGCTGTAATTACAAAGAAGAAAGACTTTGAGATTGGCAGTGCAAGTAAATTATTCAGAAGGCGGTGACCGGACTTCTTTTATCATCACTTCACAGACTTCAAATAAGACTCAACATATAAATATTATTGGCTGAGGGTTTGCTGGTTCAATATTCTGCCTTTATGGCACCCCACACATCCAACAGGATTTAACTTCATCTTCCTCTCATAAATCAAAAGCGTGTTTATATAGCAAGTGGCCTGCCATCCTCAGCATATTCTGCTTAAAGAACTGCAGAGTGAAAATGTCAAAGCTTATCTTAACCAAGCCACAACTGCTTTTTCTGACATACGCTATATATGACACATCCACTATATATGACACATACGCTACATACACACACACGCGTCCACACACAGGCACACGCGCGCACACACACACACACACTCACACACTCACGCACACACACACACACACGTGGCCAAAAGTGATGTCCGGCTTTGGGAAATTGACTTCTTCATACTTTATTCAAATATTACTCAAGATTTTGTAAGGATTTTGCATAGTCATGCTTGGAGTCAATTGATTTTCTTTGTGATAATGCAATGAAACAAGCCAAATTGTGCAGACATCATTTTTGGCCAGGCTGTAAATAAAAAATATATATAAACTCCTGCAAAAACAAGAGGCAACAAATGAAATATTAACAAACTTATTGTTGTAATCAATGTATGCTTTTCTTTACACTTTTTGTGATTCTATGCCAAATTTAAATTTTGGAAAGTTGTTTTTTTTTAGCTGCAGTTGGCCTCATTTGCCGAATATTTTTTATAAAATACATTAAACAATAGTAGTCTTTTGTTTAAATTTTTTTTCAAATTCTCATTTTTAACATTTTCCTCATATTTTGATGAACAAATATATTTTCTGGATATGTGTGTGGGGGTGTGGGTATATATATATATATATATATATATATATATATATATATATATATATATATATATATATATATATATAATCAAAACCTTTATTTCCTCTTAACGGGGTGATTGATAATATAATAACATAAAAATGTCATCTATATGACAAATAATATGCCTAGAGAATCATTTTTGCAATTCAAACCATACCTCAAAATCGTTGTTTGGTAGCACTCTTATATATTTGTGGGGTTGGTTGGGGTTGATTTGAAATATGATGCTTGCTTCACAGTCATAATGGACTATGGTTGTCCCCTCAGTCTTAGTGTCAAAGCATGATAAATGTCCAATATTTTCAACTGAGGGGGAAGCGAAAAAAGTCTCTCTGTACCACCAACAGCTCCTCAGCAGAACACTGGGACTGGGGTCACTGAATGAAAAAAGGTTTCAGTGTGAACTTACTGCAAGGCATTCCCTTTTTTTTGTTATAATATAACCATGATATTGGCACAAAAAAGCCAGTTGTCTTAAGATAAGATCCTATATAATACATAACTGTGATAATTATTTCTCTGTGAGAGAATTTAACAGCCCACAGAAAGAGTAAACAAAATGATACAGGATCTAAAGAGGCAAATGTATGTAAATTCTAATATCCTATAAGCAAATCCCACGCTGATTAATCTCTCAATTTCATGACATTATTTTCCAGGATGTCTCCAGGCATTACTAATTTTACTAATGCAAAGCATGATATACATTCATTTTTGCAAGCAGATTTCAATACAACCACTGTAACCTTCAAAAGCTTTCAAGGAAATAAGAGGCACCCATACAACAGCAGCATGTCGAAGAGAGCCAATGCTGGCATACAGCCTACCAGGCTTAGTAACTAAAGAATAAATGTTGTAATAAAGAGAATGAGGCTGGAATTTTATCCTAACAAGGCCTAATATCCGGCTTCGTAGCTGTAATATGTCATTCAGAAGATTCAAGACAATGGACAAGCTAACAGATATGTCCTTTTCTTCAGACAGGAGAGGTTTGTGTGAATAAATGAAACAGATCTGGATTCTGGACTGAGAGTTGGATTTGACTAGGGGAAGTCAGAGACAGATGCACTATGCATACTAATCAGGATAATCACCATGCACAATCTCATGCTTAAATTCTCTTTTTCCAGGTAAGATTAACCAATGGGTGCTTATGAACTATCCTACTCTGCGATACCCTGATTGTGTAAAAGCAGCAACAACAACAACAACTCCCATCTGTATTGAGCTCCATGATGACTGTGTGAGTGGTGACAGATGCACGGGTCAAATGCTCCGGCCATATACTGCAATCTTATCATAACAGACGTAATCAGTTTAGCCTTTTGAAAAAAAAAAAGTTCATTTGCATATGATGTCTGACATGTACATGCATGACTGTAAGTAATGGTATAGGAAATGGAACACGGATATGACTCCCCCTATACTAATGCTTTAGTTTATTTATTCTTATATATTTTTATTAGACAACTGTCAGGGAAATTTTATGATTGGTTAATAATAACCAAAGTTTTTTTTAAAAGAAGTATTTTCTGATCAACAAGGCTGCATTTGATTAACAAAAACAAAAAAACAGTAATATTGTGAAATATTATTACAATTTAAAACAGCTGTTTTCTATGTGAATATATAGTAAAGTGTAATTTATTCCTGTGATATAAGCTGAATTTTCAGCATACATTACTCCAGTCTCGAGTGTCACATGATCCTTCAGAAATCATTCTAATATGCTGATTTGATGCTCAAGAAACCTCTCTCATTATTATCAATGTTGAAAACAGTTATTTACATGCAGGAATAGAAAGTGAAATGAAGCTTTTGTAACATTAAACACTACCGTTTAGAGTGAGTAAGAATCTTTATTTTATTTTTTGGGGGAAAGAAATACAATAAATCGATACTTGTATTCATCGAGGATTAATTAAATTAATAAAAGTTTGAACTTTTAAACTCTTTTGAACTTTCTATTCATCAAATAATCCTGAAAAAAAATTGTACACAACTATTTTCAACATTGATGATAATAATAATGAATGGTTTTTGAGCATCAAATCCGCATTTTTAATGATTTATAATGTGTTCTTCTCAAAGGACAGGGATGCGTTGGCCCATCGTTGGCCCAACCTCCCCCTCTATGCATTTCCCCCCGTGTCAACGATACCCCAGGTTATCAAACGGGTCAGGGAGAGCCGATGCCCAGTCTTCCTAGTAGCCCCCCTCTGGAAATCCAGACCGTGGTTTCCGGAGCTGGTTCAGATGATGGACAAAGTCCCCTGGCCTGTCCCGTTGAGGAAAGATCTCCTCACGCAGGCGGAAGGGACAATATGGCATCCACGACCCGATTTATGGGCTCTCCATGTGTGGCCCCTCAATGGGTACCCAGGACCTTCCTGAAAAGATCCTAAGCACGATCAAAGCACGATTCTTAAAGGAGCCAGGAGGATGAACCCCTCCAGACCTCCGTCTGTTCTGTCTTGGGACCTCTCCACGGTCCTTCGGGCCCTAAAGGGCCTTTTAAACCGCTCCATTCGGTTGATCTCAAACTACTCTCACTAAAGACTGTTCTCCTGCTGGCACTGGCATCTATCAAGCGATTGGGATATTTGGAGGTGTTCTCTGTGAGCCCCTCCTGTTTGGAGTTTGGACTCGAAGGTCGTTCTCAAACCCAGACACAGCTATGTGCCTAAAGTGCTTTTGACACCGTTTAGAGCACAGGTGATCACTTTATTGGCTCTTCCCCCTTCCACAGAGGATGGGGAGGCTAATCTGCTCTGTCCTGTCAGAGCACTGAGAATATATCTGGAGCGTTCTGCGTCTTTTAGACATTCAGAACAGCTCTTTGTCTGCTTTGGTGGTCGGTCCAAGGGGTCTCCTGTCACAAAGCAGAGAATATCCAGATGGATAGTAGATGCTCTTTCTCTAGCATACACCTCAGTGGGTCAGGTTTGCCCTATTGGGACTAGAGCTCATTCGACTAGATGCATGGCCTCGTCTTGGGCTTGGTCTTCTTTCCCATTCAGGATATCTGTGCGGCGGCCGGCTGGTCCTCGCCTACTACGTTTGTGAAATTCATGGAGGTACCTTCCCTGCAGGCAGGGGTCCTTTCTATATGATTTAGACCCGACGTGAGTCCAGTCTTTTCTAAATATTATGCCAATGTCATAAGCACACATTCATTTCATTATAAAACCCACCTCTGGCCGGTTATGATATCCCTTTTATATAAAAGACCCGATGGTGTCTTGTCTTATTAAGTATATTAGGTTATGGATGAATGGGCATTACATATGTGTATATTATGAGGCCCGACGATGTCCGATCTTTCTTAATATATATTGGTTTCTGGATGGTTCTGTGGGCTCAGAGTTCTCGAGCCGCAGTTGCAACATGTTACTTGATGCTGCGTTTTACATGGCGTCCCCACTGCATATAGCTACGCAATACTCGTTCCCTAACTCTCACGATAGTAACCGAGTACGTTTGTATGTTCTTTACAAGGAAAGGAATGTTTCAACTGATCTAACAATAACATGTTGTTGCCAGTCTCTGAAAGCAAAACAATATTTCCATTATTAAACCTCAGTTACTCAGACAATAATTACATTTCTAATAAACTCAACAACCCCTTACTATTATTATTTTTTTTTATTATATGTTATTTCCTCTCAGAATATTCCCACTAACACTAGATACACACTATCCTTTGCTCTCATCCAAAAGCAAAAGGGTTCTATGGTCAGATAGCTTTTTAGCAGCAAACACTCAAGATGGGTTTGGTGCACACAGGGATAAAAAAGTACCCCATGTGCTTAAAACAATTACGGTCTGAATAGGGTGAGCGTCTGAATAATCTCAGGTTTGTTTTTTTTCTCCGATTTAGTTTTTCTAAAAATCACATACATGCACCTGGACTAATCCCCACCTGCTCCCTCTGCTCTGTACTGCATGAATGAGCATGTGCTGGAACCCAACCAAGAGCACATGCACCGTTTCAAACCGCAACACCGTCCTCCAGAGATGTCTGGATGGCCCATTTCTACCTCAAAGTTAGCCAAGGGGAGTGCACTAGCAGCTGGTAATTACTGTGCATATGGCTCACCCCCTTAATTAGCACCGGCACTCCAAGTTTCTAATGAGTTTCGATTTTATTTCATTCTGTTTAAGAGACAACTAAAAAAAAAAAAAAAACGGGGGAAAAAAACACAGCACACAATAGGCCTGGCATGAGCGTGGATGCTTTCACAGATAGTATATGTGGTGATGTGACAAATAAAATCCTGATTTGGCAGGCTGATGCAAGGTACAAGCAACTTCTTTAATATCACTGATATCATTTTATAACTTGGTTCCTGAATATACTGTAGGGGTCTGGACAAAACAATTTTGAGGTAAGAAAGTATCATCGAATGAACAATGTCTAATCTGATTTGTGATTATGCTAATGAATGATAAATGACAAAACTGGCATTATTTGAATCAGCATTTCTCTTTATGTATAACAACCACGCAAGCTTTTCATGGATTCATGTAAACCTCCATTGGTTGATGTGGCATTAAAGATTGAAAAGAGGGATTTCTCCCCATGAACAATGTGGAAAAAAGAAAAAGAATTCTCATAAAATCTTGCCTGTTATTTTGATTGATTGGTTGACTGACTGATTTATTGCATCACTATTCACACAAAATGTAAAAAAAACTCATTGTTTTATTTTCTAAAAATGGATCTAACAATAACATGTTGTTGCCAGAATCCGAAAGCAATAATTTCCATTATTAAACTTCTTATTCAGTTACTCAGACAATAATTACATTTCTAATAAACTCACCAACCCGGTTTTTTTTTTTTTTTTTTTTTTTTTTGCATTATAAGGCATTTCCTCTCAGGATATTCCCACTAACACTCGATAGACACTATCTCTCAGCAATTATATAGCAATTCACAAATCTCTTTTCAGCATGAGAGAGATATTATGACTATGCTGCATGTGAGAGGCAAAGAAAATTATCGCTCTCCTCTGGGAAAGAAAGAGAAAGTACATACCGCCATTAATACTCAATGGTTGTTTGTTGGTATATTTCACATTTTGCAGCATTACTTTGTATTATTTATCTTTTAAAAGGTTATTATAAGCATTTATGTTACATATTGAATGGTTTATTTGCAATATGAGTATGTATGTATGCATGTATGTATGGAGTTATATATCTTTTTATTTATTTGTTGAAAGAAATTTTTTTTTCAGCATAAATGGATTTCATTGATCAAAATGACGGTAAAGACATTTACATCAAAATGTCACATTCTATTTAAATATACACATTCTTCGGAACTTTATATTCATCAAAGAAACCTAAAAAAAATTAACCATGGTTTCCACAAAAATATCAAGAAAACAAGCTTTTTTATATATAGAATAGATTACCATCACTCCATAAAACAGTTTCATGGTTTAATCCCAACCATTCATACACATTAATACTTAACGTTTTGCCTTTTCAACAACATGGAATGCATGTATTAATCATAAGACAGCTGCTATTTGCAGAGTTATGAATTTCAGGAAGCATGTTTCTATTTATACAGTCACAGCAATGGTAAAACACTCAAGGATTCCGTCTGTCTGAACAACAAAGCAAATTGAGTGATCAATAAAATGAAGGCCGCTAAGAAAAACATATCTGACAGAACCTCCAGTTTAAGCTGGTTCTGGTCTTAAATTGACCACACTGTAAACCCTAATGCTCAAAATCATTAATTGGTTTGAGTAGAGCCAACTTAAATTACACTAATTCATTTTTATGAGTATTTAGAACCTTATTTTTCTTTTGAGTCCACAAAACTGACACATTTTAACTAATCTAAATTGTTTAATTGTTTTCAGTTTTATAAACTTGTTTCTTTTCATTTAGACTAACTTAAATTTAACTGAAACTGGGCTGGGGTTTCTATTTTGTATGTTTTGTTATATGCTATTTCAGAAGTTTAAAATGTTTAATGTGTTTTAAAACCCGTTTGATAAGTTTAAAATTCAGAAGTTGTGATATATCACAAATCTATATTGCCGTACTCATTCAACAATTGCTATGCAAGGCTTATGCTATTAAAGGGATAGTTCACTTTGAAATTAATTTTTGATATGTTTTAGCTTACCTCCAGTGCATCCAAGATGTAGGTGTCTTTGTTTCCGCAGTATCTTCAATTTTGATAATTTTAGGTAAAATCGTTGTTGTCTGTCAGTCATACAATGGAGGTGAAGGGGGTCCACCTCAAAGAGCAGTCAACAATGAGTGACGTAAACACGCGCGAGGGAGCCCTTCCGGGGCATTCCGGCGAACGCCGTACGCATGCGCAGACCGAAGCGCCCGCGCCCTCAGATCACTTGGACGTGGCTGTGGTTACAAGAGGTCAAAAAGATATAAATACTGTTCGTTTTCTCACAAAAACCACTCGTTTCGTGTCTTAGGGCATCAATGTGTACTTACATTTACGAGTCATTAAATAATGTTTAATTTTGACTGCTCTTTGAGGTGGACCCCCTTCACCTCCATTGTATGACTGACAGACAACAACGGTTTTACCTAAAATTATCAAAATTGAAGATACTGTGGAAACAAAGACACCTACATCTTGGATGCACTGGAGGTAAGCTAAAACATATCAAAAATTAATTTCAAAGTGAACTATCCCTTTAAAGCATTGCATCATCAATTAGCAAGTTAGGATTTCTTGAATTAGCTAAACAAGATTCCACTACTAAAACTATTTAAATTGAGATTACATGACAATTTCAAGTTAAATACTTACTCAAATATTTCAAGTTAAGAGCAATACAAATCAAGTCTGCTTCTTTAAACTTAGAATTTCTTCACTTAAAATTTTTTTAAAAACTCAAAAACCGTAATTTTGATGTAACCGATTACCTGATTTTTTTGTGTTTTGCCAACTTATTCTGGTTTACAGTGCATTAGAGCAGTAAGCAAAGCTAATCAAGCATTTATATATTGTGTCGACTGTGACGAGGAGCTGCGATAGTTTGTTTGTGATTGACTATACCTTGTGGCTGTAAAAACCACATCATGAAACACTTCTATAAACCTGTGGCCAACAGGTTTATGATATTCAACAGACATGACAGTAAAACAGACACCCATTAAGCAACACTCCAGTCTGTGCTGGCTTGTGTGTGTATCTTTTCTAGTAATTTCTTTAGTGTGTCTTGGGCAACCCAAACTGTCTTCTGGCGCCACAAGCACCATCAGCCAAACGCCAGTTTCACAATCGTAAAGACAATTTAGACACTGTGTTTTTTTTATATGCATGTGATATGTAAATCTTTAATATAATAAAAGTGATATAGAATGACAGTACTTGTCATATTATATTGATAAACCCATACTGATCTTAATGCAAATCGCTTGAGCAGCCTACTGTTACTATGGTTACCTCCTCAGGCGAACATGACTGCAATTTGCAGGTGTCTGTTAGGTGTCAGATGAATATATGTTGCTTGAAATCGAACTTTTGCGGTGACTGTTTAAAAGCGTACCAAACCTTTAGTTCTGACTTTAAAATGTCCAAAAATGAACTATAAAAATACAGTGTCCAAAGAAAAATGGAAGCACTCTAAACCAAGTTGTGTGTTAGTTCAATGAATGAAATGTGACTGCAATGTCAAGCAGCACAACTGTTTTCAACATTGATATTAATCAAACGTTTCTTGAGCAGCAAATCAGCATATTAGAGTGATTTCTGAAGGATCAAGACTGGAGTTTAAAAATAGAAAACAATTCTTTAAAATAGTACAATCTTTTACAATATTACTGGGTTTTTTTTGTTTGTTTTTTTTTACTTTATTTGTAATCAAATAAATGCAGCCTTTACAATAAGGTTATATTAGTTAACTACTTTGGTTAGCATTTATTAATATTAATTTCAACATTTAGTAATATTAAAATCAAAAGATGTATTTGTTAACATTAGTCAATGCACTGTAAACTAACATGAACAAACAATGAACAACTGTAACTAATGAGTAACTAATGTATTGCTCATTGTTAGTTCATGTTAGTGCATACATTTACTAATGTTAACAAAAGACTTTTTTTTTAAGAGTAACAAAAATGGTGGGCTATACTTTTCGAAGGTCAAGCAGGCTGAACAAGCCTGAAGTCTGGCAAAAAACAGAGGAAATACAATGCACGGACATTTACACAATTATCAGTGAATGAGAGCAAAGTCTGAGTATTATAACATTGAGACAGCAGACTTCTGGCCACACAAACACATATATGGGACACACATAAACATAGAAAGTAAAAACTTTCACACACACACAATGACCACTGAGTCTACACTTTTAGAAAATAATATGTTTAAACTACTGAACTCCACGTCTGACTTATGAAAAGAACATAGATAAAAAATGGACTACTACATAATAGATGTGAGGTTTTGATGACTTTCAAGCTCATTCTGAGAACCGGTGGATAAAATGATGTCCATTACAAAAGCAGCACTTTTAATCTATAATTCCCAGTGATGCTTGGGCCTTTCTCTAAAATGACCACCCATTTTCATTTCCATTTCACACCCTCAAACTTCAACTTAGACCTTGCAATGCCCTCATCTATTTAGGTGGGACCTTTTTTCTTTTTATTTACTAGAACATTCCAGAAATAATGACAATCTAGATGATCCAACAATACCTAATGGCAGCCCTGTGGCCTAGACATATGGTCGATGCATGACTTTTGACCCCTTTTTCATAGCTTCAAATTTTTCTTAATCAAATCCATCCCATTAAATGCATTTCATGTTATTAAATTCAGTGCAGGAAAACAACATGTTCTAATACCATCATTGATTTTGAGTTCATCCTCGGTTGCTTATTGGCTGTGCATGAGCGATTGCTGCAGAGTTCCCCTTCATGTGAAGGTTGAACTAAATACAGTTTTCTCTGAAAGACAATTATTGTGATGTAGCCAACACAAATGCATTTTTCATGTTAAAAACCTCAATGCGACTTACCTGCATTGTTGCATCAGGAGTGGAGGAAGCATAGAAAAAAAGAGAAAGAAAAAAAAAGTTAGAGAGTAACTTGGCCATCTGATAAAAATGAGGTTTTGTGAAGAAGACACACTTTGAATCAGTGCATTGACAGACACTATCAAATAATAACACACACACACACACAGCTATTCCTCAAATTTACCTCCTCCTTTCTCTTCAACCCAAACTCAGACTCATCAAATTAAAAGTTCAACACTGGAATATGTTAACGCATAAACCAAACACTACATCAGATAAAAATGAGGACGCCTTGAAAACCGAAGGAGTGCTGTATTGATAAAGCTGAGCTGTCAACTTAGTTAAAGGTTAACATTGCTTCTTCCAGTCAGCGCGTGTAATGGAGTGCTTTCACCACAGGTAGAGTGATTCACCGCTCTGCAGAAGAGGAAAGACTCCATGCTGAGAGTGACAAATGCTAAATCCATGCTCTTAAACTCTTGGGAGTCACACCTGGAGTAAACCTAAAAGCCCCAATTATGCACGTGGCAGAGGTATTTTCCGTTCTTCGCTTTTAAAAGTTTAAAACATAAATGACAGAGGTTAGAAAACAGAAGTTAAGAACACATCTGACCATAGCGATGTGAATATGTTTGCACCAGCTCTGCAGTTCAGCTAAAGTCGCATGACGTCGCGTTTATTCACATAGCACCTTATACAATGTATTGCTTTAAAAGTAAGCAGCTTTACAGTATTAAACATGAAAAAAACAGAGCCAGTGTGACTTTCAATTAAAATTACAACTTCATTTTCAACTATGAAGCAGCTCTCCAGTGTGTTCATGTTTTTACTCGCTTCTGACCACGTTGGACTGAATAAAGGAAATGAACAAGACCAGATTTCCACATCAAAGAGGGCGGAGCCACTAGAGCCACACCTACATATTACATCATCAACACGGATCAGTGGTGTTTACCAGCCGGAGACAACTTTTTCAGAAAGCTGTTTCAAACTTCCAAAACTAACTATTTGTTTGAAATACACACCAGTTTGTTCTTCGATTTCCCTGATGGCCAGACTTAAGAACTACAGCATGCATACTGGAACTAGTTAACAACATTATATAAAGTGGGGTCCAAAAGTCTGAAACTACTTGTGAAAATGCTTTTATTTAACAAGTGTCTCATTTATTTTCCCTATAAATTATATTATCAGCATAACAATTTGAGAGAAAAGTTTAACTGATTTTTTATTTATTATTATAATTTCAATAAAAAACATAATATAATTTCCTAGTATTTACATCTTGCTTTTTGATGAGAGCAGCACTCGAGCTGAAAGGACTCCTTTCTTCCAAAGGAAGAAAACCTTCCATGATCCATGTTATACAACATGTTTCCAAAATACTTAAAATTACATATTTTGCAGTGGAAATAAGATCATATGACCTTTTGAGTTGAGTTTGTATGTTTAATCTCACAAATTCATGTATATTTTATGAATGACCTAGAAATAATTTAGCATTAATATTTCTACTGCATTTCACATCATAGCCTCTCGTAACTTTTTGGCCCTTACTGTACAATACACTACATACACTAATTTTATTCAGCAAGTACACATTAAATTGATCAAAAGTGACAGTAAAGACAATGTCATAATGAGTAGTTATTTATTTGGGCAACGATTAATCGCGATTAATCGCATCCAAAATAAAAGTTTGTTTACACGTAATATATGTGTGTGTAGCGTGTATAATTATTGTGTATATAAAAATTCACACACATGCATGTATATATTTAAGAAAAATATTGTATTAATATATAAAATATTTATATTTATATACAATATAAATTATGTATAAATATACAATATATACACATGCAAATATTTCTTAAATACATACATGCATATGTGTGTATATACAAAATAATTATACACGCTACACACACATATATTATGTGTAAACAAACTTTTATTTTGGATGCGATTAATCGTTGCCCAGCCCTAAATTTAACACATTACACAGGAGGCCAATCATGCGTATCACTATCATTAATGGTATAGAGCGGAGAGAATGGGTGGGCAAGGACAAACTACAGGAACTATTCTCTTAGATGTTCCCGGTGCGAAGCAAATGGAGCACACACCATTTTGTACCTTTGCTGAAGAGCTTTAACAAATAATGACATTGCCTAGAGGTAGAAGCCAGCATGTAGTGATTTACATTGAGTTACTGTGCTCTGCCAGCCAGGGATGTGAACACATTTATGAGACTGCGATGCTTGAAAAGTGAAAATGTTTGTTTCATTTTGTCACACATCTATTCTCTTTGTTCACAATAAAGTAATGAGACGTAGAGGTCCAGGTCTAGATTGTCTCAATCGCACAATAAAGAAACTGCGAGGGAAGGAAATAGTTCTTTTTCAGGATATCTGTCAGCAGAAGGATGTTTGCTAATGCTTCTAGCAGTGGAAATGTTCATTGATGAAGTGCGAAAAGACGTCACGAAGATAATTGTATGATTTTAATTCAAATCTGCTATTGGTGAAAGTATAAGAAAAACAAATTATACTTAAACGTAATAATACAACTTCCACTTGCACAGAAAATGAAATGAATGCACATGTAAAATAAGTTACGTCCTGTTCAGAATGTCTATTCAAAGTCTCTTTAACCCGCTGGCATTCATCACCTTAAGGGTCACAACTTGTGATCCTCAGTGATGAGAACAAACCAAATACAATTAATATAAAATCTTGTAAAGAAATGAATCTATGATATTTTGTTTCAATACTTATTCTTTAATATGTTGTATTTTGTGGGGATTTCACGGTACTAGACAATATTTACCCCTAAATTGTTCACTATATACACGCAGGGCTTTGTAATCCCTAGTTGCTTATACGAGTACTAGTTACTTTCTTTAATTTCCATTTGGGTGTATATTTAGACATTATCAAAGAATTATTGCAAATTTGTAGATTGTACCCCAGAAAATTGCATTTTCGTATTTCCAATTTGTTTACAATGGTAGTAATTTTTTACCACAAAATCAAAAGTGTGACTTTTTTAAGGCTATCTAAGTTCATGTCTAAACAAATAGGCAATTGGCTCTACGGCAACTATATTAGTGTAAAGGCTGGAATACTAGGGCTGGGTATCGTTAATTTTTTTTTCCGATATCGATATCCGATATCGAAACTTAAAGGATACTTTTTTCGACACCAATTTTATGAATCTTTTTTAACAAGATTACATCACATATCACTTTAAATAAAATGTTGGTTTTATTTTTTTAGTTTGTTGACTTTTTTTTTTTTTACAAACTCAAAGACTCGAAATTGAAATTTGGTACCGAATGACAAGAGATTTTCTGATACTCTATGGTATCGAGGCAATTCGGTCGGTGCCTAAAATGTATTGAACTCGATACCCAGCCCTATACACTACACAAATTTTGCCCAGACTTTTGCACCGATTTGCAGTATGGAAGATACATTTCACAGAAAATAGTGTAGTGTATAATGGATGTATTTCAATTTTTTTAGCTATAACCCCAGCTTTTCTATGATTCCATCCAGTCGGAGGATATCGAACTTCAATATTGTGAGCTGATTTAACACATATGATTTGCCTAACTGATTTAACGCCACTCATCTACAACTTTAAAGTACAACAACACACTAATAAAGTCCTTGGAGGTGGAAGAAGCTACTGCCGTACTTGAAACTTAAACATTACCGACTAACAGCTAATACTAGGGAAGCTGGGAACACAAACAAAAATGCAATCCAATTATACAGCACTCAGTACTGGGGTGAATGGAATAAGAAACTCCATTTCAAAGGCATCTGAGCATCACCCACACACAATCAAAGTGCTGCTTACACAGACTCTCTTGCTATTACAAGAACAACATCGACCGGTCGCCCACACAGGACCAGTGTCATGACAATAGTCATCAAGACCTATCACATTTGCATTCGTGCATTTGTAGTCATGTATAATCTCTCATGTCAAGCGGTTCCCCTCGCTGCTGTCTGGGATGTATCCGCCATGTGTTTTAATTACATCTCACTCAGGATTTGACCGAACAATAAAGAACAATTACTTTTCTTTGCCTCTTCTATTGAATCGTGCTGCAGGCTTTTGCAGAATAAGCAGCGTTCTGGGTGAATTGCACTGCTGGGCTCTTTTCAGGGAGTTTTTGTTAAAGCGTGTTTTTGGTGACCTCACAGGACGGGCAAAGTTCACCATGAATCCTCTTAGGAGTCCAGATGTTACCCTTGTTCAGTATTCTGCACAAGCTGCATATCAATTACATGAATGACTTAATGCTCACCAGGATATTTTAAGATGGTGGAAACTACATTAACCACTCCAAGGCCAATGGCCAAGGTAAAATTCATGAAAAAAATATGTGCTTTAATATGGCAATTTTGCTCTACTTAAGTAGTTCACCTAGATTTCAACCCTCTGAAAGAGCTCTCTGAAATGAGAGATAGATAGAGAGATAGAGAGATAGAGAGATAGATAGATAGATAGATAGATAGATAGATAGATAGATAGATAGATAGATAGATAGATAGATAGATAGATAGATAGATAGATAGATAGATAGATTAGATAGACACTTTTCATCTGACAATTTTGCTTCTCAAGTAAATTTATCTTGTTTTAAGTATATTTAGATATTCTACCGGACAACAAGACATAAACTGTGATCAAGAAAATAAGTTTTGTAGTGTATCAAGTGTTACTTTAAAACCAATGTCTCTGTCATTGACTGAGGATTCTATAAGGAAATTGGCATCAGAAATAGCAGACTATGTAACTCCTTTCTGAACTACTTTTTTTTTTTTTTTACCCTCATAGGCTACTTCATCCAGTACATAATGCCAAAATGTTCCTAAAATATCCACTTGAGCAGGATATCTTTGTATTTTTCACATGCTTAGCAATTTACAGCTGTCACCAAAAAAAACATTCTTCCATTCGAGACCTTTCAATTCTGTTTAGAACTGACACTTCAATGGGATTAAAACTAACAATTAAGACCAACAATTTTAAAACAAAGGCTTCAGGCTGTCCACATTTTGTCACAGTATGCTTCTCACACCAACAGCTCAAAGTTAAAAATGTAAATAAAATATATATTAATATCAATAAATATATATTCACATTCACAAGAGACGTTCATTTTTCTTAATTCAATCTAGGAACCTGTAGCAGTATTCCATTCTCCTTTTACTTTTATGTTCTCCTTTCTTCTCTCTTTTAATTTTATTGGATAGTTCAGTTTTAAAACAATATAATGCTGAGACTAAGCTTGATCCATTCTATAAAGATTACACCCATCTCAGAATAAAAACGTAATTGTATAAAAGGTGTTTCTTGGCATGTTTGCTAGAGTTACATACGGCAACGTTAGGTAACCTACTCTGTTCAAAATATCCAACATGTGATAAGGCGATCATGTTAATCCTTTTAAAGAGATCTAAGTAGCTAATCCTCCTAAAGCTGAAATCACCGGGAGAAAGATAATAAGTAAATAAATAAATAAATAAAATTGTAGAGAAAGAAAAGATTAACGGTCTAACATTAAAGTCCCCCTGTAGTCAATAATTGTATCGCTTCAAACTCATCTTTGATCACCAAAATTACATATTTAAAAGTTTTTTTTTTTCCTGTGAAAATAATTTCTTCATGCCTTAAAATAGCTTGTGCAACTCTGTACTCTTGCTTCATTTAGTATACACGGACCTATGAATATATGAATTACAGTCCCCGCCTCTACTGACTCACACAAACTCAGAATACCTGATCCACCCGCTCAACTTTACTGTAGTAAACGCAACACAATGGCAAGTGGAAAACTGTATTTCAATTCTGTATTTTTTTTGTATTAACTATATTTCTGTATTTTAATTCAGCATTGTAAATGCCTCATTCATTAATTCATTAATTCATTTTGAACCAGAAACTGATTCAGAAGAATAAAGAGCGAATTATACAGGCTCGTCTACAAGTTGATGTATCAGAATGGTAGCGTCTTTTATGTATTGCTCTCTACAACGTCGGACACATAACTAATAGGTATAATTAGATTTTGTCTTGACTACGTGATCAAACAGCTAATAATTTGTTGCTAAAGTTACACAAACCATGTTTCTGTTTGTCATCTCTGAGTCAGACAGCTACCTTCTAAAAATCAATATTCTTAGAAACGCTTTAAACAACTTAGAACGACAGTGGAAAAAGGTATGTAGTTCATTATAATATACATCATATACATAATTCACCTGATACATTGCTAAATCCCAATTTTCATATCAACAGAAAATTATAGAGGGATAACCTGGCTTCTCTTGAGACTTCCCTACTTCAGAGCATATTTAAAGGAACACCACTTTTTTAGGAAATAGGCTCATTTTCCAACTCCCCTAGAGTTAAACAGTTGAGTTTTACCGTTTTCGAATCCATTCAGCCGATCTCCGGGTCTGGCGGTAGCACTTTTAGCATAGCTTAGCATAGATCATTGAATCTGATTAGACCGTTAGCATCTCTCTCAAAAAAATTACCAAAGAGTTTCTATATTTTTCCTATTTAAAACTTGCCTCTTCTGTAGTTACATCGTGAACTAAGACCGACGGAAAATGAAAAGTTGCGATTTTCTAGGCCGATATGTCTAGGAACTATACTCTCATTCCTGCGTAACTGTTTAACTCTAGGGGAGTTGGAAAATGAGCCTATTTCCAAAAAGGAGTGTTCCTTTAATGATATTCTAAAGCCCGCACGTTGATGGTATAGGTTACAACATGTTTGTGACGTAGAGAACGGGCCATTTCAACCAGCGTTTTGAGATTGTCTTTGGTAAACTGCAGTTTTAAGGAAAAAAAATACTCCGCAATGGTGTTGACTGATGAATTTGCACATGGCATGCCTTACAGCATAATAAAAAAACACCACATAGGGAAATAAACAAAATTAACTTGATTTTCACCACAGGGGGTCTTTAAGAAACTAGATATATGAGGTAATTTCTTAGACAGAATCAAAGGGCTTACTTGGAGGTTTCACTTTCTATTTTGACTTTTCGTTTTATGTCTTTGCTTCAAGGCTTAAAGAAACTAGTCTAAAACGCCACCAACCCAACCTTGGCAAGACTTGTCACTTGAAAAGTCATTTTTACCCTCTGAGGCTTCTTATGAAGACACTATACAGGAACACCTCAACAGACAATCTTGTTCCCTGGCCTTGTGGGTAAAGGTCTCCATGAGAGAGTGGATATATCAGGCTCACCTCTCTGAAGTGTCAGCTGAAAGGCAAGTCTATGATTCAGGCCTCGTTATATTTTATGTGTACAGGGTATGTGACTTTTTCTCATCAGCTTACTGTCAGAAAGCTTAAGAAGGAGCCTAATTTATATGACATAGATCAAACCGTTCTTAATGCATCTGACAGCCATTTTGATGAGGTCTCGGCAATGTGAGACCAATAGGTTCTTGTAGAACAGCGCTGTTTAATTGACCCTCTCGCTCCATGTTTTATTCTGAGCTAATAGAGTAGCACTTATCACAGGTGTGATTTTTGAGGAAGACAAAGTGACAAGATCAGGCTTAGAGGTCAATTGAGGGACTTTGGGATGCTAACTGCCTAACACCTGCTCAATTAACATATGAACTGGAAGGAATACATTTTTCTGCCTCTGTGAGTAAGAGAAATACATTTATTTCTTTATTAAGGTTATTTCTTCTTATGTCAATAGTTAAGTGGTTAGGGAAGACACTTTAGAGCTAGTAAAGGAAAAGATCACTTAAACAGAATATTCTGACATCATTTACTCACCCCCGTGTCTTTTAAAAATGGTTCTTCTTTCACACAAAGATAAATTGTAAGAATGTTTACACTGCTCAATGGAAAAATGTGCCTCTGTCTACATTTTTAGCGAAACTCCGAAACACTTACCAAAACACAAAACCCACTGCAGTTTCCAGCTGAAATTAACACTAGTGGCAGTAAAACACCAATTTTTTTTTTTTTTTTTTTTTTTTTTTTACACAAATAAGAATTACAGAGGCATATTATCGACCTCACAACACTTTTATCATAGTGCAAGAATTTTAAACCAATACATTTGACATTCGGATTTGTTCGCAGGACACCAAAGACCTGGCAAACAAATCTGTGCATTTGAAGAGCTTGGCAAGTAACAAACCTTCTGTGTGTGAGTTCATCGTTTTGTGCATTGCATTGGGGTATGTGAATAATGGCAGAAAAAATAACCAGAATTCCAAGTGAATGATCAGAATAATGAAAATTGCATGCAAAAGGGCGTGAAAAGGTATGCTTATGTTATGTAAACATTATAAGTCCTTACTGGAAATAATCACATGTAGACGTAGTCATTCAAGTATGGTGTCATCTGAGATCACAGCAAGTTTTTCTAAGATGATATGATTTAAGATCCAATATAATACAGAAGAAAGGAACTCTTGAGCAAATTATGAAAGAATGTTCATTTCTGAGTGAATTATCCCTTTAGGAATCTCAGACGCTTAACACAGAATGGAGATTTTATCTTGGTATATTATTCATCTGTAATTTAATAGGTTTCCATTTGAACATTTTCCTCTAATGTAAAAGTAAAAGCCACAAAATGTCCCTTCCTTTGTGAAGATTTGAACAGAGCAATTAAATGAATGATTAACATATTAAAGAGATAAAAATAGCATTTTTAAAATGAAAAATGTGTTATCTACTATTACTCCATATTACATATTATATTACCTCATTTGCACCTGATGGTCATGATCTTAATCGATTAAAGAAATATGTATTTGTTTCTTAGTTATTGAGATCATGGCCATCGGGTACATATGAAGTAAACATGCAGGATAGGAGTGCGGGTGTGATGATCTTTAACCCCCAAGGTCCAAGAGCACATCAAAGTACTATGGATCCAAGCACACACACACAAGTCTTCATGCAACAGCAAGCTGTCCTTGGGTGATTAATCTATATGGGCGGAGAGGTGGGGGTAAACTGGCAGGTCAAGGCAAGGCCTTCAAGAGATATTACACTTGAGGATTCGCTCTTCCTCCCATGCAAATAAAGATTGAATGTGCTCACTGTCTGCTTTTTATCTTTTAAAACTTACCCTACCCAGAACGAGGTAACCCCTGTCTGAAGCTTTTAAAAATAAGTCAGTTATCCATTTAACATACAACCAGCACATGAGGTTTCACATTCATCTCTTGTTAGTCCTGTCACACCGATGTAACTGGAACAGACAGAGTGTAAAATCTCAGATTCTGTGTCTTGTAATTTCAACTTGTGAGATAAAGATCAGGACCAAGGTGAAGTCAATGTGGAGTGATTGAACCAGAGAATGTACCGCCTGGCCTGAATTCACAATCGCAAGAAATGTATGACCCCCCTCAGCATACACAGTGCTGGAAGAGGTGGATATTTCCCTATGACCTCCATTCGCCGTGTATGGTCCGCTTGCCCTCCTCTTTGACACTCTTTTACTATTTTTACAGTGCAGGCAAATTAAATCACATCTCAGTTAATATGTTTAAAAACCTTGTCAGCAGACAATCACATAACAATTGTCCAGACCATTCGCAAGATCCCAAGTAATACATCTTAGGTTAAGTTTCGTCTACAGCTAACTTAACATATATAAAAACATATATATAAACATATTTAAAATAATCAATTGCTGTATTAACAGTTAAACTGTCATTAACAAAATCTTCAAGCGCCATCTCAGGTCATACACTTGTTGTAGGGTAATGCAAAATAGCTTGCAGATATTTCACAATCAGTCATACAAATTCACATGCACATTTATGCAATTAGAAGACATTTTTAGAATGACTAAAATGTACATTCAAGCTATTTATTGACATAATTGCTAGTAAGCATTGCCACTGTTGTCTGTCCTACATTGTAGTCAGATAAGATGAGCTTCTTTGTCTTTACTCCCACTGGTCACTGCAACACTTCACTGCTTATTTGCATAAAGTTAAACTATGTTCAACTACTGCCGTATCGCCAGCGGTTGCTGTGATTCATGTCGCCTCAAATGGCCAACTCGTTAAAAATGATTGACTTCAGATTGCTTTATTAATCTAAATCACTGTTCCATGACATTTACAGCTCAGGTGACTGGCTCAAGAAGTCATGTGGCTCTATGACAAATATCGCAGATGGGTCATTTTTCAATTGGACCATCAACGGGAGGCAGATTTTGTAAAACTGCATCTTTAATTAATAAAATACATTACGATTCAAATTTGTTTAATATGCTATATTTGTTCAAACTCAAGGTTAAAAACTATTTGATTGTTTATTTATTTTAATAATATTATCGCGTCTATGCTTATAAGCACTGGTGCTTATGTCTTTGGTGTTAGTGTTTGAAGTAAAATTTGGTTCTGTTCTAAAATGAGCAGGAATATGCAACATACATAACACAATGTTGTTGCATGTGGAAGGTACATATTAAAAGAAGTGATGTGCACAGATAAATAATTTATTATTTTGACTTTAAGCTGAGATAGGAGATAGCATTTTAACATAAAAAAAATATACCAAAAAGCTTTCAAAATGTAAACTTAAACTTGGTGCTGATTGACTGTGGTTCACATCATAGGACAATTTTCCTTTCAGTGAGAACAGAAAGAAAACTTTGCACATGGTTACAACACACTGTAGATTTAAAAGACTGGAGAAGAGGGGGTTAAAGTGCACTAGCCCGGGAAAATAAGTGATGTGACAGAGAGGATATAATGGACTTCTAAATAGGACTCATTCACTCTCTTTGTGCCTATTTTCTCCAGCTCTATCTCTCCTCAATCACCCTAAGCCCACACTGCTCAGAGTTATCAGAGTAGGAGAACCATCTCCTAAAGCTGTAATGGATTAAATAACTGACAGAGGAATCACCATCAGTCCTCTCAACCAATCATGACCAACGTCGAATTCTGTGCGAGTCATTTGTTTCTCTTCTCCGTCATTCTTTCCTTTCTCCTCCTCATGTCAAGTGGAAGACCACTGGCTAATAACGCAGAAGACATCAGCTGTGAGAGAAGAAAATTCAATTTGTGGATCTCCCACATACCCATAGCATGGAAACTTTCACAAGCTCTTATTTGTTAAATCTGCCAGAATACCGTGCTGTGACACTGCATTACCATTCAAGCAATGATCAAGAAGGGACAGTGAGTAATGGTACAAAGAGAGCTGGCAGCATCTGTACTACTGACACGACAGCGGTTTCGGCTCACTGTGTTCCTGTAACCCACCGGAAGGTAACTGGCCTCTGTGTAGTGTTGTGCCAATGGCTGGTATTGAGATTTGGAATTTAGCTCCGTTCCAAACGCTAGTGGGCTGCCTACCTAGAAAGCATTTTAAGGCATCATAGTAAGCACGCTCCTGACATGAAGGCTCTTCCAAAAGCCAGCAAAGATCACTACTATCTTCGCAGATACACTATAAAGATAATTAAACCAAGGCTCATTGGAAAAAACGTGCCTGTTGCGACATTTGCGGCAAAATTATATTACGGTGCTTCGTGTATGTTTCACAGCACTTTCAAAGTGAAATGTCCAGAAAAAGACAAAACAGATGAACGTGAATCTGACAAGGTTTTAATACGTTGCACAGATCATGGCAGTTCAGAAATTAAATGTATGGCGAGTGGTACTAAAAAAAGAATGTTCTATCACGTTTGAAACTGATAGTGTTAACAAAAGCAAATGTGCGATTAAAAAACATAAGTTGAAGCAATAATGACATTTAAGCTTGTTTCTACCCCTGAATGTTCCACATCGCAAATGCAATGCTGTACCAGAGCTAGCGAGGACGTTTATTACTTCAAAAAAGCCATACATATGGAGCGGATTATGTGATGCAAATGTCATAATCTATAGTGTTTTGAGGTCATAACATAGTATTGTGCAAGAAACCATGCTAAAATACGTCTTAATTAATCGATAATCCACCTCTGTAACCAAAACTGATGTGAAAATAAATACCAATTGGGTCCCACTTTATATTAAGTGGCTTTAAGTACTATGTACTTACATTGTTTTCATGTTGTATTGTAAAATACTTTTGCTGCTATTGAGATGTGATACTGGTAAGGTTAGGGACAGGTGTGGTGGTATGGGTCGATTTAAGGGTAGGTTAAGGTGTAAGGGAAGGGTCAACTGTATAATTACAAATGCAATTACATAGATTAATTACAGCTGTATTTACATGATGGTATTTTTAAAATATAAGTACTATGTAAAAACATGTATGTACACAATAAGTCCATTGTATCAAATAATTAATTTCAATGTAAATACATAGCACTTAAAGCCACTTAATATAAAGTGGGACCAAAAATGGTTGGTGTTTTACTGCTACTTATTTCAGCTGGAAACTGCAGTGAATTGTATGCATAGGTAAACGTTTATAGCAGCTTCTGTTGAGTAATTTCTGCCCTTAATATTTCACATTGCCTCACCTCACTCACTCATTTCATTTGCTCCGGATGAAAATTGCTGCCGTTACAGCTTGAATTTTGATGTGGGATTGGACATATTGCGCATAATTTGACTCAATACCACAGATTTTGTGTTCACACCCAAAGTGTGCACACACAAAGCCGTTTACATTTAAAAGAATGTAAACAGTTGAGAAAGAAAACACATTTGTAAAAGTATAATGGATTCATGTGTCAGGTCTTAAAGCGACAGCAGCCGAATATACCACTAGCCACAGTGAGCAGAAAAGTTAATGTCATGCCCTGCTACAAACCCTACCAAACAGTCTACTTACATTTTAATGAGAGTTAGTTGACATGTAGTTGTAAAGTTACTTATAGTTAGCAGAACGTCTAAAGTGAACAATAGCAATAAAGTGTAACCAAACTATTTGTGTGCATATGTGAATGTGCAGGAAGTACTCAGAAAGGCGCACTAGGTTTTTCAACAGAGCCTCATTTGTCTAAGGCGAGGAGTGTATAACACAAAACCCTTTGACTTTTTCAACTAATGATTATCTAGGCCTAGTTGTATAAAATATGTAATAAACTCTGACCTGCACTGCTTCATGCATATGTAGTAGGAAAGGCTGTGAGATATCTGACCCTATATTTCTGACTGAATGAGCAAGAAATAATGTACAGTCAGCCAGTCATTATTCCCAAATAAACCCAGGGTGATCAGGACCTTGACACAAAGCGGAATCATGAATCAACCAGAAAAAGTTTGTTGTGCGGTAATGACCACATGTATTAGATGCCTACCAAATACACAAATTCATTAAACATTGATTTGAGTTGACTACATGTTGATACAAGAGACTAGCACAGCTATGTACAACCCAAGCTTATTGGAAAAAGGTGCCTGTGGCGACATATCTGCAAAATACTTATGCCAAATTAAAATGCACATCTCGTGATACTTTTGAAGTGAAATGTCCAGTGAGTAAACACAGGTTCAGTTTTATCAGAAACAGATGACCTATGATAATGTTTTACTGCGTTGGTTGTTGTACATATTCGAGCAGTTCAGAAATTAAATGTCTGGTGAGGTACACTAAAAGGTTAATGCTTTATCATGTTGCCCTGCAAAAAAAAAAAAAAAGTACCACCTACGCTAAACTTAAATGATAGTGTTAAAAGCAAACAGAAGATAAAAATGCAACTATGCCATTTTATCTGGTTTCAAGTCCTAGAGCTCTTTTCTCTTGACTCGTGTTTCATGGAATCGATCGCTCCACATCGCAAGTACGATGCTGTATTATAGTTACCGAGCAACTTTACTATGTCAGAAAAAACAAACCGTATGGATAATACAAACATAAAAATGTATTAAAAGTGTTTTGAGGTCATATCATTTTGTGCAAGAAACCGTGCACATCTTTATTTACCGATAAGGAAAGGAATATATTTATTTTTGTACATTTTCATGTACATTTTTACAAAATGTAGATAGAGACATGTATATATGTAATTGTATATTTTAGTGGTCATTTCACAAAAATATTCGACATTCAATTATGCAACTGACCAATTAGAATCAAGTATTTCAGAGATCAGTGTATGTGTTCGCTTAACCATTAGCATACATAGATGCTAAAACTATACAAGTATAACACCTACAGAGCTCTACACATAATGGAACAGAAGGGTATATTTGCATGCGACAATTTTTAATTAGCCATCCAAAAGGACAATGACCTACATGCATAAAGCCCAGGAACCAACTGCAGTAATTTACTGTAATTTACTGCATTGCTTAGCTGAGTTACCCAGCTCATCTGTGAATTAAAAATGTTAACATTGCAATTATGCAGATGCCATTGTGAGCACAGTTGCCACGAATTACATGCATGACTTCAGGAAACTTGCAAGCGGAGAAAACAAAAGTCACGCAAACAATCAACTACCAAAAAATAAACAAACAACCCCTCCTAAACTAATCCCAGACTGCACCTGATGCACCTCCCCGCTGAGTTAGAGTGCCAGTGTGTGCCAGCCCCGGTTTGGGCAGCGGTGCGTACACAAAGACAAAAAGTCGAAACAGCCGAACCCACCCCTCTTTGTCAGCTGTTGACCCCATTAGCAGTTTGGGGTCTGTGTAAATTATGCAGGAGCTTAAATTCATTTTTAAATTTTAATTGTGGGCTGTCTGGAGACATGCATTAAGGGAATCCTCCTAAGTGATTCTCAGCATCCTAGGCTACATTTAACTGCTCATTACGGTGGATGTGAGAGAGCGAGAGATGGATGGGAGGGGCCGTCACTTACTCCCTCGAGAGCCTTTGCGTGGAGCTCTCTGACAACCGCTGGCCCCTCTGAGGATAGCGTAAGGAGACCCACTTTAGCCTCTGCGTCTGCAGCTCTAGGGGCTGAAATTATCTAGGCGAACATTGAGAGCCCCACGTTGCAATCATCAGCAATTAACCCACATTTAGCTACCATGAAATCATCCAATGTCAAAATGATGTTTGTCAGTTAGATGGGTTTCATGAGAAAATTTTCTAAGAACATGGAAAGAAGCACAGATGAAGCACAGATTTTATTTTATTTTTTGCTTAGTATTCTATTAAAAAAATTATTAAATCTTTATAGATATACATACATAAGCAATATGACTTAAGATATCAACGTCCTGTTTTCTGTTGGAGGAAAAAAGCATCACAAATAAGCACGTTTGTGCTTAAAACAAGAAAAAATAAATCTGTCAGTGGGGCAAGAAAAATTAATTAGGGAAAACATTATTTTTCTTACCCCAGTAACTCCTTGTTTTAATCATAAATTCACTTCATTTTGATAATTCTTTTAGCGCAAACCCTCTTTTGGCGTTAAAAAACTACTGTCAGGATTTACTAAAGAAATGCAGTGAAAAATCTGTGGTGAAAAGGCATGGACACAGTTTTGCGGCTGACTTTATTGCATATGCATTCGTAGGAGTTTCCTTTTCAGACGCAAAATTTATGGGAGGAGAGTATTTGAATGAATCACGCAAGGTGATTTAATAGATTGCGTTGGTCATCATGGAAATGATCTGACTGTGTCTGTGTTCTTTAATCTTTAATTTGAGTGTCATCAGTTGATCACACGCAGAACTTTCCCCTCCCATCTGTGCTGGTTTGGAATTGCGCTCTCACGCTAATTTGCCCTGTTTAGTAAATCTGCCCATTAATATCTTGTTATTTTGCTTCTCGGGAAAATATATGTAGATTTAAGAATGATTAGATATTTGTAGTAGCGAGAGAAAAAAAAACAGCTATAATTTTAAATCAAATTTGTATTGATTTTGAGGTCAAATATGACTTAATAATAAATCAAATAAATAAATAAATAATCAATAAATCAAAAAAAGTTTGCCAAAAAAAATGCCTGCAAAAAAAAAAAAAAAAAAAAAAAAAAAAGAGAACGCAAAAAAAAGATCAGTTGTTTCCCACGCCTGTCAAAAGAAAAGCTTTGCGCATGCTTTTCCCTTTTTCCACCAGTGTTGATCAGTGTCCCTTTTGTCACTTTAATCAGCTTTGGCTGTATGCGTGTTTACATTCAACACACTGATTTCTGCCAAGACCGTCATTACGCATTATCTTTTCGTTTCATAAATATACATGTAAATGACCTCTAATCTACTGATGTATAAACAGAGCACACCAATAACAAGGACTAAGATGTCCAAGGAATTATGCAAATTCAAGGGTCCGGACCAGGGGGCTTGTTTGCCCTCAAAGCAGCCCACATTAAACAGCTCATCTGGCAGAATTAGGCGTTCCCAGCCAAAGTAGGCTTAATCCTTCATTAGTTTAGCTATGCATGAATAGGTACGCTATCACTGGTGCCAACAGCACTGACTGTACCGCAGACACTGAGTGACACAGAAAACTTTATTGGTCGATTTACATTTGGACGATAACGTCTGTTATTACACAAGAAAATGTTCATATCATCAAATGTGGCTCACTACAACGACACAGCTAATTACCACTACCCAAGGTCAAGATTAAATATTATTGGGCATAAAGATGAATAAAAGCTTGGTCATTATTCTTACAATAAAGGGCCACGTCAGAACAAATTCAACTCTTTCATTTGAAAGGAGACATTTTGAGATGAGCTAATCGTAAAAGTAATGAGAAAAGTAAAAGTCTATAAAGGTCTAAGGGTCATTGGAGTCATTAGAAGAGCTGTATTATACTGCATGGCATTGAATTCACAAGCAGCTCTTTACAAATATCTCAAGTGGGACATAGCGTGCACATCTGTGCTCTTAAAAATACAGGTTCCAGTTATAGGGCCAAAATTAGGGTTACACTTTATTTTAAGGTGACATAGTTACATTGTACTTACTCAAATAGGTACTGAAAAAATATGAATTAACTAGACCTACATGTACTTACAATAGAATTATGGTCAGGGTTAGTTACTTGTAATTATGCACAATTTGATCATTCTTTTTTTCTTTCTGGTACGGAATTAATACTTTCGGAATTAATACTTTTAAATCTTAAAAAGAACAAATAATGCTGTTCTTTTTAACTTTTTGTTCATTAAAGAATCCTGAAAACAAAAGTTTTCCACAGAAATATTAAGCATCACAAATGCATTTCAACATTGTTAAATAATAAGAATTGATTTTTGAGCAGCAATATTATTGATTCAGCATATTAGAATGATTTGTGAAGGATCATGTGACACTGAAGAGTGGAGTAATGATGCAAAAAAAATCACAGGAATACATTTTCATTTAAAAATATGTTAAAATAGAAAACAATTATTTTGAATCGTAATAATATTTCAAATTTTTTTACTTGCAGCCTTGGTGAGCAAAGAGACTTCAAAAACATTTTACCCACCCACTTCTAAACTTTATATCAAAAAATAAAAATTCGGTAACCATTTACCTTTATGTTGTCCAAAAAAAAAAACTTTTTAAACTTTATTCATGTTTTTTCAAGGAAGAAATGACAACAAGTAGCTTGTCCATGTTGTCCACAGATGAATTTGAGGCAAAAATACTGAAAAGGTTGATAGGACACAATCAAAATATATGAGTGTGTTTTGCTCGTCTTAAAAGTCTATTTATTTTGCTGTTATAACAATTACGTGATTATTTACATTTTATTATTTGCATTAGCAAAGTACTAGTCTTTTAGATAACTCAAAATACTGACTTGAAGAACCAATAAGGTAAGACTTACGCCCTATACATTGTACAATTTTAGGCTCTCCCAGATTAAAGATGACCAATCGTGGCGATTTCTATGGTCATCGTACAGTCTACATACATGTTGTACCCAAGTTTTTTAGATCCATGTCGTACAGTGTAATTTGTAATGATCTTGTAGGATTGCCGAAATCGCACAGTCTGCAGCAGGCATTAGACTATACACTACAATCACTATACAGTGAAAATGGTTCTTGATAAGAACAGGTGCTGCAAAGAACCTGTATTTATAAGTGTGTAGGTGCAAAATGTAGGTGCAAAACATCAATTACACACACTAAAAAGCTATTAAAGGCCTTCATCCATGAGGACAGACAATGTTGTTTGCTAGAATACACCTTTCCGAGAAAAAAAAAAAAACTGCCTTTTCCTTTTGTTCGTTTTTTTGTTTTTAAAACACTAGTCCGGCTGCAGAAAGAAAGGGAGAACAAACCCGGCATTCTAATGGAATAGAAAACAAAAACAAAATGTGTGGCAGACAGACAGAGGAGAGGTCAGACAGAGATGTTCCAACTGAATGCAGAATACATGTTACCCAGAAAGTACAAAGACACCAAACAACGAAACACAACAGGATGCTGAAGGGAAAGAAAGAAAATCTCTATAATCACCAAAACAAACAGATGCTCCTTGACATGTGCGGTAATAAACCAAACAAAATGGCGACTTCCCCCTGTACATTTACTGATATGTGTCTGTTGCGGTAAAATAGAGGGGGTTAGGAACATTAAGTTAATATGCAGTATGTTGAGCATGGACTATTAGGGTCTTCCAGCAGGAGAACAGAACCTCAGCACAGCAGGCTGTTATGGCTGCGAATCAATTCCTTCTTTCCTGATTAACACAGGTGTTTAGAGCACATAACAGGTGGCAGCGTTTATGAACATGAGAGACAATCAAGCCTGGGAGGATAAAACCAAATGGCTGTTCATGCTCCACAACATTGAACTCAACAGACTACATGAAGTGTGCATAGATCGCAAGCATGCTTGAGCCAGCCTGGCTCTTTCAGGACCCAATTTGTGCGTTCTTGTTGGGGAAACGTTTCCATTGGGGGAAAAGTCAATAGAATAATCAAGCTCTGAATAATGTTTCCCAACCACCGAGAAGGGATTACTTGGAGAAGTTGTCTCATCAAGGGACTACTACTACTGTATGTTCACATTTGGTGCAGGCTGGTGTTTGCTGAGAATTTAGTTGACTGGATCTACTGAATACAGTATAGCAAACTCAGGCTCAGTGGAAAAACATGCCTGTGACATTTCTGTAAAATTATATTATGTTGCTTCTTAAACATTTCAAATTGTTCAAAGTGAAATGTTCAGAGGAACGTCAATCTGGCAAGGTAGTTCGTAAATAAAAGGTTAAAGTGCCCTGAAACGCGCAGCATTATTCAATGTTTTGACGTAATTTCGACTGAAACAGGAAGACAGGGCGGGGCATATCGATCAGCACCTCCCCTTTTTGTTAAATAGTGTTACGTGCCACATGCACAAACATAGAGAGCAACACCGGTAAAAAAGGTGACGCCCGGAGTTCCGTCTCCTGCTCCCGAAAAGACTCCACAAGGCAACGAAATGGTAAAAGATGGTAAAACAATATTTATTTTACATAGGGGTAAGATTTACTTGACTCATTAAAGTAGAAAAGAAACAAGAAAAACTTGAGTAGTGAGCTAGGTCGTTCAGTCGGCCAAAACAACAAACACTTACCTCCCTGCTGACCTTTAAACAAGAGAAAAAGCATAAAAGGAAAAGGGCCTCCGACCTCTCAGTTGGTCTTTAGGAAAAGGTTGAAAACTAAGCTAATACAGTTACCGGCCTATACCGCTATTGGTTCAGGGTGCTCACAAGCGACTTACTCTGAATAAGAAGCACAATTCGGCCAACTGGCATGAACACATTCAGCGTTGGACGTAAAGTTTGAACACACACTTTGGCACTCGAGGAAGCAGGAGGGGGAACTCGACGAACAAGCCTTCCTCACAGCTTATATGCACGCTTTTAATAAAGTCACTTAAGGCCCCGCCCACTAAACCAGCGGCACCTGTTACACTCAAATGAGCGTGAAACGGGCAGGGAGAGAGAAAGAAAACACATACGCACACACACTTGCTCTGAACAAGATCAATAAAACAGTATTTACATTCTGACACGTAACAATAGCCAATAGCGTTTAGTTTATATTACAGCTCGGCCAGAGCCGTTGAGCTCAGTAAAGCTGCAGTTTCCTCCTAATCTCTAACCGTTTCTCCTCCTTATCGCTTTAAAATACAGCAGTCTTTTCAGAATTCAAATGGGCCCAATAAGTTTTGTGGTCTGCGCTGGCTCATATGATCCATTCTGTGCTATCGTGAGTTCTGGGTGGTTGCTTACTGGCTCAAGCCAAAACAGCCCACCTCCAAGTTTATATGACATTCTGGTCTCTAAATATGGCTAGGGTTCTTACTATAAAGCAAGTCTATGGAATATTTTGTCACTTGTTTTTTTTCTTTTGATTCCTACTTAGTTATCTGACACTAAAACACATAAATTGGAGGGACCAAGAAAACCGAGAAGCAGAAAAACAGCAGCGAGACATTGATGTTGCTAGTGTTTTTGGCCATGTAAACTCATTCTAATTGGTTCTGTATGTATATATAGCACCTGTTCGGTTGGCATTCTTGAAACACAGAGGAAGGGGAATAACAGCAGGCGTTTGTCTACACTGACAGTGAAAAGACTGAGGAGATTAAGGGTTGATGTGTGGGAGGAAGCTCTTCTTGTGCTGGCTGGGGCCACTTCAGGTACCGCTAATGAACTCTGCCAACCACACTCGGCAGCAGTAACTTAAGGGCTTTTAGTTTCCAAGGTGAACGCGTAGGCATGCAAGTCTGCCATCACATGCAAAGACCTTCCAACTTTCTCAAGTGTTTCATTATGACATTGAGCCGTGACAGAGTTTGAGACTCTTCAAGGGATTGTTTTCAAAACAGCACCCGTTACATTAAACACGACAGTTCTGACTGAGAGCTTAGTGATTACATATGTAGCACATATAAGATACAATAAAGCTCAATTTCATCTTAACTAATGCACCATTTGGAACAAAATTAGGAATTGCCTTTTAAGTTTGAGTTCAAATCGAATTGAAGCATTGAAGGATGCACTCTGCCCCCCGGCTGCTTTTGTGGTTGCCAAGTAATTTAACCCTTTAAGCGCCAAAGTCGCAAAATTGCTGTAGATCCTAATATGATGTAATATCTAATTTGTATTCCTTAACACTAGATGGCAGACATGTAATACTTCGATTCAAGATCAAAATGACGTCATGTTCCTATTCAAAGTGTTGGAGGAAACAGCAGAGCAAGTGAGCGATCGTGTCATTGATGCGGAAGCAGTTCAGTTCAGAGCGCCTGCGTAAATTGTGAGAGAAAATCGTCAAATGGCTAAAAAAAACTTGTACCGTGAGGATGTTGCAAATGTTATTCGCCGATTCTGACTCTGAAGGGGAATATTTGCCTTTTGTAAATGACGATCGGCCGTCTAATGATCGCGCTTCTCCCGGTACATCTTTGACGCGCAATGGTTCCAACATCAATTTAATATCTACTATTTCCTGAATATTACTGATGAACTTATCAAAAAGTACACTACTGTTCACATGCGTTTTACTACTATATAGTATAGTAATAACTTAGTACTTTCTCCTGTTATTGTTGGTTTCCTCTTTTCTCATTATTTGGAATGAGGATAATTATTATTATTATTTTTTAATAAAACATGCAAATAAGTTCAAACATCAGTTCAATATCGACTATTTCCTGAATATTATGAAATTCAAGAGGGCCGTCCCCTGATGACGTCATAATATGCACATTAGATGAGTATATTTACACCCCACATAAACTTTCAGTCATCTCCAACATTTTTCTAATTTACAGTAGATCTCTATCTTTAAGCCCTTTCAAGCCACAAGCTTTTGACATTTTGATGTCAAAATCCAGCATTTTTTTTAAACAAAACTTGGCGGCAAAAGAGTTAACAATCCCTAAGCATCTTAGAGAACATGTAAAGTGAAGGAAACTATATGATATGATTTACATATCCCAGCAGTTGAGTCTACATTGTGAGCAGGTGTTCTACTGCACATAAACATGCATGAATTGATGTGCAAAAAAGAAAAATTGCTTTTTTTTTTCTTTTTTTTTTCTCCTTTTCATAAAGCACAGGCATTATGGCGTGTTGTTGCTCCATAAGGAATGGAGGATGCAGTTGGCTGGTGCTATTATGTCTAAGTGTGCAGGTCTGCATGAATACAGTCATGCACAACTCCTGCTCCTTAAAACAGTTTGTCAACAGATTAATCACATTAAGGTACATTTCTACATTTCAATGCTTTTAATAATGTGATAATGTTGTGTGGAAACTCTCTTCCTCTCTGTCAGTGTTATTATTGAAACATTTTTTCTTGTTGGTACCTGTGAAAAGTAGCGCCTGCAGGCATGAGATGTTGTAAACCCTGAATATGACGCTGGTTTTCACACTGGGTTTTATGACACTGTGATGCGTGTACCTCTGGGTGTAGTCTTGCGGGTGTGTGCTAGACTCTAAGTGTCTTTGTGGATGTGCGTCATGTGTTTTTGTGTATGTTGGCAGGAGTTGTGTCTCACTTCTCAACTTTTTCAGAGACAGCAATCCTGTTAAGAGTCTCAGTGGCCTAGCACTGCCACAGAACTACAGTTTCAGAATGATGGCTTGCTGTGAAACATAGCTATGCAAAATCAATGACCACAATGGCAGGCCCAGCTGAGTTCTCCTCTCTGTTACTTTTTGTTGCATGAAAGACCTAATGTGTACAACCTCAAATAAACAAGACTAAACTAAACTAAGAGCTAATGTGCAACCTGAAATAAACTGAAAAAAATAAAATGAAATAAACACAAGTAAGAGCTAATGTGTGCAACCTGAAATAAACAGACTAAAATAAAATGAAATAAACACAAGTAAGAGCTAATGTGTGCAATCTGAAATAAACTGACCAAAATACAATAAAGTAAGAGCTAATGTGTGCTAATGTTAACAAATGAGACATTACTGTAAAGTGTTAACATAAAATCAAATAATAAAAAATACACTAAAAGTAAGAGCTAATGTGTGCAACCTAAAATAAACAGACAAAAATAAAATAAAATAAAACAAAACAATTGTAGTGACTATTTTGACAGAATAAACTACTCAAGTGTCAGCATGAAATGCCATTTACAACTCATTTTGCTTCCAGTTATAACAATATATTCAACATTCTTGCTTTGTATCGGTTTTGCATAAAAAAAAAAAAAAAGTACAGGAAGATTTTCTAAAATCCTTTGCTTAACTTCATTTTGTGCCTATTATGCAGTTTGGTTTGATAGTTGAATGGCACATCACATTTCTATTCTGTTCTCTCTTCCCATCCTTTTTCTATCAGCACCTGCACATTCAGGGTATCTCTGTTAAAAGCAAGTGTTGTGCCTCAGAAGAAACACGTTTTAGTCATAAGAAAGAATGATTTTTGATGCCCATGTTTTCTTGATAAGCTGATCAGGCTTATATATTTGTGATTGTCCAACTTTGCCAGCACAACTCTGCATTTCCAAAAGTTGAATTGTCAGTTAATGACAATAGAAGCAGCTGCGATGACAGAAGCATTTGTGATCAGTAGATTAAAGGATAGTTTGGTAGCTTAGGCTTCAATGCGTGATTGACTCATAGGCTTATGTGAAATATGATTTTTTACTAAAGCAAGGGAAGTCACATCAAGGCAACCATTTTAAACAGGTGCTTTAGCTGAAAACCTGGATGAATTTACAAAGAATACAGCTGTTGTACAAAAAAATTATGAATTAAGCACAACAACGTACATAAACTTTAATTGATCCTTTTTGTTTGGGCTTCCGTTGCAAAGATGCAGTTTTCAAGCTGCTCCATGTTGTTTCTTGTTTATGGTTTTTAAGAAAGGCACATCAATTTTAAATGGGTACATTTCTGAAAATCGTTAAGAATGCAGCTGTTATAAACAAAACAACAACAAACACTTAAGCACAAAAATTAACATGAACTTTGACTTTTTGTTTTGGCTTCTGTGGCAAAGATGCTGTTATCAAGCTGCATGTTGTTTCTTGTTTTATTTGTTTGTTTTTTAAGAAGAAAAAATTATAATAATAATTTTAGTGTGCCATTAGTATGACATTGATAAATCTTAGCATTCATGCCATAATGCATTCCTATTTGACTGCATATTTAGATAACACTTTACAATCAGGTCAGCATTAGTTAAATCAATAGCTAGGTTAATGTTGATTTATAACTACACTAACACCTTTAACATTTTAAAATACATTAACATTGAAAATATGACCTATTATGCACTTTTACAAAGTATTGATTTTGTTTTGGGGGTCTAATAGAATAGGTTTTCATGCTTGAATTGTTGAATGTTCAAAACACATTATTTTTCACATATTAGGCATTGTTGCAGCACCTCTCTTCCCAGCCTGTCATTAACGCACCATTTAGTGTTTATTATACATATATATATATATATATATATATATATACACAGTATATTTGGGGTGTAACGATATTCGAACCGAACCGAACAGAAAAACCGCGATACAGAACCCACGGTTTATATTGCGATACTCTCATGGCGTACCGAACACGTATTTATTATCTAAAAAATAAATAGCATCTGAATTTAGGCTAAAAGTCTAGGCTCTGTTGTTAACCTTTAATGTTATAGTAATGTGCGGGCTCTCTATATAGTTTACAGCATTAGCAGATTTTTTTTTAATCCTTGCAAAACTTTTAATTGTAATTGAATTAATTTCAAAGCAAAGACATTTTTTTCATTAAACCACTGTTTAAAAAATAAAATAAAAAAAATAAAAATTGGCTTTCTAAATCCCGCCCACCAAACCGAACTGAACCAAATCGAGACGTCAAAACCATGGGAAGAACCGAACCGTCAGTTTTGTGTATCATTACACCCCTAATATATATATATATATATATATATATATATTGGTGCGTATGGTCGGTTGTTGCAGTAGGTAGTATGCCATACGGAACTGTTGTCACTGAACCTGCTTTAATGACGACAGTGGGGCTTTGACAGCCTTAGTCAAACGGGTTGGCACGCATGGTCGCGTTGCGGTGAGATTGTGGCTTTAGAGATTGTGGTTAGGAGATTGTGGTTAGGTCACATCAAGGGTTTATGCCACTGAACTACGAGGAAGGAGCCACCTCAGCAGCAGGAGGGATCTCAAGCTCAATAGAAAGAAAGAAACGCTGATGTACAGGTAAGTGAGCTGGGCTGAGTTGAGTGGGGGACGGAGGGGGGTGACTCTGGGACGCCAGAATCACTGTCGAGCCCTCTTAAGGGTGTCGTGGGCTAGTCGACGAAACACTGAGGACGAAAGGTGCCCACTTGAAGACCCCAGAGATGTCCCCTACTCAGCTCAATCCAGACGGTTGCCGTGCTGATCCGCTGGGGAGACCGCACTGTGGTTGATCCCTGGAGCCAGCATCACAGCCGTTGTGTGTGTGCTGACGCGCCTGGAAATACTCTTCAGCCATTAACACCAGACAGAAGGATATTCACATCACCATATGGAAGGAAGCGTAAATGGATGGAGACGCATAGGTTACTGTAAAGCTACATCTTAGTTGGTGCTTATCTTAGCAGAAGTTAAATCCAACTTAAATTAAAACATCTACTCTTGTGTAATGGAAATCATTATATATATATATATATACACACACACACATACACATTTAACCTTATTGTAAGGTCTCACCTAAATTTAATGCATTAAGCTTATGTGGCCTGTGCTGGCCAAATGAGTCGCAATGAGCGAATTAAAACCAATGAGTTAAGTTATTTTCATATTCTCTATTAAAAATGTGTTGGAATCAGACAAAAATAAATAAATAATGAGCTACACCTGTTTGAAGTCGATAAAGTGTTTGAGTCAGCAAAGTCAATTTTGAGAAAAATCGAGTTCAAATTTTCTGAAGGTTCCAAAACGAAATCAAGCAATCATACCTTAAAATGCCTGGTTCTAACCCTGGTAATACCACCAAATTTGGCACACACCAAAGACATACTGTACCGAAAGGATCTAATATAATGTTACCCATCAGATGTCTTTCCCCAACAGTTAACCAAACATCCATTTAAAACATAACAGATAATGTTTGCGTGAAAACTCGCCAAGACTGATATTTTGAAATACTGTAATCCTGTGTATATATGTTTCAATTATCGGGGTGTAATCTGTAGATATTAGCGAGTGAGATTGTTTTGTTTTGAGAAATGCTGTGTTTTACAACGATGCCAAAGTTGTTCTGAGTGAAGCGCCAATTGTCGAGAAGCGAGCAAAGAAGAACTGCATTTTTCATGGACAGAGGAAAGGTACTCCTATCAGAAAACTTACAAATAAGGATATTTTTAGATGTTAAATTGCTATTTGGAGCATTGGGATTGCTCGACGGGGGCTTTAATGAACTCATTTTTAGTGAAAACCTCAAATTCAACCAAAAAAATTTTTTTTCACTTGTTTTGCCTTTAGCTCATGCGCATTCCAACTCATTTTGCCAGCAGGGTCACATATTTACTACACCCATAAGATTGTGTGAAAATATTCCTGACCAACTACAAAAATGCTTCACTTTTTGTCATTAATTCCAATGTAACCAAGCAGAGGATTTTCCTTAAAAAATGATCGACAAATTAAGTGCATCAGCACACACTTACGACTAATCGTCGTGCCTCCTCTTTGTACAAACCACAGCTACAAAACACATATCCTAAAAAACATATCCTAAAGATAAATGCAGCACTAACTACTGTAACAATCAAACACACAAAACAAAAGGTTAAGAAAAAGAAAAAGAAATGCACCAACCCAAAGTGAAAGAGTGGATGATTTAACCAGCAGATACAAACTAAGCTCATGTTATGGAACAAGACGTCATGACTGGAAATCCTTTATGGCGCGGCAATATGTTGTGCTACCTTAATTGATGCAGAGCAATGCAGATGTCATGCTTTTACTTTATTCATATGCAAAGAGGATCCTTTCTTATCACAACCTTTAACTGAGCTGACAGAGTACTAATTCTTAGATGAGCATAAATTCAGTTGCATGGCAACCTGCAGTTATGTCTGCCAACCGGAAAAATAGCAAACGTATCTTCCATTTCAGATTTCTATTAAAATCATACACTAAAAGAATGCATGCAAGAAGTGACCTAACCTCAGATGAACACTCGGGTTCTGATTCCAAAATTCTTTCTTGTGCAATTAAGGCAATACCACATTGGACCATTAATGCACAGCCAGACAAAGAGATTAGGATACACATGGATGAAGGCCAACGGAGCCTTTTTCTGTCGGGTGGCACGGGTCAGGAATGGTGCAAGAGCCTCTTTATGATCCTGGCTACCTGCCCGGTGAGGTTAAAACTGTTGATGTCCAGATGATTGAGCTGCCATCCACTCTTCATAATAATGGAAACTACATCACAGAAGTGGTTTATGCATGAAAGCACAATGGTATTAACATGTGTTTTCGAACATGTTACTATGGTAACACAGTGTTATCTTTAGTACCTTGGTCTAATTGGCATGGCATACAGTATTCATTTGGTAATCAATTAGTACTATAAGGGGCAAACGGGGCTAGTTGTCACACGCCAACATTTTCACACTGAGCTGTTTGAGTCAAAAGACCAATTACACAAATTATGTGGAAAGGTAAATATCAAGGTGCGGCTAGTAATTTTAAATGTTATAACTGTATATTGTTTATTCATTTATTTCACACTACCAGTGAAAAGTATGTAATAATTATTTGTTTTTAATGATTTTTGATAGAAGTCTCTTATGCTCAACAGTAAAACAGCACTATTGTAAAATAACATTACAATTTAAAACAGCGGTTTTCTATTATATAGCTATTAAAAATGAATTAATACTTTTATTCAGCAAGGATGCACTCAATTGATCAAAAGTGACGGTTAAGTCATTTACTGTATAATGTTACAGAATATTTCTATTTTAAATAAATGCTGTTCTTTTGAACTTTCTATTCAGCAAAGAATCTTGAAAAAATAATAATTGAGAATAAATGAGACCCAAATCAGCATATTACAGTGATTTCTGAAGGAAACTGAATTGCTACAGAAAATTCAGCTTTGCCATCAGAGGAATAAATTACATTTTAAAATGTATCAAAATAGAATAGAAAATTGTTTTTTAATATTTTTTTTTATATATATTTAACAATATGACTGTTTTTACAATATTTCTTTAGCAAAAAATTTAGCCTTGGTGAGAAACTTCATAAAAAAAAAATAATAAAATAAAAAAATAAAATCTAGTATTTTTTGTCTATTATTCCAAACTTTTGACCAGTGTAATGGGTTTATGATTATTTTAGTTGGAGATCAAATTGTTCTTAAAAATAATAGGTTATTCATCATAGGTCCCATTGTGACAACTTACTCCACTGTGACAACACGGTTCTAAATACATAAGGAAGTCCAAATGTTCTTTGCGAAGACCTTTTTTTTCCTGAGTGATTATGGTATTATCTTCTGATACCATCACCATGTTAGCAGATTTCTGTGCATGAGAAATATGTTGAAAGTCATTTGCCGGGTCTTTATTCATTTCGCTTTTTAAACATCGGATTTTTCTAGGCTTTAAGAATTTATGGTTTAGTCCTAAACACTCGCAAAATCCATTACCAATATCTGCATTAAAGCTTAAAGCTGTTTAAGCAAACATATATGCCACGACAGCATATCAAACATCTATTCTTGTCTCCTAATGATTCACTACTCATCTCCTTTTTTTTTTCTTTTTTTTTCTGTGGGCTTTTGTGAACATCGACCTATTTTTTTCTTTAATACTTCATGCTCAGCATATGGTACTCATATCACTCATATTAGACTTAACTTTAATTCTCAGAACGTTTATTCTCTAAACAGGGTCTTATTGTTGGGAATCCACTGACAAGAAGATTGCTGTTACTGAATATTACACTAAAGCCTGGATACAAATAACAGATTAAAAATATGAATAACACTTTATAAAAAGGTTTCATTTCTTATCATTAATGTTACTAACATGAACTAAATATGATCAAGACATTTGTTACTGTATTTGTTCATCTTTGTAAACATTAGTTAATAAAAAAATACAGTTGTTCATTGTTTGTTCATGTTCATGCTAGTTCACAGCACATTAACTAATGTTAACATATAAAACTTTTGGTTTTAATAATGTATTAGTAAATATTGAAACTAACATTAACTAAGATTAATGTAGAAGTGCAGTTCATTCTTACTTCATGTTAACTAATGTACTTAACTAATGTTATAACTATTGTAAACGGTCAACATATATATGAAAATGTGCAACATTTGAACAAATATGTTTAAATAAATTGTTGGAATGACAAGTCTGGGATTTAATGAACACACAAACAAATACCTTTTTAGGGGTGAAATACTTTACGTTAACATTAGCTGATAGAAGGGCAGGTTTACTAATTAATACTTGGTATTCTAATTATGCGTATTTGTGATGGATTTTTTTTCTTTCTTGTTCTTTAAATTGTTATATAGGCCTATATAACAATTTAAAGAACAAGAAAGAAAAAAATCCACAAATACGCATAATTAGAATACCAGAATACCAAGTATATATATATATATACACACACACACACACACATTTTTTTTTAAATGGAAAAGATTTTCCTTTGCATTTTTCACATTCATAGATGACAACATTGTCAAAACGATCCCCGTTCACATGGATCCATGAAACTGGCTAAAAACGCTGTATTCTGCAGCCATGCCAGTAGTTGGCGCTGTCACTTTGAATAAACACTACGCTCCTATAGACTGAACACATAATACGAGCATGACGTCACTGTTTTCACAAATTTGCGTGATGGAGATGATATCGGTATTCTTTTAAAAAACCCAAAAGTTTGTGTTTTCCAGGGTATCTGCACATTTTTTAACAGCTAATTTAATGACTTTTAAGACCTTTTTTAAGTCCTCTAAAAGGCAAATTTAAGACTTTACCACGAAAAAAAAAAAAAAAAAAAGTGAAAATGTTCAGCACGACACACGACCAGTGTTCATTTTGGCAGCCATTTTTGTTTTAGTCTTAGTCTTCATCTTCAGATGAAAATGCTTATTGGTCTTAGTCACATTTTAGTCATTTTGTCTTTCATAGTTTTAGTTGACGAAAAGTCATTGCATTTTTAGACATTACTTTTAGTCAAACTGCAGTTACCGACATTAATTTTGGCAGCTATTTTATATGTAGTCTTTAGACAAAAAAAAAATCATTATAATTTTTCGCTTTAGGCCAATTCAATTAAGCTTATGAGAAATTTGAATCAAGGTAACAGGCTGTATTGACATTGCACTCTTTAGCAGTAGCACTTCTGCAATTCTACATATCCCTGAATTTAACAAAATTATGATATTGTACCGTTTGAAATATAATATATACCGGTATTTTTGCAGTACCGGTATACCGCGCATCCCTAGTCTCACTACACCCAACAGTACACCGCTTTTAGATGGACTACATTAGTGTAGTAATGTAACCCACTTGAAATCCATCACACAAAATACGACACAACAAAACATGAAAAACTGTATAAAAATGATAAAAAGAAAAAAACATTCTATACTACGCATCATTGCCCTCTTGAACTCCATCACACAAAACTTAAGATTCATGCACTTTGATTCTTTCATTCTAGTGCTGCTGTCGAGACATAAAGAGGCTTACAGCTTTATACAGCATAAGCTTCATATTATGTAGACAGCAACAGATGCCACAACTTCTTAATGATATTTAGTCTGCAGGCCGCATTCAATATAATCTTGAGATTTTGTATTTGGGCCATTTAAACTTAATATAGCATGGCATGCCTTATGTTAGAAAGATCCATCACTATAGCTTATGCCTCTCAGTTTCAAATCGCATTAGATTAGTTTTTCATAAAACATCAATATTTGTTTTGATAGCAAAGTGTTGTAAAGTGTAAAACTTACAGTAGCAAAGCATTTTATCGGCAGAAGCGAAAATATCGTAAGAGCTAATCTCTTGATGCAAAACAGCAGATTTATTATTATTTAAAGCATTAGAGGCACACATCTATGAAAGCCCATTTCCGCCACTTAAGGGGGAAACATAATCTTTTGGTAAATCAAAAATATGAGATAAGAAAAGTCATAAAAACTTTAAAAGTCTTAAAAAGTATTACCTGTCATGATTTTGAAATTTTATCTGCTAAATTTATGATATGAAATTGTATTTATTCCAGTGATGCAATGCTGAATCTTACACCAGTCCTCAGTCACCTGATCCTCCAGGAATCATTCTAAAAAGCTGTTATTATCAATGTTTACAACAATTGTTCTGCTTAACATTTTTGTGGGTAACAATATGGGTTGACATATATAAACATATTTAAATATGTGTTACCAGATCTTTTGTAATATTATAAATGTATTTACTGTCATGCAGTAAATCTAATGCATCCTTGCTGAATAAAATATTACTTTGTCAAAAAAAAAAAAGACATTTGAATGGAGTAAGTGTATTAACACATTCTTATTAATAACACATTTAAATGTATGGCAAGTGCAAGATTATTTGCAAGGTTAATAAGGTTCATTAATTAACATTAGTTAATGTATTAACTAACATGAACTACCAATGATCAATACATTTGTATTGTATTGTATTTATTAATCTTTGTTAATGTCAGTTAATAAACATACAGTTGTTCATTGTTCATGTTAGTTCACAGTGCATTAACACATGTTAACATATACAACCTTTGAATTTAATAATGTAGGCTATTAGTAAATGAAATGATGAAAATAATATTAACAAGACTAATAAATGCTGTAGAAGTTGCCAAAATATAAATATCCTGTCAATCAAAAGGGGGCGAAAAAATGTGTCAGACTGCAACTCATACTATGTGAGAAGCAAATGTCGATCGTGTTGAATAATAGCGCACAAAAAGTAAAATAAATAAATAAATAAAGTGACATTAAAGCATCCTCTATTCGACCCTGTCAATCACCCATAGTTCAAGCCAGGGTTGACATCTCTGAGCTTTTCCCCTACACCAAACATTATTTGTAGCACGCCTGTCATCCACAAATAGCACAGAGCTTTGTACTTTGTTACTTCTGATAAGAAACAAAGTCTCAGCTTTCAATTTTTATCACAAAATTCAAATTATAAATGTTGTTTTGACGCTCTTAAATGTGCATTGACAGGGTTTTTTTACCCTTAAGAAAATCAAACAATCATTATGGGAAGATATCATTCTTCATAATCGTCTATCGGTATTGGCGGAGCAATTTAGTATCGGTGCATCTCTAATTATTTTCCTATTAAAATCTACGTATCTAAGTATTTTCCTTTCATATGTCGCTAGACGATCTTCATTTTTCCTTCAGATTTAAAGCAAGTTAAAGCCACAGTACTCGGATACACGCGTGTCATTGACAGAAGTGCCGCACCTCACAGATGTTCTCTGTTAAGAACCTCTCTGAAGGATGACAGCTTGCTGTACTTTAAACAAGTGCTCTAGACAAAGCTTCTCATAAGAGGCTCAACTTCCAGAAATTCTGACATTTTCACACAAACCTTCAACTCTCACATTTAGCTATTAGATTTGACAGGAGGATATAGATTCTTGCTGCTATACTGACTTGTGTGCGTGATGTGATCCACTTAAATGTGTGGGTTTTTTTTCTGTCCTTTTGTTTTAAGCACATGCCACTTATATGCACTCAGAAATAAATGTACAAAAACATGCAGATGTATAGCTTTTGAACACAATGATGAGCCTTTGTTTTTCTCCTGTGTATCTACGTCATTCTTTGTTCATTCACGAAAAACGTAATTCAACAAAAGCAGCATGACGTCTTAAAGAACTCTGCAATGCGCTGAAATAGACAGTGCTTTGGCGTAAAATAAATGCAGGCAAAGCAGAAGAAAAACTGAATTCATCCTTCAGCCTTTCTCACATTTTTTTTGTCAGTTCACAATTGCTTTGCTGTGGGCTGTAATTAACAATTATTTCCAGTAACATGCTCCAGCAATTAACTGAGAAATTGAACAAGTGGTATATAATGTGCAATGTTTCACAATGTAAGACACTAAAATTTTTTATAAACGTACTAAAACCATTTACATAAAATACCGTTGTTATATTCTTGTTTTAATTTATATTAGCTACTCATTTAAAATGATCGCAAGTATGACTTATTCCTTAAATTGATTGTAAAAGATTGATAACAATGATTATGTATTTATTGCATTGCATTGTATTTAAAATTTTAATTTAAATGAGATAAACTATACATAACTATAATATACTATATATTCTAAAACGTATATACATAAAAATGTTTGGTTTCACTTTATTTTGATGGGCCCTTTAACAAATTCTGTTGACTATAAGTAATGTTGCTCCTACATGTCTACTAACTCTCATTAGAGTGTTAGTTGAGTATTAATAGACTGGTAGGGTTAGGGTTAGATTAAGTTGACATGTAGTTGCAAAATGACTTCTAGTCAGTAGAATGTCTGTTGGTGTCACAGTCATCGTCTGCACCTTCTGTCTTCGTCTGCACTACACTTCCCAGAATCCTCCTTGTCTCCACACCTGAACTCACTCCCTCAACACACACACCCGTGACAGTTGGAGGACCATCACAATAAAGTATTTGCAGATATTAAGCAGACAGTCTACTAATGCTCCAATGAGAGTTAGTTGACATATAGTTGCAAAGTTACTTATAGTCAATAGCACGTTCAAAATATACTTGTATAGTAATATTATATTTGATACAATAAATATATAACTGTTAGGATATGATGATTATTATGTATATTTGCATTGCTGGCCATAATTTCTAAGACTTATGTAAATAAAAACATTATAAAATGTGTAAAACTTATTTGGTTCCACTTTATTTTGATAGTCCACTTTAAACATTCTACTAACTATAAGTAACTTTGCAACTACATGTCAACTAACTCTTATTAGAGTATTAGTAGACTGTAGTAGACTGTCAGCTTATGTTAGGGTTCGGGTTAGGAGAATAAGTTGACTTGTAGTTGCAAAGTTACTTATAGTTAGTCTAAAGTGGACAATTGAAATAAAGTGTTACCAAATATTTTAACTGCTCATGATTGCCCATTAAGGATGCATGATATATCGGCTAGTGTTGTAGTCAAGACCACCTAACCCGAGACCAAGACAAGACCAAGACCAGAGTGTATCGAGACTGAGAAAAGACCAAGACTTTTAGGGGCCGAGACCAAGTCGAGACCAAGACTGAGGGAGGGCGAGACCGAGACCAAGACCAAGATCAGTGCCCCACACTACATGACACAAAAAAATGTGCAACATGATCAAAAGAGCTTCTCAAATTGATCTGAAAGATCCACATTCCCATAAAAATACATAGCCTAGATATTAAACGCTCAAAGTTTAAATAAACGTAACCATCTTTAGTCAATACTCCATGGTGATTTCCATTATTTAGTACAGAATGTAAAACAATTATTCATTGTTCATCACTAAAGTCTTCACTTTTCTCCGCCTTTTATAAACAATACATAAAGTTTTGTTGTTTTTAAACCTACAACAATCCTTTTTTAAAGGTATTTTAGCACAATTCACAACCAGTGGTAATTCAGGAAAAAATATCCGAATGCTCCACACGAAACTATGGTCTTCCGAACTTTTTCCATCGTGTCAATTTATTTTTAATATGTGCCATGCAAGACAGCGCTTAGGAGACGGCGAACCCTTGTTTATACATTCGCCTGGCTCCGAAGAGAAAGAGTGCGCGCGCGTGCGACCGGGGCGCTCTCTCGCTCTCTGTCACACGCGCAGCAGTTCATCTACATTGATCGTTTTACATCCAATAAAAGCAAGGATGTTAACAAAAAAATGAGACAATATACTGGCATTTTAGTGATATTTCCAGTTATGGTCTTGACTGGTCTTGAAAAAAAATCGCGAGTCCTCAATGTCCGAGACAAGACCGAGACCAAATGCGGTCGAGTCCGAGACGAGACCGAGACCATCAAAAAGTGGTCTCGAGACCGGTCTCGAGACCAAGACCGGTCTCGAGTACTACAACACTAATATCGGCTACCATTTCGTTATCGGCTGATAAAATATTAGTTGAAAACTTTTCTACAAAAGAAAACTCCATTTTTGAACAAAGCTAAACTTATAATATTTACTATAATATATATATATATACTCACTTAAAGGATTATTAGGAACACCATACTAATACTGTGTTTGACCCCCTTTTGCCTTCAGAACTGCCTTAATTCTACGTGGCATTGATTCAACAAGGTGCTGAAAGCATTCTTTAGAAATGTTGGCCCATATTGATAGGATTGCATCTTGCAGTTGATGGAGATTTGTAGGATGCACATCCAGGGCATGAAGCTCCCATTCCACCACATCCCAGAGATGCTCTATTGGGTTGAGATCTGGTGACTGTGGGGACCATTTTAGTACAGTGAACTCATTATCATGTTCAAGAAACCAATTTGAAATGATTCGAACTTTGTGACATGGTGCATTATCCTGTTGGAAGTAGCCATCAGAGGATGGGTACATGGTGGCCATAAAGGGATAGACATGGTCAGAAACAATGCTCAGGTAGGCTGTGGCATTTAAACGATGCCCAATTGGCACCAAGGGGCCTAAAGTGTGCCAAGAAAACATCCCCCACACCATTACACCACCACCACCAGCCTGCACAGTGGTAACAATCCATGTTCTCATTCTGTTTACACCAAATTCTGACTCTACCAAACAACAGAAATCGAGATTCATCAGACCAGACAACATTTTTCCCGTCTTCAACTGTCCAATTTTGGTGAGCTCTTGCAAATTATAGCCTCTTTTTCCTATTTGTAGTGGAGATGAGTGGTACCCAGTGGGGTCTTCTGCTGTTGTAGCCCATCCGCCTCAAGGTTGTGTGTGTTGTGGCTTCACAAATGCTTTGCTGCATACCTCGGTTGTAACGAGTGGATATTTCAGTCAAAGTTGCTCTTCTATCAGCTTGAATCAGTCGGCCCATTCTCCTCTGACCTCTAGCATCAACAAGGCATTTTCGCCCACAGGACTGCCGCACACTGGATGTTTTTCCCTTTTTACACCATTCTTTGTAAACCCTAGAAATGGTTGTGTGTGAAAATCCCAGTAACTGAGCAGATTGTGAAATACTCAGACAGGCCCGGCCCGTCTGGCACCAACAACCATGCCACGCTCAAAATTGCTTAAATCACCTTTCTTTCCCATTCTGACATTCAGTTTGGAGTTCAGGAGATTGTCTTGACCAGGACCACACCCCTAAATGCATTGAAGCAACTGCCATGTGATTGGTTGATTAGATAATTACATTGAACAGGTATTCCTAATAATCCTTTAGGTGAGTGTATATGTATATGCATATATATATATATATAAGTTGAAAACTTCTACAAAAGCAAACTCCTCCATTTTCGATCAGAGCTAAAATTAACTGGGAATAATATATATACGCACAAATCTCGATGTGTGCACAGATCTCCCCAAGCTTTGTGTTTTACATTTGTTAAAATTAGAGGAAGAACAAGAGAATACTTCAGGCTGAGGCAGAGTGAACCGCGAGAGGGAGGTGAAACTGTATCCGAGGGGTGGTCATTAAGTGTGTATGTTGCAGGGTAAACATGGTAAACATGGGTTCGACTGAAAGGTCATCGTTCACAGCACTCCCAGCTTCAAGCTGCGGGACGTTGCGTGAGCACTGCCACATCTGTCACAGGCAACATACTACATGGGTATTACACTAAAGAAAACATTAAAGACAAAGACAGCTGCAAAATGGCAATGTTAACAAACCATACTGTGTTTCATTTAAGACACTGAACAGCAGCGTTGGTACATTAACATTGTTAATGTTGGCTCATTGTACTGTAAAAATGTCCATTGACTCACATCAAAGAGCAATGTCATTACCGCCACATCTGTGACTAATATGCAGTAAATGAGCGCTGTGCTCTATAGCTTTGATATATAATTTTCTGATTTGCCTTTTTATCATTTGAGATTTTCATAAAGCCTTTGACCAAAATTACAAGCTATGGATCATTGAGGAATCACCAGAGAAAAAGGCTCTCTCCAAATTTTCCGTTTGTTTGTTACCTTTCAAAACTTCAAATAAATACCTAATGAGTGTGTTTACATGCACAATCTTACAACCTTTATGTTTAATAATCCAATACAGTTAAGGCAACAGTTGATGTCTTAAAGAGCTGATGTGTGACCCCTAAAAAAATCCTGTTAAACATCTAAATCAACTGGAACAGCAACAAACAGCCGAAACTCTTGCAATAAACATCTAGGCTATATATAATTTATAATAGACTGTCAAGTGCTAATATATACACCCTTCAAAAGTTTGGGGTCAGTCAGGGCACATTAAAATTGATCAAAAGTGACAGTATGACAGTAAAGGCATTCAAAATCTTAAAAAAAAAAGATTTCTATTTCTGTTCTTTTGAACTTTCTATTCTTCAAAGAATGCTGGGGAAAAAAATGTATCACGGTTTCCACAAAATATTAGGCAGCAAAAAAAGTTGTTAAAAACAGATGTTTCTTAAAGGGTTAGTTCACCCAAAAAATATCCAATATGACTTTCTTCTTTCAGCAAAACACAATCATAGTTATATTAAAAATATCCGGTCTCTTCCAGGCTTTATAATGGGAGTAAATGGTAACTGAGATTTTGAAGCCTAAAAAGCGCATCAATCCATCATAAAAGTAATTCATATGGCTCTAGGCTTTTTGTAAGAAAAATTTCCATATTTATAACTTCATAAATTATAATCCCTGGCTTTTGGTAATGGCCGTACGCGAGTCGAGTTCCGGCTGAAGAGTGACCTCTGACCCGACGTATGATGTAGTAGCTTATTTGAGAGTAGACACCTCTCGCGGTTCAAACTAATAGGGCTGGACAACAACGATAGGTGAATAACACTGATGTAGAAGCACATAACCCTGGTTGTAAGCCTAAACTTGACATGGTTGATTGGAATGTTGTTCCAGGATCTGATCCAATAACATGGTGTACTTGGTGAAATCACGTTCACCGTCTACTAGGATAGATGTGGGGAGACTGCTAAGCACTTAGTGCATTTGAGACAAAATGGCACATTACCATCCAGGAGAGATGTATTCGTTTTGTTAAACAAAATTGAAAGAGCCATTATCACAATGCAATCACGCTGGAGAAATACAGCCATCGTGTTCAGTTTAAGCAAGAGAAAGACAGAAGAGAATAGAGTGCCAAGCAATAATTAATATGTTCAGAAAAAGTGTGTAGAAACAATTTTCACATTGTTTTACAAACAAATGTCAAGCAACACATTGAATTAAATGTAAAGAAAATCAATTTGAAAGCAGAAATTGTAAAACATAATACAATAATCGGTTACACTTTATTTTGATGGTCCCTTTTGAACATTCTGTTAACTATAAGTAACTTTGCAACTACACGTCAACTAACTCTCATTAGAGTATTAGTAGACTCACTGTAATATCTGCTAACTCGTAATATCTGCTAACTCTTTATTTATTTATTTTTTATTGCTCAAAGAAACATACAAAATACCAAACAAACCTCAAGATACAAATCTTATACGATTACAAAAAAGTCCAAATAGCAGCACAAAATATAAATGAACACTGAATCCGAAAAAAAAAAGAAAAAAAAAAACCATGTAAAGAACAAAAAGAAAATAAATAATAAATAAAATATTACACAAGGGGGTGATCATCAAAAAAAAACCTTCAGAAGATTAAATAATTTAAGGGCTTTTTTGTTATGCACCAGTCTTAAAGATTTGAAGAAGATCATTAAATCTTTATGGAAAAGTAAGAAAGTGGGAGGGTTCTTAAAGAATCTGCATTTGTGTATAAAGTAATTGGCCAACAGCACAATATTGTTCACCAAAAATTCAAGATCGTAACTCAAAGAAAAAGACAAATATTTTATAGTTTTAAAATTAAAGTCAGGTATTTCATATTTCAATCTTAACCAAATATAAAGGTCATCCCAGAATTTCTTTGAGAATTTGCATAAATAAAATAAATGTTCCAACGACTCTATGTCCGCTTCACAAAAGGTGCACTCATTACAATCCATATTAAATCTGTGTCTAAGGAACTCATTACAAGGATAAATATCATTTAATTGCTAACTCTTTATTGTGATGGTTCTCCTACTGACTAAGGAACTTTACAAATACGTCAACTTAATCTACTAACCCTACCAGTCTACTAATACTCTACTAACACTCTCATGAGTTAAAGGGGCCATCAAAATAAAGTGAAACCCAATAATCTCTATTTACAACTAGAAAAATCTTGTTTGCAGCATACTCTTTCTATTTCTGCTGTATGCAGTATGTTAACTGCAGAGATTATGCAAACTTTCTTTGTAGATTGAATCACAGGATGACCTACTACGACAATAAGTGTCTATTTAAGTATAAAAGTATGCCAGAAAAGCATACTCCATGGAATACTGTATCCCACAATACAGCTGCAGACTAATTGATGATACATTTATATTTTCTGACTGACACACAAAAAAAAATGTCTCTCTCAACTTCAATATCTCCTTCACTTCTTCTATACTGTATATGCATTTCATCAATAACTGTATGCCACACTGAATAAAATATGGAAATTAGTGAGGTCATGTGACCACACTGTCGCATGACACGGAAGCTTATTTTTGCCACGGAACAAAAAATAAAAAGGCAATTGCATTATTTTCATCTCACAATTCTGACTTTTTCTGAAATTGCATTTCTCATAATTCTGACATTATAACTTGCAATTGGGTGTTTATATCTCATAATTCTATGAAAAAGTCTGAATTGTGATTTATAACATTGAAATTGCAAGAAAAAAAGTTCTGAAGTACTCGCAAGTTCTGAAGTTTTTCCTCGCAATTGCGAGTTAATACGTCGCGATTCTCACTTTTGTTCATAATTGTGAGCTATAAACTCGCAATAGAAAGTTTTACCCCACTTCACAGTCTGGTCCCAGACTAAAAAAAATCTTTTGCTGCTGTTGTTTTTCGTAAGGATGCAGTTTATAAAGCAAACATTATTATTATTTCTACATCTATCTAAAACAAACAGTATAAGCAGAATGCAGTGCTGTAATATGCAGTAACATTATTCTGAACTCTGAACACAGACTTTTTCTGTCCAGTTTTAACCTGGAATCAAAATATAGCAGTGGTGTGCATTTCACATTAAAGAGGCTTTATGTTTAATCTAACATATGTCCAGTCATAACTGCACAGCTTTGTATGGGAATCCACAATTTGTTTGTCATTTATTTGTTTTATCTCATTTCTCTCAATAGTCTTGGATGCAGTGTAATAAAAGTATGACCTTTTCTATACAGCTTAAGTGCAATTACATTAATGCCCTCACTTAATGCCTTGTTTAATTAGTTTGCCATGCTTTAGTAAAATATATCTCCCATGAAATCTTTCTCTCTCACTTTAAGAACAAAGTGATTGGGCCTATTTCTCACCTCAGGGAGATGGATAAAAGGAATCCGAACGCGCTTGTTCAAAACACAGTCACTTTTTAATCACAGAGCTACCGTCTGTGCTCCTTTAAAGGGACAGTTAAAAAAGACAACCAAAAAAAAAGACAGTTCTTTCATCATCTGCTCACCCTCATGTCACTTTTGTGAAGTAAAACCTGAGAATTTGTCATTATCCACTGATGATCTTGTCTTCTGCCCTCACTCTCAAATGTCCTTTATGCTTCATAAAGTTTATTTTAGATGCAATAAATGTAGAGCACCTCCTTTTTTTGTGTTATGTGCAGTTTGTTTCTGCATTTACGCACACACTATGTGTATATTATGAATGAAACAGGAGAGCTAAGGCAGAAGACAACATTTCAATGAACAATTTGACCACTTTGTCACAAACGATATGGCTTTAGAACACTTGGAACCATATGAAGTACTGCTCTGGTAGTTTTTGTCCTTCTCTGAGCATGACAGTCGAGAAATACTAAGGAATGCATTCTTTCTATTATAAGTTGATTTCAAATGTAAAAAAAAATAATAAATATTTTCAAGAAAAATGTCCATTTACTGCAAATCATTTTCCATACGCCTTGAATACATGTAAGTGCACATATTTATTATTTTTAAGTGAATACTTTTAAATTGGGGGAATTTTTAAAGGTAAAAAGTATTTTTAAAAATATCATTAAATATCAAAAACAATTACTTCACTGTTTTTCCCCTAAGAAATAAAAAAATACAATAAACATAATAGAATATGCGTATTCAAGTAACTGAATGTTTGAATCAGTGCTGTTATTTTATTTATTAGTAAAACTATGCACACATATATATATATATATATATATATATATATATATATATATATATATATATATATATATATATATATATATATATATATATATATATATATAGGCTATACAATCATTATTAAAGACTTAAGCTTACCAAATGAAAATGAGACATTTGGTCTTGCAACTAACTGGGATAAAATAAGTTTAAGTATTAAAATCACTAAATTAAATCAGAATAAAAATATGTTTAAAAAAAAAGCGATTAAAAAAAAAAGTCAAAAGCAAATACAATAACTAAAACTTAAACTGTTTGGTACTTCATCCACACTTTATGTTACACAGTCCTTAAAACACATTATGTAGTTACTGTAGTACTAACTATAAATGATACTAACTACCCCTAAACCAAACCCAAATCCTAACCCTATAGTAAGACCATGCAGTTCATTATTGTTCCTTAATTAGCCTACACTGTAACAAGGACACCTTCAAATAAAGTTAGAAAATTCAACTCATGGAAGCAATACAGTCATTTGGGTTTGGAACGACATGAGGGTGAGTAACAGACAGAATGCTATTTTTTTGGTGAACTTTAAAATGACAAAAAAGAAAAAGAAAATCACAGCCGCTGCCAAAACAAACTTGGTGGGCTGGTCCAACACTCGCCCTTTTAAGATGGAAGTGTAGTAAAATCTGACCCTGAGCACCTTTACTTATGGCAGCGGACAGCTAATTAATGTCCATCTCCACGCTGGTGCAGAAATGAATTATGCATAGGCAAAGCTTTTTCAGTGATACTTATCCATTATTAATGCTGAAGCCATTACACATTTTGTCCACTGCTCACATTTGGTTGCAAAAGCACAGCCAATATTTTAAGATGCCACGTCTGCTCTTTGACAGAGAGTGATGTAGAGGGACAGGGACGTAAGGGGCGAGCTCTGCATCTAATCCAATGATGGAAACACACGCCATTCATTATTATAGTGGAGCCCGTAATAGATCAAAGCACCCAGAAACCAGCCGCCACCGAACGCAAGCGCACGTCTGCCATCTGAAAAACCAGCCCGAGTGACACGACAGCCGCCTGTTTCTTCGTCAAATCCCTCGAATCATTTTTTTCACAAACCTCCACTGGCACATTGTTGAACCGGCTCTGCATAATCTCCGCTAAGCTTTCACCTTTGCCTTTTCCTCCGCGGTCCGAGTAGAACATGCGCTCATACGGCGGGCCAGCGTGATTGGCTACGTTTGTCCGTGTCTCTCAGAGTAATCTTCCTCTAATACACTCATCTATATTCATGTCCCTCGTTTCTGGATAGTACGCGTTCTCATTTGCTTCCCTTCTTTCTCTGAAACGTGTCAACATATTGTTTACAACATACTTTTTCCAATTTATACTATGAGATGAGATGAAAATGTAGGCCACAGTTTGAAAGCAGTACAATCTGAAAGCCTGTCACCCTGTTCATGCTCACCTCCTGTTCATTGGTAAGAAAAGAATAAATGGGGGGGGGGGGACACAGCAGAACCGGACACACAAGTGACTCACCGGCTTTCATGCATGCATCTGGACGAGATTGCAAGGTACGTCTAAACACAGTATGTGGCTCTTTCAGCTCAGTCGGACTCAATGCAACACGTTCGCAATGAATGCGTTCAGAATTACACATTAAGAGGCTTTTATTCCAGTGGCTCCAGGAGACAGACTGCAGGCGCCGCTTGTAGCTTGTCTGATGGTGGCTGAGGGTTAGTGTGCTTGTAATGGTTTAAGTGTTAATGTGTGAAATTTAATTACACCGTTGTTGGGACATTCATCCCAAAGTGCGCAGCGCTCGGTATACACTGCAAAAAAAAAAAAAAAAAAGAATGAAAAAAAAAAAATCTGTTTGCTTACAAGGCTATCTAAAGCCAGTTTGGCAGACTGTCCTATTAGCGGTTGCGCATCGAATTAGAATATCAAAACAGCACAAAAATGCCTTGCACCACTAATTGTGTGTTTACACAAGTTGCTAGCAAATAAACAAACAAACAAGAAAACAGAAAGCTTTCCCTCATTAAAAAAAAGAAAATAATTGCCATGGTGTCATTCACAGTCAACAATTTCATTCAACTCCAAAAGTTCACATGAGCTCAGTTACCTAAAAAAGACTTTTATAATGACTGTGATTTCGCAGGACTCGTGCCCGTACGCTTCACATTGCAATGCTGTAGCAGGTGAGGATGTCAGAAAAGCCAAACATAAGGAGCTGATTATGTGATGCAAAAATCTAAATGTATTCATTTATAAATCATGCACCATGGCGAAAGCGTTTTGAGGTCATAGAATATGTGGAAGGAATTGTGGAAGGAACTACGCAAAAAATAATTCTTTATTGATTGATAACCTGTGCATGAAATCATAATTTAGTTTGAAAATAAGTTTTGTGTACTGGTGCACCTCATTTCATCTGGAAACTGCAGTGAGTTTTGCAGAAATGTCCTCACAGGTATGTTTTTCAAATGAGCCTGTGTACCTTTTCTGATTTAAGAAAAACATTGTAGTTATATTATTAAAGTCGAATAGAGTGCTGCAGGAATGATTACTACAATAGTAATTTCTCGCTAGAAATTACATCAAAGTGCAAAAAGTAGGTCAAAAAAATGCATTTACACACAAATTGACCACCAACCGCAATTTCCAGACAGCACTAGACCAGCACACCAGGAACAACCAGGAACTTCATGCTGTTTTAGTTCGAGTAGTTTGCAAAAGCACAATTATAAACACAACGGGACTGTAAAAGTGAACTAGTTGGTAAAGTAGTTCACTTGTTCGGTGTTTTGACTTATGTCCCTGACCAACTCTGTAGTCCCATTTAGCCACTTGTTAGCCTATTTCAAGGCATGCAAAAGCTTAAAAACCATGAATAGGGTATTACTGATATATTTTAATCCATTGATTAAAATGTGAACATTTTTCCAGAATTTTTCCAGGCCTTTTCCAGACATTTCACCAAAAATAAACAACTACTTTAGAAAGATGGAACCATAAGTGCAAAAATTAAGACATATCCGTGACTCAATCCTGCAGCACTCCATTTCCTCCTAAAATAAATCCAATGTGATAAGGCAACTTTTTATTAGCAACTTTTATTGTACATTCGAGTTTAGCATGGCAACAGCCAAAGCATTTTAAATTGTAAGTAGCTTGACAGTTTCAAAGTAGCTATGCTGACAATGCTTTAATTGTAGGGTTCATTGAGTCCTTTGGAGCAGTGCAGCATGAGACTGATCTAACAAACAACAGCGCAGAGGTCAAGCTAGGCTAAGCTCACGCTCACCCTCTTCACCTACAACTCAATCTCACAAATCACTCTGGCTTTCTTCCTCACTTTATTCCACTTCTCACTGAAGTTAACATGACACAAACTGAGCCGAGATGCTGGATACACACAAAGTCCTTAATCTCATATTCAAGATAGGAAGGATTAAAGACAACCTGACTATTTAGCAAGATATAAAACACTGAAAAATATACAATGGATGGATATGAAAAATATCTATGTCCACTATACATTATTACCAGCAACAGAAGTTTTGCTGGTTAAGCTAGTTTTCATTTAGTTTGATCTGAAATATGTACTCACCAGTGCCGTGAAAGTAGTTACGTAAATGACTCGTCTCAAAGTTTTCCAAAAAAGTTTCAGTGAAGCTCTTGACTTGAATGTATGAAAAGGAGATTTGAGAGTTATGGTGGTAGGCAAGAGTCCCAGTGAATGATGGTTTAAATGATATAGGGTACAACTGGGCTAAAGGCACACCTTAAGAAAAATGTGCTTTTCATTACTCCCATAGTGTATGATTGCATGAAAATAAATCATAAAAGTGGTTCATTTTGTTTAAAAATCGACTCACCAGCCCACATACATTTTTCACTGAAAAAAGTGCACATGGCTTGTCATTATCTCAAATAACTTTTTATACTTGATCTGACTCAATAAATTCACTTTTCTACACTAAAAAAAAAAAAAAAAAAAAAGATACTTTGGACCAACCTAAAAAAAATTACTGTAATTTGTTACAGCTAAATGTATTAGTTTTTCTCAAGCTATATTTTTGATTTGGTTTAAACTTTAAATTTTAATTTAATATCAATCAAGTTATTCTGCTCAACAAAAAGTTAAATGAACTCTGAAGCAGTGTTAAAGTTAATGAGATAATTAAGTGATTAATTGTGTGATGATTGAGCATTATTGAAGACACCTGATGTTAACAAGCAGAATCACTGAAGGAGAAAAGCATAATTTAAGTCACCGTTGTGGAGATCAGTGTTGGTTTTAGTTGGGCTCTTGACCCTTAAATCATTAACTTTACATTTTAATTGGCTGCTGTACGTGAGTTATAACAGCCAGATGAACAAATGGAAAAGGTGATCTGATGGTGTTGGTTGTGTTTTAACATAATCATTTCTCAATCATTTGACCTGAATCACTGAACTCAAATAGAGGCCAATTTGGGTTTGCTTTATTAATTATAGCAGCACTGTCCTTGTACAGCATCATATTTTTACCTTTTACAATATAATCAGAAGAATTTTTTTTTTTTGTCTAATATGCAAAACATTTATTTTTTATTTTGTTTTTAGACACACAGACATCAAGAATCAACCTGTGAATCTCAACAATGGTGACAATTATAAAGCATGTTGCAGTGCATTCTGGGTGCCACCAATCAAAACTCATTCAAGGCTCCCATCATGCATTGCTGCATGAATAAATAATGAGCTTGTGTTCAGAGGTAATCTGTTTGTCACCATTGCTGAGATTCATACGCTAATTCTTGATGTCTGTGTGTGCCTACATAAAGAGGTTTTGAAGTTTTCTTTTTATTTATTTGATCATTTGGATTTCATTGAAAAGGCTAAAAATATGATGCTGAACAAGGCCAGTGCTGCTATAATTAATAAAGTAAACCTAAATTGTGCTCTACATTAGTTCTGTGATTCAGGTCAAATGACTGTGAAATAATGATTATGTTGAAACACAACCAACACCATCAGATCACCTTTTCCATTTATTCATCTGGCTGTTATAACTCACGTACAGCAGCCAATTAAAATCTAAAGTTAATAATGTAAGGGTCAAGAGCCCAACTAAAGCAAACACTGATCTCCACAACGGTGACTTAAATTATGCTTTTCTCCTTCAGTGATTCTGCTTGTTAACATCAGGTGTCTTCAATAATGCTCAATCATCACTCAATTAATCACTTAATTATCTCATTTTTTGTCGAGCAGAATAACTATTTTGATTGATATTAAATAAAAAAATGTATTTAAACCAAATCAAAAATATAGCTTGAGAAAAACTAATAAATTTAGCTGTAACAAATTACAGTATTTTTTTAGGTTGGTCCAAAGTATCATTTTTTTCAGTGTAAATAACTATGAGGATAAGAGATACTGATTTGAGATGAAAACCTGTTTGTTATTTTATATCCATTATAGTGTACAAACAATCGTTGCAAAATAGCACCACCTGCGTTTGTATGAAACAAGAGAGAGCGAGTCCGAGATACCTTATGACAATTACATGTTTAGAGTTTTAATATGTTATTAGCTCTTCAAACGGAAGACTTCCATGAGGAAAAACCATTCATAGCAAGTGTAAAGCACCGACTTCAGTGACAGTAACCCGGATGAGCCTGTGTCATCAGTTTGTAGCGGTTGTTATCGGGCGATCACATACCGCTGAATGGCCAATTGAGTCATGTAATAAACAAAGACATCACATAGCTTGGTTCTTAGTCACTTAAAGGAACACTCCGACTTTTTGGGACTTTAGCCTATTCACCTTATCCCCAGAGTTGGATAAGTCCATACATACCTTTTTCATCTCCGTGCGTGCTATAAGTCTGTTTGACGCACCCACCGCTAGCCTAGCTTAGCACAAAGACTGGATGTAAATGGCTACAGCTAGCATACTAATCCAAATAAGTGACAAAATAACGCAAACATTTTCTTATTTACATGTTGTGATTTGTATAGTCACAGAGTGTACAAAAAACAAAGTCACATGAGACACAGACATGTTTCAACCGTATAAATACTGGGAACTATACTATTCTCTAAAGGCGAAGCACTGCTACTTGGGCGGAGTGATAACCGCAGCACCTGAGACACGCTCTCTGCTCCTCACCACGGCGCGTCTCAGGTGCTGCGGTTAAGGTTCAGGTGCGTCAAACAGACTTATAGCACGCACGGAGATGAAAAAGGTATGTATGGACTTATCTAACTCTGGGGGATAAGGTGAATAGGCTAAAGTCCCAAAAAGTCGGAGTGTTCCTTTAATCATTTTCTTTGTGTACAGAAGAAAAGCCTAGATATTCTCCTAAAACTGCTTTTTTTTCCTCTACAGCAAAAGAATGAATATAATGAACTAGGTGTAAAAAAAAAAAAAAAATGCTAAAGAATAACTTTCACAAACGGCCTCAAGTTACATTTCACTGGATTTCAATTCACCAAATCGAGTCTCTCTTATCTTCACTGTAAATGTCAAATGTTTTGATAACCTTTCGAAAACAACCTATATTTAATACATGCTGAAATAATAAAATGAGAAATATGTCAATATCGTTTCAGCACCAATGATTACGTCTTTCTCAGTAGCTCAATTGATCTAGCTTTTCTGACACCAAGGCCATGAGTTGTAAATATGAATCCCTTGAATGCACTTCAAGTCACTATGGCTAAAATTGTCTGCCAAATGCAAAATCATAGCTTGATATCTTATGGGCCATACTGGATGGGTCATGCTGAGGTATAGCCTACTTGAGGTGTACCAGCTATGCCCCAGTTAACCAACCAGATTAGCTGTAATTTCTAGTGCACAACACACAAAGCCCCACAAAAAATGAGTTTCATCTGTAGCTAATTGGCCTCTCGAGGGATTTGAAAGCAGACAGTGAAAGGTGCCTGTTAATGAGGACAGTTCCTATGCCTGGCCTGAGTTCCCTAGCGTTGCGTCATTCGTGTCTCGCTGCACTGCAGGCCGTGACCTTCGGCCGGCTCTTATTAACTTAGTCTTGTTGAACAACTTCTCCGACTAATTAAACCTTGTGCTGTCATCAAAATTTTGAGTCAATTTAATGAGCATAGCAAATGTGTGTGTGTGTGTGTGTGGCCTGGTAAACCCTACGTTATGGGGACAAAATGTCCCCACAAGGATGGCAATATCCAAAATCCTTGTTCGTGTGGGGACATTTTTTGGTCCCCATGAGGAAATCAGCTTATAAATCACACTAAGTGATGTTGTTTGAAAATGTAAAAATGCAGAATGTCTCCTGTGATGGGTAGGTTTAGGGATAGGGGCAGTGTAAGGGAATAGAATATACAGTCTGTACAGTATAAAAATCATTATGTCTATGGAAAGTCCCCATAAAACATGAAAACACAACGTGTTAGTGTGTGTGTGTGTGTGTGTGTGTGTGATGTATGTATATATATATATATATATATATATATATGCTGTCCATCAATTAAAAAGATTAACTAATTAATCGCATTTTTTTCATACTTATACTTAGCATAATTCTGTGTTCAAGCATGAAAGAGAACTCTAGTGTCTGTGCGCACGATACCGGCGTGCGTCTTTCTGTGCAGTGCGCGCGTGCGTCACATAATCAGGACAAGTCAATTCACAGACAGCGCGTTCTCTTCTGTCTTGTCGCGCTTGAATGGTTTAAAATGGTTTAAAATTCAATTCAATTCACATTTATTTGTATAGTGCTTTTCACAATTCATATCTTGTCAAAGCAGCTTTAAAGAAAATGAATGTGTCTACATTACAATTTAGAGTGATCTGATATCAGAGGTGACATTGTCCAAACTATGCATTTCAGAAATGTACATATACACACAGTTAGCTGACAGGATGACAAAAAAGAACGGATGCCGAAATATTTTTAACACGTTAAACTGAGCAAATTGATCGCATACGTTAACCCGCTAATAACACTAAACACACGTGATGAGAACTGTATGTATAACATATTCTCCCTAAGACCTCCTTTTATGTTTCATGGAAATAAAAGAAAATAATAAAGGGTTGAGATGACATGGGGTGAGTAAATTATGTAAAACCAAATAGTGTATCTGCAAGTACACAAAACCCATCTTTGATCTGTTTGCTTTGTTTGTCATCCAACACTTTGGAAGAGGGAAAAGTCATAATCTCCCTTAGAAACTCGAAAAAAAAAAAAAATCAAGATGAAAGCACAGCGTGGTCAGAATAAGAGATAAGCATGACATTTATAAACGCATCAGTTGCTATTTGTTATTCAGCGGAGCTCTTTATATGACAGTCACCATCAACGATAGTGTGCCTTGCATTTTGAACACTTGAGAACACACAGACTTTCAAAAGCTATGAACTATTAACTTCTCAATATACATTTCTAGCATTAGTTTTCCCACACAGTGGTTCTGTCTCTATGTTCTGTAAATGAACGCCAATACACCGCAGTGCATTCATTCAAAAGATTGATTTGTTTTGCAGTTAATGCAACAGAGAGAAAAGCCCTTTTTCGAACTTTCAGACAATATGCATCATTGTATTTTTGTAAATATAAGCACAACGGCTGTCTTTTTGGATGCTATTGACAAAGTAGTTACTCTCGGTCGTGTGCCAGTGTAAATATACCTAGATTTACAACAAGGTGTCTGATGGCTGAGAAAAAAAAAAGAGAAAGAACGGTTGCCGAGTTGTTTCGAGTCATCAACACGGTAAATGAAAAGAAAGGCTCCGGAGTGCTAGCAGAATGTTTCATGTCAAGGACATTCTCAATTGGGCTTAAGCTTCAAGCACAGGCTGTTATTGTGCGTGCTGCAGGTTTATTGATCTCCACTGGTTTCCCAGCAGGTAAATGTATTCTCTGAACTATAAAAGCAGTCTAGTAGCCACAGACCATGTGAAAAGCGACCTGCACGACAGCATGTCTCGCCGACTGGCTTTCTTGAGTTGCACAATGCATCAGGTAGCATCCACGAGGTAATTTATCTGTGTCGGGCCGCATGTTGCAACAGAGAGTCTCCCACCAGCGTCTGCCGACCACCTCCGAACAACGGCGACTTCAATCCATCTTGGATAAAGTGCTTTGGGACTGCATATTCTGGTCATTATACTTTCTCACAATGGGTCTCATTAACTAATAATTGCATAAGTGTGCAGAAAATACATCCATCACTCCATCCAAAGTCTTATTTGTGAACATATCCTTTTATTTATAATGAATCAGTTGATTTGATTCACAAATCAGACTCAATGATTCATATATCAGACCTTGTATCCAAACTCACTGGGTGTTTCTCAGTCATAGGGCTGTGTCCTAGTAAGGCTGCCTATCTCGACTGCCGCGTCATCAAGCGACGGAGCCTGTCTCAATTTGAAGGATCCTTGGAAGGCAGTCTTTGTTTCATGTCCTTCTTTTACCTTAGTTTGCCTTATTTTGAAGGATGCATCAATTAACAATCCTTTGCAAACACTCCAATTCACGAAAAATAATTCGAGGAAAATGAATCAGCACTGAGCTCCTCCAATTTCATAATGTAATGTAGGACCAAAAAATTTTGCTAAACTATCCATAACGTTATCCACTGGGAGATTACAAAAAGGTGTCATTCGCAGTATTGCTTTAATAAAAAGTCTGTTCAAATAAAGATATTTAATCTAAAGCATTTATCCACAATTGATTTTAATAGTATTCTTGTGCCATGACGCTGGGTGGAAACCTTTATGATGTAGCCATGGGCACTTATTAGACTGTCTTATATAGCTTTTAATGCTGAGAAGGGCTCTACAAGGTCTGGTCTAGGAAGGATACAGCTTCAGTATGCAGTACCCTTCTAACAGAGAAGCTAAAGGATCCAAATAAAGCAGTCAAATTATGCAAATGAAGCATATTGTATGACTTCACACAAAGTGCGCCCCGATTTACTGTTGCTCTGCTAAATTTAGCTGGTGAATTCCAGTCATGTCGGAATAGGTCCACACGCTGAGTTCGCTCGTGTACAAACTGGTCCGACAGAAAGCTGCTTTTGTGGGAGTGGTGCTTCAAGTTTGTAAATAGAGTGTAAAAGTTATTGGATTATTTTTATAGGATAATTATTTTTATAGGACTATTATTGGATACTTTTATGTTCTTTTTATGAATGTTGCCGTATGGACAAGTGCTTGAAAACATCAGTATATTGGTTTAGTGCAACTTCCCAAATCGTACGAGTGAGTAAAAGGTGGCTAATTCGTACGAATTCGTACAATCTCACTTGTATGAATTCGTACGAGTTGTCTAAACCCACGTGATGAGTAGGTTTAGGGGTGGGGTCAGGGGTAGGTCATTCGTACGAATTGATCAACTCGTAAAAATATGTACGATTTACCATATTGTAAACGTCAGAAGTTGTTATAGGAAACGTTCTGAAAGTCGCTGTCGAAACAATGTTTTGTTGCAAAGTGCCGGACGAGCAGAAAATGACAATATAACGGAGACAAGTTTTGAGACTGGTGAAGACGACAGCGTGGAATAAAGCTGTGAAAACCAGCCTCCGGTTCTGCCGCTGCCTCAGAAGACGCAGTAGTCCAGCGCGCCGGCTACACATTTCCATGTTGTAAAATTTAAATAAGACAACGTCTCTATTGCAAATGTTCTTATGTCTTCGAGACATGTAGTTTAACATTAAGAAGGCAGGGCATTGGAAACACTCTGAAGAGATGGGATCTTATGCTTCCAAAGCTAACTTACTATTGCTAGCTGCTCTGAAAATGGCCTACCCTACCTTTAATTTAGAAAGTTACACTTTGGCAAAGTCCTGGTCCATGATCCTGATCTATTTCTGCACTAATAATCAGCATCGTATTCACTATATGCTAACATTAAAAAAAAAAGTGCCAAAGGAAGCCTGCAAGCCGGCACTATTAGCATTGCCATGGTGTTCTCCCATTATAGCCTTGATATCTCTCTCCACCAGCGCACTCATTTTACTCCAGGCTTTCATTTGTATTCAGTCCTTGTTTTGTTGATCATGCAAAGCTGGTACACGCAGACAATCATCATGTATCTCACAGCCTCAGCTCTGGGGATTTGCTATATAGGCCTACTTCTCACCAACAGACCCCAAACTCAAAAAATGAAGAGAGACTGTTAAATCCCATTCTGTTAATTCTGTTAAACCCCATAATTGGCAAGCTGCTTTCTGTGATAAATTGGCATACGAACAAGTGATTTATACGACTAGTGCAGGTAAAGGATCCGTTTCTGTGATGCACTGAGTAGGGTTGCCAACTTCAGCAGAAGAAAATAGACTCTCTCCATATCTTTATACCACATATGACATTTAAAATCTTCACTACTAAACCATTTCCACATTGTAAACAAAAAGTGATGCAAGTGTGTATGTGTATAAAAACAGATGGAATTAAGTGCATCTCAAATGCATTTAGCAATCATTTTCATTTTGGTTCACTGACACATGACTTGATAGCATCTGTTGTAAAAAATAAATGAATTTTAATGCCATACCAAAGTGTCACACACTATTACACACATATCAATTGAGCTTCTACCTAGGCAAATTATAGCACAAGAAAATTGTGCCTGTGCATAAATATTTCAAGAGGAACAGACTCACAGTTCAACTTTTAAGTGCCTTTCAGACATTTTAATTAACCACAAACGCAGAGCAAAATGTGGAACAAACTGGCTGAAAGTAGACTGATTAGATGCAGGTGTTTGGAGTTTTTGATTTGTTTTGTTTTTTTGCATTGCTTTCATGAAGCCAGCCAATTAATAATAAAATAAATAAAATCACATTGTATCACAATGGTTTTCTGAATATGTTAACATGGTAATACATGGTATTTTGGAAATGGAATTTCCACCATGTAATATTTTAAAGTAGGCTACCTTTGAGTATGATGTAAATATCATGGTATGAATATGGTAATCATTTATTACCATGGCATAACGTATATGAAAATTCCATTATATGACAATTACTGTACCAGGGTAGCGCTACATACTTTTTGATGAGGTGAACCTTTAAATCAGAAAAAATACTCCCCATTTTCCCCAACAATATTTGAAGAACTAGAACTTTTCTGTAAAGTAAATAAAAGTTTTAATAGCTGAATGTTATTTAAAGTTCCTACTTTAAAAAATATATATTTAATTGACTAAGTCATTTGTGATTCATCATCTGAGGATTTTTTTTACTCACAATTTCTACCTGATGAAATATTCTAGAGTTTGGCTTTTCTAGAAAAATGCCCAAGGAGATTTAAAGGTCCAATATGTAATAAAATATCAAAAAATCACTTGCACAGTGTGATATTTCCTGCAGTTGTGTAGGCCTACTTACATTATCCCAAAAGTCTCCAAAGTTGTTTTTATTTCAGAGAAATTCCAATTTTAAATAAGTGGCCGTCCCGGAAAAAAATGTCGCCTGTCAATAACGCAATATCCGCGCTATCCTCAGTTTCCGCTCGTACTGCCATAGCATGACGTAACCATGGCGACAGACGTGGACAACTGCGTAGTGAGTAACGTTTAAAAGCACCAAGTTCTTGTTTCGTTCAAACATAGACCATGGCAAGCAGACTTTGGGACAAACAAGGAGAACTAAAATGAGGATCAATATCAGCGTGGCGTTTTCGGGATGCCGAGAGCTAGCGTCCGAGACTGACTTCCACTCGACAGAGAGCTAGCGTCCGAGACTGACTTCCACTCGACAGAGAGCTAGCGTCCGAGACTGACTTCCACTCGACAGAGAGCTAGCGTCCGAGACTGACTTCCACTCGACAGAGAGCTAGCGTCCGAGACTGACTTCCACTCGACAGAGAGCTAGCGTCCGAGACTGACTTCCACTCGACAGAGAGCTAGCGTCCGAGACTGACTTCCACTCGACAGAGAACTAGCGTCCGAGACTGACTTCCACTCGACAGAGAGCTAGCGTCCGAGACTGACTTCCACTCGACAGAGAGCTAGCGTCCGAGACTGACTTCCACTCGACAGAGAGCTAGCGTCCGAGACTGACTTCCACTCGACAGAGAGCTAGCGTCCGAGACTGACTTCCACTCGACAGAGAGCTAGCGTCCGAGACTGACTTCCACTCGACAGAGAGCTAGCGTCCGAGACTGACTTCCACTCGACAGAGAGCTAGCGTCCGAGACTGACTTCCACTCGACAGAGAACTAGCGTCCGAGACTGACTTCCACTCGACAGAGAGCTAGCATCCGAGACTAATTTGGACTTGACAGAGCTTCACGAGTCATGACTTGACAGCTTTATTAGGCAGGTGAGCAAATGTACATAAAACAAATCAATGTTATAACGTTAGCTCGACATGATGAAATGTTAGAATATGGTCAGTATGTTATTCTCATGTTGATCTAGCTGCTAGTTTCGTATAGCAAACGAACTAACACGTAGAATAACATTATAACTTTCAACACACATTTAAATGCCGTTTAGTGTGATAGTGTAACGTTATAACAAGTGGAACAGCACTGTGTTCCCTCACAAGTTTAATTAGTCTAATAAACTGACCTGTGTGAATAATCCAGCACTTGCGTGTAGTTCGATAGGATGAAATTTCCTTATTACTTTTTATCCGCGGGACTCGCGTGTGATATCTGTCTCTTATTAGCAATCGCGACCTGCTTCATACCACTGTAATGTTAAAAAACATGAGTGTTTTCACTCATCCATAAACATTATTAGATCCATCAGCTTGACAGCAAGTCCCATCATTCAGCTTGTCACTGCGTCATAAACATATGCCTTTGTTATTGTTGGAAACTTCGCCCTCTTGTGGCCAAAAAAGCTGCATATTGTGGCTTTAAGATTTGATTAATTTTACGTGACTTTTCCAGGTCTAGAAGTAACACTTTTATAATTAGGCTACCTCATATTTCCAGGTTTTCCAAGACAGTTGTTGAAGGGGAGAACTAAAATAAGAATTATTTGGATTTTGAATTGGTTTAGCTTATTTTTAGCTTATTTTATTTTAAATTTACATTTAATCATTTAGCAGTCACTTTTATATAAAGCAACTTACAAAACGAGGGGAGCAATAGAAACAATCAAACCAACAATAGGGCAACAATATGCAAGTGATGTGACTAGTCCCAGTCAGTCTAGCACAGTATGGGTAGCAAGTTTTTTTTTTTTTTTTTAATAGATTTGGAAGTAAGTTATAGGTCGAGTGGTGATGAAAATATGTGGTATCAGCTGTTTCTTAAAAATGGCTAAAGACTCAGCAGCTCGAGTTGAGTTAGGCAGGTCATTCGACCAACTTGGAACAGTCAAGGTAAAGGTTCATGAAAGTGTTTTTGTGCCTCTTTAAGATGGCACAAGGCTCCGAGTCCATTCACTTACAGAACTCAAGCTTCTGGAGTGTCTGGAGTAGTGAGTTTAGGTATAGGGGTGCTGAGCCAGTGGTTGTTTTAAAGGATTAGTTAACTTTTAAAAAAACTTTTGCTGATAATTTACTCACCCCCATGTCATCCAAGATGTCCATGTCTTTCTTTCTTCAGTTGAAAAGAAATTAAGGTTTTTGATGAAACCATTCCAGGATTTTTCTCCATATAATCGACTTCAATGGACCCCAAACGATTCAAAGTCCAAAAGACAGTTTCAGTGCAGCTTCAAAGGGCTTTAAACAATACCAGACGATGAATAAGGGTCTTATCTAGCGAAACTATCAGTCATTTAAAAAATAAATAAAAAAGTTTAAGTTTTATAAGCACAAATGCTCGCCTTGCTCTGTTCTGTGATACGCGTTTGTGACTCACGTAATACGCAATTACGTTGAAAAGGTCACGGCACGCGTAGGCGGAAGTACAGAGTCAGTGTTTACAAATGTGAGGAAGGAGGACCATATACACATTCAAATGTCTTTGTGTCAGTTTATCGTTTAAAATGCCCATTTCGTGTGCGTATCCTGGGTGTTTTAATATTAAAAAGGCTAAAATAACATTTTCGTCAGGACAAAGCGTGACCCTTTCAACGTAATTGCGTATTACGTGAGTCACGAACGCGCGTCACAGAACAGAGCAAGGCGAGCATTTGTGCTTATAAAACTTAAACTTTTTAATTTATTTTTGAAATGGCAGATCGTTTCGCTAGATAAGACCCTTATTCATCGTCTGGTATCGTTTAAAGCCCTTTGAAGCTGCACTGAAACTGTCATTTGGACCTTGAACCGTTTGGGGTCCCATTGGAAGTCCATTATATGGAGAAAAATCCTGGAATGTTTTCACGACTGAAGAAAGAAAGACATGGACATCTTGGATGACATGGGGGTGAGTAAATTATCAGGAAAAGTTTTTTTTTTAAAGTGAACAAATCCTTTAAGTCATCTCGAGGTCCCTTTGAGCCCCTCTAGTTACCCCGGTTGAAAACCAATGCTCTATAATGGGAAATAATCAGGAAGACAATAATTATGCTTGAAGTATACCATAATAAAAGCAGACATTTCAGAAGCAGATTTTAACTTGCGCTGCCTTCAAGTTCCCCCTGGAAGTTCCTATTTGTGAGTCCAGGAATGGTAATTATGACATAATGTAGGCCACTTTCAAGTAATTTGTAGTAAGAATAAAATGGATGTGTTTGGTAAAGCCATATTTACTCTCTCTTTTCTTTACTTATTGACAAATTTAGGCTGTTTTAGTGCTAATGCAACACAATGAGGAGTAAAGGATGTGAGTTAGGAGTACAATTGATGCTTTAACGTATTTATCCATTACCTCCATTTTGTACTGCCACTGAGAATGATGGGTAATGCAGTTTCGTTGCAAAAGCTTGTCGCCTAATGAACAGCTAAATTAGTAGGACTGCTTGGCAAGCTTACAGATATTCTATCAACAGCACACAAAATGTGTACTAACTGAACTGTGCAACATGCACAATTACAGCACTATTATGACCAATACCAACTAGTTTTTGTCATGATTCTCAAAGTATTTGCAACATGCCAGCTTTCATTATGCTTTTTTTAAACAATCATTCAGACATTAGCTGAAGGCATTACGTCTAGATAGTCTAGTTACATCCTAAATACATGGATCATTCTCGAATTATGATGAATTTGGTTTTCTCCAATGAAAGCTGTTGTTGAATACACTTTATTTTAAGGTGATGTTGTTAAAGTGTAGGTTCTCAAATATTATTTAACTACATGTACGATAGATAGATAGATAGATAGATAGATAGATAGATAGATAGATAGATAGATAGATAGATAGAGTGTCTTAAATATTTATCATTGTTTATGACTGTCTTGAAAGTGACACATATAACCATTAAGAATGACCGACATAGACATTTTAGCTTTCTTAGCAGTAAAAAATTATGTGGGTGTTTTTATACAGTTGTCAATTTATAGATGGAAAACTGAGTGCGTTAACTTCAATTCAACAAATCAATTGTATAATGAGATGGTGGCTTTTAGAAGCAACGGTTATCCATAAGTTCAATATATATTTATCTGAGCCATCCCCATATAACAGCAAATTCCCCCAGCAGGGACTAGGACAGCTTGTAGTGCCATCTCCAATATAAAACTGTCATCACCGCGTGTCATGTCTAGACTGCTGTCGATCGGTGCTACTTTGTTTCCTTATCATGCAAATAAATGAGGTTTTTATTGACTAGCAGACCTCCCAAAAGTGGGTCTGCTAGTGATGGTGGCAAGCCTGCAGGCCACAACACCATACAGTAGTCAATAAAATGAAGATCATAGAATTTTTGCATGACTATTTTAGCCAGAGGAGCTCGGTCACAACGCAAAGAGCATTCCCTCTAAAAAAAATAATTCGATCATTACTTGCTCACCCAAAATGCATTAGGGTATGGCCTATTGCCTGAAACTAAATGTTTGACCACCGGTTCAGTGATGTAGTTGTGGGGGGTGGAGAGGGATCAGGGCAAACAGCAACTGAGGAAATTACTGTTGAAAAGAGAAAATATGAAAAAAAGAAGAGGATAAAGCCTTTTGCAGGAAGGGAATATAATAAGGGAGGGAGAGAATTTCTGCTAGAGAAAAGCTGTTTAGCGATGCATGCTCAGCCTTTTCCTGTTTCTTCAGATTAACCTACAAAACTCATCCATGGCAGAGAAAAATAAGTGATTTCTTCAGAACAGCGAGGTCAAGACCAGATCATTCAAGGTCAAGATCATTCTGTATCTGTATCATTCTGTATCACTGACAGACAGACCTTTCTTTTAGACAGAATCTCTCTTTTTTGTGATAATTGAGTTAAACTATGAAAAAAAACTACATTCATTTAATAATTAATTTCATGCATTTATCAATTATCAATTATTGTGTTCTTCTAAAGAAGTATACCGTCACTTATTTATTTATTTATTCTCCCGTGGAATCCAAAAGGAGAAGTTTCGCAGAATGTTCATGCTGCTTTTCCCACCAAAAGTGACAAAGTCACAGATATTTTCTCTCTCTCTCTCTCTCTGGCCCTGTTTACACCTGGTATTAAGATGCGTTTTGGTCGATCGGATCACAAGTGAAAGATGCTTAATAAAGGTGTAAAAGAGGTCTAAAATGTTTTGAGCTTGTCCACTTTTGACTAGTGGTTGACCGATATATCACGAGGCCGATATATCGGCCGATGTTTGGAATTTTTTTAAATCGGCATCGGCCGATAAATCTTTTCGTTTGGCCGATATTTTTCAAAACAGTTTGTGATAGTGCATTAGCGCTTTTTTTAACTGGAGCGGAGCAGAGTGAGCGTGAATGAACTGAAAACGTTTGCTTTGCTCCACCCAGTGGACACGCACCATAAGACAAGCCACTCAGATGTGAAGCAGACATCTGACAGAAAGTAAATGACCAATCATTATTCACTTTTTAACCCGACACGACATTGTGTTACAGACAAAAACACTGCAAAGTCTATTCAAACAGTACCGCGATATGTCAGATCCGCAACCCAGCGGTAGCTCCAGTGGTGGACACAGATTTAATATAAACGAATTCAAACAAAACTGAAAACATTTTACCTCACAAACAATCAAAAATCCTGTGACTGGCATGTTCTTGGTTACTTTTAAACTAGACGCTGTTTTCCCACGGACTCAAAAAAAAAAAAGCCTGTTCTCCGGAATGAAAAGCTGGGTTGTGTGAGGTGGATCAGGATGAGACAAGAACACTGCATGTTACTCAATAATAATACGTTTGAAAATAAATCCATTTGATTAATTATCTGCTGTATTTAATTGTCCATGATTGGCGTAATATCGTGTGTAGTATACCTTTACATCTCCTCTGGTCTGATTTGATGCTAAGCTGCATGGAACTAACCAAGGAATGCAAAGTGCAATATTTGCAGTGACGTGGAGAAAATGGGAGCTGCAACAGACAAGAAAAAAATCTCCACAAACACGTGGTCACCTAAAGTCTCGCCATTCATCTGTGCATGAAGCACAGAAGAAAAGATATGCTGCTTCAAGCTCTGCCTAAGTGAGCAAAGTCCAGACAACACTCGCGCACATTTTTGAAAATGGCAAAACTCTGATCCTTGGTAAAAAATATTATGTAAAATAAATGTTAATTTAGTTTCACAAATATTATTTATGTCTCTCATTTACTGTATTGTATCAGCCTCATATCGGCAATTAAAAATCCCATATCGGTCAACCACTACTTTCGACCACTTCCAGAGGTAGTTAAATGCATTAGACCAGATTGCTTTCGTAGTAGTGGTGCAACGGATCATCATTGATCCGTGATCCGTTCGGATCAATAGGCTTGTTTGAGATGAGCAAAATCTGCGCAGAACCGATCACCGGTGATCAACGCGAGATGCATGCCGGTTAGAAATGTGTCCAAGGGCAGTCCGCCTTGCTCTGATGTCATGCAGACGTATGTCAAAAAACTCTCGCGAGCGCAAGGCGCACGTGTCGGATTTAGCAGTCGAGCGCAGTTGCTCTCCACCGACTGCGCTGATCAAAAGCATGATGGGAAACGACTTTGCTGACGACACAGCTTAATGCTCATTGGTTTAAACAACCGTGATGTATTGTTCTCTTTTTAAAAAATGTATTTTAAAACTCTGGTATCATGTTTTATGTGTATACGTACGTTATGTGTGAATAAACTCTCTGACAGTGCGATATGGGTTATATGATGTCATTTTTATAGAAAATAAAATAATAAAAACACATGTCTGTATTAAAGAAAAAAATATTGATAAACGCGTATTTGGAATGGAATTAAATAACAAGTACTTTGGGTGTCTTGTTCATTATATTTATTTTCATATAAAAGCAACAGAACTTAAATTACATCCAGTTTATTAGCAACACCTGCACGAGCGTGAATCCCGTGTATCCCGCGATATCCGCCTTTGATCTCGCAGGTGTCTGATCCACCATGAGAAGAGAGATCTGTCCGTCTTGCCTGCGCTTTTTTCACTCCTCCCCTCACTGCAGCCGCCTACTCTCGACTACAATTCAGGCGAGGCAAGGCGCATCTCAAACAAGCCTATTATCTTCGGTTCGGCACACACGTGATCCGCGGATTGATTTATGAAAAAAAAAGAAAAGTTGTGCGCATGTTCAGTCCACACACAGCGCAACATGACATCATGACTTTGCGTAAACATACACGCCACTTTCAAATCAAGTGGCGTGTTATCTATACGCATTTTCAGCTATCCGCGTGTATGTCCACGCCGCGTGTATGTCCACGCCGCGTGTATGTGTACGCCGCGTGTATGTCCACGCCGCGTGTATGTGTACGCAGTTAAATTTCCGAGCGAAACTAAGCTAAATGAATATCTACTTCTGGGGAGCGATATTTTTTTCCCTATATGGTAGGGGAAGAGTCATAAATGCTAATAACCCAAGTGACGGGTAGGTTTAGGGACGTCGTTGGGGTAGGTCATATATTTATATATAGTAATGTAACGTTAAGTCAATGGCGTTGATAAACACGCTGAAAAGCGATTATGCGTGTTGATAGCACGCCAAAAATGGAAATACGAATTGGCGTGTCATACATACGCTATTTCATGAGATCAGTCTGCACAGCGTGGTCATGACGAGCGGAGGAACGGAGGAGCTTGAACGCCCCGCGTCATTTAAATCCCCTGTATGGGAGCGGCTTCCCAGTCAAATATAATGATGAAGGAAAGAGGTTAGTGGATAAAACCGTGACGGTGTGTAGGCACTGCGGCACAAGAAAGCCATATGACAGTGGAAACATATCGAGCATGGCCACGCATTTGAAGCGACATCACCCCGGGGTTTAGTAGCTGCGTTTACGTGGTTCAATCGGAATTATATCAATCTGATTGATGAATGAATCCGAACACGGTGTTTACATGAACGATAAAGTAATCGGGTATTCTTCTCCTCTATTGGTTCTTTGTTTTAAACAGTAGACTTAATATGTCTCTGGTCTTGATTTGGAGACGATGAGCATGAACCGTTGTGTCGCTGCTGCTTATATTGATCACGCAGTAAAACCCCGCGGCCAAAACCATTTGTGTGTGGATGAGAATCTGAAACAAGGACTGGTGGGACGTTGTCCTGCTTCACTTCACGGACGCTGAGTGAAATGAGATTTTTTTTTTAATAACAGAACACTCATATGACACTTTATTCAGCAGGAAGAACATTTCGTTCCATGTCACAGGTCATTGCGCTATTTCAACGTCATTGCACATACGCAGTCCTTATAGTTTTGGTTTTCAATCCGATCAAGTGTTTAGGCATGTTCTCTCGATCGGATTACAAAAGGAGTAAACCACCCCTTTCAATCCGATCGAAATTCCAATCGGACCGAGCTCAATCAGATCGATTAAGGTGTTTACATTAAGTTTTTCCGTTTGAGCCGTCAATCCGATTGGGTCCACGCAGCTATTGACAGGAGTGAAAACGAAGGCTGCTCAACAACTGCTTATATCACCGTGGCATTTAAGCAGCCCCTTGTTGCACAATCAGACCGGGCTAAAGCCATCACAAACGCTACCGGTGTGTTTATTATAGCCTAAGTTGTTTTTCATTAATTATGTTAAAAAGAAGATAGCATGCCTTGTGCACTTTAGTTGATTTTATATCTTTTAATTTAAAAGTGTTAATAAACAAAAAGACAAAACTTATGTTTATTTGTCTTGTCTTTTTTTATTTATTTTTTGCTGATCCGAAAAATGATCCGATCCGTGACTCTGATCCGAGAAACGATCCGAACCGTGACTTTTTTGATCCGTTGCACCCCTATTTCGTAGTGTAAACGCTCATGTGGTCGAATGTGTTCAAACAGCCACAAAAGACCATCTACTCTCCGCCTACTGACCTAATGTGTAAGCAACATAGGAAGTGCGCTAGACAGGCGGGATATAAACTTTGTCGGCTGGAGACCCGAGTTTGCTGCCTTTTTCCATACACTGAAAGTAAATGGTGACCAGGTTGGGTCAAACTTACCATACTTAAATACATAAAAAAAGATTTTTAACAATAAAAGTATGACCGACATGTATGATAATCCATGTCTTCTGAAGTCATATGATAGCTTTGTGAGCAGCTTTGAGTTTTTAAATCCATCTTCTCTTTAACATTTTAATATATTCAAATATGGCACATTAATGACATGCTCGTTTTGACATTAATTATGCCAAATGTCACTGGTGTCTAATAACTGATCGTAATGGACCAAATTGTAATATGTGCATATATAATTGCACAGCCATGAATTAGCAATACATTCTAACTGGTTATCTAACATATGGCTTCAGAAGACTTGGAATCTAGCGCGTGAGTCATTTGGACCACTGTTTTTCATAAAATGCTTGACATAGTCACCACTTGCATTTTGAGAATTAGAATAATTTGCATGATGCTTAATATGAGGTCTTAGTCTGAGGAAGGTCATAAATCTGCATTTACATCTTTCATTTGAGTAATAGAAAATGTGTTGGTCAATAAGAAGTGCAAAATGCTCTAACACAGTCAGCCAAGTAGATAAATTGACCAGTGTGCAATGAAATCCATGCTAATCCTTGATCCAAATTAGAGAGACTCGCTAATAAACTCAGCCTCCGAGCAATGAACACTCTTCCCTCTGCACAGCCAACTGTTTCTAGTCTTTTTTATCCATGAGGAGTTAAAGGATGAGAACTTCTGAGACTAAACAGATGTGCTAAAGGCTAACAATAACCTCGGGAGATTCATGCTTTAAACAAGGCTAACTAGAGGTGACAGCCAGCACAAAATATTGAGTAATTAAGCGCTATTAGACACAAGAGAATTAAGGCGGATGAATTGTAAAATGTCAACGTTTGCTTTTATGTAAAGGAGACTCTAATATAGCCCCCCTATACTGTTGTATAAATCCCTCAATCCCTACAAGCCACCAACTCATGTTTAAGTAATCTTACTCCTTCAACACAGATTTAATATTCATTTAGGGACTCTTGAATGCTGTTGTTATGTGAAGGCGCTGGTGATTCTGTCACTGTGGACAACAAAAGATTTGGATGGGTTTGCAATCACGCCAAGGCCAGATGGTAAAAATCCGCCAGATAAGACAGAACAGCGGGAGATGATATGACATTCAGTTTTATGATAACTACAAGGGACTGGGACACGTAAAAGAGAATGTGCAAATCAAGAGATTTTGATTCATATCACAAACAGCAACCTTCATAACCTGATTCACTGAACCTGTAGTTGTGTCTAATTGCAAGGACACACAGCTGAATGCACCTGACATTTTAGGTATAAGGAAAATATAAAGAGGAGAACGGATCTATGTGTAAAAAAAAATATATATACAGTGAGGAAAATAAGTATTTGAACACCCTGCTTTTTTGCAATACATGGCCCCGGTCATCCTCTCCTTAATACAGTGCAGTCCCCCTGTCCCATGTGCAGAAAAACACCCCCAAAGCATGATGCTACCACCCCCATGCTTCACGGTAGGGATGGTGTTCTTGGGATGGTACTCATCAATCTTCTTCCTCCAAACACGGTTAGTGGAATTATTACCAAAAAGTTCTATTTTGGTCTCATCTGACCACATGACTTTCTCCCATGACTCCTCTGGATCATCCAAATGGTCATTGGCAAACTTAAGACGGGCCTTGACATGTGCTGGTTTAAGCAGGGGAACCTTCCGTGCCATGCATGATTTCAAACCATGACGTCTTAGTGTATTACCAACAGTAACCTTGGAAACGGTGGTCCCAGCTCTTTTGAGGTCATTGACCAGCTCCTCCCGTGTAGTTTTAACAGATACATCGGTTACAAACACGGTTTAACAGATACATCTGTTTTCCTTGCTTTACCTCGGTCTTTAAGTAAAAACATGACTGTGAAAAATATTAGTAGCCTATTTAATGTAGTATTTAATTAAATGCATTTATGAAATTACAACATTTTCATGTCAATGTGTGTTCATTTTGACCACGAACTGTGCACTGTCACTTTAACTCACCGCGTGCAGCACATAGACTGTAAAAGACTGTTATTGTATAAAGATTTATACTGTTATGAGTCTGAGTCTGCTGGTTTTGTCAATTTAAAGTTTTAAAGGAGCCGTATGCAAGATTGTGGCCCAAACTGGTACTGCAATCACTTTCAAATTACTGTAGAGCAGTGTATCCCCTCCCCCTCCCCCTCCCACTGACTTGAGGTTGCCAGATAGGCTGCAGGATCCAAAATTACTCGTTTGTATCTGCAGCTGTGGTAACTAGAGCAGAGCTGGCAACCCGGATGCCACAACACTACTGACTTCGTGATTGGTAGATCAGTGGAGGGTGGAGCATCAGACCAAAACACAACATGACAACATCAACATCAGTTGAGGGCTGCAACTTCACTTTTTTAAATTACAATATCCTGGCCGGACTACTGTTGTCAGTGATATAAGTATTTGAAATTAACATGATTTCTTAATGTCTAGTGACATATCAGGACCATTTTATGATTAATTGAAATAAATTTCTTACATACAGGTCCTTTAATTTAAAAAGTGGAAGAATATGGTACTCGCACATACAGTAGCAAAGCTTGTAAACTGTGGCTTTTTTGAACGTTGTCAACATAACTCACTGAAAATCACAAATACTCCCACTGTCCCACACCGGCGACTTCAGTGAAAGAGGAAGGGGGTACAAGTCCTGTCGATGGGTCTCCTGCATCTGCAGTTGCCATGCTATCTTTTGACTGGCTGTAGCTAAGGTAGAGGACTCGAAGCACTTCAACACGCGTGTTTTTTTCCGCTTTGCAAACCGACTGGACATGACATGGGGGCGTGGCAGCATCGACGATTCCATTTTTGAATTCGAAGTTCGAGATTGTGACTTAATTTCTGTCGATTTCGACTTGACACCCTTATATAGTACTAAATGGAAATATGTCTAATGTAAAAAAAATATAAAAAAATAAAAATCATGCTATGATATCACTTGCTGATACATTGGAACACTGATATAACTCACCTTGGTATACGTACATGTTATCAGTCTCTTTCCCAATGTGTGCCAGCCTGTTTCCAGTGTCACTGATTTCATTCACCTGTTGTCTAATTAGTATACTCATTATCTTCATTATTTATGCCCTGAGTTATCCTTAGTTCTTTGTCAGTTATGTGTATATTGAGGTGTTTATTCTCCTGTGATCTCATGCGTTTTCCATGTGGATTCATTAAGACTGTTTGGTTTTCTTTACTCCTTTGTTGTACGCTCTTTGCAAGCTACGCAACTTTCTGCCGGCAAAAAATGACTAACAGTCAACATGTCTGCTGAAGCCAAAGCACTGTTTTGCAACTGAAGTTTGATATTTGTGAGTAAAACATTCTGTGGGAGTTTGCTGGGCATAAAATGAAAGTATTGGCTATTAAAAACTACTGATGCATTCAGGACTGGTCTCATCTGAGAAAAATATATACTGGTGAACCTCTAATATTTACTTCATCTAAACTGACCCTTAAGCATCCCCATAAGATCCTTCTCATGCCGACTTTTTTTAGAAAAAGTCTGTTGGGTCCAACTAGAAATACTTCTCAGACATCATAAACTTCTTGAAATTCATAGGCCGATGTCAGATGAGAGGTTATGAGTTATGTGGAGTGAATTTTAAGTAATTTAGTTGGTTATGTAGTTTAGAAATGTAGAATTGTTCTGAAGATTGTCTGATCCCACCTCCCCACACCATACTGGTTTAAATGAGGACAAAAGTGCATTTTAATAATGTAGTGACCTGCATATTAATTTGTAATTATCACATTTAAAAAATAATGCAATTTAATTAAAAAATTTTACGGTGCTGTTGAATGCTTGAATTTGATTGGTTGACAAACGTGTGCAATTATTTTCAGGGAAACGCACAGCTAAAGTAGTTCCAGACTGGCTGACCACATTACAGTTCCATATCACTTCACCAAATGATTTCAGTTTTTTTTTTCTTAGACTACAACAGCAGAATAATTTCTCTTTCTCCCGCTCTCTCTCTCTCGCACTCCAAACGCACACAATTACAGTACGGACACACACTCGCGCAGAAATGTGTTGTCAGCGCTGCTCTGATGATTTTATCAGTAAAATAGTTTAACAACTTAAAAGCTACATGACATTTCTCACTAGCGAGGTAATAACAGTGCTGTTCTTTGAGCAGATAAACTTACAGTAGAGACGCTGCTGCCGAACACTGTTGAGAGACACAGACTCAGGTAATTCACACACGCTTAATCTCTCTTAATCTCTTTCTCTCTCTCTCTCTCTCTCTCTCTCTCTCTCTCTCTCTCTCTCTCTCTCTCTCTCTCTCTCATAACTGCATTAGACTGCTATCAGTGGCTCAAGGCTCTGTTACTAGCTCTAAATAAGAAGTTTTGGAATTAGCAACGGAGGCTTGGGATTAGATGAGTAAGAAATTAGTCCTACACACAAGAGCGCTTTAAGGACAAAAACCTGACAAATGTCTTGAAATACATGATCTGAATAATGTTTTAAGGTGTGGTAATAGTATAAGTGGGATTTATTGACTCCGGGCTGTTGCTGAAAACAATGCACAGCCGTGGTGTAACGGCCACTTCGCTTTGTATCACTACCTCGGGTGTGCATTATTTTTCTAATAATTAATCATTATTATGAATAAGCGTAAACCGCTTAAGGTTGGTGCCAAGATGTAGCCTGGGTACGCTGATATGCAGCCAGGATTCCATGGACCAGATTTGCGCCTCAGCTAGGGAACCAATAGGCCTATGTCACGAAAAAATTGAAGACCGGAAGTACGTCTTTTAGTAGGGATACGGCTCTTCCGGTTAGCTTTTTACAATGGCGAGTCCGATAGATACTGCTGGACCAAATCTCTCCGCAACCTGCCTGAAGTCACATATGACGATGTGGTTCGGATGGTAAATGAAAACTCTCAAGTGGAAACGTCAAAACTGAGGAAAGTGTACACTACAACAACAGCTGCAGGTGTAGCCTGCCATTGTTGTTATAGCTCTAGCCGTTCGCCAGTAAGGTAAACGTTTCTATGATAACAGCGAGTTTGACCAATCAGCAGACGTTGCTGCTACGGTTAGGATTGTGGGTAGTGTAGTTTTTTTTTCATAAGATCGCGGATAAAACATGTTTTTCTTAAAACAAGGTTGATTTCACACAAACGTATAGCTTCTACAGGAGCAAAAACCTTTGTTTCACAACCTCATAGCTCGTGGTCAGTCTACCTCGGATGGTTTAGACATTATGGCTGATAATCTAAATCCTTATCGAGAAATACTGTTGACCGGAAGTTCTGTATCCCTACTCCGCGTTCCGGAAGCAGGAAGTGTGACATAGGCCTACCACAGTTAGTAAACCACCATAGACTGCCAAAAAAAACAGCGTTCCTTGGGTGTGAAACTCTCAGTTTAATAATTTGGTATGCTCCTAAATATTAACTATGGCATAAACGAATATGCATTTCAAGTGATATTAGTCATGTGAATGATCTCTGTCACATCAGGCTGTTAATTACGTCCAGACCGAATTAGTAGTGCCCTGCATTTAAAGTCCCATGGGAAATTCATGCAAATGCATTTGCCTTTCAATTCCTATTGCATGTCTTGCCACCACCATAAATTAATACCATGAAACTAAATGTTTCCAGATAACTCTGTTTAGAGAGAAAGCAGTGCTCACCATGTGACCAGTGAGGGTTGAGGTCCTAGCTTCCCCAAAGGACATATCCAATCAGAGTTAATGCTGCAGCCACGGGTTGCGTTCATTATTACAGGCTTTGGGAAATTGTAAAGCTGGAAAATGCAAAGTCAGTGGGGTTTTGGCAGTTTCACAGGGAGTCAAGGGTATTGTTCGTAAGAGGCCGGCGCGGAACAACACACAACCTGACTTAGGCTTCTGTGTGCTTCACAGCTATAAAAAGGTACTTAGTGTTTGTCAGGGCCACAGTAAAACAGATTAATAGATGCATAATACTCTTAAATTAGCAGAAGTAAATTTGGCTTCATTGGTAAAATAATCTGGATGCCGAATGCCTCGTTTTTTGTAGGCTACGTAACTTCAGTAAATTCATAAATTAGATATAATACCAGTAAAAATGAGATGTCACTCATAAGAACTAGTTTTGTCAAGGAAATTAGGCTGCTAACAATGAATACTCTGTAGCAGTCGATAATTCCTTATGAATGGTATGACAAATTATTAATGAATGAATCAAAATCACTCGGAATGCTGAGGGACATGCATGGTAAATCAATTTCTTCTTCTACTTCTTCATATATCCCTCCACATGTGTTCACACAATATCACTGTGGCAAACATATCATCATCTAAGTGGATGATCAATTAACCAATTTAAAACAACTTTTTTTTTAATATAGTTTAAAATACACTTTACTCCTGTGATGCCAAAGCCAAATGATTCATTTTCCAGGAATCATTTTAACATTCATAATATTTTAATATTCTATTTTGGTACATTTATTATTATTATCTATGTTGAAATGACTATTTTTGTAAAGAACCATGAGGTTCAAATGAACAACTGCAACTTTTGATTTTAGCTGAATAAAAGTATGAATTTCTTTAAAAAAAAATCTTGTTATATGTAATCAAATTCACACAAAAAAATACATGAATATATATTAATATATATATGCACCATCTTTGAACACTGCACAAGGTCTCACTGTTTAGTATCTTTCAACCAATATCCATGTTAAAAGTGGGTTTCAATTATTTATTTTTTTGAAAGCCTACATTCTGTTCTTGAACAATTTATCTTTTGTATATATTTTTTCAAGAGTGTTGAACCCCAAAATGACACTGCAACCAATCATTTAATTAAAAAATAGGTTAACACATTAGATTAGGGAGCACATATTCAATATTAACTAGGAGTTTTCTCCTCAATAAACATTTACTATTGATAGTAAGTAAGGTAGTTGCTGTAGTGGTTATGTTTAGATACGGGGTAGGGTTAAGGGGTGTATAATATGATCATGCAGAATAAGGCATTAATATGTGCTTTATAAGTAAAGCTGATATGCTAAATACATGCAAATAAGCAACTTAATAGTGAATTTGTGTTCCCTAATCTAAAATGTAACCAAAATTAGCCTATTTTTTGACACGTCCGTGTAAAGTTAAAAAAAAAAAGTTATATTTTCATGATCAATCAGTGCTGTCTCTTAAAATAGTAAATACACTAATTAAAATCCTAGGCCAAAGCAGCAGATGCAAAAACAAAGCCAGACAGGAGCATCCTGCACTCTTATATTTACCACATTCTGGCGGTGTGATCACTGGCACGAAGTGTTACAGTAGCATAAAAAGAATGCAAGTTAATTGGGATGGAGAATGGGGCAAACATCATGCCACCAACACATTTAATGAGACAACACATGATTGACTCCTGTCCACAAGAGCTCAACCTACACACAACATAATGCATTCAAGGTAACACAAAAGCACAAAACCATCGGCAACAGATAAAAAAACTAACACGGCTGAACAACATCAGATGCGGTAATTGACTACTTAATTGTGTTTGTTTAAGCTAAGCCTTGAGATTTTTTTTTTTCCTTTTTGGGGAGGTGTGGATGGGTGGAGGGGGGAGGGGGGGGGGTGATTGTTCCTGATGGCATTTGAATTTTTTTCCTTTCACTAGTTCCAATATACAGCTAATCCCACAGTGTCTAATCCTGTTTGGGTGAATTTCACCATGCAGTTAGTCAACACAGCTGCACCAGTGCTAAAACATACACACCACACACACACGCACACACACACACACACACACACACACACACACACACGAGAGAGAGAGAGAGAGAGAGCATATGATGCCTGTATGACATATCGTTTTTTTCAGTACTTTTGCCATAATACAATAATTGAAACCCCAATTATATAATTTCAGCCACTTACTATAAACTACTTTTGTCTCAATAACCATATTAATTACTGCTGATTAATAGTTAGTAAGGCAGTTGTTAAATTAAAGTATTGGCCCGGGATTAAGGGATGTAGAATATGGTCATCCACCACATTTTCAATGATTCTCAATCGACTCGTCAGATCTCTCTAAATCCTGCCTTTCCGCAAACTACTCTGCTCTGATCTACCGCGTACAGCACGCGTGTCGAAAACAAAAACGCCTATTGCCCTAACAACACCAGCTCTGCTTGTCCTGAGGCTTCCTACATCGTAAACTAAACACAGTAACGGACAATAACGTCGATTTTACCATATCAATCCGAGCGCGAGTCCGATGATAAAACACTAGAAGAACTAGTTATTCAACCCGAACCTCCATCACAAGGACAACTTGAGCAGGACGTTTCTCAGTGATACGCTACTCAGTTTGAGGTACATTATGAGATGTTGCAACTGTAATTCCTCTCCATCAGCATTAACAAGTGCATGTCCAACAACAAACCAATTATTTAATAGTAAATAAATAAGTACAGAGTATTTTTCTCATTTATTACGGTGAATGTGGAAACGGTATCAATAACATAAGCTGAGCTCTAGCGTGAATGAATGATTTATATTTACATTTACATTTATTCATTTAGCACAGGGGTTCTCATGTGAACCCCATTCACAAACATCTGTCTCATTCTTGATGAATCGGCCGTTTGAACGAATCGTTTGAATGAACGACTCAATGACTCGCTTAATAAGACCGCTTATCACCTGCATTTGCGCTCAATATCGACAAACCAATCAAATTTGTTCAAAACTTTTTTTTTAAATCAGTCCAAACATTTAAATTTTTATTCAGGAGTAACGTATATACAAAACTTTAACTTGTATGACAGTAGTTTAGTGATAAAAAAAATAAATAAAAAATAAATAAATAAATAAATATTTTCCCCCAGTTTCCCCAGTTTTGGATTAGCTGCAGAGGTTTGATCGTGCAAGCTGGAAGACCAGCCAGGAGAGCATTGCAAAAGTCCAGTCTGGATAGAACAAGTGCTTGAACAAGGAGTTGTGTAACATGCTCTGATAGGAAGCGCCTGATCTTCCTAATGTTGTACAAAGCAAATCTGCAGGAATTACAGTTCTAGTAATGTGGTCTGTGAAGTTCAATTGATCATCAATAACAACTCCAAGGTTCCTGGCTGACCGTGATGGAGTTATGGATGACGGGCCTAGCTGAATAGTGAAGTTGTGACAAAGTGTTGGATTGGCCGGGATCACAAGTTGCTCTGTCTTCACAAGGTTAAGTTGAAGGTAGTGGTCTTTCATCCAGCCAGAGATGTCTGTCAGGCATGCTGAGATGCGAGCAGCAACCGTTGGATCATCAGGCTGGAATGAGAGGTAGATTTGTGTGTCATCAGCGTAGCAGTGATAGGAAAAGCCATGTTTCTGAATCACAGTTTCTAGTGATGTCATGTAGATGGAGAAGAGAAGTGGTCCAAGTACTGAGCCCTGAGGCACCCCAGTAGGTAGATGTTGTGACTTCGACACCTCACTCCTCCACGACACCCTGAAGGACCTACCTGAGAGGTAAGACTTGAACCATTGGAGTGCGGTTCCCGAGATTCCCTTCATCTTTAGGATTGACAGGAGGATCTGGTGGTTAACTGTGTCACATAAATGTTGGTAAAACAAATCTTGACAGTTTTAGGTAATAGTGGCTCACAGCTGATTAGCAGAAGTATTTCAGTAAGACAGTGATAATGTGAGTTAACCAGTTAGCAGGAGACATGCACAATATAAAACTCAAAACTAAGTATTTTGAACTTTCAAGAGCAAGCGGTTTGTGAATCCTGCATTGAACTCCGAGATTTGAGAAGCAGTTTTCAGTAAAATAAAGGGAACACAGCAAAAGTGTAGGATTATACTGCTGTGGTAAAGATGAATTTTATCCACTGATTCTTCTCATGATTGTCCTTGGGCAGTGGGAAAAAACTGGCTTTACCTTCACATTGTAGAGCACAGCGTCTCCTCGACATGATCTCTCCAGTATCGACAGGATCAGCTGCTGGTTTGAGGTTTAAGTTTCCCTGGTGTCTGCGCGTGCAATAAGTGGGCGGGCAATATATGCTAATGTTTCGTCTTTACGTTCCAACGAAACGGCTTATGACTCGTTTGAAAAACGATTAATTTCATTGACTCAGAGTCGACTCTTACTTTTGAAAGACAATAACTTTATATACATTGTACTTTCAGATTTAAAACTTTGACGGATGTTTTCATTTACTTAGAGCTATATTACACACTACATGAAAGGTCATTTTCAAAAATCCATAATAGGGGCACAATGTGCTTTATAAGTACTAATAAACAGCCAGTATCCTAGAAATATGCATGCTAATAAGCAACTACTTAATAGTGAGAATTGATAATAAATGAATACATCCCCCTCTGAAAGTTTGGATTACTTGCACTTGAAGATATAATGTTCCAACAAGTCTGCTCGATTGATTGCCAAAGAAGAATGTCAATATAAATCAGGAAAATACAAACAAAATTTAACAGTTTTTCTGAATTGCTATAACATTAACCCCATTCTTTGAATCAAAATTTGTCGAACCAATTTGAAGAATAAAAGACTCTTTCTGTAAAACATTAATCAAGTTAAACATTAATCAAGTTCAGGCAGTTAAGCACCATTTGCAAAACTCTAAACACATTCTCACTCACTAAAACACATTTTGCAATGTGATGCACTTCTGTTGCAAAACGCTTAACACAGGAAGGCAAAAGTTAAACAACTACAGCAGTTGTCATCGTTTACACACAACGACTCAAAATTGTTCTTACTTGTTTCTAATGATATGATCAAACCAATTGTACAAAATAAAAGCCCATTCACACAAAGGACGATAACTATAAAGATAACGATAAAGGTATAGTTCTAAAAATTGTTCTCGATATTAAAGAATAGCAGGTGTGAACAGGCCTTAAGTCAGTTCAGAGAGCACAGGTGACAGGTGCACGTAATGTTGCTACGGACAACCGATGGAAACAATCTGAGAAGGATAGAATGAAGAGTATGTGTAAGAGGTGGTGGACAAGGAGGAAGAGGATGAGGACGTGTTGTCAAGGCTGGATCTGGCACACTAGAGGGTTTTTTCCTTTGCCTAGTAAGAGACGACTGCCTATGATGTGGAAGAAGTCCTCAGGCCGGACCCAACATGAAGACATGATGCTGAGGCAGAGTGAATCTCTCACTGACTTTCATTTTGTGGTTACACAACTCTTTTGGACTACTGTATTTTTACAGTATGCAAGTGCTGAATATACAGACATTCAGTACTAGGCTATACAATATTCAATACAATATTATACTTGCTTGCAGAGCATACAGAATACAATTCAACACCAAATCAATAATTTTGGCTCTAACTGCATCCAAAATGTATGGCATTGCAAGGAGGAGAAATACAGTGAGAAGTGCCTGGTCACCACAGTGAAGTTCAGTGGTAGTAAAGCTCTTGTATAGGAATGTATGAGTGCTGAAAGAGTGGGGGAGCTGTGCTCAATCAATGGTTTTATGAATTCAAATTCATTGTGTGATGTAATACAAAATCTTGAAACAGAAGACGCTACCTGGTCCTTATTCTTATTCCTGGTCCCAAGATAAAAATGCTTCATAAAGTATTTCACCCGACCTTAACACAATTGGACACCTATGGGGGATATTCAACACTCCCACTCAAACATCAGGACACTTAAGAAAGTGATCCTCCAGGAGTTAAAAATAATAGATATGAAAATTTGTCATAAACTTGTACACTCAATCCCAAGAAGGGTCAGAGCAGTGCCTAGGTGTAATCCTTATACATAGATAATACGCATTGGATATAAAAAGTCTACACACCCCTGTTAAAAAAGGTGTTTTTATGATGTAAAAAATTAAGCAAAGATAAATCATGTCAGAACTTGCGCACATTTAATATAAAAAATATAACGTATGCAATGCCACTGAAAAATAAAAGGGCCCCATTTCAGAAAATAAAATCTTACAATAATCTAACTGCATATATATAACAGGTTGAAACTGCTTAACTTATTTTTATGTGTTATATATATGTGTGTGTGTGTGTGTGTGTGTGTGTGTGTGCTCTTTATATGAGGACACAAATGTGTATAATGGCATGCATATTACACTGGTATTACAACTTACACGTGGTTTATGAGGACATTTCATGAGTCCTCATATTTCAAATAGCTTAAAAAACATAAAAAACAATGTTTTATTAAAAATGTAAAAATGCAGAATGTCTCCTGTGATGGGTAGGTTTAGGGATAGGGGCAGTGTAAGGGGATAGAATATACAGTTTGTCCAGTATAAAAGCCATTACGCCTATGGAATGTCCTCACAAGTATAGCAAAACAAAGCTGCGTGTGCGTGTGCGCACGTGTGTGTGTGTGTGTGTGTGTGTGTGTGTGTGTGTGTATATATATATACTGTATTAAAATATTACAAATAATGCAATTATTATATTGTATACCGTAATATAGAAAATATTTACAGTGAGGGAGGAGAAAAGTCTGTGTGAGGTTGACCATGGTTGTTTTATGCTTTACATTTTGTCTGCCTATTACATATACACAGAAAATTATTTCCTTTAAATTAATCTTTCCACGTAGTCCCCAATTTATACTCCAGCTGTCATGTGTTTTCCCCATGAGTCTTGTGGTGAGGTATGGATGTAATAAAAATAACCAGTACATTTCAAATGAAATCAATAAAATCAACACAAACAATAGCACTTGCTGCTTCACTAAAAAGTAATCAAGGATTAAACCTCTATCTCTAATTTTATTAAAAGATTATTACCTTTTAATTACATAAACATTTCATTTGGTTAATGTTTTTAAATATTACTTAATTTATTGTTCATTTAATTGCCCTAACAAAGTAAAGTGAACATGAGCATACATAAATTAGATAAATGCAGCAGGAAATAGCTTGTATATGCATATTGTATGCATAAGTGGATGGATGAACAGAATGAGAAATACAAAACCATATATAGGCCTACAGCTAAACAGTAATTTACAAATTGTACAATACACCATACACTATGCACAATATACACTGTATTATAGTGTTGGAATTCAGGCCTATTCACAAAATGTCAGTGTCCAAAGTAAATGGTGAAAATGTCCTTCTGTAGTGTAATGTAATTCGGTAAAGTGTAATGTACTAGATGGAATGAGATTAGAAAAACTGTCTATATGTGTGCGCTGAGCATACACTTGAGTTAGCAGAAACTTGTTGTGATTTTATCAGGAGATTGAGCAGACTGATGATGTGTGAAGGAAATACACCTTCAACGGTGCCTATCAATATCTCACGCTACACTGTGAACTCTTGCTTCTGGATGAGTTAACAGCTTCTCTGATCCCTGTTCTTTTTGCTCTGTCAACAGACAAAAGAGATTTAAAAGAAAAAAGTAGGATGACTCAGTGGAATTGCATCAAGATGCCTCGTGAAATATGCGCCTTGTACTGTACAGCTACATTTTACAAGGAAATGTGATTTATGGTATACAGGTTTAAGCGAACTGTAAAAGGGATAGCACTGATTAAGAAATATTGTATGGCTGCATTGCCTCTTCATAATGGAGCTAAAAGCTATAATTAGCCGCAATTACCAAAAAAATGTATCCTCGTTTGCAAAAGTGATAGTTGTTATTTCAGTGGCTAATGCATCTTAAACTTCACTTAAAAAAAAGGGCACTTTTTAAACAGGCACTTTTGCAAGGACAAGGGTGTTATTATTAAACTGTGAAATGAATATACGGGCACTTCCAAAACCTGCACACACCTTCAAACTCTGAGCCATGAACAAATATGACACCGCAGACTGTTTAACATTATTACTTTTTAAAAGATTTATTTTATGTCACTGAGGAATTTATTTTTTTTTAACCCAAGAAATAAAAATTCTGTCATCATTTACTCATGCTGTTCCAACCTGTATGGCTTTGTTTCTTCTGTGACAAAATAAGAAGTTTAGTAAAAATGTCTAAGCTGCTCTTTTGCTCAATGCAAGCGGATGGGGACCATGGACAGCCAAGCTCCAAAAAAACAACAAAAAAAACAACAACACTATAACAGCTTCATATCATAACTTCAAGAAGTTCGTACGACATGTGCACTATATTAAAAGTCTTCTGAAACCATATATAGGTTCCCACTCTAATTTTACGGAAAAGAACAACTCAGAACAACTTTGTGTTCCATGAAAGAAAGGTTTTAAAAGACGATGAATAAATATGACTTTTTTTTTAAACAATGGTGGCCTAACTATTTCCTATAAAGAAACAAAATTAAAATGAACACACCTAACGCGTTTTTTGCAGTGAGAGGTGCCTTTTTTCAATTGTTTTCCTATGGCACCTCGCATTTTACCGCCTGCTGCGGCTCGCGTTTTTTGCAGTGAAAAAAAAAATCAACTCCCGACGTCATCGTGTTTTTTTTCACTGTCCAATCGAATGAATGGAGAGGCGGGCCTTCCGTTGTAGTGATGAAAGCTACAGTTGCTTTGAACGCCCGGACAGTGAGATGATGGAGGATAAACTTGTGGTGCTCTCGTGGGTTACCAGGAGCTTAACGACTTCTCGACTTCGAACCAAAAAAACACGTTAGGTGTGATCGGGGCTTTAGTCTCTCATATGAAGTGTCATATGGAGCCTTTTATGGCTATAGATTAGAATATGAAGCGGGTGCAGTGACCTTGATATCATAAACCCAGTCCTTCACCTTTTCTGACTGATGATATTAAGGGGGTGTATTCATTTTAACTAGAAGGCATGACCTGATTTTTATAGACACCTATAAATTCCAGATAGGCTAACAGGAAATTACAGTTCATGACGGCCTTCATTACTTAAAGAAAAAAACTTTTCAATTCATTTGTAATATTAAAAGCAACACTAAGAAGGATTTTTTACCTTCAAATAATGTTTCCAAAATCGTTTCAGTGGTTCATCAAGTCGTGACATGGTGAAATGCACTTATGCCACCGTTTTGCGGTCCTTTATCTGGTATATCCACGCTATGTAAGATTGCCAGATCGGGTCGCCCTATGGCCAAGACCCACCCATTCGTTTAGCCACCAACGGGGCTCGTTGTTATGGGAAGGAGGCGGAAACTGGCGAACATTCACACATTTTAATGACAAAATAAAACAAATACAAAGTCCCTCACGGTCGACTGCCGCCACACATAATAAAACAAAACTTCAACTAAAATTCAGGCCTGTCCTCTCTCGATCTTCACCGTCATCGCTCCTCCTTTTTTGCTTCCGCTCCTCCGTGAGAGATTTAAATTGCTTAAAACAGACGCGATAGCTGATTCGAACGAGTGATGTTCGAGGGCGACTTCCATCTTTGTAATGTAGGCTTCAAATCCTAGCGCTGTCGTCATCGTGTAAATCCCGCCCCAACGTTTCTGATTGGTGCCTCGATTTCTGCGGACTGGAAATGGGTTTGAATGAGCTCTTTGCCAGACTAACTTTCAGAGCAAATCTAAATTTGCCGGAAATTGTCAGGGTTTTCCCAGGCTAGTATAAGCTAATATCAAAGACTAAATTTAAGAACATGCAAACAAACACATCGGAGAGGTTAACATTTTGAAAATGTTTTGAAAATAACACACTTATACCTCGTTAGATTCCAAAAAACAAATTGTATGTAAAAGGTTATTAAAATGATAAATGTTAGGGCAAGTAAGATAAAATGAAACGCAAACCAGTAGTAGGAATCTTCATATCATGCAATATATCTTTATTAGGGCCCGAGCACCGATGGTGAGAGGACCCTATTGGAAAATTTGCACACGCGTCAGAACTGGCGATAATTTACATCTGATATGCGTTTCAGATTTGGGCAGGCTAAAATGGCTCAATAGCGCCACCTATAAATGTTCAATGGAGTGCGCCTCCCGCTGTGTTTCACGTACGTGTACGAAATATATATGTATATACATGTAATGGCCCAATACCTACAAAAAAAGTATCTTGGAGCGTAGCCCTAAAAAGCCCTAGCGTAGCCATTTTGAACTTCCTCTCAGATTTTTGTGCAGTTTTTGCCATTTTCAGGCCTCGTACTTAAACGAACTCCCCCTACAGTCTTAATCTGATCATCTTCAAATTTGGTGAGTTTAATCTTAAGGCCTTTGCGACATTAAATTGCGAAGATCTTGGGTTTTCGTCGAAGGGCGTGTCTTCGGTGCCCTGACAAATTTCGATGTTTCGCCATGAAACAGGAAGTTGCTGTAACTCAGGCAAACAATGTCCAATCTGCCCCAAACTTCACACGTTTGATAAGAGTCCTGTCCTGAACACATGTCCATGCTCAAATTCAGTTATAGTCATAGCGCCACCTGCTGGCAACAGGAAGTGACATGTTTAATACTATTGTGGACTCCTAATAATATTTTAAAAAGTGCCAGCAAGTGCTAAACATGCTAGCAACATACTAGAAACATGTTAAAACATGCTAGCAAACACTTAGCTAAGTGCTAAAGCATGCTATTACTGCAATTAAATAGGAATTTGCTGTAACTCAAGCATGGAATATCAAATCTGCCCCAAACTTCACACGTTTGATAAGAGTTATGGCCTGAACAAATCTACATGAGAATATTCAGTTATAGTAATAGTGCCACCTACTGGCAACAAGAAGGTACATGTTTGACACTGTGATACAGTACAAGCAACATAGTAAATATGCCATTGAGTTGTAAACATGTTAGAAACATGTTAAAAACATGCTAGCAATGCTAGCTAAGTGCTAAAGCATGATAATGCAATGAAACAGGAAGTTGTTGTTACTAAAGAAGGCAATGTCCAATCTGCCCCAAACTTCACACGTTTGATAAGAGTCCTGACCTGAACAAATCTACATGACAATTTTAAGTTAAACTAATAGCGCCACCTACTGGCAACAGGAAGTGACATGTTTAACAGTGTGATGCAGTATTAGCAACATAGTACATATGCAACTGAGTTCTAAACATGCTAGAAACATGCTAAAACATGTTAGCAAAACTTATCTGAGTGTTAACGCATGCTATTATCCCCATTATAAAGGACATTTTTGTAACTGACTTTGACATACTCCTCCTATATTTACCTACTTAAATGCACATTGCCCACCGTGCTCTGTCCTCCTAAAGCCACCGGGTGGCGGTGGAAAGGGTGCGAGGGCCCTTTCATCGCTGCTTGCAGCTTTAATTTACTGATTTATTACTTTATTGACATTGGTATCCTGAAAATGTCTCATTAGGAACTCATTAGAAAACCAGGGCAATTAATATTTTCCTTCATAACGTTTGTAAATACCGGTCATATTTTTGGTATTATTATTTAAAAAAATCCTGCCAAAAATATCTGTACTGTTTATTGACTAATATTGAGTGGTCAAATCACATTTAAAACAGAGTATTCGTTACAGCTCTCCTAGTTTGCTTTAATACTTTATATTACTGAATATTTTTGGTACTAATTATTTTAGATATCAGGAATAATGTATGTTCAAAGCAAGTCAAAGTGGGACCTGCATTATAATTAACTGAAACATGTAAAATCATTTTTAATTAAATTAAATACTGATCAGCTCATGATTCAAAAGCAGCTTTTAGCTGCATACTCAGAGGAAATAATGTTAATTATGTATTTTAAAGAATCATTTTCAAGTTTGCTACCAACAACAGTGTTATCGGCTGTCAGTCATTTTAAAGGTTCCTAATTTTGTTTTGGAAGATTCACATGCATCCAAGGTCAAAACTCAATTTAATTTCTAATAATATACATTGCAACATCACATCTTTTCTCCCAATGTCTGAAACAGTTTGATAAAAGATTTGGTCTCTCTAAACCCCTCCTTTCCGAGAGGCTACTCTGCTCCGATTGATCAAATGGCCCAGTCTGATGTGATTGGTCTACACTTACAGCTGAACAAAACTTCAATTATAACTGAATGAGTAATTGAATGCACAGTGATACGAACTGTAATGATGGCTTCAGTTTTACTATATCAATCAGAGTTCGAGTTCCTTTGGAAGTCCATGCAAAGTGGATTTGCTTTCACAGAGTAAAAACAGCGTCTTCTCGACATGTTGACAACATGAGCCAAACACGTCCAGGCCTCAGCTACAACAGTGTTTGAGGGTCAAATGAGATATTTGCAAGCATCCAATGAAGACTATGGTCCCTATTTCAAGGATCTAAGCGCATGATTTAACGGCGCGGCGCAAGCGCACTTACTGTGTGTCCAAATCCACTTTTGCTAGTTTAACGACGGGAAAAATGGTCGGCACGCCCGGCGCATGGTATAAAAGGGTTGTCCCTATTCTCTTAATGAGTAATGGGTGTGTTTTGGGCGTAAAGTGCAATAAACCAAACAGAGTCTCATCTCCCATTCCCTTTAAAAGCCAGTTGCACTCGTTTCATAGCGGATTCGCTATTTACATGGAGGAATTTGCAAGTGTAAAAACTGAACGCTTCTCTTGAGAGGAAACGGATCTGCTCGTGCACGAGGTTAAAGCACGCAAGCAGACCACCTACAGGACAAAGTGTACGCACGTCCTATAGGCTCATATTACTAACGCGCTCTTTAAATAACAAAACAAATTAAATACTGTGCCATTAACTTTAGACCAGGTTTCAGTTGGTCAATGGCACAGTCTATTTCAGTTCCCTCAAAATAGCAACACGCCAACAATGCTCCTGAACACACCTCGTTTTCAGACCAGCACGCCCATGGGCGCACAAATGGGCACAAATGCATTTGCCATTTAAACAACGTGGCACAGGACAATGTGGCCCCATTTCTTGCATTAAGAAATTTTGTTATCTAAAAATAAACTGAACATTTAAAATGATTTGACATTTCACATTTAGAATGACATTCAACAAAGTAAAATGATTGCAGATTGGCAAGATGTCTGCTGTTATGTGCTGGGTTTTACTTGTTGTTGAAGATATTTCCCTCTGCTAATTAAATTGAATTTAAAGTGAAGAAGAACACCATAAAGTATTCCCATGTTCAACATTAGTTTGGTATTTCTCTGCTCAGGGTTCAGAGGAAGCAGCAGAGAGGTGTCCGGCACGGGCAGGAGGACGCTGTGCCCTTCGAGTGCCTGCATGCGCTGGTATAACAGGCAGCTCAGAGCCCACCTGTCTTTCTTCATTTCACCTGTGACATTTTGTTGTTTGTTTTCCAGCAATTCTCTGTGGGGATTTTTTTTTTAATCACTGATGATCGGGTCAGAGAGCAAAGCTTTACATCAACCCCCCGCTTCGGCGCCAAAAGCGGGTTCCTCACGCTCTCCCCAACGGAGCCTCCGCACGCTCACAGCTGTCACTCCTGTCTGGCCTGAGTCTGACCCACGGCACGGAGGAGGAGGCAATAATCCCCTTCACTCGGGGCAGAGGAGCACACGTCTGCTGTGTGCAAGACCATCTGAACGTCAGTGTGGGACCAGATACAGTCCACAGAGGTCTACTGAGAAGAGCTGATTGTTTTATAATAACCGGAATGTGTGTTTTGTAGTTAGGAGTGATAAAACTTATGTCTCACGATTGTGTCCGTTTTTTTTAGTGACAGTTTCAGTCACGCTGTCTTGACGATGACTTTCACTGTGTATTCCGCTGCGACATCACGTAAATAAATAAATACATATTATTATTTAGTAACATAATATTCTTCTTGGTATGATTTGTAAAAAATAAATAAATGAATATATAAAATGCGTTTTGACTATAACATTCCTTATGTATTTTGCTGTGACATGATGTAAATAAATAAAATAAATTCAAATATTCTCTGTGGTATGATTTGTACTGAAAAACGTTGTCTTGGCAATAATTTTCATTATGTATTTTGCTGTGACATGATGTAAATACATAAATAAATAATAATATTCTCCATGGTATGAGTACAGAAAGACAATGTTTGCGCTGACACACTTTCAGTTATATGGCCTTGCAAACATACCACAACAAATAGATAAAAATATTAGACAGGCTTTCTGGCATTTTAACATAATCTTATATTGTTTTGATAAGTGCATAATGCACTGACCTAAAAACCAGGTTTATAGCAGAGTATTACTCATTTCCAAGTTCCATTTACTATTTTTAGGCAATTCTAGCTCATCAGCATTTTCTATGTTTTACATTTGTTTACATTGTGGAAGCACTCTTTTTTTTTTTTAATCAGTTGAAATATATATTTAAATCATAATACAACTATTTTATTCACTGCAAAACAAAAATGCTAATTGTATTTTTTCATATGCAAGTTTCGAATAGAATTCTTTTTTTCTTACTTCATTGTCAAATTGTTTTATGCAACAAAAAAAAATCTTACTAGTTTGTGCTTAAAAATTATTTTACCTGACAATTTAGCTTCTTTAGCCGTTAAATCCGGCACCACGGTTAAATTACACAAACAAACAAAATAATTACTGTAAAATATTATGGTATGTTTTGTTTTTCAATGAACTAAGCAGGATATTAGACTGCATTTACTCTATAATTAATACAATGCCCCAATGCTCCCTAAGGCCAGATAATCGCTGCTCCTCAAACTGAAAGTCTTGTGTTTCCCTGTGAAACGGATGCAAAAGTGTACATTTCTGCTGTGCGTGCTAGAGAAAAATGAATGGAAAATGAAACAAGAGAAGTAGATGAAAAACCTTTTAGCTCTTAAAATGTATGTGTCTGGATACATTAGCTCTTGCCATCATTTGCTTCTCAGGCTGTAATTTAAAGCAATGTGGGTCCTTTGGGGATGTGTAGATGCAAGGAAAACCCATCCTCAGAACCATCAGTTAGCAATTCCCTTTATTGTACTGCATAATAAATTCTTTCTACTTTTTAATGTGATTATTCCATAAAGTTTAGCAGCAACGAAGCAAAAGGGAATACGTTTATCTTTAGTTAATCAGTCTGAGTTTAAGACCCCAAACCTACTTTTGTGGAATTAATTTCGTTTCTCCCAGATAAAAAACAGGGGTGAACTTAGTCTGTACTGATACTGACCGTGATTAATTTCATATTATGCCACACATCTCTACCCCCAAGATGGCTTTAAATTAGCTAATTCAAATGAAACCAAAAGGGAAATCGTGCAATATCACTCCAAACTTGCTGAATTTTCCACAACAGACGTTTAAGAATCACTTACCCTGCACTGTAACACGCTTGTGGCTTTTAAACGGACAAAAACACAAGTACTGTATATGAGGGTACGTTTACACGACAGTGATATGCTTAAAACTGAGAGGTTTTTCCTTTGAGTTTTTCGCGCACAGACGACACCATTATCAAAATGGATCCGCATTCACACGAATCGGCGAAACCGACTAAAAACACTGTATTCTGCTGCCAGGCCATTAGATGGTGATGAAACACTATAGACTAAACACATAATAAGCATGTGCATGACATCATCATCTTCAGAGATACACATTTTTGTTGTTTACACAGAGACCGTTTTCAAAAACGTGCACTTTGAAACCCGTTTTCAAAAGTTGGTGTTTTCCGGCATCCAAAACTCGGTTGTCGTGTAAACGAACGGCCAAAACGCATAAAAAGTTTTACGTTTTCAGTTGAAAACAGTGTAAACAGTGTTTCGTGTAAACAGCCCCTGAGTCTAACTTGCTTCAAAACTTACTAAATAAGTCATTGCTCATTGATAATCGTGCACTAAGTGGAAATAGACTCTTAAAAACAAGGTTAAAGAAGGTTCATTAGAGAACTTTTAACATCAGACTTTATTGGACTTTATTGGACTTTATTCACATACATATATTCATATGCTCTTAAACTAAAACCAAGAAGAATGAAGATGATCATGTATGTGAACTGGTCCCCAAAGAAGCTATCTAAAGCTTATACTCAGGGGCCATAACAATCAGAAAAAAAATAAAAATAAAAAATGTGTGGCCATACATATAGAAAACATTTCATACAACATCCATACAACAAATGATAGGGGATCCCATTTCACAAATACAATTTCGCTTGACAGTTTACCTTGAGATTATAAGATTGATACTGACATACAAAGTGAGAAATAATACATACTTCAAGAAGATGAATACAGACTCAATAATTGTTTCTTGAGATTCTGTTTAAAATAAAGAAAAGTCCGAATCCGCGGTCCCCAGCACACTACACTCATACCAGTACTTTTTAGTCTCCGTTTTTTTCCAACAATGATGTGCTTGTTTCTAGTGAGGAACGTGTGCCGGGGATAGCTGATTGGAACAAGTTCACACAACCTGCCATTTAGTCCATAGACCACCTGATACATCATACATGCATTATGAAATATATTATATTCAGTTAGTCTTAAAATACCATACCTAAAAAACATAGAACAAGTTGGAGCATTGAAATCAGACCATGATATGGCACAAAATTTCTAACTTTCTTAGGTAAGTATAATAAGTGTTGCACCAAATAATATTGCAGTAATTTAAATGGGGTTCAAAGAGGGTTTTATAAAGAGTAATTAATGTTGCTTGAGGAAACAGATATCTAAGCTTAAAGAACAGACCAACATATTTTGATAGCTTTTTAACAAGAAAGCCGTAGAACCTTTCCATTGCACTAAATAAGTTCTTTATTGTCGAAAAAAGCTTCTTTAGATTATAAAAATGTTCTACACATAAAAAAAAAAAAAAAGGTTATTTTAAAGGACCCCTATTATGGATTTTTGAAAATGACCTTTCATGTAGTGTGTGATATAGCTCTAAGTAAATGAAAACATCCTGCAAAGTTTTATATTTGAAAGTGCACCGTATATAAAGTTATTGTCTTTCAAAAGTAAGAGTCGACCTTGAGTCAATGAAATTAATTGTTTATCAAACGAGTCATAAGACGTTTCGTTGGGACGTAAAGACGAAACATTAGCATATATTGCCCGTCCACTTATTGCGCGCGCCGGCCCCAAGACATTTTTTTCCACTGCCCAAGGACAACCATAAAGAAGGATTTGTTCGTTAATCAGACATTCTCGAATAAATTCTCCATTGAGAGGTTTGTAATTACATGAATGTGGGAAAACAACAACGATAAAATATGACTCCAAAACAATCTTGGTTAAATGTTGAGCCAGACTGTGCAACATCTACGGACTCTTAAGTCAGATTGTACTACCGAATCATAGCTGAGAATTCATGATTGACAAGCGTTGACTGAGCATCGCGACATTCTCTTTTTGACACGAAAAAAAAAAGGTATTGTGAGACCTTGCACTAATTTTGGCAATAAACTTTATTCTCGGGAAAAGGTAAAACGTTGCAGTGTCGTGACTCCAGAAAACAGACTTTGCTCACTCTACAAAACAAACTTAAGGTAAACTTGATAGTACAATCACAATTGTTGTGATGTGCCGGTGAGAACCAATCTAGAGCAACCAAGCTAGCCGATGTGAGCAGAAGAAATATTCCCGCTCAAATGTGGACACATGTTGATTTTTCAGGCTTATGTGTACCAGCTGTTTACTTGTGCAGGACAAACTCATTAAACAAGATGCATACTGCTTGAAGATGCCTTCAAAATCAATATACAGTCATACTTTGTATGTTGGCCCAAACGCCTGGGGATTGCTGCTGACCTCTGTAATACTTTCCAGATTGTCAGTTTAGGTTAGAGCTTTCCATTTCATCTGCTTCACATCGCAGCACTTAGGCTGCCTTCATTTGGTGATCAATCACAGCCACATAAAACAGCAAAGTGCAGTTTACTATCTGGTTCAGTGGGCCAGTGGTAAACTGGCATAACACAGGGCATGGGCCAGGCCAAGTCAGGCCACATAGCGCCATAACGGTCTATCCAGGGTCAGAATATATTAATAGCTTGGAAAAAAAGAAATACAAACAAAACAAGCGACGACAGAACAGCTCCTGATATATTTAGTTTTAGGGCCCTATAATTTCCGCGGAATCGCGGACGGAATCGCGGAATTGGCCAATTAACGCGGAATCTAGTGTTAACGCGGAATTTCGCGGAATTGTACATATTTGGAATGAAAATTTGTTTTTGTGTGGAAGAAGAACGTGTCTGGGGAAAATGCATACCGGGGGAAGCAAATCTGGCCCTCCACAGCTGCTTTCGTCGGCGAAAAAGTTAAGAAACTCGAGGTTTAGCCCTCAGTACCGAGCCGAGCAGTTCGCACGTGACTCGCAAGTGTTTCCCACACATAAGACTAATTCTAAGACTAATCTAGAATCAACACCGGCCGCCACATATTGCGTTTCATTAATTTATTTGAACGCTTTCAGTTACATTTCCTTTCCCTGCTCTCCCTCTGTCACTCATCTCTCTCTCTCTCTCTCTCTCTCTCTCTCTCACACACACACACACACACACCATCCCCTCCGTGCACATCGCGTCTGTCTATGAGGCGCCGGACTGGACAAAAGCGAAGCAACACAGCGCGAGAGAGACCGAGTGTGTCCGGGTGTCATTGGATGCAAAATTCCCTTTCATATGGTGTTTGCATATGTGTCTTTGTCAAAAAGTCTAAACACTCTCAATAATCAGGCCGTTTGGATATTCTGAGCACTATGATGTCATAATGCTCATGCTCCGCCCACGACCACTGACGGACTGTCCCGTATTAGCATATTTCCGACCTCAGCAATGCAACACCCCCCATGGAAGAAAGGGGTGGAGTGAGCAGTTGCTCATTATCATTTAAAGAGACATGCACCGAAACGGGTCGCTGTGATCAGAGCTGTTTTTGAGGAGGTAAAAAGGTTTGTTGCTTTACACAACCATTGAGTAATTTTAACCAAAGTATTTTACAAACTTTACATGAAGACCCTAAAGAATCCTACCAACTTGTGGAAAATGGGCATCTGATGACCCCTTTAATATTTAGACCTGAGATGGACATTTTCTGACAGTTAAGCAACCTTTCACTCTCCCTTTGAAAAATAAAAATAATCTTCCAGGCCAACCAACATTCAAATAAATGAACATTGTTCAAATAAATGAACAATCTTCCAGGCCAACCAAATAAAGTTTCTCATAATAGTCACAATGAGCACTGTAAACACTGCAGAGCTGTAGAGACAATAAACTAAGCATTCTTAAAATACCAAGTAGTGGTGCCTTTTCAGCACATTAATTAGTTTATTTCTTTTCAATTAATTGTAACCATTGCAGTGTTTTATAACACAATTGAAATGGTTAAACTCATGCCTTTTTAGGTGAATAAATCAAGCGAGTAGATAATTCCCATACTTTCACTGTTGGTGACCACTGAACATTAAATGGAACAAACATAACCTCCCATTTAGAATATTAGTATAATTTTGACCCACATCTCCTGACACGGCGAAAACTAAAAGCAATGCACACCAAAGCTTAATTCAAAAAGCCACGTTTGCAAGACATGCTGGCCAAAAAAAATTAGTGTGTGAAGACAATTTGATCTTTTCTCTTTGATTAACATGATATGCTCAGTGCTAACACAAGGTTTCCTGAATTCAACTAAACCTAGAATTAACCTAGAATTAAGAATAGGCCTAAGCCATTTTCAAGCATTTGCTAATGCCGAAAAACATGGTACCCCATAATTAAAACTACTGTTAAAACAAAACTAGTGAATTAATCATAAATAAAGATGGATCAGAATAGAGTGGTGCAGGTATGATGTCAGAACCCAGAAGTCTAATTCGCCGCTGGTTCCTTTGAGATTTTCCTATAGGGTTCTATAATGAGGTTTTCAATTTATGAGTAAAATAATGCCAGTGGTAAACATAGCTTGATGATATTTTGGCATTTTGTTCTACCACGTACACTGACTGCAAACACTCGCACTCCTTGTGTCTTGTGTATGTTTGGGGGGGGGGGAAACATAACTGCTTCAAAATGTTAATTTTTGCCATGGGCGTGTATCATTTACATTGTTGAACAAAACATCTAAGTCTAGTCAAGTTATGTTAACATAACTTGGCTTTATTTTACACATAAATCGAAAAACCTCATAACATATATATGAAAAATATTCCGTTTGGACAAGTAGTATCTCTACAGCCATAGAAGTCAGAACTCTTTGTCTTTGTTCATAGACCGGGATGAATGACAGAAAACTCTCTTCACATCCTGATAGCAATCAATAATAGAAGTGGTCTAAATATTAAAGGTTCTGTGAATGTCTCAGGACCAAAAAGCTATTCATAAATTAAATGCATCATTAAATGTATCATTACTGGCTTGATTCAGTTCTAACTAAAAAATGAAGCGAATGAAGTGAAATCCTCCAGAAACTAATTGATGACAGTCCTAAAGATATGAGCCAGGTCTTGATGTCAACATTCAAGCTCACCAGAGGAAAGCTTAAGAGTTGAACATTTGGCCTCTACATAGCAGAGTTAATTAAAATTAACTGCACTGACCCCTATTAAACTTTTCCTGTCAATTATGTGACATTTCCAGCCAATCTGAAGCTGTTTGTGACCAGTGTTTACATATGTCCCATAATTACTCGACCACCACAATCTTCGTCCCGTTTTGTTTGCTCAAATGGAGTTCAATTGGCTAGAAAGAATGTGTTGTCTTCCCTGATTATTTCATGCCACATTTATTAGGTGCCGTAAAAGCTACAAAGAAATTCTACTGGCAATAAGATAACATTACCAAGATGGTCCTCGGGGTATTTGTGCTTTGAAAGAGACAGTTACTATTCCACTAACCGTGATTATTTTCACCAAGCTATTCAATATTCAGTAATGCAATAAAAATGGCTGCAGCATGTGGTCACTGTTTCATTCAGGGGTAAAAAAACCAAAGAATCTATGGATGTAGTTTTCTGCAAACAAGGCTTTTCCATGTATTATGTTTGTTTGAGATGAATTGAGACAAATTGAGATGTCAATTTCAATTAAGGGAGCTGAATCTGAAACTAATTGCTTAAATGGTAAAACAGGTGAAAAAACTGTTGAGGGAAAAGTTTGCAATTGGATTTAAACTCAACCATTACAACAACAGTGACACATTTTGGATCAATACAGAAATGACGGTTCTACCTAAACGAGAAGAGAGAGCATGGTTTTGAGTACTTGTATTTATTCCGCTGGTGAGATAACACAACAAACACCTGTTTTGCGTACTGAGCTTCTGATCTGAAATCCAATAAACTGCAGATGAGATCACACTTACGAAACTCATCCATTCACCCACTTGATATTTCCCACTTAGTTCTCTTGTTATTTATTAATAGACATCCATTTCCCCCCCCCACAGTGCTACCACAAAACTGAACACTGCACAGTGAGCCACAACGACAGGCTGTCAATCATCCACAAATGCCTTCTCACAGCTACACCCACCTAACCAAGAAAGTAAACAACACTCAGATGATGGTCTCAGTCACGCAGAACACTCAAACTTCTGAAACTGAAATACCTGTCACAGTTTGTCTTCACCTTTCGGTGAAGTTTCCACCGAAAACAGAGTCTGAGAGATGTTCCAACACTCCCACAAAACAGCACTCAGGGTATGAATCATGAAAAAGAGAAATGTTGTTACTTTCATCAATCTCATATTAGCCTTTTTAATAATATAGACATTAAAGCCCGTTTCTGCCTCAGAATGGAAAAGAGATATTGTGACTTTACAGCACACAATTGTGACTACAAATCTCATAATGCTTTATATCGCACAATTGTGACGGTTTCCCATAATCATGACTACATCTTAGAATTCATTTATTTCAAATGACACAATTGTGACTGTTTCTCGTATGGCATGTACATGTTTTACATAATTGTGAGACTACATCTTAGAATGTGACATTATATATTGCAATTTTGACTTTCTCATAATTGCAACTACATATCTCGGAATGTGACAATATCTCGCAATTGTGATAGTTTCTCATAATTGCGACTATATATCTCAAAAGGTGACTTCAAATCTAGCAATTGTGACTCACAACTGCGATTATACATCTCAGAATGTGATTTTATATCTCAAAATCGAGGCTGTTTCTTGTAATTGGATCCAATGTGACTTAGTTTCTCGTAATTTCGTATTTCCGGATGCAACATTATTTAGCAACTGTGAGATTCTCATAATCTACATATAAATACTACATATCTCAGAATGTGACAATATCTCACAACTGTGACAGTTTCTCATTATTGTAACTACTGTATGCATATCAGAATGTGACTTTATATCTCACAGTTGGGAATTTGTTTCTCGTAATTGCACATATCTCACATATCAACTGTGACTCTCATAATTGCGACTACATATCTCAAAATGTGAAAATATCTCACAATTTTGACCGTTTCTTATAATTGTGACTATATATCAGAATGTGATTTCATTTCATTTCTCACAACTGTGACTTTGGTTCTCATAATTACAGCTAGATATCTCAGAATGTGATTATGTATCTCAACTGTTAACAGTTTCTTGTAATTTCAACTATATCTCAATGTGATTTCATATCACACATCTGACTTTGTTTCTTATAATTGCAACTATATCTTAGAAACTGACATCATATCTCACAATGCAATTTTTTCTTATTTCTTATTAACTTTATCTCACAACTACACTCTTTTTACAGTTATTACAATTTAGAATCTTTAGGTCATTAGAGAAATATTTCACCCAACAATGAAAATTGACACAGGTCTATATTAACCCATATGCTGTTATACGAACATTCTGTTGAAAACAAAATTACATTTTTTGAAGAATTAAAAAAAAAACTTTGATTCAACGATTCACAGTGATAATGCTACAAAAAGTGGTCCGAATGAAAACTAGAATTGTCAGTTTGTGATGAACATCCTCCTCTAATAATGTTAATGATGAAGAGTTAATAGAGTTGGCCAACATAAAGAAAACAGAGCAGGAAGCGTTGATGAAGCCCAGCCTTTATTTCTGCTTTGATCTGCTGCCCCCAAGGGTGAGGCGCCAGTGATCGAGTGAGAATGCTGACAGGTGCAATCTGGCAACCGCTACACCAATGCTGAGTGTGCAGGGCTTGAAACCAACACCATGTGAAACTCGCTCAAAGAGATGTTTCAACATTAAGACCTTCACTATAGGTGAAGCTGCTCATCCTTTATCTGGGTGAATCTCAGGAGGACAGAGGCCCTTGTATATATCAGGAAATGGCCCCTGTGCTAATATGAAATAATGTGTGATCAAATCAAGAGAAGTTAGCAGTACTGTACTGTTCAAATGTTTATAGTGATTAAAAAAAAAAAAACGTTTTTGGACGCTTAAGCCACACTGAGAAAGGTTTGATATACACAATATTAAAGGTGTGGTTGATTATGATTTCACTTTTTTAACTTTAGTTAGTGTGTAATGCTGCTGTTTGAGCATAAACAACATCTGCAAAAGTCACGATACTCAAAGTTCAAAGCAAAGGGAGATATTAAATTTTCACTTCTATTATTGATTGCTATCAGGATGTGAGGAGTTTCAACCAGTATAACCAAAAGTGTTTAAAAAATTGCCTCCCCTAGCTTTAACTATGACCATGAGAAGTTTAAAATGTACTATAAACTAGTACTCTGTACGAATTTATATGAATTCATAAACTTTCTACTTTATATGTTTTTGTACAACCAAATATTTCAAAGTCAAATGAAATCACCAGTTTGTAAAATAGGTACGTTTACTTATAAGCTATACTTATAAGTTTTAAAAAGTGAAATTGTAATTTTCACCACGTCAATATTTCAGAATCAGGATGTTCTCCGCTCATATAACTTTGCTTTATAAAAACTTTATAAAAAAAAAAAGTGTTTTATTTGTGTGACATTTGTGTTCTTTTGAAATGGAGGTAGCCTTTATCAGTTTCTGCTTGTATTTCTGGGCCGTTGTACAAAAATTCTTAAATATCAACATGAATTTTCATAATTACATTTTTGCTAGAAAAGCATTGAAAAGAAATTGCTTATTGGTGGTGTTCAAAAAATTGGCAGATAAATCCAAAACAATGATTACTCTCCGATGGACAAAATGTTTTGGCAAATTGGTTGCATCCAGTTTTTGTTGTCCATGATGCGTTTACAGAGGTAATCATACAAGATTCTTCTGCTACTGATTCACACTTCGAAATCTTCCTTTTCTGACTTCTCTCGTATTCATCTGCCAGTACTTGTGACCCAGTTATGAAGCAATTAGTTGTCATAGCGAATACATGCTTATGTGAAACAATATTCACAGAAAGAATAAGTTTTCCCCTCAACTCCTCATGCTTAATATAAACTAAATTCAAATGATTGCAACCACTCATTTACACTATAAGAAAGCAATCCAAGAATCCTTCTTGATTTCCCCAGCCTGAATGTGAATCACATACAATAATTATTAAACAGTCCTCAGAGTATTTTAGTGGAACTGAATGCAGGCTTGCAGCTCCGAGCAAAAAAGAGATTTCTTTCATAGAACACTCCAAACGTTTCTTTCCACTGAATCCCTGAAGTAACACTCATCAGCTCCAAAAGCAGAGTGATAAAAAAAATCCTTTACTTAAGCGCTTTAGAACTTTTACTTGTACTTTATCACTGCTTCTACCTTAAAATGAGATCAAGGAGAAACAACACTTAAAACATCTCGACCTTACTGAAAAACCTAGAGGATTCATCCTGTTGACATGATTGCTACTGGTTTAGTCAGTTTGCTTAAGGCAAATTTCAACACCATGTACATAGAAAGGATGCTCATTTTTAATGGCCCAAATTCCATAAAACACAATAACAATCGTCATTATCCCAGGTGCCATCTACCAGTTCCAAGCCAATGAACCACTAGCCTACCTGTCAAGCATTGTCAATAGGCTGCTATTGTACCATGGGGGTTTTGTTGTTTGTGTGAAGAGTAGGGAACAGAGAGAAATGTTACGTGACATGATGGCAGTGTTTTCTGGCATAGAGCGGGATGTCAATGCCAAACTGGCAGCACTGATGGTGAGGTCTACCTGCAGTCAGCTGTCCCCTCAACGCCACAGTTCTTGTGCCCATGTATAATTTAGTCTGCAGTTCAGCTGTGCTGTCAAAATACTCCAAAGTTTCAGTTCATAAACAGTCTCTTTCCCCTTCGCCAACTCCGATTCGCTTTGAAACAGACTCGGGCTAGTTAGACAGCAGAAGTGCCACGCCAGAGGCTTCCAGTGGTATAGGTCTTATTGTCTTTCCCCCAGGAACACAACAGCCACGATAATAAAGCAATATAGGTCAACATAGGCCAAACAACAGAGACAGAAATATATAAAGTTGTGCTTGCTTAAAATTTTTGTAAAAAAAAAACCCACTAGTTTTGGCTTGAAGCTATTTGACCTGAAGATATAGACCCTACTGCAAAGCTGTGTGGCAAAACTGCTGGGTCAAGACCTATAAATGGGACGGAGATCTGTTCGCTACATGCTAAATACTAAAACCAATGCTAAATGCAAATAATGAAGCTAACCATATAATTGGACATTGCGAGGACAGCAAAATAAATGAGCTCAAATAATGATCCGTGAACATTTTTTATCTATATCTTTAGCAAGATGGTGAGAATCCAATCGAAAGCTACAGTATTTTGAAAAAGCTAACCGAATTAGGCAGATGTGAATATGAATTGAGTGAATGACATGCATAAGTCATCAACAAAAATCATCAACAAAACTAGGCAAGATCAAATAAATTAATAAATATTCCTATTCAGCCTAGGGGTGTACTTTATGTAATACTGTTTATTGCTTATTGTTGGTCATATGCTATTCAGATGAATAATAATACTATTAAAATGATAATAATAATGTACTTATATTATTTATTTGAGAACATATTTAAAACAGTTAAATTATATAATGACATTTCTTACTATTAATCAATTTTGAACTAATGATCGGTTAGTTAATGCTTTTAATGAAAGATAAAGGGATAGTTGACCCAAAAATGACAATTATGTTAAACACATTTTGGTAACCAAACAAATGATTATCACAAACAAATTGGCTACTTACGATACAATTTGCCCATGTTTTAGTAAAGTAAATTAATTTTATGTTTATTGGCTCTATAATGGGCAAACTGGCCTTAAACCAAAAATATTGGTAGCCATTTGAAATTAGAGGCAACCACTGCATTTTAATCACAATCCATTAAAAACCTTAATTTCTTTTCGACTGAAGTAAGAAAGACATGGACATCTTGGATGACATGGGGGTGAGTAAATTATCAGCAAACGTTTTTTTAAAAGTGAACTAATCCTTTAAAGTCCAGACCTTAAATTCATTGAAAGTCTTTGGGATGTGCTGGATGAGAGCGTTGGACTCTTGCATTGTCAATACAAGATCTTGACCAAAAATGTATGCATGTATATGCATTCATGTAAATTAATTTATTTTATTTAAATTAAATTGTGTAACTTGCAAAATGCAAACTCACTCTCTGGTGCTTATGGAACAGCAGCGGTTCCTTTGGCCACAGCTGCACACACTTTTTAGCTTATAAACTACTTTATACGAAGGGAAGAGGAAAATAAAATTCTATCGAAACTTTTCTGAAGACAGTCTGTTCCCATCAGAGATACATTCATTTACATGAATGCATATACATGCATACATTTTTGGTCAAGATCTTGTATTGACAATGCAAGAGTCCAACGCTCTCATCCAGCACATCCCAAAGACTTTCAATGAATTTAAGGTCTGGACTTTAAAGGATTAGTTCACTTTAAAAAAAACGTTTGCTGATAATTTACTCACCCCCATGTCATCCAAGATGTCCATGTCTTTCTTACTTCAGTCGAAAAGAAATTAAGGTTTTTAATGAAAACATTCCTGGATCATTTCCATATAATGGACTTCATTGGGTACCAAATGGTTCAAGGTCAGCTTCTGTCCTGACAAAAATTTTCTTTTAGCCTTTTTAATATTACAAAACCCAGGATACGCACACGAAATGGGCATTTAAACGATAAACTGACACAAAGACATTTGAATATGTGTATGTGGTCCTCTTACCTTACATTTGTAAACACTGACTCGGTACGTCAAGCCTGACCTTTTGAACGTAATTGCGTATTACGTGAGTCGCTAACGCGCATCACAGAACAGAGCAAGGCGAGCATTTGTGCTTATAAAACTTAAACTTTTTTATTTATTTTTTAAATGACCGATCGTTTCGCTAGATAAGACCCTTATTCATCGTCTGGTATCGTTTATCGTCTGGTAAGCTGCACTGAAACTCGAATTTTTTCCTTGAACCATTTGGTACCCAATGAAATCTATTATATGAAGAAAAATCCAGGAATGTTTTCATCAAAAACCTTCATTTCTTTTCGACTGAAAAAAGAAAAACATGGACATCTTGGATGACATGGGGGTGAGTAAATTATCAGCAAAAGTTTTTTTAAAAGTGAACTAATCCTTTAAGGTCTGAAGAAAAGCCAATTCATGTGTGAAAATGATTCTTGAAGCTCCCTCCAAACCATTCTTTCACAATTTGAGCCTGATGAATCTTGACGTTGTCATCCTGGAATATGGCCATGATGTGTCTTCCTACATGGTTGTTAAAGAAATGAAAAGCTACACACTCCATTAATTAGGGTTAGAAGAACTTATAACATAGAAACATAATATTCACTGCAATAATGATCCAATCATTGACTCTTTAGCATTTTTAGCCTATTTAAATCCAAACAGCGACTTTTTTGGGGGGCCGGGCAGTGTACATTGGCCTAAATAAAAGTAAAAACTGACCAGTTCCCGATAGTATGTTTGAAGAAAAAATGATTTTGGTAATCGGTTCCGATTTATGGCTGGTCGACCTGTGCATCGAGACGTTTCTCAACATACTGTATCTTCTTTCATTTACCAACGTAGAAAGAAAGAAAGTCATGCCGGTTTGGAACGACATGAGTGTGAGTACATGATAACAGAGTTTTCATTTTTGGATTATCTATCCCTTTCAGTTTCAGAGTTACCAAGAAAATGTAGTTTTCTTTTCTTTTCTTTTCTTTATGGAGATCTCACATGACACAAGCTGACATTTGCTGTAAAAGCACAGTTAGTCATTCCTTGTCATCAGCTAAAGAGTTTGCGATGGGCTGAGTTCCCCTCATGCTCCTCTAATGGCATGACATCATTAGCTGTGTCAGTGTGGACATAGTGCCAGCAAAGGTTTAAGCCACCATTAAGTCAGGCTAAATTTAGACAACCTCATGTACATCACATCCTATTGTTGCTCAGCTATCTATTAGCGATAACAACTGTCAATCAAACAAATATGGCCAAGTGCTCTAGTTAGTGTATTCCTGTCATGAACCCTGGCACAAGATCACATGCTCAGATCGAGCATATTTTTATGGCTGGTCAATGAAGTACCCCAAGGAAAATAATGCAGCTCCTGCAATGCATTGTGGTCACATAAAACAACCCTTCATTAAGGCCCATCTTCCATTGCAGAGATGAACATTTCAAATCTCCTCTGGTGCATTTACTTTGCTTACTTCAGGCTCACTGCAATTAATGTTTAAGGCAGCATCGCCTAAAATAAGCAGACATAAGTTTCGTTCTCTCATCGGTGGGGACAAAATCTATACAGCCATGTTCATAAAGAGAGAGAGAGAGAGAGAGAGAGAGAGAGAGAGAGAGAGAGAGAGAGAGAGAGAGAGAGAGAGAGAGAGAGAGAGAACTGCAATTAATTAAGAAAGACCTGGGAAAGAGCAGCAGTAGAGATAGAATGGAAATCAATGAGAGAGTAATGGTTTCATTTTGGCATGGATCAATGGGCTGAAAAGAATGCATTATGTCTGGTGTGATTTCAGCGTAGGGCACGGCTGTCAGTGGCAGGGGTGGCAAAACGTCACAATCTTTCAGTTTCATATTTTTATAGGTAAAAGAGAAAAGGTGCAGGGTTTGGTGATGTATTGAATATTCACAACACATTCCCAATGATTTTGCTGAACATAAATAATAAAGCAACATAAATATTGCAATGCTTTTAATGCACATTCGAAAAAGAGACTGCTTTCGTGATCCCTTCTTTTCTCAAAATCATGCAAGTATAAGAGTGTTAAGAAAGAGAATGTCTCTGAAATGCATTTATTTTATGCTAAGTATACTACAAATTAATTTACATATTTATGTACTTAATATAAATACCCTACAATTGTACTTTCGGTATACTTAAAGTCTGAACTAACTAAACTAATTTTGTACTTAATGCACTTTAGTTAATAAATAAAATTTAGGAAATAGTGCTGAGGTCCAACTAAAGATATGTGTGTATAAAAAGTTTAAATAAAGTACAATAAAGTATATGTGATTGTGCTAAAATAGAACTATTGCAAGAATACTTTAATTACACTTTAAAAATATCTTGCATTTAAAGACAGATATTATGCAGTGATTATAAACTGGAGATGATCTGGTGCGATTTTGGTGAGAATCGGACAAACCGTCTAGGACGAGTTCGCAAAAGTAGGTTTTTTGGACAATTCAAAATGGCGGCCATATTTTTATGACGGAAAATGACGTCATAGGATGCAATCGAATCGTCATGAGCTCAGGAATCAGAGGAAAAAATAATTTTGCTGATAGGCCTTACGGTTTGAAAGTTATTAGCATAATGTATGTGAAACTTTGGACAGGTGGTGGCACTAGAGGGAATGAGTTAGAGACACCAAAATTAGTGCAATTACTGTTGGGACTGTCCTCTATCAGAATGTCAAACCGGAACAACTTTCCTGGAAACGGTTCTATGGGCTGCCATAGACGCCCAGTCGGAAGAAGAAGAAGAAGAAGAAGAAGAAGAAGAAGAAGAAGAAGAAGCAGAAGAAGCAGAAGAAGCAGAATAATAATAAGAACCGGAACAGATACAATAGGTGCCTCCGCACCTTCGGTGCTTGGCCCCTAATTATGCATAATTACAAGTAACTAACCCCAAACCAAGCCCAAACCCTAACTGTAACTCTATAGTAAGCACATTTACTTAATATTACTCAGTACTTATTTGAGTAAATACAATATAACTACATCACCTTAAAATAAAGTGTAAGCACATTTCTTTTTTATTATTTCTAAGTTGTACAAAAACATTTCTTTTTTTTATACTGGTAACATTAAAGTAAATTATATTATAACTATTAAACATTCTTCCTACTGTTTATTTAGTAAAAAAAAAAAAAAAAAACTATACAATGTCCATGCACATTGCTGTCTGAAAACATGATCATCAAAAAAAAAAAAAAAAAAAAAAAAAACAATAACCAACCCATGGCCTTGTCATGTATTATACTACATACATAATCAAAATCCTACAACAGCTTTCACATCACATCACCAACCCGGAATATTGTCAATTACATAAAGCATTTTTAACAGCATGTTCTCTGCTAACCATTCAATGTAACATTTAAAGGAGAACATGATTGCAAAAAAAGCTCTGCAACTGGAAGATTAAACCTGAACAAGGGCATTTCTATACAAGAAATGCATTTCAGTCCCATCATGCCCCTGTTGTAATCTCACCAAGGCTTCTAACCCTTAAATTAGAGACACATTCCCAACATAAAGGTGAAAATAACCTCACAGAATGAAAGGAAGAAACTCTGCTAGCACATGCAGCCATTACTGAATGGTGTATTACAATTATGTTTAAATAGCTAATTGTATTACCTAAGCAGGTATCCATGGATACGTGCCATATACTGAAGCCAAACCTTGTGGAAGTAATGTAGGAATACTAATTGTATTGTGTGAGTTACTGTAAGACTGAATGACTGACTGACACACACACACAAAAACGTTAGGTTTCCATGTTTCATAGTTGTTGGTTTTTATACAGTACAAACTGTAAAGTATATCCTCCTACAATAACCCCCCTCCAAAACCTACCCATCACAGAAAACAGTTTTACATATTTGAAAATAAAATCATTCTGTATAATTTCTAAGCTTGTTTACACATAACGTTAGGATTACCAGGACCACACATACACATACACATACACATACACATACACATACACATACACATATACACATACACATATACATATACACATACACATACACATACACATACACATACACATACACATACACATAAAACAATAGCTGTAGTCTCCAAAGCCTATCAGACATGTTCCGGAAAGGACACCTTCTCTGAAAACATAGAAACTTGTTTGAGGTTAAATGTTATTTCCCTTTATAAGCCTAAGAAAACTGACAGCTGAAATCCTCCCACAAGAAAAGCTTCAGGTCGTCAGTTTCAGAGCACAAGGGACTGAGAGACTGTGTGGGAGGTAGAGGAGAGAAAAGAGAGAGAGTGCAGGGGTGAAACAACTATTATAATGGCCACACACAGCAATGACTTTTAAGGGCACCTACACGCTACAGCAGGGATATTCAATGTCCGGCCCAAATGCGTCCTGCCAAGATTATCGATGGCCCGTTGCCACAATCTGCACTTTTGAGAATTCTGCTTCTGCTTTTCTCTGCACTGCACACTGTCATTGTAATGAGTGTCTACCAGTCTTGGGTTTTTTTTTTTTTAGGTTTGGGGACATGGCCCCACACCTCATATAATAAATTGCATTAAATTATCAATTAAATGTTACACGTAAATTTAAAACCTTATATAATATACATACATAACCACTACAACAACTTTACTTGCTATTAATAAGCAGTAATTAAGAGTTTATTGAGGCAAAAATTGTAGTTAATAGTTAGTTAATAGTAAAGTGAAGTAAAGTGTGACCAAAGTATTAATTTATTTCTTTATTTTTTTATTTAATTTTTTTAAACTGAATTATTCCAAACTTTTGACCGGTAGACTATATTGTATTTTTTATTGAATCCGTTTTATAGTGTTTTTGGTCCGACTCTCGTACTGGTCATTCCCTTGACTAAATCCTGCTGAACATATAATTTGTTTTTCAGGGGGAAGTTGGTTGTATTTTATTTAGTGATTTCACTGACCTGATTAATCTGACCTTTTTACCTTTTATTCCGCTCTCACTTTTGGCTTTGGGCAGGTGAAGAGATGTTCTCAAGGGCAGATAGTCAACAGCAAATGAGAGGAGGTGGGAAGACCTACAGGGAGCAACTCGGAAAAAGTACTCTGTGGTGGTTTCAAAACATCCTTAAACAATACATTTATATTCCATTACATATATTTCTTTTTGAATAATTCTGAAACATTTGACATACAAATATTGGGTAACACTTTAGATTAGGGAAAACATTCACTATTAAGTAGTGCATATTACTACACTGTAAAAAATATTCTTGGTTTAACTTAAAAAATTAACTAACCTGGTTGCCTTAAAATTTTAAGTTCATTGAAATTGAAAAATTTAGTTAATACAATGATACAAATTGGTTTAATCATCAGAAACTCAAAATATTATGTTATCTGAAACACATAAATTATCTAAGTTGATTTGACAAAAGAAAAAGTATTGTGATTACAAATCATGAAAATATTTTTTACAGTGTAGCATATTGGCTGTTTATTAGTGTCAAGTTATCAAGGGTTCTTTGCCTCAATGTCTGCCCAAATTTGACAAGAGGCTTCAATCAACTTTGAGACGGTGCATGGAATAACTCAAAACATCTGATTCTTCATCATCGAAGCAATTTATTCAAAATCTTTCAGCAATGACTTGATCTTCTTGTTCTTGTTTTCATCATACTTCATTATATTTCATTGTACTAGTATTTCTGATGGCTAGCTTAATAACCTATACAGAAAAAATATATACAAATATATGAGTCACTACATACACAGCATTGAGATCAATGTACATTCAAGGATATTTAAAGTACAAACAACATTGTTAAAATACTTGCAGTTTACAGAGGAACTTAACGGCAATGTAAAATCAAATGCACTTAGTGCACATGGCCAGTTAGCATGTTAAATGCTAAAACTGCTAGCATCAACAAACAACTTCCAAACATGCACAACATCTGTAGTCTGTAGTCACTAAAGAAATGAGTCTTTGTCCTACCAGTAGCATCTCAAAGTTGATGAACACATTGTGGCCTTTTCCAGCAGTCTTTGAACAAACACCAAACTCAATCTTCACAACAGTGCAGGTTACCAATCTTCTCCTTTGGTTTTATAACCATCAAAAACACCAACTTGGGTAGGAGAAGCACATCCACTGCTAACAAAGATCTCTCTGCTTGCAGGTAATCACACACACCTGGTTCAATGTTGCATGTGCAGTTTCAATGGCCAATCAGCTCCCTTGTTTCTTCTAGGTAGGTTGCACTATGTGCTCACAATCAATGGCTGCACTCATTTGGATCTCAAATATCTTTATTTAACAATGATGAATATTCTTTTTTTATTTTATTTTTTATTTCAATTTTAGCTTAACAATTACTACTTATAAAGCACATATTAATGCCTTATTCTGCATGACCATATTCTACATCCTGTAATCCTATACCAATATCTAAACCACTACAGCAACTGCTTTACTTGCTATCAATAATCAGTAATTAGGAGTTTATTGAGGGAAAACTCCAGTTAATAGTGAATATTTGTTCCCTAATATAAAGTGTTACCAAATAATCATTCATTGTTGCATAGTGACAAACAGCCAAACTGCTGGCGCAATAAACACATTTTGTGTGTTCCATCTAAGAAAAAAAAAAAACCCTGCTAACAGCGACCAAATGTTGAGGTTTTAAAATCAAAAGCAAATGGATTCAAACAGTGAATTTGTTTACTCTTGTTAAACGTCTGGTTATGCATGACAAGTGTGTAAAGTCCTCAGACCAAGCTAAAGCCTCTTCCGACTGGTTTACATCTGCAATGGACTGAATGTATGTGCAAAATCAACAGTAAATGAATGCCACCAAATTAATATTCATGAGCCATGCTGATAACGTTTATTATATGCTCCGCCTCCCAAAATTTTCAGATGGTTTGTACGCCCATGTAAAAGTAAAAGAGAGAGAGAGCGCTCACCCCAGAATACTCCTAATCCATGTCTCAATGGAGACTTTTAAAGCTAATTAAAAAGAAATGCAAAGACTCCTCAACTACATTTTTTTTTTTATATATAAGAGATTAAAATAACGGTAGTGTAATATCTCCTCAGGAAAAGCAGCCCCAGGTCCAATTTAATCACTAACTATAAATTAACTGATGATTAAAATTCTATCTATTCAAAGGTGGATATCATTTTACGCATGATCAAGTTCGCAAAAAAAAATAATGATGCTGTTCTTTCACCAATGCAAAAGTAATACAGTGTTGTAAAAACTATGGTGGCTTTATAAAATACAAGCTATAGTTAAATATGGTAAATGGACTGCATTTATATAGCGCTTTCACAGACCCAATGGCCACCAAAGCGCTTTACATTGCCTCACATTCACCCATTCACACATCGACGGCGGTGTCAGCCATACAAGGCGCCATCCAGCTCGTCGGGAGCCGGGATTAGGTGTCTTGTTCATGGACACCTCGACACTTGGTCAGGTGGAACCGGGGATAGAACCACCAACCTTCCGGTTTGTAGACAACATACATGAACCACTGAGCCACTGCCACCCCCAAGTAGTTAACGTTGTGCTACTCTGAAGCAAAATTATTTAGCAAAATCAGCTTCTAGCTATAAAAGATAATAACGCTCAACTCAACAAATAAAAATCAAGTTGCATTTACAGTTGCACATAAGGAGCATTTTAATGGTATGATTACTGTATGAGTTACAATCTGCAATCTACTAAATGTATTGCGATGATAGCTTTTGCTGTGCTACACATATGTTATCAAAACTAGCTGCTAAGGTACTGAAGCTAATTTAGAAGGATTCTGTCATTTTGCAGACTCAATTCCCAGCCCTGTAAAACACAACAGGTTGTTTCTAAGCTCTAGATCTGGGAATCATGCCCTTCCCTCATATTCATTTTCCCTGTGTCTGCAGTTTCCTTAAAGCAGGTTTAATTGCTCTACTGTGGAGTTCTCTAGCTAGCAAGAATCTATCCAAATCATTATCACTTCAAAGAGCAACACTGCCACTGCTCAGCATTACATTTCCAATGAGGCCCATATACGTTATCACGCGCATGTGGAATTAAATTTGTGCTTTGAGGTAGAGTTTTAAGTACATACCCTATTCTGGTATCTCTACATTAGGTTAGCTCAGTATCTACTGTAAGGCAAGCATAATTCGGGGCAATTAAGATATAAATCAAAACCGTCCTTAGTTGTTTCACTGATATGCGAGAATGAATTACTGTAGCCATTTAAAAACAACTGGGAGCTATACAAGGAGGATATGCTTGCATGCATCACCTCTTGGGGCTTTCAGTAAGCCACAGTGTGTCTGTGTAGATTATTTTAAAAAAAAATCTGATCTAGGAAATCATTTAGACTTTTTTTCCTCTTCCCATTTGAACAAGTAGCCATGGAAGCTTTCCACAAAAAAAGACATACACAGAAACCCACAACAACACACATATTTCATTTCCAAGGCTGCAGCCATCTCTGACATCTCAGAGTAAAGCACACAGCACATATAGTGCACAAGAAGAGGTGGCAGTGATCGAAATTGAAAGTGAGAGAGAGAGAAGGTCAATACAAAAATCAAACCCCTTTTTGATATACATTTCTGGCTTTTATTGTGGATGATTTATTAGTCATATTATTCCAAAGCAAAAATGTCTGTCTCTGTAATTGGTTTTCTTATAGTTGAATATTCAGTTTAATGTGGAAATATGTAAAATTGATTAAGGTAAAATGACTTGACAATGTCCTTTTATGTTGACTCGTAAATAACACCGGGGAGACAATTTTTGGGGGGTTTGTGAGGGAACTGCAGTGAGCTTACAAATTTATAAAAAACTAATTTTTTCAAAAATCATACAAATGAAACATTACAATAAAAAACAAAAGTAAAACTCTAACTAAAATTATGAAATATTTGGTCACACTTTAGTTTAGGGTCCACTATTGTTTATTAGCATGCATATTACTAGGATATTGGCTGTTTACTAGTACTTATAAAAGCACATATTAATGCCTTATTCTACATGATCATATTCTACACCCCTTAATCCTACCCAATACCTAAACTTAACTACCTTACTAGCTATTAATATATAGTAATTATGAGTCATAGTAAATACTTAGTCAAAGGTGAGAATTGGACCCTAATCTAAAGCGTGACCAAACATTCTAAAGCGTGACCAAACATTTTATTGGTTGCATTTTATTTTACAGTATGTGCACTTACGTGTACTTGCAGTGTGCTTACCTAAGAAAGTACTAGTTAATATATGTTAATATATATTATCATATGTTAACTACATGGGTTAAGGTTAAGTTTAGAGGTAGGTTCAGGGTTAGTACCTAGTTATTATCCAGTTATTGTAATTAGCATAATAAGTTAATAGTTTGTACATGGGAACAGGACTGTAAAATAAAGTGCTACCATTGTATTTGTTCACCTAAATGTGATATACCAACTGATATAGCAGAGCCGTGAACATGTGAACGTGTAGTTAAATTATTGACATAATAATTCACTTAAAATCTCTGGGGTATTTCAAGTGTACATTTTAGGTCAAAGGGGTTTGTCTGACAAAACAGTAGGGAAACCCTGAATTGAGGACATTCATCTATTCTACACAATATTTTACATTGTGCCTGATCAACCCGGTCTCATGAGAAAACAACTATTTCGAGGTGGTGATTTTGTATGACTGTAAAACAAAGGTCCTTAAACCTAACCATCTGTGGGACCTTAGCAGATCATACAAATTCATATGAACTTGCCACCAATTCGCCAAAACATAAAATAGTGATTTCCCATGAGAGTGTGTTGGACTGAAAAGGATCCACTTGATGAAACATTGCAAAATTGAGCATATTAAAACAGTGTTCATACAGTATACTTCTTTCATTTATAGTCATACTTTATACTTTGATTCAGCACCAGAAAAGTGTTGTACTCTCTTCTTTTCTTCTCTAAGGCAATTCATTTCCAAGAGTAAAATCCTGCTTACAATAACTCTCAACAGCCCGCAGAGTCCAAAACCTAGTAATTTGTAAAGTGCACACAAGCCATATTGCAGCTAGCTTCATCTTTATAAGCCTCCTCTTTAACCTTGAATTTCCCCCTCTAGGCTGGGTAATCTCTCTCAGTTTTAGAGCACTCGCTCTTGGAATAATGAAAATTATAGCAAGTCTACATGCAACACAAACTGCGAGAGCTCATCACACATGGCAAGACTGAAACTGAAATAACCGAACTGCATGTGGGTCATTTTATCAATATTTCTGGATTTTAAATTAGGCTACACATCCATTGTGGTAAAGCTTTAATACTGCTCTGAATCACGAGTGTTATCTTGAAGGTAAGAGAGTGGACAAAATCTTCAGAGAAAAGCAGGGCCACCAACAAGGTCAAGCGAATATGACTTTAAAAAAGTGATATTCTTTATCGAAATTCCCATTGCTAGAAAGAACAGTAAAATCAAGCATGTAAAGTGAAATTGTGATTAGCTTTGGGTTAGCATACTACCATAATCCTCTCTGTTTCTGAAGTATGAGGTACATACAGTACACAGTATGTTAATTCTTCAAATATCAGTAGTAATTGGATTGACGACTCAATCGGACTGAACGGCCTTCATGTAAACACCTTAACCAATTCGATAGCCTATCCTTCATTGAAAAGGCAATCAGAATGCAATGAAAATGAGCTCAGAGGAGAAGAAAAAAAGATCCAAGGTGGCGAACAAGGCAAGAGAAGTGATTATATATAAATACACTTATTTCATTCAATACAGAAAAACATCTAAAAAAAGAAATCAAACTTTTTATTCCTATGTGTCCCCACTCGAGGTGTGAGTAGTGCATAGGGATTCTCACTTCCGATTGGAATTCACCCATGTTTGTCTGAATATTGTCTATATATTGTTATATAAGTTATATAAGTGTACAAAGCACTTATTGTGTTCATGTTGTATTGCAAAACACTTTTGCTGCTATAAATGTGGGATACGGGTACGGGTTTCATGGTGTGAGTAGGTTTAAGGGTGTAAAACGAAAAGAATTACAGATGTAGGCTTAAAGTAAAAGTACAATGTAAAAACATGTATTACACAATAGGCTAAGTACATTGAATCAATTGATTTAAAATGTTATTACATATTAGTTACATAGTAATAGACACTTACTAAAAGTGGGTTTTATTTTTCAATGTAGACTGCATAGTATCCGATGTTTTCCTCTCATGTGGCACAGATCGGATATGACCAGCGAACATGTAAGCAGGAAAAAATCACATGGATTCCGATTTTCTCAGATCGGATTCAGGCCTCATTCATATGTGGTAATAAATCGGATATGAATCGGATACGTGCATTTTAGGGCTGTGCTCAGAATATCGATACTGCGATACATCGTCATGAACTCCTGGCGATGCGCGTATCGATACAGCAGCTTCCGTATTGATACTGTTGTGCTTTTGAATGTAGCCAATTCAGGGCTCGAATTTCGGCGCGGCAGACTATTGCGCAATTTTAATCATTCCCGCAAACATTGATTCACTTTAGCATGTAGGTACGGTTGTATTAGTAAATGAATCCACACAGATTATAAATCAAATCAGTCATTTTAAAACTTTCTGCGAGACGCAATTTCACAAACAGCGTGAGTTCAATGGTGCTGCATCTTCTCTCTCTCTTCTCTCAAAGGGCTGCTCAAGGCAAGCGTCAAGCGCTGCAGCCGGTGAAACTACACGCTCGCGTTCAGGAGTCGGGACACAATATTCACTTGCATATTCGGGCCAGTATTGCATCGTGACTAAAGTTTACCATTTGCACGTCTTTAAGTCTTACCAGTTTAAACATTCAAATGATTTTAAACTATTCAGTACTTGCCCGCGCTCTCTGAGAGTTGTTTTTCTCTGCGTGCATACATAGACTAGTAAAGCCGCCTCACATAAAGCTTGCGAGATTATATCGCTTTAACAGACTAAAACGCGCAAAATGATGTCAAAGATTTTGGTCTCAGTAAGTATCCTCTAAACACAGTTGGTTATGTCTTAAATAAGCATAAACGTTTTTAACAGAAACGGCAATTCCCCAGTTGTAGTTAATCGAGAAATTCTGCTGTCACTCTCTTATGAGCATGTCAATCAATTGATGTTTCTGCATAAAAATCTGAAAATGTAATATTTTAAAATAATTTCAACGTAGGAGAAATGACTTTGTTTGTTGCACATTCCAACACTTAAGACCAAATTGTTAAATAGGTGTTTAAAAGAGTTTGAGAAAACCAAGTTAAATTTAAGTTGTTACCATTTTTGCTTTTATGAAATGTTTTAAGTTATTCAATAAACAGATATTACTGTTACTAAAAGCTCAAAAGAAATTTTAATTCCAAATTGATCTATATCGTGATACGTATCGTATCGTGGCTTTAGTATCGTGATGCGTATCGTATCGTGACATTGTTGGTGATACACAGACCTAGTGCATTTGCGTGTGCCATGTAAGCAGACAAATCGGATATTCCCCAGTAAATGCGAGTCGTACGTCATTAAAAAGGGGACGTCAACTCAGGTGGACACCTGCGATCACATGTGGCGCGATGGAGGACGAAGGCTCAACACAGTGGAGTAATTTTTCTCCGCCTTACGAGAGCAATGTTTTGCTGACCTTTGAAAATAATGCGGAAAGTAAAACACTTAGAGATATAATTAGAGATGCGCGGATGAGCTCCAACGTCACCCAAATCCACAGCCAAAAACAAAATCATCCACCCGCCACTCACCCGCACCGCACCAATAATTTTCTCTGATTTAAGTGTCATCACCCGATGGTCAACTTACTATTATTCTGTGTTGTAACGCGTGAGGATAAATGGATTATCATCACCTTCAACGGCGGACTTGGCAACGGCTGATGCTGCTTTTAAATTAACATTTCTTTAAAACAAAATTTATTGACAGAATTTTTTTTTTTTAATGGCACTAACAGGCTTTACTCCCTTGAAACTTAAACTGGAATGGAACATGCTCATATTTTAGAGAATGTAGTTAATATTTTCGTTAGTAATGATTTATCATCGCCGCGACCCACCCGAAATTAATCAGAATGTTATTTTTATTACTTGACCCGTCCGATCTGAGGATTATCCGCAGAGCCGAGGGGATATAACCGCGATCCGTGCATCACTATAATCATTTGTCTGCTTCTGCGTTCATTGCATATCGAGCTGTTTTACTTCATTTTCCGGGTCAGAACGTCTATATTGGATTGTTTTGGCAGTGTATAGTTTAAATGCAAATATCGGATACGGGTCACTTTTAAAAGATGATGTAAGCGGGTCATCAAAAAAAATCGGATATAGTCAGAAAATCGGATTTGGGCATCAAGACTTGCAGTGTAAATGCAGCCTTAGAATCCATTGAGAACCCAGCAAAACGTAGCCTATTCAAGCTGCATATTTGCACTTTTATTGAGCACATCAAACCGTATTTCACCTAAAAACACTCTCTAAAGATGCCGCATCAAACTCACTTAAGAAGTATAAAAGGTATATACTTAACATTTACAGAAGCAGAGCACATCTCTAAAATCCTCTTTCATAAAAATGTGAGAGATATTTTAAAGTGTTTTAATGTTCTTTACTCAGCTGCACAAACTGAAAGGTAATGCAATAAACCAGCAAAGCTTGAACAATTTTCCAGATGGTCAGCTCTAAATATGCATTTCCTCTCTGATGCCTGCATGTCTAAATTTCCCCTTAAACTTGCTTCTAAGCCTGTCCCAAGGTCAGTCCTGCGCTCTGGGCTGCTTCATTTCCATTCAGAAATCAGCTCCAAACTCCACTAATCACTCAGAGAGCCACTAAACTTTCAACACGGCGATACAGTAGCACCGTAAACGTGTGAAACATATACCTGCTGACCTTAGCTTAACATCCTTACCCTTCCCACACATCGCACAAGGAAAATATAATTAAAGTTGACTTACCTTTATAGGTGGTTAGCCAGGAGGGAAAGCATAAAAGGAAAGAGAGAGAGAGAGAGACAGAGAGAGAAGGGCATGTTAGAAATATCATGGGCCATGTGGGACATATATGATGCAAAATCAATACAGGTATATTCACATTGTGATTTGATGATGTTGCAGATGTCAGTTAATTTCACTTGCCATTAATCACAATTCTTTATCCCACTTGGCTCTCAGATTATGAGTTAATCTAGGGTGGTGTTGATGTTTATTAAGCTTGTAATCTGCTGACTGATCCATTTGTTGGTCAACACCGTCCTACTGACACATAAGACACCATAGACACCGACTTATGTTTCTGCCGGTGGGTGCCCAGCGCCCACACTCCATACACGAAACCCCAAGTTATTATACACCTGCAACAAATGCCCCTTTGTCTCTCATGTTAAATGTGATAGTATCAGTCTTACAGCTACTAGATTGTTAGTACCGAGAAATAGATAGACCTGCACTTACTTTTAACATTCCCTAATGGTCTAGTGGTAAAACTTTTGTTAAGCAAGTCAAAGGTTCCCAGTTCTTATCCGCCCTCATATATATATATGAGGGCAGATAAGAATCCGGAACCTTTGACTCGCTATACCTCTGACTGACTTTTTTTTTTTTCTTCTCATTACGATTGGTTTTGAAACTGAAAGTATTTATTATTGATAAAAATATTAGCTAAATGTAAAAAATTATTAAATGTTTTTTTTAACATTTTTTAGATATGTATACCTTAATCTTTGTGTATCATTAGCTACATGCTAACATCAAATTCTATTGGAATGAATTGGCTACTCCAGAATGCAGAGCGTGTAGAGTTGCAGCCTACTGTATACAAAGCTTCCCGCATCAGTCCCAAGTTCAGCTGACTTTTTAGACAGTAGACAGCAAGGCAGCCGACTAACAGAGTTAATGATGCTATGTTTTCATTGCGTTGTTATTAGAAGAGGCTAAGTGCTTTGAACTATTAATCTCAGACATTAACAATTTATATGGTAATGTTCATAACAGCAACAGGAATCCATATGTGACTGTTGTTAATAGCAGCAAAATATTTAACCTCTATTATTCACCTCTATGTACTCTTGCACAATGTTTATGAACAAAAAAGCACACTAGGTAACACTAACTGTTATAAAATGACATACTGTATGCAGGTATATGTAGAGCCACCTTGACTATCTTTAACTGTCAAGACCACACATTCTTTTCATAATGCCAAGTTAGAGGAAGTCGGGCTTTCGTTAAATGGCTAACATGTAATTACGAGTTCAACACATACATGAAGGGGTTAACAACTTGGAAAATCATAATTACAGTTATTGTAACATAATCTGAAAAAAAAAGATTGATTCCTGACTTCCAGTGAAACACAACTTATCAAATTTTAACCTGATGGGTTTCTTTTTCCAATGCTAATTAACTATCCTTCAGCAATAAGAAAGCCTTTATCTCTGACAGACCCATTTCTATTAAACAAAATGATACATTGGCCGAGAGTTAAAGAACATGGAAGCTCTGAGCTTAAATCAATTTAGCAGCAGACACAATATGAGTTAAAGGAAATGCTTCATAGCTGCATCAGGTGCTCAGTATATAAAGGTCTGGCAGACAGCAGATAAATGTGAAGAGTCTCTTTTCTAATCAGGTGGGTAGCTAAAGACAAAGGCCGTCAGGCGTCACAAACCATAAATTATTTCAATTTGTACTGGGGCAGCAAGTTGTTATCAGCATAAAAAGGTCAAAAGCATGGAAGCAAGTGCTCCCTCTTGGTAATGGTGCGCTTTTTGCAAAACTTCAACAGCACATAGTACGGCTTTTTATACCCTTCCACGTGAAAAGGTCAAGGTAACTAAGATGGCCAGTTAAAAGGTCACACTGTACTCGCAAATAAAGACTGCCCCTTCATATCTCAGACAAGACTCACTACTATTGCTCATACTTGGGGAGTTTTCAAAAACCCTAACTTAAAAAAATTAAGCTTGGGTTTGTAACGCATCAAGGATAGTTTGTGTTAAAGTCATGAACAATACCTAAAATAACAGCTTGCTGAGGAGAGGTGTGCTGTTACTACTTGCTACTTGTTGTAAAGCAATCAGGCTTTAGAATTTCACTTGGCAGACAATAAAACAGACAGGGGGGATTGACTTACATTGAAACAGGCATAATAGAGAAAAGAACAGAGACTTCACAGTAAGCAACCACCTAAAACACCCTAGCAACATCCTAGAAACCACCCAGAACACCCAAAAAACTGAACAGCAAAATTCAGCCAGAAATTTACAGGAAATACAAGGTAGCAACAAGTTCTTCACCACTGAAAAACGTTTGGAATCAATGCTACCTGAATAGAGAAAACAGAGAGAGAAAAAAAGACCAAATAGGTAGGAAAACTTCCAACTTCAACACCAATAATGCACTAGGCATGTTGCCATCCAAGGCCAGTCCCACCAGTCTGCTAAGTATACGCTTACGAGTCAAATACTGCCTTGCTTTAGTAGGAAATACTTTTGTTCCCAGGTGCAAGAATCAAAATAATAAAAGTGTATCGAGAATAAGTTAAAGCCCATGTTGCAGGTTAGAGTACCCAGTGAGCCAATGTATAGAAAAATAATGTAGGAACTAGATTTAAATATAACCATATACGTATAAAACTCTATTTTGGCTTCTAGAGTCAATTTTGTGTGAAAATTTTAGTTCCGCATTCGAAAACCGCCCAACCGGAAGTAACGTAACATGAGGGAGTGCGCTCAAAGTAAACAATAAGAAAGCAATGGATCGCAATGACAGTTCGGACGCTGAGGAAATCGTAGCCTAAATGTTTACTCGTATGACGGACCTCAGTCATATAATTATGAGCCTGTGATGTGGCCAAGAGAGCAGACAGGCCAGGGTTAGACAGAACAACGATCATTTGTGGTGTGAGGAGAACAGGGCAGGGGTCTCGGTGAGAGACCAGTGTTAGCTTATCGATATATCCACGTCAGCCTATGTATAACACTATGCTGAGATCACAGTATTGTAACATTACAGATTAATATCATGTATCAGGCAATAACAAAGCTAGTATTTAGACCTTTAACTGCATGTGTTGTGTATGTAAGTCATTAGGAGACAGTTTCCAGAGGAAGAGGGACTTTATAGTTAAAGGTTTTGAATAAACGAATACAAAAATAATCACAATCACAACTGTCTTACTTTATAAAAACGTCATATGTAAACAGCCAACACAAACATTAAAGTGGTTTTGTACAGATTGAAAATTAATTATATATTATTTTTACAATAATAATAATAATATTAAGTTTCAGCTGCAGACTAATAACAAACACATAAATGCATTACATTACAAGTTTATGTAGGATATGTTCGTGAATTAAATTAAGAGAAGGCACATTTTGTAAAACAGATGTACAATAAGTGATCTCTGACGGATCCGTGAGCGTCATGTTTCCCACCGGTGGCCGAACCACATGTTGACGGACCGGCGGACCCGATGAAGGAGCTGTGTGCACCGAAGGAGTCTCACTCGGGTCTTGCTTCGGCATCCCACGTTGAACTCCATCATATCGCTGGGATTATAATCATCTGGTCTAAAGTGAACGCTACACACTACCGCGTGTTTCGAAGCAGATGCAGAAGTGAAGTCTGTCTCTTCACCCGCACACAACGCACCCAGGCACGGAAGATAGGATAGCACCGTCCTTTTTTTGTTCGGAAAACTGTGGACTCGATGTCCTGACAAGCCATAATTCACAATAATTACCACGACGATAATTAATTGAAATATAACAACCACAGAAAACACACTGAATCCCGACCGCTTATAGTGAATCCCAGCATACTCTCCATTGAGTAAACGCAGAGCCACGCGAACGACTACCTCATGTAAATGACGCGATGTTGAAAAAAAGCGGTTTTTCAACACGGTCAAGGAAACTGTTACGTTTCTACTAAATTTGTGCCCTTATGTCTCGCAAAACAATTTTAAATCCTGCATTAACTTTTCATATGATATTTTCATACATGGTTATATATTAATTTAAACAAAACAAAAAACCTGCAACATGGCCTTTAATTTTGGGTAAATACAGAGATGCTCTCTGTTTGTAGTCAACATTTTAAACTGGATGACATGAACACAGTGTTTTAGGCCAAATAGAGGGAAAAAACTGAAAGAAACGGCCAGTCAGTCAGTTCTGCCAAAACAAAACGTTGTCGCGTACAGACAGAGGGGGGCAGTAACGAAGTATATTTACTTGAATATTTTTTTGGAAAATCTATACTTTTAAGGGTAGATTTAAATGTGGGTACTTTAACTCGAGTACATTTCTAATGAAAATAACGAATAATTTACGAATAACGAACTGTTACGCTGGGCGACACTCCTCTCATTACTTTATTTGAATGCAATACATGTTAAGTACATACATGTTATGATAATAATATAATATTATCTAATAATATTATTAGATAAATTAAATATCTGTCTAAATAATAACGTAATGTAATTTTATTTATAATAAATTGTTTGTAATATATAAGTAACTAGTAGCTAGCTACTTGAGTAGTTTCTTCATTGGATATTTTTTTATCTACCTCGAGTAACTATTAAGATCATTACTTTTACTTTGAGTAAATGTTTATTATACATATATTATATATTTATTTTGTACAAGTACTTGTACTTTTACTTAAAGGGACATTGTGTAGGAATTTCTCCCATCTAGTGGTGAAATTTTGCATTCAATCGAATTGTGCTCTACAGCACCTCGCTTTTTCAAAGGCGCGTTTGCTTCTACGATAGCAGTTATGTACCAAAAATCTATGACAGGATGTCTTCTAATAGCACTTCATAAAATTTTCTTTCGGGTCAACAGGTTTGTTATTTCAAACAAACTGCAACTTGACACAACGAACAAACGGATATTTGATAGAATTGAAAGTTTCCAAAGGCAGAGAAGCGACCAAGCAATGAAAAAAAGCTTGTAATTTTGACCGTAACATTGACTTACCTGTTGAGAAGAAAGCAGGAGTTCAGAGTCTCTTTTGAAAGCTTTCTCCTGCATCAACTCTTTCCACCTGGAAAAAGCTATCCCGACATTAAACCTTGTTTTTTTGCAATCTCCGGTCCTGTGGCTCCACATAAGTATGGTCCTCCATTATAAATAACCATGCAGTGCAGCATTTTAAACTTGCCGGGGCAGTGACAAGTGTCTCTCGAATTTTCTTGTCCAGTCCAGCTGCTTTCAGTCACATGACGCTGGCTCTGAACGAAAGCGAGTTGTGGAAATGCGTTGGCCTAGTACTTTTTGTCCCTTGCTGCTATTATAGTTTATCAAGATGGCAGAACAACATGGAAGCCTCCGTGGACCTACCCGTCCCATGTATATAAAAATAATAAATTCTTCGTTTACGAGGTTAAGTCAGATCATTGGCTGAGGTATATTATACACCATTGGGGACATATTTATGAATAAAAATATTGATTTTAGATAATAAAATACTTAAAGGGACAATGTGTAGCTTTTTAAGTACAGTTTTTGGATACTCTACCCACCTCTATGTACAGGTAAGAAAGTTGTTGACATTTTTGACTACCATAATGTGGTTTAGTAGAAATGTTTTGATTACATTTTCAGTGATAAACATACCCTTACAATAACTGTTCTGTTAATAGCCTAATCCTCAGTTAACCTGACTGTCCGTGGGCAGGGATTTAAAAAATGCGGAAGTATAATCTGTTGTTTTCTCAAAACCCCTGGAGCTGTCAAAAATCATCTGGCGGAAACGTGAATTTCTCGGTCCAGGTATCACAGAGAATGATTAAAAAAGTATATATATTTTTAATTTTAGATTCATAATTTTAATGCTTTATTAATGTGGATGCAAAAATACGGAGTTTGACAGACTGCATTTAAATAGAGGCATTCTATAGCATCCACATAAGCATATATATTTATTGTATTTTAATGGCAGAATGTTAAAGAAATGACCTGGTATTACAATTAAGAATGGAAGGGTATCCACTCCTCTGCAGGATGAGATCAGAGGGGAACCGTAGGGAAAAGCAAAGCAGAGCTTAAGAGCTTGGGGCTCATAGCATATGACATCATCTTATGACTGGCTCCAGACACCCCTCCTGAGGTTGTGGAAGTGCCGGAGTGCAATACGGAATTGAAAATGTTTAGATAATGTCCTCACTTCAGGATTTCCTATATGTAAGCACATCAGTTCGCCAGACAGATCAATCAAACCTGAGGGCGAATGCTGCCCATCTTCCTCCTTTGGAGAGGAAGAAGGATAATGAGCCAAGCTCTCACTTGGAAAGCATCAAAAATGGTTGTTTTCCACATGGAGAAAGAACCGTCTGTCCAATAAGAGCCGTATCAGTGATGATAAATGTAGTAGAGAAAACACATCAGCCGAAACTAGTTAGCTTTTTCAAGATTTTATCCCCACAGAATGATACGTTAATGTTTTCCACCTACAACCTGCATATTTCCATCAAAAGCCTGTGATAGCTCAACATCTTACTATGCATTTTCTCAAGCTCAGCAATTAATGTATTCCTTTAAAGTTCCTTGATTTTGCTTTAATGGGTCTCTGGAGACAATATATTGAAGCCTTTGAAATATTCAGAGTATGAACATGCATAGCCATATTTCTGAAGCCATTTGCGCTTCATCATTGCTTCTTCATATTCGGTTTCACATGAGTAGGAGGGGAAATGAACAGGCAACAAAAGAGAGATACTCGCTTCTTTCCACACTCGGATAGTTCTGTCACGTGGTTGAGGGACGAACCCAAACGCAGACAGCAAATAACTCAAAACGGGGTTTATTAATGACAAAACAGAAAACAAAACCCACGATGGGGCAAAACAAGACAGGTTAAACTAATAAAACACTATACAAAACAAGACGATCAACAGGTACTCACAGCTTGATACGATAGACAAGATTCACAGACAGTTTGACAAGGATCTTGACACAGTTTTGACAATGAACCGACACAGGACAGCAAACACAAGGGGATAATATAGGGAGACACTAATGACAAGAACAGGTGAGACTGACTAGACAATAATGACAAGACGAGGATAACAAGGGGGCGGGGTTAGTAACGAGACAACACAAGCACATGGCCCATGCAAAAGGCCATGTGCTTGTACACAAAACATGGGTCTGCCATGATCCTGCCACAAGAAATCAAAGACATGATGGCAGAATCATGACAAGTTCACCCAAAAAACTGTACATTCTGTCATCATTTACTTATCCTTATTCCAAACCTGAATTATTTTCTTTCTTTTGTGGAACACACCAGGAGAACTTTTGAATAATCTACCGTTTTTGAAAGAAGTCTCTTCATTTATTTTCTCAACAAAACAGTGAAAGAGTAATTGAGAAATATTATTACAAAATAACTTTTATTTTTTAATATTTCAATTTTAAAATGTAATTTATTCCTTAATATAATACATAATACATAATCTGATAATAAAACTCGCGTCACAAGATCCTTCAGAAATAATTTGGTGCTCAAGAAACATTTCTTATCAATGCTGAAACCAGATGACTATTTTTGTATAAACCGAATACATTTTTTCAGGGTTCTTTATTGAAATTAAAGTTTAAAAGAACGGCATTTATTAAAAATAAATATCTTTTGTCATTTTGTAAAAGTCTTTACTGTCACTTTTGATTAATAATGTGTCCTTGCAGATTTTTTTCTTTCAAAAGAAAATTACCTTTAACTTTTTCTTTTTTTTTATGCAAAAGCTATCAGGATTAAAAAATGTTGCAAAAAAACTAAACAATACATGTATTATAGCAACAGTTGGTTTGATAAAAAATTATGATTGGTTGTGACTGAATTAGTTAATCAAATTTGTGAATCTGAATCAGAGACTAGTTTTCAATAGATTCACATAAAAGATTTGACTCAAAAGAATGATTCATTCACAAATCTAATTGATACTTTGATCATGAACGCACAAAAAAAAAGTGGATGTCAATACTTAAATTACAATAACTTTATTTTAGTCTGTTTCTCATATAAAACTACAATATGGCATCAGAGCATTTTAAATACCACATGAGTTGTATGTACAATTTCTAAAATACTATTTTAGTGTTTATTTTTATTGCATTTTGCAACTTGACATCCCCAGTCCTGGCCAGGATATTCTTTAAAATGCCCCATTTCCTGTTTAATGGAAGAAGGTCATACATGTTTGGAATGAGCAGAGTAAATAATTTTGGGATAAACTATCCTTTAAATCACACACCACTTTAAAAGTCATAACTATTAACTGTGAATGCAGCATTTAAAATCAGACAAATTTGTGTATTGGCTGGGAACAGAGTTATTACTCAGAGTATCTTGTGTTCCAGCGTAGGGGAAATGCAACAATCAAAATAAGAAAGCTTCTGGAAGTGTGTGTGTGTGTGATGGAGGCAGGGGGGCGGGAGACTGAAATGGGAGTCACACAGAATAAGCCCGAGGGCATTGACTGCTGCTCAGCCCATCCTAGACTTTAATTACTGCTAGTGAAGCAGCCATTCACATATCTCCAGGGTGGCTCAGCTTACCTCTGAATTAATGATGCACAGGGCTCAAGTGAAACCATGGGCATGATTCTAGGGGTTAGATGACTTTTGACACTGGACATATGGCTATTTGAACGCTGAAAATGTGTGAAAATGCTAAACGTTTCAAAGGTTACTTTCCACAGGCTCTGGTGGATGAGATTTGCATATTGGCACTATGGCAACGACTTGCAGTTACCATTATATATTGAGAAAATAATATAAAACATAATATTCATTGGTACTATGGTATGTAAAAGTATTAACAAAAATGTTAATAAAATAGCTTTTCTGTTACAAACAAATATATATATATATATATATATAATATGTGCAAATGCTTTTAAACCATTCATGCTCGACAAGACAAAAAGAGCACGCTGCATGTAAATGCCCTGATTGTGACACACAGAAAGACTCACGCTAGTATCGTGTGTGCGCACAAGACAGCACCGCCAGAATACAGTTCTCTTTCGGAGAACTGTGGAATGTCTTTTTGTCGAGTATCTTCATAACATAAGAGCAGTCGATGAACATAAAGAGTTGTGACTCGTGAGAGAATGAGGCGCGTGTGAGATCTGTGTCTCTGTCAGCAGCGGCTGGTCTTAAAGGGACAGTACACAGTAGCCACTAATTATCTCTGTCGTTAAAGTTAATCAGAGAACAAAGGGAACAGAGAAAAACAAGAACTTTTGTAGTGTATCACTGAGAACCGTCCAGCTGAAGTAGTCCTTGCGATGGGTCAACGGACTCGCGCTCAGATTTATATGGTAAAATCAACGTCATAGTTACTGTCTCTACAGTGTAGCTATACAATCGCTGAGGACTGAGGAGCTGAAGTATAGTCATGGTACTGTGCGTTTAGTGTCTGAAACACACTCTGTACACGGTAGACCAATCACAACAGACTAGGCGGTCTGGCCAATCAGAGCAGACTCACTGAAAGGAGACTGATTCTTCGAACGAGTCGTTTGAGAATCATTGAAAAATGTGATGATATGAGAAAATGTAAGTGTTTTTTGATCTTTGATGCATGTAAACTGTTGTAGGAGACCTCTAAAACAAAATTAGGAAACTTACAAATAGCATAATAGGGGCACTTTAAGAAATTGCCATTTTTTTATGTTTCCATGTCAATGTACTAACATTCACCACTGTGTTAATCGAAGTGATGCATCATATATATGACATACATGCATAGAAATAAAGTAAAACATAATACGGGGTCCAAACCAAGCCGCTTGGACCGGTTTAAATTTATAAATGGTCTTAAAATGCAGCTGTAATGACTTCCTGTAGACAATCATGACTGAATGTACAACATTCTAATTATTATACTTCTAAAGTACTTGCCTAATAAATAAAATGAAATTTGGACTTAAGCTAGTTTTATCTTGTAAAATGAAAGACGTGAAAGTAGCACCATGTGGCAGACTGGTTGTCAGGGGCAACAGTAAAATTATATACAGTAATTTTAGGCCCATTACACAATTAAATTTAACCACAGTGTGCCATGACTGACCAATCAGAACCAACTATTCCAGAGATGCGTGTAATAAGACGGTTTTAACTGGTCATTTGAGCTGGTCTCATATTGCAGCATGGATATATTTTTATCATACAGTATATTTTTACACACGGCATAAGGTTTTTGTTCTTATTCAGGCAGTTTTGTTGGCATGAATGATTACTTTTTTTCCACCAATGATAGTGGGAGCTATTGTTGCTTTGTCTCAACCACACTTATCCAGAAGAATATCACACATTAGTTTTGCATTTGCCAATTTTTTTTTCCTTAAAGAGTCTCATAAAAATAGTTAAAAAACGTACTGAAACCACTGAGCTAATGAGCCATGGGATATCAGAAGGCCCGAACAAGCATAGAAAAATTACTACAGGATGTGGGCAGATTGTTAAATTGCCACAAGGAGCGTTGAGAGTGATTTAAGTTTCTCTTATGCCTCATATCCAGCTTCTCTCATAACTCCAGGCCTCTGTGCTACAGGAAGGTCCATAGAGTGACAATAACCTGCTGTGCTGTACATCAGCTTAGCGCCTTCATTAGCCACCACAATCGTATTGCTACGCCATAATTATCCCACTCCAATATCCCGAGCGCCTCCTTCTCATCCTCATTCTCCTCCGCCTTCTGAGATGTCATAAAAGGGAGAAGAAAAAAAAATATGAAATGTGTTGGATAGAGCTGAATTATTCATTCTATTCCATTACTTGTTCTGTTCAGACTAGCCCTTCACTTCAACTTCACATGCTATTAGCGTGGTGTCAAAAGTATCGGTGGAACTTGCAAGCACCATGTTATTCGAAACATCGCACAAATAACAGCTGTTTCTGGTTGCTATGAGAGTCAATTGCAAAGCCAATTCAGATATTTTAAGCAAATGAAAATATATGAATTAATATAAGTGTGAAGTGTTTTTTTTTTTCTTACAGAGCATGACATTTACAGGAAATTTTTACATTTATGCATATAATATTACTATGTTTTTTGGACATTTATCAATACGGTTTATCAAGATTTATTAGTATGGTTTATCAAGAGCTCAGAATGGTTTATCATTCAGTATATATGGTATATATCAAAGTGCCATGGCTTTACCATTTGAAACCTTCACTGTGTACCCCAACAGTACTTTTCTTTAACAGTAAGAAGAAATCATATGATTCATTGACACATTCCATATCATAAAAACCACTTATCATAAGAAATATATCATGGAAGTACGGGTCTAATGGAAATCAATGACTTTTGCCCAGCATCTCTGTTATTGATTTCAAGTATATGGCCGAGGTAAGAGCACAGGTTTTGTTGAGCCCCAGGCGAAGATCACTGCAAGACTACTGCAAACAAGAAGAACAGATTCTTTATTCTTTCAAGAGAAAGAACTAAAAAGTGCACAATGTGCATGGAATTACAGCAAGTACAAGCAACGTTGAAGACATTGCATGCCATTAACTTCTTTCATCATCGAGAATTGTGTTTAAAATGTGTACATTTTTATATATTGTATATTTTAGATGCTATAACTGGGTTGGAATCGGATACTTTATAAATAAATGTATACCATTTTGGATATACCATATACGGATACCAATACATTTCGATTTCACTTCCGCATCGATTCCTGTGTGCACATTTTAATGTGGTTTTAAACCATTCAAGCACAAGACGACGTGAAAGAGAACTTAATTCGGCACTTGTGGTTTTCGGTGTTGGACATGTTGAGAGCGTGCGCACAAAAAGCTGGCTCTCATATAGTGCACGAATACTGAATGGAGTTCTCCTACACGTCTTTTTGCGCTTGAACGAACACATACACGCAGAATTGTGACAAAATATACTCGTAAACGCAGTCTTTTATGTCTTAAGTGAACGTAAATAGTTGAGAAAGAAAGCGCGTGTGTAACAGTATACTGGATCCTGCATTAGGTCTTAAAGTGACAGAAACCTAATAAACCTGCAGCAGTCTGTCATTGATGTTAATCAAAATAATAATAATTCACTCACTGATCTTGACAGATTAACTTTTGTTATTTTAATAAGGATTAATCTATATTTTATTTAGAAAAAATATATACATTGCTATTTTACATTTAATTTCAATTTCTGAACTTTCAATTGTTCTAATTGTATAACTGACAGCATACTTGTCTTTGATAATGTTTGAAATTTATATTAATCTAGTTTATTAGTTAGTTGTTCTTTAGGCTACAGAAATTTTTTTTTTTTCAATAGAACGTTTAGCAAAAAATGACTGCAAAATATGTTGTATATCTAAATGCTTGACTTCATTTGCTTTACCCATTTGGAATCGATAATAATCGGAACTGGAATCGAAATCGCTAAAATTCAAACAATACCCAAAGGATGGATGGATCCGTCCATCAATTCATCCAATAGACCCTAGATAAGAGAAACTCAACTGCACACCAGTCTTCTCAGTTCTCCGGTGGGTTTATGTGCAGGCTTGAGCGCTTTGGGTTTCCATCTAATATAGCAGGACAGCCGGTGCAGTCAGTGCCCTCTCTAGGGCGTGGTGTAGGGCTGGATGTAAATCAGCGATGTGGACAGTTAACCAATCAACAGTTGTAAATCAGGTGGGAAGCTACAGGGCTCTGGAGGACAGAGATAATATGTAATATGTGCCAATATGTAATCTGATATTGACATGGGATTCTCACTGGCTTAATAAATCTGCCGAACATAGGTCTCTCAAGGTTTCTGTCAAGAGGAGAGAGAGAAGCGAAAAAGTACTCTAAAAAGCACACGGTCTTTGGAGTACTACCAGTAACTCTGAACTGACAGTATGGTGTCAGTAATTACTCTGTAGTTTAACCACAGCACTGTGAGGCCAGTAAAGTGATGAGTCAGATCTTATTCACACTGACATTTTACACACAAGTGAGTCTTCTATCTGCATTGAAAGCAATGAGTTTTGCAGTTCTCAACCTGAAGCATGCCCTCCATTTCTTAAAAATAACAATCAGCTCTTCTTCCGGTTAAACAAATAGAAAAGACTGTCACGATTCAGCTATTGCGCATCTTCATCGCATAAAACCTTGTAATTTTCTGGTGATCAGATTAACTGTGTGAGTGCGTTTTGGACTCTTTGGAAGAGTCAGTCATGGAAGAAGTTTAATTTAGCTAAACTTAAAATTGTTATTTGTTCCAAAGAGCCTTTCACTTTCACCGCGTTTAAAAATAAGGAGTTTGAACACTGAAAAAAAATCTAAAATAACAATTAAATAAAATAATTAACATCTAAAATATCTAGTTTTATTCAAGTCAAATGTTATTCACTGAACCAACATATACATTAATTTATACCAACAAACATTTTTTTTTATGGGTTAGCCTAAAGCTCTTTAAGGTTACAGTTTACAGTAGGAAACAAATATTTGTTTTATTATATAATTGTATTTTATTCTTTATTATTATTAAAGTAGATGCCTTGAGTGAATCTAAAAATCTTTTCAGATTTAAAAATGTGTGTAGTATTTTCCATTCTTAGGAAAAATTCCTTTTAAATCCCAGCATTAATTCAATTACTTAAATTTCACATCAAATGTTAAGAATGAACTAAAATGTTAAATCTTGACATCTATATTTTATAATAATATTACACTGACATAAAGCAGCCTAAAATGAAGCCTGGTGGGTTGTATTGATGATGTCATATGGATGCTGAAATGATATGCAGCCCATGAGACTTCGAGTAGAGGGAAAGGTTGAGAACCACTGTCATACACTCTTACAAATCAGCCTTGACTTTCACATCACTTTGCTATATTGCCCCATCAGTCTCTCTGGGCTGATGAAGCCTCATCTATAGATCTCTCCCTAACTTGCCAGGCTGCGTGATGGATGAATACAAACCCATCTCTCCAGTTCATGCTGTAGCTAACGGAGCCAATTAACACAGACTGTCTACTACAGTTATCTAATAACACAGGCTGTATGTGTTAATGTCTTCACATGCAGGTGTAGTAATTATCTCATTTGTAAAATTGATTATAAACATATTCCTCCTCGACTCGCCTCCTTCCCCTTGTTGTTTGTGTTCCTCTTAGCTATGATATGGTATTAAAATGTTATAACCATTTTGAAGTGTTTTTTTTTAAATGTTTTAAAGAAATGTTAAAGGGGGGTGAAACACTCAGTTTCAGTCAATCTCATGTTAATCTTGAGTACCTATAGAGTAGTATTGCATCCTTCATATCTCCAAAAAGTTTCATTATATTTATAAAAGAAAGATAGGCTGCACAGAGTCTTTCCGGAAAAAAAACGAGCGGGTGGAGGCGTGCCGTGTGGGCGGAGCTAAATAATCACGAGCGCGCAAAGCTTTTGCTTTGAGAGCGTCTGGAAGCTGTGACATCCCAAAACAAACCATGGCTAACAAGGATAAGGAAAGGTACAAGGTATAAGGAAATTCCGGCGCATCTGACGTCACACACGCCCATACTCGAAAAAAACTTTCCGAAACTTGTTACAAACCGGAAGGAGTATTTTTGGCACAGAAATACTCCAAACGTACAGCTTAATTTTTGAAACTTTGTCCATGTTTAGCATGGGAATCCAACTCTTTAACAGTGTTAAAAACTCACTATGCATGAAATAGCATTATATATAAGTATACATAATAATAATAGTAACAATAAACACTGTAAAAAGTTAAGGGTCAGTAAGATTTTTTAAGACAAATAAATGCTTTTATTCAGCAAGGACACATTGCATTGATTAAAAGTGAAATTTAATCAGCATATTAGAATGATTTCTGTAATTATAAGACAATCTCTGCCTAAAGGATTAGCTAAACTCATATGAGTTTAAGTGAGTTAAGAACCCCAGCTTTAGAATTTTAAAATGTTCCTCACACTAATAAAAAAACGGCTCTTTTAAGAAAGAAGAAATACGTTTTTGGGGTGTAAGCAAAAAATGGTTGAGTGTACAGTATAAGACGGTAGTTCTTGCACAGATACAGCTGCAATGTGGATCAGACTTTATGTGCCGTTTAGTCACAGATCAGGTTAATGGTGGTTATTCTGCATATGCCACTGATGTCGTACAATTGTAAAACCAGGGGTCAAGGACTGCCCGATTGAAGCAACGTGCCTCACAGAGAGAAACTGAAGAGCTCAAATCTTTGATTTGGGGACGAAAAGGAAGCAGATGCTGATTTTCATTGTTTTCCCAACATACGACAGGGATCTGGATACGGGCCCAAATCATCCGAGGAGTAATCCCTCTCTCGTGAAAGAGGATGGATATCCCTCTCACAGGGCTTAGCAAAATGCCTGTATCGTCCAAATTGCCATATAATAAAACAACTGGATGATAGTCTGCCAAGGGTCAACAAACAAAGTATGATATTATGAGGATTGTGCATAGCGATAATCCTGGTTATGACGTGAGTGTTTCAAATGCGGTTTTACTTGTTGTGAAATGGAAATGTAAAAATAAATATATAAATGTCCTGTAAAATCTGTGCCTCACCCCATAGATAATATCCACATACTTGTGACATTGACATTTTCAGTTTTAATGCTGAAAACTAATAGCCAATCATAAATGACAAAATATTAAAGTTGTATAACTAATGTGTGTGGGGTAATGGTTGGATTAACAGTATAACTACTAATGTTAATTAAATGCAAGTACTTAAGTGTCACCGGTCCACCGGTGGGCCCACAGTCATTACATATTTAAAACAGTAATTTACCTTTACTAAACCTAAACTAATCTTGCCAAACTATATAGAATTTGAAAGCTCACAATCTCTAGTTTTCATATTTGGTGACTGATTTTCAACATAAATTACAGAGGAGCCGTAATTTATCAATTTACAACAAGAATATGTTCATACTCCTAAGGCGTGTTCAGACCTATATTTTGAAGTAGCGGTGAACATGAAAAATCATGATAGAACGGTAGAAACGTAAGTTTGTTTTCATGTCAGGAGTTCAAAAGATAACATCCATTCTCCATGTTTTAGGTCTGAAAAATATAAAGAAAAAAAGAATAGATTCACAATTTGTGATGTGGCAGCGAGCTATAATGCACATACGTGTTCTTTTTATGTTTATTAGAGGTTGAATTCATATCAAATCTGCCAAACTTCCCATACTACTTCTGAATAGGAGGTCTACTTCATAAATTGTATGAAAATTGTGGAAACATATGGTTCAGATCACTCAAACCACATACAATGGCAGTAATGGAGTCTGGTTGTCACCTAGAGAAAAAGTTTCATACTGCGCCCAAACAAAAAATCTTACTGAAAGCAAATTTTTTTTAGATATCAACCTAAAATTTGAAACACAACTTGTTCAGATTTTTGGCTTTGATTGTCTTGAAGTTTTAGAGTCCAACATGTTTTGAAAATATATATTTGATATAAAATATGAATAATACAATTTTTACATTGTATATTTTCATAAACTCAAACTTCTATAGCCTAACCTTTTCGGTTTCACTTTCTTAATTTATTTCACTTCTACAGAAATCTGCCAAATGTCTTATTTAAAACATCTATATTACAAAGCATTCTTGAATTACAACCATTTAAGCACTTAAGGCCTGGTTTCACAGACAGGGTTAGTAGATTACGCCAGGATTAGGCTTTAGTTCAATTAGGACATTTAGCTTTTTATAAACGTGCCTTAGGAAAAAAAAACATTACCGGTTGCATCTTGAGACAAAACAATCGCATTGACATATTGTAAGATATCTCAGTGTGTGCTTTCAGTTAAACCAGCTCAAACACGCATTTTAGTCTGGGACTAGGCTTTACCCCGTTTCACAGACAAGGCTTAACGTAATTACAATGTACCAACATGTATGTACATAATATGTAAACTGTATAAAATGGTTAAGTACATAATCGTTTAGGTCTCCAACTGACTGTATATTAGGAAAAATGTACTATAATTATTGAGGATATAACTGGGTTTTGGGGACACAATGCTTTAGGGCAGCAGTCAGGAGAATTGTGATCAGAAAGAGGAGGCCATTAGCAGTGTGCAGTGTTATCTGCTCTTTGATCAATGTTGTAATACAGTCTGCATCGGGCCGAGGGAAATTAAATGAATAAGACTGTGGAGTAGAGAAAGAATCTCCCACCGAGGGAGGTATACATTTTCTCTGGGAGTTAAATGCTTTTATGCAATTCAATCTGTCTGATGTCATCCTGGTTCTGAGTGAGGACGTGTTTTCTCAGAGGATGGGTGGAGGCGGGAAGGGATACACTGTCAGTGATATGGCAGGATAGAGATTACTTTGGCTTGGCGTAGTATCTTTGAGATGAATCAATAATCAGTGTAAGGAACAGGTATGAAGGCTGGAAAGAATGAAATTGAAATCAAGTCGGTCTCTTGGTTCCTGGGATCTTGCTGTACCAGTGATGTCGAATGTAAACTTTCATTGACCTGATCTGAAGCAATATTATCAGAAAAATGTTCCTACATCACATGACATCACATCTACAGCATAGATATTCGCCAAGTCATTCCTCCTATCCGGGGCATTTTCATGTCCAATTTATATACTGGAAAAAATATTACACTTTTCTGTCATGACAATATCACTTAATAGAACACAGCGGGGGATTTCAGTACATCGGCTTGGAAATATTGAGCGTTTTACCTTTAAATTAGCACGCTAAAGATAAAAAAATAGAACTAGGTACTTTATCAATGAATTCGATGATAACAGGCACTTTACTGTTATACTCAACGTATCATTGTTCTTGTAAACCCGGTCTCTTTGTGTCTACTGCTGCCGGATGCAGCAAAACTACATTATTTTCCACTCCATTTATTGCTGCAGTTTTCACTGTAAAGCTAAATGTTGCTCACCGCATTGATGCGTGGTGGACACTACAAAGATTGCAAGGCTATCATTGTCAGCCTCTTTCTGTGTACATTTTCCCTTTGTGTCTGTGAAAATGAGTTTCTGTAAATCTAGATGAGATGCTCTGAAGAAAGTGGCCCTCAACTTACAATCACTTTCATTTTTTTTACATAAAGAAACTCAATTTAGCCTCAAACAAATTAGATGAAACTGCTTGTGTTGGGTATGTGTATACAAACAATAGACAGAACATTCTGAATGATCACTGTCTGAGCAAAACGCAAGCTAACATTTTGTTTATGGCAGACTTTCAGTAATGTAGACTGCTCAGGATAAGGCACTTTATTAAATATAATTAGATTATTTGTACAATGACAGGAAAATATGCAGGATGTGTAACAGGAGGGAAATAAAGATCTACAGTTGTTCATTGAGGAATTGAGAGGGATTGAGTTTCATATTACAATTGCATTTTGACGTATAAATCTTTTTGAAATTTTAAAAAAAATTAAATAAAATAAAAAACAATAAGTGATTTATGTATTTTTTGTAATACATCAAATCCATTACTAATATTTATTACGTTTTACTAATTAATATCACCCTCCCCCCATCAAATATTATGTAATTAGCTTGTCATTATGAAACTGGCTTTCATTAGGAAAAGATATATTAATCAATATGATGAAAAAAAATATATATTTACTGTGAGAGGACACAAGAGAAACCTAGACCTAGGATTACATATATTTATTTTAATAATAATATTATGTTATGTTGATTTATTTTATTTATTATGATATTATTTTGTATATATGCCACCAGTATCACTAAACAATTCCAACAAGTCAAACGGTTCCTCGCCTGTTCCTCGCCTAACTCACTCCACTGGTTGAGCTATTGCTGTGTAGGGACGCTCAAATAAAGGGCAATATTTCAAAAGTGCCACAGTTACGGTGAAATAAACGGAATAAACACAATTTTACATACTTATAGTTTATCTGCATATTAAACTAGGAAAGAAAAACGTTTTATGAACGAAATTTGAATGCTGCTTCTGGCTACGTTGACAGTTCCTCATTGCCAACGCAAGGTATTTTGATGTGGAAAAACTTTATTTCATCCATTATATTTAAAAAAAAAGCTGATTTTACAGTGTACATAATAATCAAGACAAACTAAACTGGACAACCACAATTAAATTTTGCATTATGCAGCAAAACATGGTGTCAGTCACTGATCAACAGCTTTGAAAATTTGCATAAAAAGCCCCTTAAGATTAATTTCAATTTCAACATTAAGCAAAAGTCTGCATCCCTCAGTCTGTACGTTCAGCATATTTGTCTAAATCAGTTTGATGCGTAATTGGATTCTTATCCTGCATATATTGAAGAATAAACAAACTGCAAATAAATGAAATGCAGAATAGCACGATTCTTAAAATGGCGTGTCACTCTGCCGTCATTGAAGATCATGGCGTGAATGACAACACTGTAATTGTTATGGGAGAATGTGGCAAAAGACTCCATAAAACTGTAACCAGGTAATAAACCAAGAGACAGATTCATATCAAAAGTTTCAACAGCTCCCATATGTGTTGAGTTCAGGCCTGAAAGAAGAGGCCACCGGGAACGCAGATAAATATTTATTTATGACAAGCACTGTAGCATTCACCATCCATCCATCCACAAAGGAGGATTTCACAGAAACAATAAATTGTTTCTTTGTGCCCTTGAGAGTTCAGCATCCTTTCTCTTATTTGTTTCCGTTTGTTTATTCATATTAAATACGGATTGACATTTCATTCTTGTAGTTCCCCCATTTAATCCACAGTTTAAAAAAATAAATCCCTGGGAAGAAGCAGAACTGCACAGCTGCAGGAAGAAAACGTGTGCGGACCCCTTTTAATGGATTTCCACATATATTTGTCATAAGATGTGATCTGGGGCAGTAATCACAAAACATTATATCTTACAATACTATTTATACATGCACTACTCTGTTCTGATTGGTCCGATGGCCCAGTCTGCTGTGATTGGTCTCATGCTTATCGGAAACTAGGCCGGGACGGTTACCGCATTACCGCAATACCGCGGTCACGTGACCCCTACCGCGGGTCTGAGCTCGTCACCGTCATCACCGCAAAAAAAAAAAATGCCTGCACATGTGGTTTTGTCTAGACATCATTCCATTTCTGTTCTAAATGTGAAATAATAAATGTTAAATAAACATGTTCCTTAAGTTCAATTGAAGCCTTGTTTATACTCGACGCGTCCGCACGAGCGCGAAGGTGCGCGCAGCAAAAATGACGTCATTGCGGTGTGGGCAGTCGCCGCGTTGGATGCATAAAGCTTGTGGTAAAAAAGTATGTGCCTTTCTGTAACATTCCGCACGGCGCCGCATCCTCGTCTTTTGGAAGTGCATGTGAAGTGGATTTGCAAGAAAACTGGTTTGCAGGCAGCAAGCATAAGACTGGGATTACTGACGACTCGTTTTAGAATCGGATCTTTCTTTTGGGAGAAGCACTTTGAACTTAGCAGACCTTTTACATTCACAAACCTCGGCATGAAAGGTAGTATCCAAAAAGCATAATAAAGTACTTTGAACGATGGCAACGATCCCATTTATATTACAAATCATACTACTATTATTAAAAAAATTCTCATGTTTTTTTAAACATGCATTAAGACCAGCTCAGACAGAATGTAAAGGGCAGTGTGTAGTGATCCGGTTTTCTGGTAATAAAGCAACCTACAGAGCCTCTCAGAGACACATCCTCCCATACTCTCGCTCTCTCAGGCCTTCATTTGGCTCATAGGCTGCAACAGAATTTATGAACATAGAGCAAAATCATCTGTGGGATAAGGCCAGGGAAGCGCACTATATCCATTAAGGCTGTTCTCCTAGATCTCATTCTCAAAAGTTGTAATTACCGGCCACTCAGTGAAAGTAGTCTAGATCCTCCCAGACTTCAATGAAAGAAAACAGTCATAATGTAGCAATATATTTGTCATCCTCCAAAAGAGACGGACTATAACGGTACAGTACAGACTTTGCTGTATGTGCTCTACTAGTTTATGCTCTATGAATTGTCCCAGGTTGATTTGAAATGTTGGAAACTACTTTGAAACTATTGCTTTACTTTTCTTTCTTTAAAAAAAAAAAAAAAAGGTAGCTGCACTACATGCTACTAACAAAGTATACTTGTGTACTTGTCATATTTTAGATTAATATATTTGAATTTGAGCTAAAATTTGAGCTTAGAGATTACTTATGAATATAAACTGTAGTCACAGCATCGCAATTAATAAACTAAAACTTATATAATAACATCAAAAACATGAAATGCATTCAAACATACTGGAGACAATCTAAAACAGAATCAAAACAGTAGTGTTATAGAGCAGTATTTAACTAAATATTTAATTTGCTAGAAGAAAATTCTATATCAAATGTTGTACAGCAAATTTCAGGAAAATAACTTCTTTTTTTTTTTTTTTTTTACGTAAAAAAAGAAAAGAAAAGTGAAATAGCCAGTATTTTTGTTTATAAAAAGGTTGTACATAAACAAATAAATAATACATTTGAAACAAATGTTGACAAATGTGAGAAAAGACTCTAAATGAAGATTACCAGTCGCCTAGAAAAAAACTGAGTGATGATTAATTGGTTCAATCAGTTTCATCAGAGCAAACACACTCAATAAAATGAATCAGACTTCCCAGATTGCCTCAGGTACCTTGGTTGAAAGACTGCTCGTGCCATATCATGTGACGTCTAAAGCTACTTAATGTAAAAACAAGTGCGTGTGTGTGTGGATATATGTTTTTCTATCCCGGTGGGGACTTCAACCTGAATGCACACAGGCTCATGGGGACCTAAATGTATGTCCTCCATGAGGAAACAAGCTTATAAATCATACAGAATGAGTTTTTTTGAAAATGTTTAGTCTGTTGGGTAGGTTTAGGGGTAGGGTTTGTGTAACCGGAGAGAATATAAAGTTTGTACAGTATAAAAACCATTACATCTATGGAGAGTCCCCACAAAGATAGCGAACCAGACATGTAGCCTATGCGTGTGTGTTTGTGTGTGTGTGTGTAACTTTTACTGACTTTTGGTTTACAAATATTTTAAATGGAATTTAAACGATTGAATTACCGTAATAGTTTTTTTTTTAGTTAAAAGTACGGTTGGCTGCAAATTTTTTTCTGTGCTCAAGTTTGAGCTCTTTTAATTGTAATTTCATTTTAATTTAATTGAATTGTCTAAAGGTTATTTTCTGCTCTATATTAAATAGCTCACCATTTATAGGTGCTTATTGGTCTCTTTCTGGCTGGTTAACAACACAATAACTGTATATGTCTGGAAGTTAAAATATCCAGATAAAGCAGAACCTTAAGTGCACCAGTTGAAAACAAATCTGATGTCAATATATTTTGGGCATCACTCAACATAAAACCTCTCACAGCATAGCGTGTATGTGGCAGTAAAAGCCTTTTCATTCAATGCTTTTTGACTGGGCTCCAAGATTAGAGGACTATCTCAGTCTATTCCCTTTTTCTCTCTTTGCCTATAGCTACGGTAATGGGCTAGGAAAAACAACGTTGACATTCTTGCAACTTTAAGCTCCTAGAGCATTTCTTTTTATATCTATTTTTTGTGTGTGTTTACTTCTAGAAAACAACAAAGGTGAGGAGAGTCCACAGGCCGCATTCTGATCGTAAAAGAGCCAAGTGTCTTTTTTTATTTTTTTTATTTTTTTTACTGCACCATTAATGCTATCTGTGTAAAAATGAAATTGTGTTCTTGTTTTTCAGGATCATGTCATCTTTTCCCCATGCAAGTGTACATTAAAATGAAAATAAATGGTACTGTCAATCTGTTGGCCTCACATTTTGTCATCTGCTTGGCATTTGTTTTCTGATCTGTTATTTCTTATAGCCCAATTGATTACACTCTTTCTTAAGACTCTTTCTTACATGACATCTTATTGTTACAAACTAAAATCAATATCACAGAGAAATGCAGTTCTGATCCGCAATCAAATGAAATGTTTGGTGGATGTTATTGCAGCCAAACAAGGGTCAACCAGTGATTCATTTTTAAGGGTTGAAATTAGAGCTTTTTTTTATTTATTTTTTTTATATATAAAATAATACATGTATGGGCATTTGTGCTGATCTTGTTACTGTTACAGTGTCCAATATTTCTAATAAATCAAAAATCATGCAGAATCCAAATCAATCTGCTGAAATTCAGTATAGCATAATAACTGCTCTCTTTAGCAATATCTCAAACAATTGCTAAATTAATTTGTTGCATAAATGTGTTTATGTAGCATTATTACCAACACCGGTGAACCGCGGCGGGTCAATTTAATTGTGAAGCTCCGACGTGGACTTCTGTTTGCACACATCGCTGTTTATTAGAGTGAAAGGATAGAAAATAATGCTTCTGTAAACAAATAACAGGCTTGCAGGACGTGATACAACATTCTGTAAACAACACACACGCAACAAGGAGCTTGCCGGGAAAAAAAGCTTAGATTTGTCTGTTTTCAACTCTTGTCTTCATGGTTCTATCACAGGCGCTCATCAAAAAGGGGGTCTTTTATAAAAAACCCTTTGAAGTCGGACACATTTTCCATTAAATTTACTAAAAGTGTTGAACATAACTGAATAAATACATTCCTGCACATGATGCTCATTTTGACAAAGTCTCTGGTGGATAAACACATTTTCGTCTTACAAACTCTGATTTCAATTTGCATGCTATTAGCATGTAGTTCAGAATGTTCAGTGTACACACACACAAACACATTGAGGTTTCATGTTTTATGGGGACATTCCATAGACATAATGATTTTTATACTGTACAGATGGTATAGTGTAGTCCCCTAATGTAAACCTACCCATCACAGAAAACTTGCTGCATTTTTACAATTTCATAAAATATCAAGTAGTATAATTTATAAGCTGTTTTCCTCATGGGGACCAAAAAATGTCCCAACAAGAACAAGGATTCCGGATATTGCCATTGCCCACACACACACACACACTCCAATGCACACAGCAGTGTACAGAATGCACGGTAGCTTTATATACTTTGTTACTGTTAATGAGGCGGGATACTGTTCAGTGGATCCATAACAACTGCAATGTCATTGTTTACTATGTGTAAACTGACCCTCTGTATCCTCCTTCCACAGCCTTGATGTATCAGCAGAGTATGTAATAAATATGTAATAAATAAAGACAAATTGCAGCCTTTAAGTGCTCTAAAACTCTAGCAATAATAAATAAGATGAGGGAACAAATATATCTTCATCTTCTCAATTCCTTTTAGAAAATTAGACATAAAATAATACTTTTATCAGCCTAGTTCTGCCTAAGACAAAATAAACTCAAGTGGAGATGCAACTACTAGAAAAAAATCTCAGCTTGCAACGCCAAGGTCATGGGTTCGATTCCCAGGGAAAGCAAGAACTGTGAACTGACAAGAATCTAAAATGTGCACCTTGAAATGCAATTTAAGTCGCTTTGGATTTAAAAAAAAAACACATACATTTGATGCAAACTTGTTTCAAGCTAATGAAACAATGACACTGTTACGAATAGGATATGTATAATATGTAATGTTCTTTATCATGCTCCTGTAACTCTTATAGTACCAATGAGGGGCCACAACAATAGCTCACTTCCTGTCACAAATACACACCGAACTGATGACCCTGGGGTGGGACGGGGCATCCCGTGCTGAGCCAGCGATCCACATCCCCCTGTCAGCAAGTTCAGGTTCTTTATCAGTCAGGCTTAATTATAGAGGAGGGGTCCTGCTGCGGGCAGAGAGAGCTGACTACAACACTTACATCAAATTCTCCATGGGTTGATCAAATTCAGGTAATAAATAAAATAAAAAAAGATCATTTTTCCAAAATACAGTCAGATAATGGTAAATATAACATAAAAAGTGTATTCACAAAGGTTCGCAAAGTGCCACTATGTCTGGATTATCTCATAACAGTTGCTTTACTGAGAATCAATGACGGAAGGACATTTGCCATTCCAGCGAACAAATCAGATAATGTACTGATCAGGAGACTCAACATAAAGGGATTTCCACTAGTGCCAGAGGAAATAGGGTGTTCCTAGAAAGAGATGGAAAAACTTTCGCGAGGCCTGTGTAAACATTACAAAGCAGATTACAGCTCCAGTAAGCTGAATAGACAACACCTTTAGAGAAAGAGAGTCTATAAACCCTCGGTATGCTCAAGAATGACAGGACTTGATCTAAAGAGAAAGATCTTTTCAGCTAATTGCACAAATTCAAGGTCAATGGGTAAAGTGACTGAAGAAGAGTTGTGTATGTGCTGTGTGTCTCTGAGCACATTAAAGAAAGCCCAGCTTTGATCCGAGGTAGACATGTAATCCCTTTGTAGGGGCAAACTGAGGTGGAATCTCAGAGTATTACTCTGTGCTTTGTTTGGAAACTGTACACTGTTTCAATCCTGTTACTTTCATCCATCCAACTTGATAGATTGTTTTGTTTGTGCGCAAAATGTTCCAAAACATTTATTTTGTATGCATATCTCACAAAGTATTTCTAATGCCACTCTAGGAGTTCAGATAATAGCGTGGCTTTGAATATTTAACTAGAACACTACATCTTACATCGCATCTCAGTTTGTATTAGACACACTACAATGATGGCATAGTAGAATGGTTTCTTGTACCGCTTGTATGTGGGGTAATGTCAAATAAGAGAGACCAAGACAAAGAAAAGGCAGGCTTTAAAAAAATCTAGCTTAAAACACATTCTTTGCATTTATGCTAGTTTCTTATGGTTTTGAAAAACCTTTATACCATGTAGGAAAAGGTTCATTTTAACTCGGAAAATGTCATGTGGTGCCATCAAGTAAAATATGTTTCTTTTGTTATGAATACATGCAAGTGCATGTTTTAATTATTCATTTTGAAATATATTTTTCCAAAGTAAAAAAGTTATTTTACAAATATCATCTATAAATGATTCATCCATAAATATAATTGTTTTAATCAGGTCATTGTACATCCTAAGTTGTTATTACAATTATTTATAATTTAATATAATACAATAGGAATATATTTTAATATAATGTAATATACTTACAATATATGACTTTGATGGGCAAAAGTTGAAATATTAATAAGCAGTGAAGCAGTTTTTTTTCAGTGAAGCAAAAAAACAAAAACAAAACAAAGCTAAACAAAACAGAATTCACTGATATTGAAAAGTCTACCAGAAATAATACACCATCTGTGAACCTTTCACATTGTACTTTCATTGAACTATGATTTGGGACCTAATAATAACTAGCATACTACAGCTCTAGAGTAATTAACAGAAACAAAGTTTTAAAAGGAGAATCACTATTCAGCTTTCCAGGAAGCTGTGTCACCTTATGTCTTTATCTAGGTCCAAGATACAAATTGCTGCCAGTGTCAGGTGCAATGCAGTGTTCAGCATGTTCCTGAAGGCACAGGGATTCACACTAGAGCCCGTCTTTAAAAACACTGACTGGGAGATAAGATTAGAGGGAAATATAGCTGCTCACTGAAGATAAGAGGGGACTAATTCCCGATGCCTGGGGCATAGTGCCTCCCAAATCCTCACTGCAGATCCCTGGAGTCTGACGTCATGGTGCAAAAGATGAGTTAACCATGAAGCTCTTCAAGTTCCACGATATTTCCACAACCTATAAATCTGAAGTTAGACGTCAAGAGAAACGGGACGCAACTGCACAGGATTATCAAAAGGCCATTTACAATACTAAAAGGCAGATGCTTCAAATAATGTGAAGAACCTACCTCACCATAAAGTGAGAGAAGTGTAAAAATCTCCCCCATCTGCCATTGGTTGAAAATTTTGCCCTGAACTCACACCATTGGTTGAGCCAATGTTAAGGCCCTGTAACACTGAACGAGAATAATGAGAGAGATGGCGCTCTTGAGTCGAAACAGTAGATCCCTATGGAGCTATTCACGCCGTTTGCAATCAATCGCAGCGCGACAAAGTGAGATTTTTTTTTTTTGCCGATTTGTTTTCCCGTCGCCCTGCGATGAAACGAGACGTCCAATTAGATTTGAGCTTACCCAAGCTGCTGCTGTTGCACAAAAGTCTGAGAGTGGTGGCTCTGTTTTGTAAAATGGTTGTTGTGTTATCAGTGGTGTCTGAGAACAGATTTATTATTGCATGTTCTTTATACAGATTATCATTTCTATATATTTTCCACTGAAATATGCATTCTGAAGAGCTTGAAACAGCGTACAGAGCGCTGTTTTCTTCCGTGCTTGTCTGTTATGAGTCAGAGAGCTAATTCGCTCTAGAGCTGTCAATCATATTATATGATCATAACTCATGTGTTCATTTCCTCGTTCTGAGTGTCGCACGGATCCGCACATTGTCAGTGTTTCTGCAGATGAAACATGAAGCCAATAAATATATGATTACGACGATCTATGGTCTGTATGTGTTTTTCATGCGGCTCGGGGGATTTTTATCACAATAAAGAATGAGAAATGATTACATGAGAAATGCATAGCAAGTGTAGCATTCAGTTTATTATAAAACACTACAAATAATGCACGTCTGCCCGTTATTTAATCAAAATCCACTTTAGATCGCAGTCGGAAGTTATTACATGCACTCCATGATGGTTTATGTGTAGTACCAAACTTTATTTAGGCCTATCTTAATTTACTGTTGTATGTTGTGTAGCGGACGAGGTTAAACCCAAATGGGAAATCCTTCTCAGTGTGAAAGGGCCTTTACTGTGTTGGGCTTCACAGCTGTAATATTTTCTAGTGACAGTACATTAAAGTAGGGATGCCGATGCACTGATATTAGAAAAAAATCATTTATGGCTGATAACCATTGAGATTAATGCATTTCGCAAATGCGTTTTTTAACCTAAAGTGATTTACATTAAGTTAGGCTATACTACGGGGCTGTTGAATGCTTGAATCTGATTGGTTAATGAATGTTCTAAGGCGTGCAATTATTTTCAGGGAAATGCACGGATAAAGTAATTCCAGGCAGGTCTTGACACCATTACCGTTCCATATCACTTAGCCAAATAATTTCAGTTATTTCAAAAGGTCCTTACAGCCTACAACAACAAAAGAACCAAAACCCACAATGACACTTACCAAGCATGTAAATATAGTAAACAATAGGATAAAAACAACAAATTATGGCCATGTTTTTTAACCACAAAATTACGTTTTATTATACGGACAGCACATACTCTCTTTCTCCTGCTCTCTCTAGCACTCAAACGCACACACATACAGTACGGACACACACTCGCACAGAAACGTGTTGTCAGCGCTGCTCTGACGATTTTATCAGTAAAATAGTTGAACAATTTAAAACCTACATGACATTTCTCACTAGAGAGGTAACAATGTTGTTGTTCTTGGAGAAGATAAACTTACAGTTTCGCTATTATTAGAGACGCTGTTGCCGAACACTGTTGAGAGACACAGACTCAGGTAATTCACATACGCTTAATCTTACTCTCGCACTCTCTCTCTCTCTCTCTCTCTCATAACTGCATTACACTGCTATCAGTGGCTCAAGCCTCTGTTACTAGCTCTACATATGACGTTTTGGAATTAGCAACGGAGGCTTGGGATTAGATGAGTAAGAAATTAGTCCTACACACAAGAGCGCTTTAAGGACAACGTCGTGGCCACATTACCACCTCAGGTGTGCATTATTTTTCGATTAATTCAACGGCCCGTCGTCAATTATTCTTTACGTATAATTTTTAATCAGTTCATGCATTCCCTGGGAATCAAACCTAGAGGAAAAGGTTAAAGCCCAGGAATATCCGATAAATAAACTGAAAAATGTTGTCTAAAATATTTTTATTTTATTTTTTTTATTTAAACATTATTTACAGTATCAAATGGGTGTTCATTTATAGATTTGCTGAAGAGTAGTTAAATACGTTTATTAATAGTAATTGAATATTTCAATATTTTGTGTTTTTAAGGATGAACTGTTAGTTGACAGCAAATGAGTAAAAACACTAAATGTAAAAGTAAAACACAAAGTAAAAACAGGGGAAATTAACGTGAACAATTGAATATTCAATATCAGATATTTTTCCAAGATGAATTGATGCACTGAAGAAAAACTTTCAAATCAACCATACTGAACAATATTGTTTTTGTGAGATACTCTTTGTGTCCCCAATCATATAATAATTAGCCTATATTCATTTTTCATTGCGAAAACATACAAAAGTACAACAACAAAAACTAAACCCTCAGCAAAGGACATACATCTGGCAGAGGCTTCAAGAGAGATCATTACATCATGCATGGATAGATACATGTAGTACTCAATCGCTCCCCTTGACTAAACGGCCCAGTCAATGACAGGCTAATGGGTTTGCACCCCTCATCATTGACACTGGCACTGACACAGCAACAGCCTGCAGTGCTGAGAGACATATGGACCACCTGTTGGTAAATATGATGAGATCTAATAAAGAGAGGTGAGACAGGGGTGTTAAACCTAAAGGGACTACTCATCAACATGGTCTAATCAATGTGTACTCACCAGACCCTTTATCCAATGCCCTTTAACAGCTCAAAAGAACACTGTCGCGCACATACTTTTTATATGGTTTTTAAGCAGGTTTGAAACTGAATTACGTTGAGTCTCGATATATTCCGCCCTCTTGTACTATCAAACAAAAGGCAGAGGAATATTGACATTGACATAAAGAATACAAAACTGCAGAGGCTCTGTATACAAATGAGCTCAAAGGGATTTGAAGAAAATCTCTCTCTTATACTTCCTGAACCAACGTGACAAAGGTTGGGACCATCTTTGGTGAGAAGGAACAATGCTTCTCTATTGTTATATTTACCCATGATCCAATGGGATTCTGAAGCTCTTTAAAATGCAAACAATGAAAGGGGCCACAGCAGCACATCGCAAAATATCACGTCCAACAGTGTCTGCGAATGAGTCAGCATTACAAACAGCTCTGCAGAAAATAAAACGTCCAGGAGTACCTCAGATAAGACAACTCGGTATCCAGTTTTCAATCTTACAAAATTACATCAAAGAACAGTGACTCACCTAGCATATAAATTAGCCATAAAAAAACAGTTATGTACTCAATCAATGCACATATCCCTCAGACCCTGAGGTTTAAAAATTCAAAACGAAACAAAAATACAACACAATTAAATTCAAGTACAGTAGGCTTGTTTGTTGTTGCCAGGGCTTCCCTAAACATAATGTTCATGACGCGGATGTGAGCAAAGACTCCTGATGGTTTCCTGACTAATTTATTTGAATTATGTTTTGTAATATGAGCATGATCACGTCAATATAACTGCAGTATGAGCTCCAACTTAATCACATTATAAGGGTGGATATGAACGTAACTTTAAAGGAAAGCCAATACTAAGCATAGTCCCTCCTGGACATGTCTTAAAATAGCCAAAGTGATGACAAACAGCAGTGGTGAACAGTAACAAAGTATTTCTTACTTAATGAAGTAAAATTTTCAAGTACCTGTAGTATTTTTTTTTGGTCGTATTATTTCAAATCTGCCGGCAGTCGCGAGTAATCTCCCCCTCGCATTCGCCACGGTGCCACTGAGTGTAAAAACACGAAAGGTGAAGCTTGAATTTCCAGGTATGTCCCTCTTTGGCTAATGTATTTTCAAGATGGATGCGCAACATGGCTTCCACCATTCGAGCGGCTTGCTTGTATGTATTCTAAATGGCAGATTCTACGCTACAAGAATACTTGGTAGAAGTAGAAGTAATTACACATTAATGAGCACATATAATTTTGAAAGAACAAAGTGTTTTTTGCTAAGAATCAACTTAAATTACACAGTAGCTTTAAAGAAACTCGAATAAACTGTTACAAAATGTGTGCAATGTAAAAGTTTAAACGTAGAACAATCAAGGCAAACTTTGAGGTAGATCAAGATCTGTAGGGGTGTAATGGTTCACAAAATTCACGCTTCGGTTCGGTTCAATGCGACACAGTGGTGTCACAGTTCGGTGTGTTTTTGATACCGCAAAAAGAAATACAAGAGAAATTTCCTTGTTTTAAAAAAACAAAAATGATTAAAATAATTTTTTTTTTTTTAAATAAGTGTGAGTTGTCCTACATCTTGAAACATGGGGGTAATCTTTGAAGGATGAACAAATAATGTTTTGGTCATCACATTAAAAATAACGTAGTTATTTAATAGTTGATCCGTTATTTATGATCCGTACGGGTCAGCTGCTTCCTGGCCCCTAACGCTTGTGATTCACGGATTATTTGCAAAGTTTATCAAGTTTTTAAATCCAGTCAGTTTAAACATCAAGCGCAAGAAGTGTACGCACACAGAGCCGGGCAGACACAAAGTTCAGTGCTCTTTCTCTCTGAGCTTGACGGACACAAACGTTCAAAATTAAGTCAGAATGCCCGTCTCGGTGAATATCCTCATAAACACAGTCAGTTATGTAAACTGTACAGTAAAAAAAAAATCGAATCGCCAAATAGAATTTTTGTCCCACCAAACTAAAGCCTTAGCTATTTGATCGATGAGTGGTGTAGAATAGAATGACTGCTGCGCTGGACAGGGCGCATATAAGAGCGAGCAGAGAGAGAGAGAGAGAGAGGGAGAGTGAGCCCCGGCCGCACACGCGCTCTCACCGTCTTCAAACAACACGAGCGCTGTCTTGCTCTCTCTGCCTCGCGCTCACGCATGCGCATATTAATCAACATCAATTGATGCGATGGTAAAAGGTCGAAAGACCAAAGTTTCACATGGAGCATTAGGAGATTTTCTCTACTGAATTACCGCGGGGTGTGAATTGCGTAAAAAATTTTTTTTTCCTTTTCTATATAAAGCGTTCCGCACATTCAGCTGGCATAAACCACAATTTCAATAAACGAAAAAAACCTTTCCAGCGATTAAATGTTTTCTATATTGACTCAAATCTTGTGCAATGTCCTAAACTGCCGAGATAATCACACAACGCCCACCGTAGACTACACGTCCACTAATGACACATCCGATTCGAGAATGAATGACTCATTTGAACCGATTCACTTTAATCTGGTGAAATATCGCAATACATATCGCAAAAAAATAAATAAAAAAAAATATATCGCAATGCCATTTTTACCCAATATCGTGCAGCCCTACTAGTAAGTATGAATAGCATTCTTTTTAAAAATGGTAGTACATTTTTCCCTATGTGACGTTTTTATATTGTATGTGTAGGCCTATGTGTCAACAACACACATACACACTTGTTTTTCCCTATTTTTATACTTTATGATAAATATTTGGTTATTTTCACATTTTAATGATCATTAATTATCAATAGTAGCTAGTTATCAATGTATAGTAAAAAAAAAAAAATGTTTTCTTACTTGCAGATCAATACATATCTGCATAATCTTCCTTATTGATTAGTGCTGGCTACTTAATTCATAATGATGTCAGACTGAGCTGCAACCTATTTAAACTCTATAGGCTTAGTAGGATACAATATAGGCTAGTAAATATCATAACATATAAACATTCGTCAATCAGTACTTTTTAATACTTAGGCACATTAAAAAAACCAAGTACTTTTCTACATTTACTCAAGTAAAATCAAAAAGGGGTACTTAATATTTTAACAGGAGTAATATTTTTTTTACGGTATCTGCACTTTTAATCAAGTACTTGATTTGTGTACTTTGACAAACAGCCACGTCTCCAACCTAAACATCTCATTGTTTTTCACAAAAGTCTATTGGCACTGATGCCTCTGGGTTAGACAGATTTTCAATAAACTCGCACACAAAAAAAAAGTGCTGAACCACTCTAAAGGAAGCCCCATTTCTCACTGGATGCTGGACAAACAGAATCCAATTAGTCTTGTGTAGCCTATACAGTACACACTTGGAGAGGAGGATACGCTATAGCAAGTTACACATTTTTTATAGCTACATAAGTACTTGCATGAAAATAAGAGTAATTTAACATATAGTCACATCTCACATACTGCTAATCAGAATTAAATAAATATAGTTGTCACACAGCATAACAAGTACAAATTGAAGAGAATATTGCGTTCAAGACAGCATATGTTTGGACTGACTTGGTTCAAATTTAGTTATTATTAAAATGTCATTTAATAAGTTATTGTATATGGGGTATTAGAATTAATTGAACTATGGATTCTTGCAAAGAGTACGATCATTCTGTAAACAGTGAGATTGCATTACAATTTTATAGTTTCCTACAGGATATTTATCTTGTATTACTAGCAAAACAGGGAATTGCAGTCTTACAGAAGCCAAATTCTATCAAATTCATAAGATCATTTAAAAATAATAAAACAAGTTTCCTGATTAAAGATGCATCTTTGAAATAAAACCAAACATTTTAATTAAGTGACAAGATTATGTTTTCATGCATCACAAGCTTTTAAGTGTCAAGTACTCGGTTTTATTGGCTTATATGGTGTTTCTGAGGTGATAAAATAGCTGAGAAACATATTCGCATGTGAAATGAAAATAATAGTATATAAAAAGCCAGTTCCAGTCAACATATGTTTCAGCTGGTCAAAAGCAATATATTTGCAGACTCTTTGAGACAGTTTCAGGGAAAAGACTGACAACTTGCACAAATAATTATATAGTGAGAAGCACATTATTCCCAATCAACTGTCCCAGGAAACAACACTGAGGTGACATCATTCACACTAATAAACAAATCTGCCAAACGACCAAGAAAAGGAGGATTTTGTGCATTCTTCCAGTGTTGCCCTCATGAGCTGTACAGCCCCTGGAGGAATCAAGAGATATTTCTACCTTGTATCAGCAGACAGCTCCACACAGCACATGCAGCAACCCTCTGATACTACATGACATTTCTGAGCTGAGAAAGCAAGATCTATGAACTTTTTATAGTGTGAGATGAGTAAACTTGAATACCAAGAGCTTCTGTGAAATCAGGTGAAGTGAACAGTGTTTCTAAAGGTGGTAATGTTCCATCACTCTTGGCTCTTGCAATTTGTGCTTTTCAAGCAACAGACAAAAGCACAAAAAAAGATTTATTTGACCCATTTCCAAGTCTATTCTGTTATTCTATTTCTCTTTTCCCTTTTAATTTCAGCATATAGGCCAAAAGCTCTACAGAAGGATTTTACAGAGCAATTATCAGATCTAGGGATGTCACGGTACCAAAATTCCAGTAGTCGGTACCGATACCAATAAAATTGTACGGTTCTCTGTACCAATTTCGGTACCACTGCAGCAAAATCTGTTTGAGCTATTTTTCCAATTTATTTAACTATTTAAAAAAAAAAAATTTCAATTCAATTCAATTACTTTATTATTTATGACGGTAAATTTATGAAAGCATTGAAGGCTACATGCGGTTTAAACGAAAATATTAATGATGTTGAGAAATATTGCTTATAAAAAAATCAAGTGAAAAATAAGCAACCTTCTATGCACACATTATTATTATTAGTAGTAGTATTTTTAATGAATGGAGACATGGCTAAATCTATTGTACAGTAGCCTAATATAATTATTTCTGTCAATTTCTTTCAGTTAAACCGAACTTTAATTTTGACGGGTTGCCGTGAAGACCATTAAGTTTCTGTGTGTGTATATGATTATGACGATAGATTTTCTCAAATGAAACGGTAAAATGCTCATGAAGTGACTCTCAGAGTGGCTCTAGAGATTAATTGAATCATGTCATCATATCGTGAGGCAGCAGAGACTGAAAATAGCACGAGCGTCACTCGTGATTCAGTGCACGCGTGTGTGTGTGTGTGTGTGTGTGTGTGTGTGTGTGTGTGAAGTACCGGTACTTTGACAACACTAATCAGATCTGAGATAATTGAAACATGTTCATATAAAAAACAAAAGCTAGCCACCTCTAATGTGTTTTTACCACATTTTAATAGCCTGGGAAAACCCAGACAACTTTACGGCAAATTTAGATTTGCTCTGCAAGTTAGTCTGGCAAAGAGCTCATTCAAACCCATTTCCAATCCGCCGAAATCGCGGCACCAATCAGAAACGTTGGGGCGGGCTTTACACTGTGACGACAGCGCAGCAACTGTGAAGCAGATTTTGTACATTACAAAGGTGGATGCCGACGTGGAACATCACTAGTTCGAATTAGCTATCGCGTCTGTTTTAAGCGATTTGAACTTTTCCTTTTTGTTAAAGGAACACTCCACCTTTTTTCATATTAAACTATGTTATTCCCTTAACTTAGACGAGTTGATACATGCCTCTCTCGTCTCATTGCGTGCACTCAATCGCTCTGGCGCGGCGACACCTTGATACTGATAGCCACACCTCCACGGTTTCTCTATTTAAATACAGTTACACGAGTAGTTACACGATCAAGTATGGTGACAAAATAAAACGTGGAGGTGTTTGATCGCTTCTAACTTCATCTCTGTTTGGATTCAAATGAACGAGCTGGGCTATCAGTATCAAAGTGTCGCGGCGCGCCAGAGCGATTGAGTGCACGCACTGAGACGAGAGAGGTATGTATCAACTCGTCTTAGTTAAGGGAATAACATAGTTTAATCATTTTGAAAAAACGATGGAGTGTTTCATAAAAACCGGAGCAAAGAACAACACTCGGGAGATGTTTCTCTGTTGCTCTGCATACGTCATCTCCTTCATCGCTCTGATTGGTTTTAGGTCTATCCAGAGGCATTTGAGCGAAGTCCGTTGGTGACGCCCCTCTGGAAATGGGTTCTCTATGACGCTTTGCCAGACCCTAACTCAGTTACAACTGAGAATGGTCTGGTTTTAACCAAGGCAAAACATTGCAAATTGGGGACCTGAAGAGGGAAGTGCATTTCAAAGATTTGTTTAAGCTTCTATTTTTGAAAATATGAGAAAATAAAAAACTGTAATTTTAAAAACAATTATTTATTACAATTAAATAAAAAAATAAACTGTAAACTTTGTTTTGGAGGTCTACTACAATAGGTTTACATGCATCCAAGGTAAAAAAAAATAAATAAAAAAAAAACACGTAATTTTCTCATACATTGCAGCAGCATCTCTTTTCTCACAGTGTCTGAAATTGTTTGATAGAGGATACAGTCTCTCTAAATCCATCCTTTCCTAGAGCCTAGCCTACTCTGATTGGTCAGATGGCCCAGTCTGTTGTGATTGGTCTACCACTTTCAGCATGTGTCAGAAACGAAACGCCAATTACCATATCTGAATTTTAGCTCTGGAGGTTTCCTCAGCACTTGAAAACACAGTGATATGAACAGTAATGATGGCTTCGGTTTTACCGTATCAATTTGAGCACAAGTTCTCATCCTTTGCAAGAGCATGCTAAGTGGATTTGCCTTCACAATGCAGAAAACAGCATTGACATGTCGACAACACAAACCAAACACTCCCAGGCCTCAGCTACAACTACAGTGTTTAAGGGGATGGGTAAAAGTAGATATATTTCACGGACAGCCAATAAAGACCATTATGCAATTTTTTTACGGTCTGTGTAGGAAGTAAAACTGGAATTACTGATGACTCGTTTCAGGCAGATCAGAATGTTTTTTTTTTTCTTTTCTGGAGACATCGTGCAGTTTGATCTCTGAAACTTTGCAGACCTTGTACATTCACAGATAACACTCCATGAAAGGTAATTTTCAAAAAAGCATAATAAGGGCATTTAAAAACTCTTTTCATTGAACAAGATATAAAATATGCAATCCTGTGCTGAACTATGGCCAGAAAAAAAAATTAATAATGCAATGAGGTCCAATATGGAGTTTTGAATGCTAACATACAGCAGGCCTAGATGACTGAGTGCTGTTTATCGAGTGCTCTGATAAGGCAGCAGAGAAATTTAATCTTGATCAGAACACTGACACAAATGATTGACGGGGTGGATTTGGCCCACGTGCCACTAGTTTATGAGACTTGATAAAAGATGTCAATTACCTTGAAGTAATATTTAAAGCTGCTGTGAACAAGTGTGTCTACAGCATGTTTTTGAGTAGACAAGCTGCAGTCTTCTGACACATGGATAACTGGATTACATACGTGTCGTGTGTATTTTGTACCACAATGGCTACAGCCGATGGCCAACTAGCATGTGCATTCTGCATGTGGGTAAGAGGAAATAACTCTCCATACCAGCAGATGGCAGTATTCTATATTCATAATTCAAAAATGGAGAACTGAAACAGTTAGGAATGTGACATGTAAATTGTAAACACAAATTTCACACTCTCACCACAGGCGATCTTCACTTACTTTATTCCAGATGGGCATGTTGATATGAAAATATTTGCGTTTTGGAATGTTCAGATGAGATAAAGATGAAAAATGAGAAGAGCCTTTTGTGTGCCCTCTTGATTACGTAGCTTGCTTGCTTTACTTGCGCACTTGTTCACTGGTTTGTTAACCCTCTGGGGTCTGAAAACGCGCCGGCGCGTTTTGCGCGATTTTTTTCACATAGCAGCAATATAGACTTAAAATACTCAGTCATTTTTTGTCATACACACTTAAGAAATATGAAAAAATGAACTGTTAAATGTCTACTTTTTTTATGGGTCCACTTCCAATCGAAATAAAACATTGTACTTTTGTAAAATAAAGAAAATAAACAGGGTGTGCTTTCTGCCTCTTGTCTCCGTGAACTTTTTTTCTGGAGCACGTCTCTAAATGTAAACAAAACTCAGCGAATACTTGTCACACATGCATGAGCAATATATCTTTATAAACATTAAAGTGTGTACTTTGAAATGATCTAATTCAAAACTAAAACAAATATTCTCTGTTTATCTATATAAAAAGAGAGAGATGTCAGTCCTCCTCATTTCAGCTAATTATCTTTTAATGTGACCGCGCCCACAGAGAGCGCACGCTATTCAAACGCAAATAATCTGAGGCAAGTCATGACATCTGTTAACGCCCCCATATCAGCTGGATAAAACACATCAAGTTGAACAAGAATCGTGGACTTTACCTCTTGCTGCGCTCTGAGGAATAATAGCTACTATCATCCTAATCCTGGAACAATTTACCTCAGAAGTCCTGGCAGTTTCATTCCGAGGAGCAGCGAATCAAGCTAATGTAGTAAGTTATTTATTCTTAAGAGCTTTGTTATAATCGCGATATTGATAGTGTGAATGATGAATGAAAGGCACAGACGCGTGCGTGCTGTTGTTTACAGCTGTACAGCGCGCATCTCACACTCGCATCTCACACGATATGTTACAGACTAAATATGAATATTTAGACAAGATTTCATTGATTAGTTTTGGATGGATTATAAAGTTTTTACTGTAAAAACAGCCTACTGCCACATTAAATAAGCTTTTGTTCGCCAATTTCTGCTCATATGTTACCCTTGAAATACAAGAAGTAAAAAGATAAGAATCTTGTATACCTCGTAGGGCTGGGTATTGACACAAATTTCACAATTCGATTCGATTTCGATTCACAAGCTTGCAATTCGATTCGATTTCGATTACGATTCGATTCGATTCAATATTGATTATTTTGGATATCAGTTACAATAAATGGCAAATTTTCTCAAGGAAATCCAATCTCTTAACTAATTCTGTAAACTATGGGAGTCTAGTTGTAGCCTACTAGGCTTCATTAGCCTAATATGAAGATAATAATTAACTGTTTTGTAGCTAAACAAACACTACTTCACCATTCAGTCTTTGTAATATGTTTTAGCAATACATTTCTAACATTTATAATGTGTTTAGGATTTTTTTTTTTTTATTGCCTTTACAGGGACTTTAAATTACACTTAAATTTATTTTTATAATAAGATTATATGAAATATAAACATTTAAATGGTGGCTGTCATAAAAACTTGCCAGATTTATTCAAATATGCATTAAATATTGAAGAACATTCAGATTATAATGCATATGTAATATGGTGCATATATTTAGCAAAATGCTCCTCTCTAGAGTACATTTTTCTGGCTGACTAACGAGTTTCACCATTCACATGTTTTTCAGAGGTAAATATATGACGATACATGACATTGATTACAAGCTGTTTAACTGACGTCTTTCCACGGTTGAAACACTGATTGAGCGAATCAATGTGACGATACGGATTTCGAGAAGTTGTACTCTATCTTTTAACACACTTTCAGATGCTCATTCATGTTTATTTCGCGTTGTAACTGGTATTATTAAGGCGGAAGAGATCAAAGCGCTCCGCGCTGCTGCTCTTGAGCTGCGCGAGAGCGATCTCACGCCACAGCGCCAAAACGGTATTTATGTTTTTGAATTTCGAAAGAAAATGGACGTAATTTGAAAATTTAGACTGTTTCATATCAATAGTGACAAACAACAAAGATTATTGCGATGTTTTGGATGCGTGCTACAATGTTCCATTCATTCAAATGAAACAGGATGACTAATCGATTCTTGAGATTTAAGAATCGATATCGGTTCGTAAAAATGAGAATCGATTAATATCGAGAAATCGATATTTATTACCCAGCCCTAATACCTCGTCTTGCTGCGCTGTGAGCAATAATACTATCGTAATAATCCTGGAAAAGTTACCTCAGAAGTGCTGGTAACGTTAGATTCATTACTCATTTCAGGAGCACGGATTCAGCTGGTGAAGTAAGTTATTTATTCTTAAATGCTTTGTTCTAATCGCGTTATTGAATAGTGTCTGAAAACTGCACAAAGACTGTTTAAATATGAATTGTGTGTAATGTTGTGTGTAAATGAATGAATGGCACAGATGCGCGCGCGATGTTACTACAGCTGTCCATCGCATCTGTGTCAATCATTCACTCTCTCCTACATTAGTAAACGTTATTTTTACATGACCACATCCAACTATATAGCCTATTTGACCAGGATTTGTTTCTAGGTATGACTAAAAATTTGCTTTTTACTTTAATTTATATTTGGATTGTATATATATATATATATATATATATATATATATATATATATATATATGAAGAGTTCAGATGCAAAAGCCTCTAAGTGCCATTTTAAATTTTCTTCTAGAATGATCATTTTTTATCAAGCTTGTATATTTAAGTTCAGTAATTTCACTTAAATGACAATTAATAGATACTTTTCATTGCCATTTAAATGAAATTACTGGACATGACAAGACATTTGGGGGTTGGGCCGCATAATCCCTTTCCACTCAAAAAAATGTTTTTTACAATTTAAAACAATCTATTGTTTTATGTGAGTGATTAGGCAGGATGATTTTCAGATCATTGTGAAAAAAAAACTCTAGGCAACAACATCCATTAGTCAAAAGTCTTGTGGACCGATATTTAGTATGCGTTTTGTGGCCTTATTTCAGAAACTTTATTTTTTTGTTTTTTCAATAACCATGCATAAACAATATTCTCTCAAAAATACAAACATGTACATTCATGTTGCTCATACATTATGGTAGCCATATTTATGCTAAATAGGGTGCAATTTCACCTGTGTCATTAATATGTTTATAAGCAACTAAAAAAAGCACAAATGTCAGGGCATGTCAAAACATCTCAAGAACCCCAAAAACACCTTAGACTCCAGAGGGTTAAGTTGATCGGACTATCAAGCAGGGCCGCTGGAAGTAATTGTGATCAGGGGGTGCTGTAAATTGTAATAAAAAAATAAAAAAAAGAAAAGTGACAAAAAACCTATGAGCCTATATGGCAGTGGCATAGCAAGCTTTTCAAAAGTGCGGAGGATTTAAATTTAAATGTAAATTTTGTCATGTTGTGTGGACCCCTGTCCTTCTAGGGGGGTTCGGGGGCATGCTCCCCCCGCAAGAAAATTTTGTACATTTTAAGTTTAAATGCATCAATCTGGTGCACTTTGAGAGCTCAAAATTAAGAGCTTCAACCGACTTCGACCCATGAACTGTGCACATTGAACAAAGAAAAAGCATTGACTTGTCCCTAAAGAGGGCTCAAAAATCTTGTTAGTTATTAGCTATATAGAGTCTCAGTCTACATTACATTATATTTTATATTACGCTATAGAATAGGAAAATTACAATACTTTTGTCCTAATTTCTTCACTTGTAAGAAATAAACCCTTGAGCTTTTATTTAGGAGAAAACACCAGATCACCAACGCTGATCTCACGACCAATTCGTACGAATTTGTACGAGTGATTAAAAGGTGGCCAATTCGTACGAATTCATACGACCTCACTCGTACGGATTCGTACGATTTGTCTACGTGATGGGTAGGTTTAGGGGCGGGGTCAGGGGTAGGTCATTGGTAGTAATTCATTCGAATTTGCCAATTCGTAAAATATGTACGATTTAGCAAAAATCGTACAAATTCGTACGAGTGAGGTATGAATTGTTACGAAAGAGCCACCTCGTAAAATTCGCACTGTGAGCAAAGAGCGCACTTTTCTTTAAATCACGCAGCACAAACAGAATGCGTTACTTAAAGTATTGTGTTGTTTAGCCCAAAAAACTAAATATAATACCGAAAACACTCGACATGCCAACAAAACATAAACATAACATCTTCCCAAACACATATCAAGCTTATTTAAAAACCTCGAAAGCATAAACACTCATTCAAAGTACCTGAATACAACGTATTACGTATTCAAAATACAAATTAGACTCCATAGTAGTCTCCACAGAACATTATTTTATTGTTCGTGTTCGCATTTATGAGGAAAAAACAATGTCACGGACGTGAGCGCTCTGAAAGCGGCACTAAAAGATGCTTTAAAACTTTCAGAGACATCAAACAGAAAGCACAAAACCTTTCTTTAAAGTGAATTTCGTTTTGTATTAATTGTATCTTAATTTTAATCAATGTTTCATCAACCAATTGCCTGGATTTAATAAATAAGAAGTAATAGCAGATAGATAATCACGAAACGGAGGCACCGGCACGTGAACTGGAGCTCGTCTCACCATAAATTAACCGAAACTCAGTGTATAAGGTAGGCCTACTCGCCTCACAGACATCTACTTTTAAACAGAACAATTCAAAACAGACTGCTCTCTGCATGTAATCCGTATGAAATGTGCATTTCTCTGTGGCGCGTTCACTACTGCGAAGATTGCGAGTCAGCATCATTAACTTCATCTTGCATCCGACACCGACAGAAAACACTTAGTAATAATTTTTTTTAAAAATTAAAATCCAAAATACACGTAATAGCCTATGTGTGTCAAAAATAATTTCCTAAAATATTCATAAGGAATTTATAAATTGTGCAAAATATTTTTCATTTTTAATACATTTTTAAAAAATCTCCCTCTCGCCAATAGGGGGTGCTGCAGCACCCCCACTTCCCGCGGCCGTTCTATCAAGAGTAATCATCTCTTACGGTCTGGCTCCGCCCTCGATTCAACTTGCTCAAAAACGCAGATGGGAGTTTGACTAATGCCAAAGCTAGGCCTAGGCTGACACTCGACGGCTCGACATTGGCCAATGAGGGTGTCACAGCCTAAAAAGTGTAGTTACACTTTAAGATGATATTTTTACAGTCTAATTATGCAAATAAGTACTGAATGATATCAGTTAACCACATACAAACTAAAAAGTTGTGGTTAGGCTTGGCTTAGTTGCTAATTATGCATATGTTGCTGTTATTACTATAGTAAGTACATGTAATTTGTAACTAAGTCATGTTAAAACATTTTTTTTACCTGAAGTGTTTACATGACATTTTGAAAAGACAAATAAATGTCTTAGTTTGACTGAAATCAAACTTTAAAAGTGCATTTAAACATACTTAATGATCAGTATCCAAGCAGGTACTTTAACCCCAAACTTAGGCTACGTCTACAGTAATCTGGATACATTTGAAAATGGCGTTTTCGTCCACACTAGAGTTTTCCAAAAGTTTCACATCCACACTGAAACGTCAGAAAACAGCAAATTAACCTTATTGTGCACGCGAAAAACCTCAAACGCTAACTTAGATGATACAGACGGAACAGACATAATAAAGTTCTCATGTTATTCTTCTGGCAGGATCATTTTATTTACGGTAGCTAAATATCTCACCATTCACCAAAGCGTCCAGGTCGCATTACTCACCATTATATGTTTGGTCTAAAACGCAACTGCCCTCATGTTTTGCCACAGGACAGCAATTGGGAGTAGGGCTGCTAGATTATGGAAAAAAATCATAATCCCGATTATTTTGGTCAGTACTGACCAAACTTGTCACTTGCACAATCGGGCCAGAATTGCATCATAACTAAAGTTGATCAAGTCTTATCAGAAAACATTCAAGCTGAGAGAGTTTATGGCTTCGGGAGGCGTGTGCGTTTCATTCAGAACACAAGACAAAATAAGAGTTTTCTTGCAAAAACAGAACATGGCAAAATAATCGTTTTTACTCGATTGTACTATTTTGGTGATCGTTGGGAGCCGAAATCGAAATTCAATTTTTGCACACCCCTAATTGGCAGTACATATTCTGTCATCTTAGCAGAACTGTGATACAAAGAGGAATGTACAAGAGTGTACAAAGAAACATAGGCCTATCTTTAGCAACTGTGTAATACCACAGGCACAATACCAGTATAAACATAGATATCTATCGGTACAACATGAGTCACATGACTAAAAATGCGTCATTTTCGAATACTTTCGTTTTCACAGTCACACTATAATGTGAAAACGGTGTTTTCAAAAAGCGCTGTCTTTGTTGACAAAAAAAAACGTTGTTTCGGTGTGGACGGAAGGTCAAAACGGAGAGAAAAATATGCGTTTTCAAACAAAAACTTCTTAGTGTGGCCTTAGGCTATTGGCTGAGATAAAGTTGACATTTCCGGCAGCTCAAGCAGATTAATGTTTTGAAAGTGCCACAGAGCCAGTGTTTAACTTTTCAATGGAATAGATTTATACAAATGGCTTACTTATATGTCTCTGCACATTAAGCTGGGATAGAAGAAAGTGCTGTAGAATCTAAACTATACATCGTTCTTAGTGCAAGTCATATTATGTTCAGCATATTCGTCTGCTATTATATAATTCCGTTATATCGCATAAAGTAATAAGGCTAAGGTTATGAGTAGGGTATATCATTTGGTCCTTTTCAGAGCATGAAGTCTGGCCTCCATAGATAAATGAAGAGCTCTCAATGTGGGCAGGGTCCACTGATCATTCCTTACAAAAGCGAAGAAATGGTGTTGGCGAAACCTTGTTAACTGCGGTCCATTAACACTCACCCTTGGGTGGTACACTGGTATTTATGGGAGCGCTGCCGTCTTGCTAGAGCAAATCCAGCTTTAGTACGCTGACTAATTTCTGCTGCATGGGGAACATATGCAGTGATTGGGTCAATGGAACCCCCAGTGGTAGGCTGGTTAGACAATGTCCTTATAAAGTTATTTACAATACAGCTATACGTCTGGGGATTTAGAAAGTGAATTAACAGAATCTCAATGTGTAATGCCGCTTGACATGACCGGATGGTCTAAATGGTATAATCCTGCCTCCCTTAATGAGAAGAGACAAGTATCAAATCTGTCATTAAGCAGATGCTCTCTTATTCAAAGTGACAGCACATATTTTACTGGGACAGAACCCCTAGAGCACCCTAGAGGCCTTTCTCAAGGGCGCAACTGGGAAATGATCATTTCCTAGATCATGAATCACAACCAGTAACCTTTTCCACTAGAAGAAGGGCCAGATTCACAAAAAAATTCTTAAGAATTATTTTTGTTCTTCTTCTCTTAATATGAAGTTGGAAAAAAAGAATAATATTTTTAAAAAATAGTACGATTTTTGTTTTATTCCTGAAAAGACTAAATGTTGAATAAAAGTAATGTGGTTAAAAAATTTAGTTATTTTGAAAAACTTCAAATTCCATCTTCAGAAGACAAATGAAGATATTTTTAATGGAATGTGAGAGATTTCTGTCTCTCCATTGAAAGTCTATTCACCCAAAACTGGCTTCAAAATGTTCATGAAGAGATTGTAAAATAAATCCATATGAATCAAGCAGTTTAATAAAAAATTTCTAAAGAGACAAGATCGCTTTATAGGATGAACAAGTTTAATTTAGGCTTTTATTCACATAAACTGTAACGATTATCAGCTGGAGTGCCCTTGAGAGCCACCTGAGGGCACAAACTACAGACACACACAGACTCCACATCAGACTATCATTATTCACTCACAAACTACATTTCCCATAACTCACTGCCCGGACTCATCGTCACTGATTGCATTCACCTGTGTCTCATTTCCCTCTTAGTTTCAACCTATTTAAACCATGTTCACTCATTGCGAAGTTTTGTATATTGTTGCACTGCATTTCCGAGCGTTTTCCCTGGTTTCATGTCTCTTGGTTTTTGGATTTCTTTGTTCCTTGGATTAGCCTACTCTTTTACCTCTGACCCCTGGCTGTTTTGTTTGTTTGTTTGTTTGGACTGCCTACCTGTGTTTTGACCTATTGCCTTTATAATGGATTACGTAGCTGGATTGCCCCTTAATTAAAGCTGCATTTGGATCTCAACCTTCGTTTCTCGGAGCAGTTTGTGAGATAAACATTCAATTACATTCAAATGCAAATTCTTTGCCACCTCTGCAACGCAAAGATGATTTGATTGGTAACAGCTCTATAGTGTCGTCTTATTATAATTGTTTTTATTGATTACATATACGCCTACTGTAAGACATTCCTCAGACAGTATATGGATATTTTAGATCCAATTTGAGGAGTGATGGACTGGTCTTGGTCTCAACACTCATCTTAAATTCTAAAATCTAAGATGTTTAGTGAATTTAGTTAGACTTTAAACTTAAGAATTATAACATGATAATACTAGTTACATACAGTATAATATTGTAATCTCATTTAGCACATCTCATGAGCTTGCAAGGTGTTTGCTACTTAAGAAGGTCAATACACTTCTCGTTAAGTGAAATATTGAATAAGTTATAACAGAATCAGACATCAAAGCCTATCTTTTTATGCTTAAGAAAATATGTTCTAAAGACAACATTTGATAACTTTTTCCTTTGATAACGGTTTTTGTTCCAACTTGAGGAAAAATTAACTATGCTATGTATTTGTATGATGTGCATTTCATTCTGGTAAAAAAAGGACTCGTTGCATTGATGATCTCTAATTAGATTGGGTGAGATCTAAACAACTGATCTGAATAAGATCATTCTTTTGATTTATTTCATAATGACTCGTGCAATGGTATAACAGTGGAGGAAAGAGCAAACTGAATAAATGGCATAAATTGGGTCTGAAAAAGCAGCTACACTGGAGGAGGACAGATAATGAAGTGACCTCAATACCCGGGTGACCAAGGACAGCTGAGGTCTTGGGTCATAGTTCTGCTATTTTTGTGTCTGACTCTCCAATTGGCATTTGACTCTCTTGCTCTGCCATTTTATGAGATAAATGTTCTTCACATTAAGAAAGAAATGGTTATTTTGAGAACTGTTCATTGAAAGGTTCTTTGGAGAACCAAAAGTGGTTCTTCTATGCCATCGCTGTGAAACCCCCTTGAAGACTAAAAATGTACTGTTTAATGTTATGTTTTAGTATTATTTGTAATAATTTATTATAATTAATAATTTCATAATGTATTTTGTAAGTCAGAGTATGTTGTAAATGTTTTGAGCAGAGACACAGGAAGAGGAGCTGGGAGAGTTATAAGTTTAGCATACAAGTTAGGGGTCGACCGATTATCGGTGCCGATATTAAGCATTTTTATGGTGATCGGTATCGGCCATTTTCAAAACCGATTTGCCGATAAAATAATTTAATTTTGAAATGCGCTATATTTGGCTCTGACACAGCCACCAATGTGACCCGTCACGGAAACCAGTGACAAGTTGGCAGCACAACTTTCGAGCAAAATGAGAAAGAAGCGGGGTTTTTTTCCAAAATTGGTGATTTCCGTTTTTTTGCAGAATGTGTTATTTGAGATCACGAAGAAGCCTCTCCATGTTTGAAATAGCAGTATTGGTATATTTAAAAGCGTGTCATTGTCTGTGTGTATATCCATACTGGATAAGCCGGCTTTTGCCCCCACCCTTCAAGGGAACAGCGTGGCTACTTATTATGAATCTTTCATTGACAATGGCAATAAAATATATTCTGATTCATACTTGGATTCATACTCATATACTGTGTGTATATATATATATATATATATATATATATATATATATATATATATATATATATATATATATATATATATAGCACATCCTGTTTTTGATTTAAACATTCTCTAGAGTTTATCTTATTTTTTATTCAGTGTACCTAAGAGTTGCCTATACAGTTTTACCGGTAGATGCTAAGAGACATTTATAATATATTACCTGTTTGCAAATTTTTTTTTTTTTCTTTGATGGCACATTTTCCTGACCTTTTTGCTCCCCCCTGTAAAGCTGTAAAGCTTATGGCTTATCTAAATGAGATGTAAATGAGCCCTATTGTCACTCCCAGCAGCAGAGAGAGGTGAGAACTGCACAATCTTAAGAGGCCGTTTTCTCCCCTTTGAGCTTTTTGGAGTGCCTACCTTCAAATGGCCACAACTTCTCCAAATATTATCAGATTTCCATGTGTTTCACATCGTTGGAAAGCTTGGAGACTACACTTTCAGAATCTGTGAATAACTCAAAATGCCCCAGAACCGACTTGTGTCCCTACTTTCCGTGATCGTCACAACCAATGTCGGAACTCACCACTCTGTAGACTAGACCAATGTCCCCGCCCAACTGATTTGTTGGGAGTCACAAGTCCAGCCGATCAACGCGGAGAGCTGAAGGCACTGAAAGTTCTGTACTCTCACACCGAAAGCACTTAATGACTGGAGCTGCTTCAATGATCACGCATCAATTATCTTTCAAAGTTAAGGCAGCAGCAGACTTTGCTGAAGTAGCACTAAACCACTACATTGAAGTTGCAAAATACCTCTATATAATATAATATAATATGGCCCTGTGATTTCCGCGATGCAGAAAACACAAACGGAATCGCGGAATCCAGTCATAAAAACGGAATTTACTGTATAAAGCGGAATGTCACAGAATTGGTCAACTTTTTGATGAATTACTAAAAAGCATGTCAGTACAAATCAAATTGAATTTCAAACCGTAAAAAGACTTTAAATATGAATCCTGGGTGTCTCTAAATGAATGACGCAGGCACGTGATTTCATTTAAACACACACACACACACACTGGAGCACGCTTGACGCTTGCGCTTTTTTCAGCCTCAGCCACATCATTATATGAGGACATGATTAATAAACATCATCTCCAGAGCCACTTAGTCACTTCATGAGCTTTTTAATGCTTCAACTGAGAAAATCTATTGTCATATCATAAACACGGTGTCACAGTTTCACTCCTCACTTGTGTTTCCCTCTCTGTGTTTCCCACCAGTGATCAGTCACCATGGACACCAATCACCTTCATCACAGCTGTCAGTCGCCCATCAGAACACCTTCCCGGACGACTGCCAGTTGTCCGGGGAGGTTCCTCGAGGGATAGTGGATTGTACTATGTGTAAGCATGAGGTATACGTTCCATTTTAAAGATAAGCAACATGTTTTGCTACCTTGTGGTGTATATAAGCTCAATCCACTGTACCACCTCAGAGAAACATAAAGGCATGACGGAGTGAGAGAAAGGAGAAACATAGAGTCATGATGGGGTGAGAGGAAGGAGAAATAGAGGCATGAGGGGGTGAGGGAGGAGTAACCCAGAGAAACCTTTTACAGCTGGCATGATGGGGTGAGGGAATAGAGAAATGGGGAACAGAGAAATCTGGAATGAAGACCTCCTCATCTGTAGCCTTATTCTTCTATGCCTGTTTCTCTTTATAAATAATAAATCTCTTGCCAAAATATCTGGTGTAGTCTAGCTTCCATGATTCAACAATTATGGGGAAAAGCATGATTTTCAAATCTACAATTTGAAACCTTTATTTGTAAGAGTGTACTCTAAAGCCCAGTGCACAGTATGCAATTTGTTTTCTGTCCTCGTTCTCAGATTGTACGATACAACCCCAGGGTGAGACCTTGTGTAAAATCAAGACAGACTGTGCAACATCAAGAGTCTTTTGACAGACTGTACGATATACATCACAGAACTTTTGTCACAATTGATGTCTTTGACTTGGTGATCAATCTTGTCATGCTCTGACATCCGCATTAAGATGTTAAAGACTTTGATTTGACGGACAAAAGTTTTTTTTTCCGCATACTGTACTAAAGGCAGGGTAGGTGATGTGCTTCAAAAAATTTTGCTATGCTGGTTGAAAGTCTCTTCACATCCCAATAGAAATTACTAAGTTAAGTGATAAATGTATATGTTTATATGTATTTATATCGTCTGGGGGAAGGAGTAGGGCCATAAAATGTCCGTCCAATGTCCTACCTGCCTGTCAATTTATGTTTATTTATACCCTCACGTAGACATCACACGACATCAGTGCATTTCATGCTATGCAGAGTTAAACAGACATCAGTGACAAAAACCGCAACGATCTTTTACAGTTCCTCCTGAACCAAAACAATGAGCTTATGCTGTGTTCACGCAATAACTACATACCTACTATAACATTTTTAACTAATTGCTTCTCGCACACACACACAAAGATGTCATCAATTGAATGTCAAGAGTGATAAATACGTGATAAAATACTGCAAATTATGGTGAATAAATTGTATTTATGATTTCTGAAATTCATCTCAGACAGCAAATTTGTGGCCAAAAACAGTCAGCATTTTTGCTGGAACTATTTTCCATTTCATCTAATTCTCGCTGGTAGCATGAGATCACAGCCAAAGTGACACACATTTTCACAAACATTAGAAGAAAATACAATTCTGGTCAAGTACTCAAAATGGCAAAAGACATTTCTCTGACAGGTGGCAGTCTAGCTTCAGGCATGTGGCTGCACCAATGGCAATAATTTAAATGTAAAATGGGGAACTTACTCAGCTTTATAGTTCAGTACTGTAGCTTCACTCCGTTTGGAAATCAGAATGACACTGAAGAATAGATTTCAGTGGAAAACTAAGAATGAGAAAGAAAGAGAGAGGGCACACACACAGAGAGAGAGAACACAATAAATCTAGGACAAACGCTGACTGCAGGGTGAAGGTTGAGAGAGAAGAGAAAGAGGCTTGTACTGTCTGCAAAAACGCTGGTACCTATTGTGAGGCAGCAAATAGAAGATCAGTTGTGAGCGTCCTCTCATGCAAAGAAAAAGAAACTGAAAAAGAACTAGAGAGACAGACAAGTCTGAGCCCTGAGAACAAGTCATTCTATCAACACTGTACCTTAATCAGTTATTAAAGTCAACAAGATATCAAAATTACCCCATTCACATTCTTAAAGGTGCCCTAGAATGTGAAATTGAAATTATTTTGGCATAGTTAAATAACAAGAGTTCAGTACATGGACATGACATACAGTGAGTCTCAAACACCATTGTTTTCTCCTTCTTACTTAAATCTCGTTTTTAAAAAAACACCCCTGAAAAATAGGCGAATCTCCACATAACACCGACTGTGACGCAACAGTCGGGATCATTAATATGTACGACTCCAAACATTTGCATGCCAGCCCATGTTCAATGACAGGTGGAACTGCGCAGCCGAAGCATGGAAGTTTTTCAGTGTTTGGATGTACAAATGAACACAAAGGTATTTAGTTCCTTCATCCAAGCCTCTGAAGAAACAAGGGTTAATTTTATTTTCTCTGGAAATTTCCAAACATTTCACCGACGAGACTGTTTCCTCAACTTGGGCCAATACAGTCTGAAAATATATCGATCGAGCTACCAAGCAACACTTTCTGATGTGTAATAGGCTAGTTGCACGTGGCCGCCATTTTGGATTTCTGATCAGTGAGTGTGCGGTTAGACACTTCCGGTTTCGCTTTACGCCGGTGCAGGGAGCCGGAGAAAGACGAAAATGATCTCTTATAGTTGTTTATAGAATCAACTATATCATTTAAAATACTACTGAGGTATTAGCCTACTATCACACGAGCAAATGGCAATTAAATGCATGGATGCAAAGTCAGATTAATGAATGAAATAGTTAACTGTTCACGAACAGAAGATTGTCTTGGTCTCATGCTGCATACGCAATGAGAATTATGCCTTTTGTATAGAGTTACAACTACGATTTTATTTGATTATATCAGCAGACCTGATTTTGCGGGACACGAGAGAGAACTTGCTATTATTACTAGGCTATAGGCTACTAGGTGAATATTGATTTTATATTAGATGTCTTTTTGCAGTGATGCTTTAAGGCTTTATAAAAATGTTAATGACGGCGCTGTGAACGCCACTAATAATATAAAACTATTTTTAACAGTACGGGTCTATTCAATCTAAATTAAGTGAAAATAATAATCCAATCGCTAAAAAGCACATTTCCAAATAAGCACATACATTCCATTAGGAAAGACTAAGATTAAATGCGTTCTTACCCGATTCAGTGCATCTTGAATTTATATTTTTTGTCTGATCTGGCAGCTTTGAGTAAGGGCTTCTCATTCATTATGTGTCTGTACATCTCCTTTTTTAGGGTCACCTATAACTGGTTTTTACCATGTATATTTTTCTCCCATTCCTTATCCTTATACGAACAAGACGCTTTTTCTTCTCAGGAGCTCCGGATAGATCCATTTTTCTGTTGCAGTTGATTTTTTCTCAGTTTTCCCGCTCTGACTAGAACCAATAACGGCTGCGTATGTTCAGTGTTTTATTATTAAGATTTTTTTATTGCAGAATTGTAATTTAAAGGACGATGAAATAAAATGATCCAGACAAAATTAAAATGCGGGACACTGCTTATGACTTGCGGGACGCGGGACAAAGCTTCAAATTTCGGGACTGGTCACCCTAGTCAGTTAACTCTATATTTACAGAGGGCATAATTCTCATTGTGTATGCAGCATCCACCAAGACAATCTTCTGTTCGTGAACAGTTGTATTTCATTCATTAATCTGGCTTTGCATCCCTGCTTTTAATTGCCATTTGCTCGTGTGATAGTATATCTTAGTAGTAGGGCTGGGACGGTTACTGCATTACCGCAATACCGCGGTCACGTGACCTCTACCGCGGGTCTGAGCTCGTCACCGTCATCACCGCAAAAAAAACAAAAAAAAACAAATAATTTGCCTGCACATGTGCACGTTTTGTCTAGACATCATTCCATTTCTGTTCTAAATGTTCCTGTTCTAAATGTGAAATAATAAATGTTAAATAAACATGTTCCTTATTAAGTTCAATTGCCTAAAGCCTTGTTTATACTCGACGCGTCCGCACGAGCGCGAAGGTGCGCGCGGCAAAAATTACCGGGGGGGAGGGGCGCAGTTTTTCACGGGATGGTGCTAATAGCGGTTTACCGCAATACCGCGGGAATTTCTTGCTTTTCAAGGTAAGAAAAAATCCATACCGCCCCAGTCCTACTTAGTAGTATTTTAAATGATATAATTGATTCTATATACAACTATAAGATATATATTAGGCTACAACTAAGATATATATTACTATATCTTAGTAGTATTTTAAATGATATAATTGATTCTATAAACAACTATAAGATATCATTTTCGGCTTTCTCCGGCTCCCTGCACCGGGCGTAAAGCGAAACCGGAAGTGTCTAACCGCACACTCGCTGATCAGAAATCCAAAATGGCGGCCACGTGCAACTAGCCTATTGTTCAAGTTCAGACAGGTAATCTTTCTCTCAAAATCGTTCAATACTGTATTTACATCATCGTGTTTGCATTGGTGAGCATTAGAGAGCGTGCAGAAACTGCGTTGCAATGATAAGATCTTTATTCTCGCGATCAACACACAGTCATCTGTTTGCTCAATGCACGGCAACATTTTATGTGATGGGAATAGATCTAAATACTTTAAAAACATCTCACGATTCGTTAATCTCGATAGCTGTAATAGTAAAAACGTATAATACTGTATCTGTAGTAAAAGTATTCGAGAGAGTTTCACATGTAATACGTAGCTATTTCATATGCAAGCATGTCAGCCAATCACAGCAGAGGCCGGTTACACACAGCAGACACGCCCCTTGAAACAGAGCATTTGGGCTCAGGGCTAAAATCAGGCTAGGAAAAATGCCTTTTATTTCTAATTTTTTTATCTAAAAAACATACTAACATTATAAGGGCAACCCAGAAAACATTATACAATAAAAATAAAAACCATTCTAGGGCACCTTTAAAGGGGTGGTTCGGAATTTTGGACATTGGGCCTTATTTCCAAGTGAGCCTTAGTGTTATTTATCAGTGGAGACAGTTTTCAAAAATTTTCATCCAGTCGATAGTTCAGTTGGATAGTTCGCCGGTGCTAGGCTAGCGCGAGTCAACGGTCTCTGTTAGCCTGCCATTAAAAACAGTTTTACCCACTCCACAGTTCACCAAAAGCAAATCAATTTAGACCAGACGAACTTTAAAGAACCCAGTAAACGAAACGGTCACAGGTTAATGACAAGGAATGCAGTTCCAGCCGTCTTTCCAGATGCACCAACAGCTACAGATCTACAGGTAATATATTTTGTTAGGCTACTCTAGCTAGCTAATGAAGCTAGGTTAGTCCCTTTCATAACTGATAGATCGACACTGACAACGTTAGTGGAGATAACGTTACAGTTCAATGCATTGTGTAGAGTGACAATAGTGTAACTAAGAGTATAACGTTAGTTATTTTATGAATTGGTCCAACAGTCTGTCAAACATAGTAGTCCTATTGTCTTTAAAATCCATTAAAGTTGTTTATTTGTTTTTATGTTGTGTGTAGCAATACATTACATTTATATATGTTATTGTTGTTGTTATCTGCAAAGGAAATAAAGGAGATGTGCACTTTTAGCATCCATCTCGAATAATTCTTTATCTGTGTATTCCGGCTCATACATATATGGTTTGTTGAATAACACACATTCCTCGTATTCATCATCTTCAAAGTCCGAAACAATGGTATTGCTTTCAAACGTTGCCATAGTCCTATGTCTTGCTATTACATAGGCTATATCATGAAATATACTCTTACACTATATACTGATAAATACACTTGCGTGATTGTCATGTAGACCGGCTCTCTCGGCTGCCTAGGTAACTTCATATCACTCCACCGCTGCTGTAGACTGTGCTAATAAATATAGGGAAAAAAATATAACTATTGCAATGCGATGAAAGGATAGTTTGATTTAGTGATCGACCGATATAGATTTTTTTTTTATAACCTATACCGATTATTTGCATGTTTATGTGCCCGATAACCGATATGCAGAATCGATATTTATTTACTGTTATACTTCTGTTTTTGACACAATTATTACAACACAAATGAACTGAACAAACCATTGTATTTATAGGTTTATGTGCCGTTTAATAGGTTTAAAGAGTGAGGAATAATTCACTGGATAACATTAGCTGGAATATAACATTGTCAGGAAAGTAACAAACAAAACAGCATAGGCTATACATCATTGCATTTTCTAAACTAGTATGTGATTAATTAATAATATTTTTGTCGGCCTAGATCATGAAATGCTTTCTGACAAAGTGCTGTTTATCTATGCATTTACACGGAACTATAACTTGGGCTACTCAACCGTGATGCGCGTGCAGATAATAAATAATTAATTTTCGCGATCGCACGTGCAGATAATAAATAATTAATTTCCACAAAGCGGTATATTTAGATGTGTATTAGCGAAATAATTGCTATATAGTAAATGATAATATAATCTAGGGTGTTTAAACAAGATAATCTTGTCAAAAGTTTAATTCAGTGGCCGTGCTTGAGCATTCCTGATCATCAACCCAGTGAGTGCTCAGCAATATGAACGAACTTTTTTTTCCGAGACTAATGGTGAGCAAATACAACAGATAGATAATTAAATTCAGCGCTATTATTTTCAACATGCACTCATTCATGTCTGTTTTATTTAATGTAAAGTTACGTCTTTATTGGGGCAGGACATGACGGATTACGCTATGTAACTCCATGAGTTCGTCTCAATTTTTTAGAACCAAGCTGCATAAATAAACTACCGGTATATCAGGCATTTATGTCTCAAATCTCATTTCTGCATGTCTGTTATGTTAAATAAAGTTGAATAATTAAAGCAAAGCAAGTAGAACATACAGTGAAGAAAATAAGTATTTGAACACCCTGCTATTTTGCAAGTTCTCCCACTTAGAAATCATGGAGGGGTCTGAAATTGTCATCATAGGTGCATGTCCACTGTGAGAGACAGAATCTAAAACAAAAATCCAGAAATCACAATGTTTGATTTTTTAACTATTTATTTGTAAGATACAGCTGCAAATAAGTATTTGAACACCTGTCTATCAGCTAGAATTCTGACCCTCAAAGACCTGTTAGTCTGCCTTTAAAATGTCCACCTCCACTCCACTTATTATCCTAAATTAGATGCACCTGTTTGAGGTCGTTAGCTGCATAAAGACCCCTGTCCACCCCATACAATCAGTAAGAATCCAACTACTAACATGGCCAAGACCAAAGAGCTGTCCAAAGACACTAGAGACAAAATTGTACACCTCCACAAGGCTGGAAAGGGCTACAGGGAAATTGCCAAGCAGGTTGGGGAAAAAAGGTCCACTGTTGGAGCAATCATTAGAAAATGGAAGAAGCTAAACATGACTGTCAATCTCCCTCGGACTGGGGCTCCATGCAAGATCTCACCTCGTGGGGTCTCAATGATCCTAAAAAAGGTGAGAAATCAGCCCAGAACTACACGGGAGGAGCTGGTCAATGACCTGAAAAGAGCTGGGACCACCGTTTCCAAGGTTACTGTTGGTAATACACTAAGACGTCATGGTTTGAAATCATGCATGGCACGGAAGGTTCCCCTGCTTAAACCAGCACATGTCAAGGCCCGTCTAAAGTTTGCCAATGACCATTTGGATGATCCAGAGGAGTCATGGGAGAAAGTCATGTGGTCAGATGAGACCAAAATAGAACTTTTTGGTCATAATTCCACTAACCGTATTTGGAGGAAGAAGAATGATGAGTACCATCCCAAGAACACCATCCCTACTGTGAAGCATGGGGGTGGTAGCATCATGCTTTGGGGGTGTTTTTCTGCACATGGGATAGGGCGACTGCACTGTATTAAGGAGAGGATGACCGGGGCCATGTATTGCGAGATTTTGGGGAACAACCTCCTTCCCTCAGTTAGAGCATTGAAGATGGGTCGAGGCTGGGTCTTCCAACATGACAATGACCCGAAGCACACAGCCAGGATAACCAAGGAGTGGCTCTGTAAGAAGCATATCAAGGTTCTGGCGTGGCCTAGCCAGTCTCCAGACCTAAACCCAGTAGAGAATCTTTGGAGGGAGCTCAAACTCCGTGTTTCTCAGCGACAGCCCAGAAACCTGACTGATCTAGAGAAGATCTGTGTGGAGGAGTGGGCCAAAATCCCTCCTGCAGTGTGTGCAAACCTGGTGAAAAACTACAGGAAACATTTGACCTCTGTAATTGCAAACAAAGGCTACTGTACCAAATATTAACATTGATTTTCTCAGGTGTTCAAATAATTATTTGCAGCTGTATCTTACAAATAAATAGTTACAAAATCATACATTGTGATTTCTGGATTTTTTTTTGTTTTGATTATGTCTCTCACAGTGGACATGCCCCTACGATGACAATTTCAGACCCCTCCATGATTTCTAAGTGGGAGAACTTGCAAAATAGCAGGGTGTTCAAATACTTATTTTCTTCACTGTATACTTTACCTGTGCACAGAGTTGTTGTTGACTGATCTCCTCAGACGCGGGCTGCAATGGCGGAATTCTCAAAACGGCCAAAAGATGGCGCCGTTTATTGGCGAATCCGATATTACAAAACCGATACCCGATAATGGGAAAATGCTTAAATATTGGGAAAAATATCGGTAAACAGATACATCGGTCGATCTCTAGTTTGATTTCTAACATTATTATCTCAACAGACATTTACATCGATAGTCTGGCATTATAATTGATTTGCTTTTGGTGTACTGTGGAGTGGGTAAAACTGTTTTTAATGGCAGGCTAACAGATACCGTTGACTCGCGCTAGCCTAACACCGACGAACTATCCAACTGGGACGACTGGATGAACATTTTGATACTAAGATACTAAGGCTCACTTGGAAATGAGGCCCGATGTCAAAAATTCCGAACCACCCCTTTAAAGTCCCCCTGTAGTCAATAATTGTATCCCTTGAAGCTCATCTTTGATCATCATGTTTTCTCCTTGGAAAATAAATGCTTCATGCCTTAAAGGGTCATGAAACCCCAAACCAAATTTTCTGAGATTTGAACAGAGGTATGTGTGTTGAACACCATTGAAGACAATGTTAGCATCTGTTAGATTTAATAGTATGATTAAAATGGTTAAATTTTAGTTTTCTTCCGCTTTTTTCGTCTTCCGGGTTTTAAATCTTCATCACAGGCTGTGACGTGGCAGTGCACTGTAAGTGCGTTGATGACTCATCGGTGTCTCATAATTATTAATTAGACTGAGTTCATATCCTATGAGAAGACACTGTCTCTTAATTATTCATGACACCACATGGATCTTTCCAAGTTGCATGACATGTCAAACTGTGATATCACGAAGTAGATGAGAGAGACAAACATGGGATGCAACAAGTGTTTGTTTTCCATGTGCAAAAGTCCAAGTGGGTTGAATATGTTTCCCCGCATATTTAGATATATAGATATTTTTAGTATCTATATAAACAACTAGGCTATATATTTTATAATGACATTATAATTATACACGTAGCCTACATTAATATGTTTTAAATAGAATTAAGATTACTGGCTAATAGGCCTATATGTAGCAGGGTATTCAGTTACTTTTGAAAGGACAATGATAAAGTGTCAGTGTATTTCATTAGGCTTTACCTTTGCCAGCTATAAAAGAAATCTAGCATTTCCTCACATTTTACCACTGCTTTGTAGTGACAGTCGAAAGGCATCGGCCACTGGCAATGGCAGTGGTGGCCAGACACACCCACTCCCTCCTTCTCACAGCCATCCACACCCATTTAAGTTGCATTTTTCAAAATGATTGTGAGCTAGACTTGACCTGAAAGAGGGGTGTTTCATGACCCTTTTAAATAGATTGAATGTAACTACACCCTTGCCTCATTTAGTATACGCGGCTCTGAGAATATGCAAATTTGCCCCGCCTCCACTGACTCACACCAGCTCAGAGATCCACTTGTTAAGGGATCACAAGTTGACGTGATTAGTTACAAGGTGGTTTGTGGCGTCAGAAACAACAGCAATTTTAAACCGCATCTTTGAGACAGTCTTTGGTTCACTGCAGTTTTAAAGAGAAAATACTCCGCAATGGTGTTGAATTATGAATTTGCACATGGTTTGACTTAAAGCTTGTTTAAAACACCACATAGACATATAAACAACATTTAAAGCTTGATTTTCACCACAGGGGGACTTTAAAGCATACAGCTCTTTTCCAAACAATTGCAGTTTATAATGACTATAACTGAGAAATTTCAAATTTACAAAAAATAATAATTAAAAAAAACAGTGCCCCATTATGCTTTTTTAGATATTATCTTTCATGACATGTAGTGTGTTAGCGGTTTGTTTGTGAATGTAGAGGGTCTGCAAAGTTTAAAAGATCAATGTGCACAACAAATAAAGTTATTGTCTCCTAAAAGAAAGAACGGATTCTGAACTGCCTGAAACGAGTTGTCAGTAATTCCAGTCTTACTTACTCCCCTCCGCCCCGCAGCGCGGGTATAAATACGGAAGTGGATGCACCCACCAGTTGCTTCTTTGCTAAGGAGCCGATCGGCCCCCGGAGTCAGTGGTGGTCCAGCAGTAGTGGCGAGGGGACTACGACCTCCGTTCCCTCCTTCAGGATTGCATACGCAACCAGGACGTTCCCTTTTAGTCGAGAAGGTCAGACGTAGTTAGGCGGTGGACGGGTGAAGACAGCAGCGGGCTGCCGGGGCAGGATGTGCCGGATGGCTTCCTTCTGCCTCTGGGCGGCAGAGAACTGTTGGGCAAAATTCTCCACCGCGTCACAGAATAACCCAACCTGTGAAATGGGAGAGTCCAGGAATCGAACCTTGTCCGCTTCTCTCATGTCAGCCAGGTTGAGCCAGAAATGGCGCTCCTGGACCACAAGGGTGGACATTGCCATACCGATCGCGCAAGCTGCAACCTTCGTCCAGCGGAGGGCGAGGTCGGTTGCAGTCCGATGCTCACCCATGAGCATGTTCATGAGTGCCTGGCCCTGGTGGACCTTAAGCAATGCCATGGCATGCAAAGAGGAAGCGGCTTATCCAAAGGCTTTGTAAGCCTTGCCCGTAAGAGTGAACGAGAACTTACGCCCGTTTCACACATACTCCGTTTGCAGTGCGTATGCGGTGAGTATTTTTTCCCGTACCCATGTTAACAGGTTAGAGCTTTCATACTGCACACGGGTGCGGTCCGGCGATCCGTTCCAGATGCGGTGCGTATACAGCAGAGCAGCGATCCTTTCTGCACCGAGTCTATTTTTGCTGTGATGCAAACGCTGAATTAAAGTGACAGCGCATAGTTCGTGGTCAAAATTAACACAAATTGACATGAAAATGTAGCAATCTCACCATAAATGCATTTAATTAAATACTATTAATCTTTTCTACAGTCATCGTTTTACGTTAAGACCGGGGTAAAGCAAGGAAATTACAATTTACTTAAGACGACTAATGAACGACACTCGTCTCATTCATGGAGGTGGAAACATTTTTATTTGTGACATGCAAGATTTATTGTGAAAAGGTATGAGTCTACTGTTTTTGTCAATTTTAAGTTTTAATTTAAAATGTTTGTGATTTTAATATAAGTACATGGTTAAATATATTTACCACTTACTTGAGCAACTTAATATATAATCTATATAGAAGTAATGCATTAAATAATACGATGTTAAGTGTGTTTTAATGTGAATAAGTCTATGTTACATCCCTGTGGTCTCGCGCTACTGTCATACTCTTAGGCTCGCTTCACCACTGATGCAATTGGTCGAGGGATCTGTCAATCTCCATCTACGTCGTGACGTCATCGCTCCCCTGCATCCAATCAAGTTAACTGACAGTGTTTAAAAGGAAGCTGATCTTTCTGTCGCTCTGTTTTGTCGCTTGTATGTTTGTTATTTTCTGTTACAGACATTATCCTGTTTTTTTCTTTCTGCCATGGTGGCGTGTTCTGAGATTACCAAGAGTAATGTGTTCTGCCTATGATGGCGTGTTTTGAGGTTACCAAGAGTAATTCGGACAGGTAATGTGTCACGTGACGTACACAAAGCAACATCTAGTAAACTCGATGTATACAAACAGCAGGTAAGGAAGTGAACGCCACCCTTGTATGTTTTTGTTTGTTAGTTAGAGTAGTTAGGGAGGGCGCTTTGCGCTGAAGAACTATGTCTTTACTTTTCTTTTGGTTATTAGTTAGATGAGAGGTTGGGACTAGTTAGACTGAGTTTTGTTTTGTTCTTTTCTTTTATTTGGCTTCACTATCTACATCCTTATTCTCTTGGGTTATTTATTTATTTGATAACTCCCAATCTGTATATTTTGTTTATCTTTCTTTGTGTCCACCACCACAACAAGCATTAGTAATCTGGATAAGACTATATTAAGCAACTATAGACCGATCTCAAATCTTCCTTTCATAGGCAAGGTCATTGAAAAAGTTGTCTTCAATCTACAATCTTCAATCTGAAAAAGTTGTCTACTTGACAATTTTCAATCTGGTTTCCGATCACATCACAGCACAGAGACAGCGCTCATAAAGATAATAAACGATATTCGCTTAAATACTGATAAAGGCAAATTATCAGTGCTGGTACTACTCTATCTCAGCGCTGCATTTGACACTGTCGATCACAACATACTTCTTGACAGGCTGGAAAACTGGGTGGGGCTTTCTGGGATAGTCCTAAAATGGTTCAGGTCATACTTAGAAGGGAGAGGTTATTATGCGAGTATAGGAGACCATAAGTCTGAGTGGACAACCATGACATGCGGAGTCCCTCAAGGCTCAATTCTTGCGCCACTCCTATTCAACCTGTACATGCTCCCAATGAGCCAAATAATGAGAAAGAACCAAATCTCTTACCACAGCTATGCAGACGACACACAGCTCTACTTAGCCCTATCGCCTAACAACTACAGCCCCATTGACTCCCTGTGCCAATGCATTGATGAAGTAAACAATTGGATGTGCCAAAACTTTCTTCAGTTAAACAAAGACAAAACTGAAGTCATTGCGTTTGGAAACAAAGATGAAGTTCTCAAGGTGAATGCATACCTTCACTCTAGGGGTCTAACAACTAAAAATCAAGTCAGGAATCTTGGTGTGATTCTAGAGTCAGACCTTAGTTTCAGTAGTCATGTCAAAGCAATAACTAAATCAGCATATTATCATCTGAAAAATATTGCAAGAATTAGATGCTTTGTTTCCAGTCAAGACTTAGAGAAACTAGTGCATGCTTTCATCACCAGCAGGGTGGATTATTGTAATGGACTCCTCACTGGCCTTCCCAAAAAGACCATTAGACAGTTGCAGCTCATACAGAACGCTGCCGCCAGGATCCTGAGCAGAACAAGAAAATATGAACACATCACATCAGTCCTCAGATCTTTACACTGGCTCCCAGTTACATTTAGGATTGATTTTAAAGTATTATTACTGGTATATAAATCATTCAATGGCCTAGGACCTCAATATAGGGCAGATATGCTCACTGAATATAAACCCAACAGATCACTCAGATCATTAGGATCACGTCAGCTAGAAATACCAAGGGTTCACCCTAAACAAGGAGAGTCCGCTTTTAGCTACTATGCCAGCCGCAGCTGGAACCAGCTTCCAGAAGAGATCAGATGTGCTCCTACAGTAGTCACATTCAAATCCAGACTGAAAACACATCTGTTTAGCTATGCATTTACTGAATGAGCACTGTGCCACTGTGTGTCCAACTGTTTGTACTGTATTTTATTTTTATTTTTTTTATTCTAAACTGTTTTAATTATTCTTATTTCTGTTGATTATTTTAATTTCTTTATTCTAAACTGTTTTAATTATTCATATTTCTTTTGGTTATTTTAAATTTATTCTATGTAAAGCACTTTGAATTACCACTGTGTTTGAAATGTGCTATATAAATAAACTTGCCTTGCCTATTATCATTATTATTATTGTTCATCTTTTTGCATTAATGTTTCACTTATGTACACTAAATTGTACTTTATTTTCACAGCATCTCGTTACGTGTTGTCTTTTACCATCTTAATTACACCACCTTCTGATCACGACCTCAATGTTGCCCCTTTATTGACTTTGTGTCTAAGTCTCCCAGAGGGAGGCAGCGCACCCGAGTCGTCATCTCCAGAGCCCAGCTCTCTTTCTGATGCTGCGATGAACATCCTGTCCTCAGGAGGGGCCTCGAATGAAACGGCTGGTCGGTCCACCACAGAGGGACCAGCACGCTCATCGGGGAGCTCCACCGTTTGCGGTGCGAAAGAGGAGTGGGGGATCCCAGGGGCCCTTGTTGGGCGGATTACCCCTCACTGTAATCCTCAGATCACCCAGTCCAGACGGCACCCCAGCCCTCCTCTGGGAAGGTAGCCCCGAAGAAAGACTAGGGCGGGGCCCGGAGGTGGGGACTGCACCCTCGCTTTTGACGAAGGCGAGTCTCGATCTCAACACCGAGATGTTCTCATTGCGGGAAGGTGACCATGATTCATCCACGAGAGCTGCCTCAGCGTGCTGTAAGCCCAAACACGTGATACAGTTCTCGTGACCATCAGAGGGGGACAGAGCCCTACCGCACCCAGAAATGCACTTGAAAAAGACACACTAACACCTGTGTTGCTCTTTTAGGAAATAAGGCCGTCACCAGTGCCGGAGCACACAGGGAATGACCGCGGCAGCACTGAATCAGTGAAGTGAACAGTGAAGCACTCACTTCTCGCCCTCTGATCGGCTCCAAAGCGAAAGGCAACTGGTGCATACGTCCAGTTCCGTATTTATACCCGCGCTGCAGGGCAGAGCGTGTAATCACGCACGCCAATGTTGAATTTAGTATTAGAATTTAGTATTTATTTAGTATTTAGTATTTAGAATTTAGAATTTAGAATTTAGTAGTACGAAGAAGACAGCCTCCCTGGCGTGATCCCCATTCAGTCGACGTCGACTACGTCTGACGTTCGCGACTGAAAGTGAATGCCCATTACAGTTTTTCCAGCATTCAGATTTCAGGTTGAAATGTATAAGAACGTTGAAGCAATTGTCAAGTTAACTTACTGGAGGGGAAGGTTGCTACTATATAACTCGACAACTTAAAAGGCATTCTGTTCTGATCAGCTTCAGACAACTGGAAATAAAAGCAGTATGTGCAAAAACAAAACAAACAAACAAATAATTAAATACCGCAAACAAAAGTCATCTATATGTGGAAAAACATGAGGGTGGGTAGTATCTATCACTATGCATCATGGTATTATTATGAACGATTCATTGATGCATGCCATGTTATTCCAAAGAACACAGTGTTTGTTTTTATAAAAATAAAAAAATATATATTTTTTTATTTATTATTTTTTTAAGTAATAACTTTAAATCCATGGCCAAAGGGCCCTCCTTGCCCATTATTCAAATCTTGACAAATGTCAACCTTTTTAAAACATTTCTAAACTTATAGTACAAGTGTTTTCAGGAATAACACAAAAACCATAAAAACCATGCAAGCCACCAAAGAATATGAACTACTTAATTTCAATAGCAAGCAAACACTTTTAGTAAATTGAATGACAGACTCTTTATCCTGCTGAAAAAGAAAAAGAAAAAAAACAGAAGAAGAAGTGGACTCCTTGTGACAAGAAAAAATAATTTCGTAAACGACAAAAGATTAGGTTCACGGAGAAGGGCTGTCATTAGCATCTAATGCAGAGTGCTGTAGTCTCCTAATTACATTCAAGATTCAGATTACACATTTTCATGAGCAATTAACAGCTGCAAATGCAACTGCAATTAGTAAAAGAAAAATCATACATTTAAAGTCACCCATCTGTTCAATGTGTGAGCACTCTACACCTGAGCATTTGGTGCAGCTGATGACGGCGCTCTATATGTCACATTAGATATGCAACAATAATGAGTGTGAAAATTTCACAATAAAATAAAAAAACAACAGTCTGTTAATGAAAATTGCCATGAAACACTACAGAAACTGGTTTATAATGATGCTTGTCTAAATATGAGGATATCAAATATTTTATATGAGGCTATGCTATACTGAGAAGCATCTGCAATCCATTTAGCTGTGATTACATTTACATAAAAAATAAAAAGGTCACTGCATAATTAAATATTACCAGATTCTAATGTTCTTTTAAATATTATTTAACACAGAAAATGGGTTAATGAAAAATAAGACTGTCAAAGAAAAAGAAAAGGAAACATTGTTTAAAAGTTTATAACATGTACCAAGATCTTAAAATACAATCTGTATATTAAAGTTGGTTATACGAACAGCAATTTTGAAAAACTTTCATACCATTTAAAAAAAAGTTTGAATGTAATTATTCAAATGAAATTCCTGGTACTTTTTCCATAAGGTTCACATTTTACTTTGACCATGACTTTGACAAAAAATTTTTTTCTTCCTACACAAATAATAATAATAATAATAAAAGATTATCCCAAACAATTTTTTTTTTGTTTTTTTATTTCTTCTTCTTCACTATATCAGGACAGTTGTTTTACCCTCACATTTTTTGACTTTGACCTTTTGACTTAAATTTTTTTGAAAATTAGTTTTTGATTTTGTGACAAAATAAAATTTACATCAGAAACTAAAACAGGTGTGTTCAAGTTATCGAATAGTGAATTGCATTTTTAATTTTAAATAAATTTAAGATCTGCACCAAAAAAAACACAAAAAAAAACGAATTGCCCCAAATAGCGTCCAAACTATGGGTGTATTCACACCAGGAAAGTCCGATAGTTCACTTGCTTTGGTCCGGACCAAATAAAATGTTTTTTTGTTTTTTTTGGTACGGTTCGCTTTCACACTTCTCTTTTTGCAAGTGAACCAAAATTTGTAAACAAAACCACACGTGTGCTAAGGTCGTCCATTCATTGGACAAGGATTCTCAAGTAGGGAAATGAGGAAGAGCAAAAAAAGAAGATATTTCGTACTGCAATATTTGTTCTTTTACTAATTTTGTGTTATTCTGTACAAACGCAATATGAAGAAACTAATGAGTATCATATGATACAATGTCATCTATACAATGTTGTAATTCAGATTTTGAGAAGACGACGATGTGCGACTAGCTGTCGTGAGGCACACTCGCAAGGTGCCCTCTCTGCCGTGCACGCGCTGCGCGCAGTATGTTCTGTCTCGCATACGCGCTCCAGAATCCGTGAGATTTGAACTAATTTGCGGGCTTCAGGGAGACGCTATCAATATGCGGGAGACTCCCGGAACTTCCGGGAGACTTGGGATGTCTGATAAGGCAGCTCGTCTCTTCGAAGCTCCAGGTCAAACCACGACTCATTTTATCAAATGTAGTAGGCTACAACAGCTCACTTTCCCATAACGCAACTCCGACTACGGAAGCCTGTTAACTCAAAGGCGCAGTGCTTTCTTGCAATTGGGTCGGTTCATGTTCACACCGTAAACGAACCGCACCAGAGTTCGTTTGGAACCGTACCGAGACCACCTCTTCAGCTGGGTCTCGGTTCGGTTGTTTGGTCCGCACCCGAGTTCGATTGCTGTATTCACACCTGCCCAAAAGGTCCGCACCAAGGGGGGAAACGAACTAGAGTTCGATTCAATCGAACCAAACAAGGCAGGTGTGAATACACCCTATAACACTGATAGGTTTATCCTGTGTTTATACGCACATAGTATCACGTTAAACAGGTGTTTCACATCATAGCGGATACTAGATCATGTATTTTAAGCCTTGTTTAAGGCTACGTTCAGACTGTCAGTGCAAATGCGTTTTTTGTGCATGTCCGATTGAAATCCAATCAGATTTAGCAAGTGTGAACGGCAAAAAACAAAAATCACATGAAATGCAATTTTTACAAATCAGGTTCAAGATACATCCATATTTGTTTTGAAATCTTATTCTTATTTAAAACGCATTTCTGGAAATCCTTTTCAGTCTGACTGATCTGATTTTGCATGGTTTATGTGACCTTCTCAAACCACGTAAAACGTTGGCGTTTCATCAAGGAAACATGATGAAACAATGCTGTGTTGTTGAAAAGTGCCGGACGAGCAGAAAATGACAATATGAACAGCAAAAAACATTTATTTTTATTTTTTTACACAAATCCATTTTAAGCTACATTCATACAGTATGTGGTTTGAAATACTGTTCAAATCGCATTTCTGGAAATCCGTTTCAGTCAAAAATTTCGCTTTATGTGACTTTCCCCTACACCCCACGTAAATGTAAACGTCAGACATATAGGAAATATGCTGAAAGTCGCAGCGGAAACAAGGCTGTGTTGTTGCAAAGTGCCGGAGGAGCAGAAAATGCCAATATAACGGAGACATGTTTTGAAACCAGTGGAGACGACAGCACGGAATAAAGCTGCTCATACCAGCATCCTACGGTTCTGCCGCTGCCTCACAAGACGCAGTAGTCAAGCACGGTGGCTACACATTGTCAATGTTGTAAATAAGACAACGTCTGTTTACCAAACCCCTCCATGTTGCTGTTGTGGCTGTTTTTTCCATACGCCCACCAACCCAATGTCATTTCCATTAAAAAAAAAAAAAAACAGATATTCCGGAAAACAAAAGAGCAGCATGGGACACACAAATCGAACCTGAACAGTTTTGATACACAATATGTGACCCTGGATTACAAAACCAGTCACAAGTAGCATGGGTATATTTGTGGCAACAGCCAACAATACATTGTATGGGTCAAAATAATAGATTTTTCTTTTATGCCAAAAATCATTAGGATATCAAGTAAAGATCATGATCCATGAAGATATTTTGTAAATTTCCTACCGTAAATATATGAAACATTTATTCTTGTAAGTGAACTGGACAGTCAATAATTATTAGATCAGATCCCAATCGGACACACAAATCATCAGATTTGGACTGACAGGGTGAACATAGCCTTAGTATTGACTCTGTATTTGACCAATCAGCATCCAGGACTCTAACCATGCATTTGAATGGCAGATTGTATCTGTGCAGATACTAAATGTACTGTATCGAAGGTCAATGTGCACCTCATTAAATACTCTGATGACTATTTCAGCTTGATCCAGTTTAGAAATATTTTGCTCCAAAAAATGATGAAACCCCAGTCAAAGGCATTCTTAAAGGGACACTCCACCCATTTGCATTAAGCTTTCCATTGTTAGAAACCCAGTCATACTATTGAATGGTCATGCAACACTCTCTCATTTTCCCCTGAGATGAGAGAAATCCGCTATTTACCTTTTTCACTTCCTCCTACAATGACGCAAAAATCGTCATTTTACGTCATTGTAGGAGGAAGTGTAAGACGGGGGGATTTCTGTAAAGACTACAAGCACTAGTTCCCACCCTTTCAAAATCGCCTATTGGGGGTTGGACCTAATGCGCTAACAGACCTATCACAGATCAGTGCCAGTGCGTTTGATTTCACTGGCAGAAACTTTTTGAAAATATGGACGAAGGTTGAGCAAAACATACAAGATATTTAGTTTGTAAACAGACAAATCATAGGAGATGTGTTGCTTTACAGCAGACGACTATGTCAGTGTGTGTTCTCAGTAGCCACTAGCTGCTAATATAGTCGAGTCAGAAAGAACCTTACCTCCAGGCTAATGCGTTTAGCGCTGCTAAGCACTGCTAGTTCCAGACCTGGCTGTTCGTCGTCATCATCTGGCAAGGTAAATATCGACGGAATTGCGATTTTCACAAGCGCGGGTCTCAGTTCAATCCTAAGGGTTTGGGTTCGAAATCTTCTGGATTGAAATGTAGACTGCACACGTCAGATGTTTTAGTGCTTCAATGGCTGTGTCCTCTCCTAACTTCGGGTTATTGATAGCCCGTAGACACTTTTTGCACAAGTCCAAATCTGCATAGCTGCCAACTTTTGAGTATAGCTTGGAGTGATGATGAACAGGATGCTATCTGCACACGCACGGTCTCTCTGCCGTGCGCGCGCGCTACGCGGTTTGGAGCACAGTCTCACATGCACGCTTGCTCTAGATTCGACCGACCGGTTTGACAATTTCCCGCTCCTCTGTGAGAGATACGAGACCGGTGCGTCTCACAGGTGTCGCTCATCAGTAATCTCGCACCGTTCTCCCACGGCCCTCACTCGTCCTGCTCGCCACAGTAAACATGAGTTCTCCCGCAGCCCTCAGCCTCGTCCTGCTCGCCACAGTAAACTTGATGAATGGCGACTGTAGAACGCAAAAGCCGAATCCCGGACATTATGGGCGATCTCGAAAACCCGGGCACACTCATCACCTAGTAGCCTAGCCTTGTTAAACATGTTTAACCTCCTCGCTCTGTTACCGGTAGGCGTAGCCTCCTAGAGCAGCGAAGCAAATGCATTCTGGGAGTTGTTGTCTTTCATCCACATAAGCCAAAAATACATTTTCTGGCTTTTTTCAGTCTAGAAAGCTCCAAATTCAAAAATAATTTCACATTTCTTCTACATAAATGACCCATTTTAAATACACATTCATCTTCCCAGAGGTGGAATGCCCCTTTAAATATTAGAGAACATCCCCCAGGTGTGACCATTGTTACTTAAATTAAATTATAGTTCTGCTCTGCAAGTGCACAATGAGAAGCGCTCTCATTCTTATCTGATCACGGTTTCTTTTATGACAAAATTATGATAGGCCACTGCTGAAAATAACATTTATGCTAGGAAATTATCCTGAACCTGAGGCCATGTAGGCCTGGAAAAGAAATGTGTTATACGCACAAATACCATGGCAGGGCTCCAGAAAAAAAGAAGGAAAAAATCAATTAAGGGAAAAAGGAAGAAAAAAAAAGGCAGCAAATTATTTTTTTTAACTGCCTACAGAAGAATAAATGCGTTTTAATTTTGTCATGTGTTGTCACGTCTGGCCTCCTTTTACAGCATCAGCATTTTCATCCATCTTGTGGATGTCCTGGGAACTAAGATTCATCGCAATTGCAAGAAATAAAGTCAGAATTGTGAGATAAAGTCACAATTTTAAATTTTGTGGCAGAAATCCATATTAATGCATTCAGACACACACTTAATATGTTTGGTTAATCGTAGCAGTGTAAAGCCACTTTTTTTTCTCAATATCATTATTGTTGTTGTGTAGTAAACATGCTCATATTTTAAATAATCGTCTTACAATGCATAAAACACAACCTAAACTGAGAAAATAAAACAAATCCCTTGGGCCAGAACTGTCAAGCTCAACTTAATCCATGCAGTAATGTTTTCTGAGTCATTAGCCACATTTGAAGAGGCTTGTAGGGAGAAATAACATGGAGATGTGATTTTTGCTTTGTTCATCATCATAGGCTCCTTAAACATTTCACAGACCATTATACAAATCTCATTTTGACTCATGCTAGAATTGTGGTGCTTCAGATCATTTTTTTAATCGTTATAGATTTTTTGCCCTTGGAACCAAAAAACCAGGTAAATGCCTGTGGGCAGACAATAAGTACCAAAACATAGTGAGATTTCTGTCTACTGCCTTTTAAGCCTGTATTGTAATAAAGATGGAACCTTGTGTCAGATTTGGAAACATACGCTCAACATAGGAAGCAACTCTTTAAGGTGCACAAATCTCTCACCAAACTGGAGACAGAGTTTAGAAGTAGCATGTTTCTATAAGCTAACATTCAGGTCACTGACCATTGTTTAAATCATGAAAACTCAGATGAGATAAAGACACATTCATATCAGTAGTCTATGAAAACTGTTTCACTGTCGAACACTAACTTCATCTCGGCAACTGCTGTTATTGGACACTATTTTTGAAGAATAACTTTATCATGGTTGAATGTGACCGCACTTTTAAATTCAGATTTATTTTTATGCATTAAAAAATTATTTTTAGATTTCAGTATAAGTATCACCCCTTCAAACATAAAATAAAAACACATAAACATCAAATAACTTAGGCAACATGAAATGTTTGCCCAAAGCATAAATACAAAAATAAAACTTTGCTAAACTTCTTTTAAGTCAATAAGAAGTACTTCTATAGTTCACAACTGTTTTGTGTGCATAAGAGAAAAACAGAATGGGCATAATGTATGCATGTGCATTTGCATGAGAGGATTCTGGGTTTTGACATCAGTTGGGAACATATAACGGGCGTGATGTGTGATGCAGTGCGTTTCTGAGTACGCATGTAGCTCTCTCACTCGCTATAGAGTTTGATTTCCCAGGGGTCCCAGTGCTTATTTCAGGGATTTGGTGTTCTCATCCCTCATCCGGCAACATGCTTGTCTTGGGTTAATCCGTTTCTACCAGAGGAGGTGTCACAATCTCACTGGTGCCACGTCTTTAGTCAACAATAAAAATGGCTTATAATGCCCGGAAAGCTATTTTTCTGCAAGGTATTCTCCTATCTTCTCCTGAGCTCCCTACTAGGTATTGTAACACTGCAGGCAACAAGATAGCAGTCAATACAGAAAATGACTAAATCTCTGACAATCGGAAGGTTAAAGATGAAGTGTGTCATTTCTACACCATTAGAGGCACCAAACGGAATTGCATTGTTGAGTCTTAAAAAACATCAGTCTTTCATTGTTGGTTCGCTCATTAAACTGGGATAGGAGAAACATCAAAGTATACACTTTTAAGGGGCCCCTATCATGGATTTTTGAAAATGACTGTTCGTGTAGTGTGTAATAAAGCTCTAAGTGAATGAAAACATCCTGCAAAGTTTTATATCTGAAAGTGCACCGTATATAAAGTTATTGTCTTTCAAAAGTGAGAGTCGACTCTGAGTCTATGAAATGAATTGTTTTTGAAACGAGTCATTAGCCGTTTCGTAGTGACGTGGATACGAAACATTAGCATATTGGCCGCTCCCAGTTATTGCGCGCGCACTCGCAGGGAAACTTAAACCTCAAACCGGAGCTGATTTCTGAACTGGACAGCATCATGTCGAGAAGACGGCGCTGTGCATGATGTGAAGGTAAAGCCAGTTATTTTTCACTCCCCAAGGATGAGCATGTGAAGAATCAGTGGTTAAAATTCATCTTTACCAAGATATCACAACAGTATAATCCTAAACTATTTCTGTGTTCCCTTCATTTTATAGTATAGATAGACGACTGCTTCTCAAATCTCGGGAGTTCAATGCAGGATTCACAAAAAGCTTGCTCTTGAAAGATGGTGTTCAAAATACTTAGTTTTGAGTTTTATATTGTGTAGGTCTTAGGGGTGGCACGGTTCACTAAACCCACGGTTCGGTTCGTTTCACGGTTTTAGGGTCACGGTTTTCGGTTCTGTACGGTTCTTGTTGTTATTTTTTCTTTTAATCTTTAACACTCCAGAAATGTACTTCAGCATACGATATGGGCTATAGCTTAATTATCCACAATTCAGGATACAGTATTTTAAAAAAAAAATTTATATCATGTAATCATGCACAAACTGAATTTGACTTGACTTTAAGCACATTATTGAGAGACCATCTCTGACGAAAGCCGGTGACATTTTTATACAGCAAAAGAGAAGACGTTGATGAAATGCTTTTGTTTATTTGACACACAAAGAATGAATTAACTTGCATTTATCAAACTGTCAACTTCAGTGTAACGTTAGCTGTTACAAAATGTTTATCTTTTAAAAGAAAAAGAGAGGAACTCTTAAAGCACTATCTTTTAAATAAGTCAAAATACGTTACAAATAATTGCCTATAGATAATGAGGCTATAACAATATAGCAAAGGCCATAATCATAAAGTGAAACAAGTTCAACCTCAACTCAAAAACAGTAGGCTATATCAACAATGCTTCTATTCCCTGAGAGTGAGGATACATTTTTTTCACGTGAAATTAAAGTGCAGTTTGGAAACATGTGACTGGAGTTCATATCTAAACTTAGTGTCACTGTATATATTTAAATATCATAGGTAAGATGAAATCCAAAATGTTCCCACACACCGACTTATACGACGCTGGTGCATCCTCCAACTCTATAGCCTTCCTTATCTCTCCCACTTGCCGTTTCTATACGTGACGAGACCTGCAGCGCCGCACAGCCCGATCAGTTTATGACATCGAAGTACTGCGAGAGAGATTGAAAAGCATACGGAGCCGTTGCTCTCGCGGTACTTTGATGTTATTCATCGACCGGTCTGTGCAGCGCCGGTTCAAGTCGAACAAGCCTCATATGTATGTCCACACATCTCTTATTTCGCGCGAAAAGTAAACGCACTGTCTGAGGTCACGGGCACGAGGTTACATTGCGCATGCGACGAACGAACCGTGCAACGCACACACGCACCGAACCGAGACAAGCGAACCGAACGGTTCGGGTGTTTTTTCATGTACCGTGCCACCCCTAGTAGGTCTTCTGCTAACTCTCATTATCACGGTCTAACTGAAATACTTCTGCTGATCAGCTGTGGGCCACTATTATCGAGTCGTCCTTGTGATGGAGGTTGAATAACTAGTTCTTCTAATATTTCATCACCGGACTCGTGCTCGCATTAATATGGTAAAATCGACGTCATTGTTCGTTACTGTGTTTAGTTTACGGTGTAGGAAGCCTCAGGACACGCAGAGCCGTCGGTGTTATGCAATGGGCGTTATTGTTCTAGACGCGCTCAGGCTCTGAAAACGCGCTGTACACGAGTAGGCCAATCACAGACTGAGCTGTCTGGCCAATCAGAGCTGATAAACTCGCGGAAAGGAGGGATTTAGAGAGATTGATTCATTTGACGAGCCGTTTGAGGATCATGGAAAATGTGATGATGTGCAAATGTATATTGTGAGGAAATTAAACGTTTTTTTTTTTTTTACATTTGATGCGTGTAAACATGTTGTAGGAGACTCTACAACAACATTAGGAAACTTTAAAATACCATGATAGGGGCACTTTAACATTAACTTACAAGGATAATTCAACCCAAAATGAACTTTTGCTCATCTTCATATTGTTCAGAATGACTTACTTTCTTACATGGAACATAAAAGAAGCTATTTTGAGAAATGTAAAAAAAACTAAAAAAAAACTGAACATACAGTGAAAGTCAACTGACAAAAGTCATACAGGTTTGGAACAACATGAGAGTAAACTAGATTAAACAAAGTTATCCAAAGCTATAGCTTGTTTTCACATGTTTCTGTTTTATTGTTTCTAGAAGTAGTGATCAGTTGACTTAACTTAATAAAAAATGTTTTGGCAAAGTCAGAGGTTTGGAACGGCATAAGAGTAAAAAATTAGCATTTTCATTTTGGGGTTAATAAAGCTGTTGTAATGAACAATCAAAATGGAATACCTGGTTGCCATTCATGACCATGTCAGCATTTGCCAGCTTTTGCCAGTCATCACATCAAGTAGTATGAAAACATGATTGTCTGTTCACTGATCTGAGTGCCTAGCAGACTGGTAGTTTTGCCAGGCTTTCCGGCAGAGCTTGGAAAGACAGGAAGAAACATACGGCTATCAAACATACACTCTAACATGTCAACATATGATGGCTGAAACTGAAAACAAACTCCCAGCTGCAGTGCTAGCTTTGCAGTACAAGCCAACTGGAGAGGTGCATCAAGAGCAAACATGTTCTACATCTTTTTGGAAGGTGGAAAAAACAGCAGGGTCACACTTTTACATGACCGTCATAGAGATGAGAACCATGTTGAGGCCCCTCTGAGGTCTCCAGGGAAGACTATAACTGTTGTACTGAGAGGCAACTTCTCCTGTCTTCAAAGCAATGAATGAGGTCAGTGACAGAATGAGCACAGATGGGTTTGATGGCTCTATTACTCCTCTAGACACAAAGATACTGTATTGAAAAATAGATTTAAAGCTTTTGATATCATAATAACTGACACCACTTTGAATACTGTTGACTCTCAGTGACTTCTGCAGGTACAAATATACTCAGATCATATCTACAGACAGTTTCTCATAGTTAAAGACTTTTAATGTCTATCCAGAATGATGGCTACGAGATATGGCATGTCGCCAGCAGCCATGACTATTCTTGTCGGAATATAGGGAACATCATAGTCAACTTCAAACAGACTTTCTGAGGTGATGTGACGAGCAGATTGGAAAAAGTCTTGGGCATGTAAAAATGTTTCTCAAACCTTTCCCACAGTCATCCTGTCCATGATTATGGTTTGACGGAAACATGTTGGTTGTCATGAACGGAAATGTCGTTCTTTTGTTGAGATGAGGCAGTACATGCAGAACCTGTGAGGGAACCTAATAAGAGTTACATAACGAAAACAGAGAAGGAAAAAGAGCTTATTGCCTTAATGAAGAAAGCTTGTGCAGGATCACACGCTGATGTGCTGTCCTTGTAATCTTTAATTCAGATCTCTGGCAGACAGCTGTGAGGTTCTTCCAGAGGTAAAGATGCAGTTGTGGAAGGATCCGGCTATATTGTGTAAAGTGCATGTCCTGTGAACAGCTTACAATGTCTTATAAAGCTCTATATATAATGGCCTGTAAACTTTACTCATTCCTCAGTTTTAGTTCACTCCAGGGCCTGAAGAGAATAATGGCGATTCTCTCAACTCAATCAACCTGTCGGGCCCCAAAAAAAAAAGTTCAGCACACTTTTACGTTTACGCCTAGCAATATGCTCTTACTTTAAATGTGACACATAATAGAATAGGGTTTTGACTCCGAACTTCGTTATTCGAATATAATTTGAATATTTAAAAAAATTATGATATTCGTACGAATATTAGGCAGCCTTTAATATTCGAACTTTTTATGGGCATTATTTTTTGTAAATGTGTTTGCTTGTAAACGTTGTTTTCAATTCAGATTCCGAGGCTTTTTCAGCCTGGTGAAGTTGTAAATCGAGAGCTCATTAGCAAGGCAATTATTGGTCATCTGGGCTCCTGTCAGTGACGATAGCGTCCTGGTTAGTGCAGCGCCTATTTTGTATATCAAAACAATGGCCGCGCCAACGCCGACAACAACAACGCCTGACGAGGAGTTCGAAATCTACACTCCTGATAATTTGAAAAGCAACGTGTGCCGCAACTTACATTTTACCAGGTATTCGTTTCACTGTTAACATCCATCTGTGAACAAACGGTAATCCCCTGCTTCTTTAATCATTTTGACATTGATGAGTTAGCTAGACCGCTGAACTTTTAGTCATCATGAAAACAAACAGAGAGCGGTGCGTAATGGAGTGCATCAGAACAGCATCAAGAATATCAAATACATTGCCGAGAATCTCTTATTTGCATCTTAAGTTTATTGCCAATAATAATGACAGCTTTGCGAAAAGTGTAGAACTCGGTGAGCTTGCGCAAAACACATCTTCAGCACAGCGACTTATTTAAACGCATCTGATTGGCTGATGCGTTCAACAGACATGTCTGTGATTGGCTACAATGCTCAGCGCTGCAAAAGCACGTTGCAAGTACCTTTAATGCAGAGGTAAAAATATAAATAAAACTGTAATAGCCTATGCTCTTTTCATGATTAGGTAATCGCGGCAGCTGTAATCTTATTCACATTTGTTTTTCTGATTAATTGTTTTGCTCTATGAGAAAGACGAGGTAACAAAATATTCTGGGCTTTACTTAAAACATTAGCCCAGCCCTAGCGCCGCGGCATTTAATGGTCAAAATATTATTAATTAATATTCGAATATATTCGAATATTAATATAATAAACAAACGAATTTCGAATATGATTTTTGGGCAAAAGTCAAAGCCCTATAATAGAAGTATTTCCCTGCTCCTGAATAAATAAATTCACAAATACATTCACAATGCAAAGCTCCTTCCCCAGTTCAGAACATTAAAGAAACTCAAGCAGCAAAATTGGGTCACTCAGAAATAGTCTAAGCTTAAGAGGTCACATCCATGAGAAAATTAGCATTACTAACCATATCAACGCCTTTACAGCAAATTGCTAGGGCTGTCACAATATCAGATTTATAACTAAACAATTATTGTGTCCAAAAGAATTCACAATAACAATATTATCGCAATGTTTATGGATATCTAATTATAACTGGGTCATTTGATTATAGAGGCACAGCAGCTGAGTGTTTAATTCAAAGTGAGGAAATATAAACTTTTTTTGTGTCAAGAAACCTTAACTAACATTATACACTGCATGGTCAAAAGTATGTAGACACCCCCCTGAAACAGGTTAACAGGTTATTTTGGCTACACCTGTTACTAGCAGGTGCAAAACAATCAAACCCTTCTTAGTATGAACTAAAATCATAAACACTTAATTTGATGAAGAACTTTCTTCTCAGCCATTAAAGTATGCTATGTAATTTTTTGACTGTACTAAAGCATAAATATGCCATAATATGTTTGCAAATATTTAGGGAACATGCTAAGTTTCTTGTTTCTCTGAAAAACATGCTACAGGCATTACTTTAAATTATTTTTTACTTTAAAATGTGCGTTCCATGTCATAATGTCTATTTTTGTTTTGGTCTGTGTGATCCCACCCACTGCCAATTTACTAGAGCCTGACCGATAAAGGATTTTGAAGGCTGATACCGATACAAATATTTGTTGTTTGTTTTTTTTTGTTTTAAAATCCGATATTCCGATATATCGGGCGATATATAGATTTTTTTTTTTCAGAAACACGCAACAAAACATTAACAGATTTCCCTAACATTAGTTATTTGTAGTTATTTATGAGTTTTAACTAAAATAATATGATAATGCATTTTAAAAAGAAACTTGTTTCTTTTATTGTCACAACAGTAGCAATATTACTTGTGTATTATATTACAGTACCAGTCAAATGTTTGGACACACTTTCCTATTGGTGTGTACTAGGGATGCACCGATCCGATATTTGTATCGGATATCGGGTCCGATACTGCCATTTTTGCCGGATCGGGGATCGGTCAGACGAGGCCGATCCAAATCCGATATTGTGCGTTTACTATTCTGTGTTGTTGTTAAGCCCCACAAAAGGCACACAAACATTATAAGCACCATAAAGTTTTCGTGCACTATATTACAAGTGTTCTTAAGCCATTATAGTATAATGTGAGATAGAAATGAACATTTAAGTCATTAAATTCGAGATCCCGTAAACTTTTCCCTCTGCTGCGGCTGACAGTCATTCTCCATTCAGCATTCCAACAGCGCGTCGCGTTCGGTTACGAGTCAGTCAACGATGAAACTCTCTCCAAAATGATTCAATGTTACTATTATTATACTTGATCTGTAGATAAAGCTCTATGGTTTTGCATAAAACAACTTTATCTTGCTAGACTTTATTGCTGTAACTTAATCCTGTTACTTTCTACCGGGTGTCGGTTAGATCACAACACTAGAGTCAGCTGCACTATAATTGTTCTTCACTCGCACAGTAACTGAAATTTAAAACTGTTAAAAGAAAAGGCTCAATGAACTATTGCAAAGATAGATACTGTATAATACACTACGTATCAATATGTCTTTCGTTTGTGCTTTGAACTTTTCAATGCGGACTCGACGCGCTGCGCGCTGTGACTCTGTGTTGCTTCAAGCGCATCATTCTGCGCTCGGGATGCGCATACGCGCTTTGTGCCGCACTGTATTAGAGCCTTTCATAATCATAATACAGTGACGCAATGGAAGATTATTAATAGCCTTTCTTGTTCTGTTCTGTTCTATCATATGTTGCTGCCTCATTAAACAGCAGTGCTATACATTTAAAACATGTGTCAATTGTATAGTAGCCTATAGCTATATATAAAATAATTTATCTTTTTGATTTTTATCTTGTTTTTCATGAATGTATTTTACAATACAAAGAGCAATGTGTAACGTTTTACCAGATTTAGTGTTACACGTATTGTTTTTTTCACTAAATGTTCAGATTTTATACAATTATTGTCGACTCATGATTTTTCTAGACTAAATTTTACTGTTGAATTATCCACTAATCTAGTTTATAATAGCATTTTTGTCATAGATTATGATCATATATTTTTTGGATTTGTTTTTCTTTATAATGAAGTTGTCTGTATTAAGTAGATTGTGTTTAACACAAAAGAGTGCTTATCAGTTCAACACACAAAGAGTTACATAAATTCTACTTGATTTTTTTTTTAAAAGTGTGTTGATATCGGATCGGTATCGGGAATATCGGTCGATACTCTGAATTTTTGGTATCGGATCGGATCGATTCTGAAAAAAGTGGTATCGGTGCATCCCTAGTGTGTACAAACTTTTGATGGGTACTGTATATAGAATACACATAAACAGAATAAATATATAAACAATGTTTTTGCAATGATCACTCAAATGTGGTGGTCAAACACTTCTGTGACAAAGATCTGTAATGGAGGCAGGGTGAATGATACATTTGAGCTGTAACCAAACTAGTTTGCATTGCATGTTATATTATTCTAAATACTGTTGCATAATCTTCACTAACGACTTTGTCTTTTAATTTAGTCACGTTATATAAAACATAACTTGTACTAATAAATATATCAAAAGTGCCACTGACAAAACCTTATTATCTTCTATTTTTAGTCTTAATTCCTCGAATCTCTACCAGTGGAGGAATAACTCAGATCTTTTTACTAAAGTAAAATTAATAGTATCATAATGAAAACGTTTTTAATTACATATGTACAGTAGTACTTTTATACTATTTTAAATAAGTAGTAAGCAAAATGATGTAGGCTGGCTACTAAACGTGAAACTAGGCTACTCTTATGCAAAATGGCCCTATATAAAGTGTTATAATTATATAAATTATTGGAATATTGCTTGATGTTGTAACATAGCGTTATAGGCAGAATGAGCTTTAACACTGTGTCTACACCGGACGCGGACGCTATTTTTCGTGTCGCACCAGCTGTTTACCGGAGACGCGGCACAGCGCCCGTTACAGAGCAGAATGGGCCATTCGTTTACTGTCGGAGATTTGTCGCTCGCGCCACGCATTTTAATCAATGTTTTAATCAACCAATTGCCTGGATTTAATAAATAAGAAGTAAATATAGCAGACAATATAATCAGGACTTCTCAGCTGCGCGCTTGCAATAGTCACAAGCTCACACAATACGTGACAGAGGCTGGTAGCAGATAAATCAATTCTGTGAATTACACTGCGCAAATCAAAAGTAATAGGCTAATACCCACCGGGTGAAGAAGGGTTGGCTCTCAACAGAACATAAAATATTCATTTTATTTTATTTTTCGTGTTCGCATTTATGAAGAAAAAACCATGTTACGGACGTGCACGAGCTCTGAAAGCGGCAGTAAAGTGCTTTAAAACTTTCACAGAGACCTCAAACAGAAAGCACAAAGCCTTTCATTAAGGTGAATTTCGTTTTGTATTAATTGTATCTTAATTTTAATCTATGTTTCATCAACCAATTGCCTGGATTTAATAAATAAGAAGTAAATATAGCGGAGCGGACAATAGATAATCTCGACACGGATGCGCCGGCGGGTGAACTTTAACTCGTCTCATAAATGAACCGAAACTCAGCGTATAGAACTGAGAAATATATCTATATTGAAATGTCTACTTTTAAACAGAACAATTCAAAACGAAAGACAGACTGCTCTCTGCTTATGTAGCCTAATCCGTATGAAATGTGCATTTCTCTCTGTCGTGTTCACTGAAGATCGCGAGTCAGCGTCGTCAACTTCATCTGCCGACACTGACTGAAAACACTTGTTATTAATAAACAATTAAAATGTCTCCTTGCTATATTTGATGTATTCATAATCATTACTTTTGCCAGTTCTTTGTGACAGCTTTTAGGTGCTTTATTGGCAGCGCCACCCTTACATGAATCACCGCACCCTGCATTTTTTTAAATATTCATTTATCGGCCATTATAAATGCCGATACCGATATATCGATCGGGCTCTACAATTTACCCAATAGTATTTTGACACACCAGGGTGCCAGCTGGCAGAAAACACAGAGTAAGCTTGGTCAGAGATCGCAGACCTGACCTAAAAAGCCTAGGCATCCATCTAAAAATCTCTATGAACGGGAGCATATTAAAACGCATACAAGTCAACTCATCAACTTACAGTGTGTAAGTCTTACTCGCCTTCCATTGTCAATTGCGCTCGCTCCTGTTGCGTGTCCCCAATCTGGCAACCCACATGAGAGTCAAGTCTGAGGAGGAGAGGGCGGGGGATACAACTTTCTACAATATTTTGCATTTGGACTGCAGTACTTGAACCGCCAGCTATATCAGTATTACATACTGAACCTTTAATAAAGTACATTCTGCAAGTATGCATGTACATAGAATATAATATAAATACATAAGATACACCATGTTGGCAGTAAATAACGTGTTTGAACATACTATTTAGTCGACGTACTGCTTCGACTAGTAGAATGTGCTGTAGGCTAAGCCTTCTGTTCCAACCTGCCAACAATGCCGCAGTGCACAAAGCAAGGTCCATAAAGAAAGATTTACAGAGTATGGGGTATAAGAACTTGATTGACCTGCAAAATCCCAGACCTGAACACCTTTGGGATGAATTACCCCATCGACCAACATCAGCATCTGACCTTACTGATGCATAGTTGTGTCTGAATGGAAGCAAATCCCCACAGCCATGTTCCAACAAGAGGAAACCCTTGCTTGCTAGAAGAGTGAAATAAGACGATATATGGGGGATGGGGACAATATCATGATATGCTTAGTGCGATTTTCAAATTGTGCAAATTGTGATTTAATTAAGTAAATATATGTGCTACCTGTTTCAGTGAAGTGCGTCAATTACACACGTAGTTCATAATACAGTGTTTTCAGAGTTTCAGAACGGCTTGGTTCATTGACTGTGAATGAAGATGATCGAGACGATGAGACACTGAGCTGCTCACGTGTAAACGAACATACAGTGCCTTCAATCTGAAACCGGCAACACATTTTCCGACAACCCGTAAAAATAAAATTCATTCATTTTTCATTTTCATTTTCATCACAGTACAACAGTTTTACAATAATGTTTAATATATTTAATAATAATCACAATAAAATATATATATATATATATATATATATATATATATATATAATTATTATCTTATAGTCATACTGAATTGGTCAAAAACAGTGTAAATGTGGCCTATGAAAACTGAGGTGGAAAGTTGTTGTTTTTTTCCCCTCACTTAATGGTTTGAGCTGGTTCTTGTAAAGAGTAAATCCAATCATGAACACCCACTTTTTAAAAGTTTTTCATTCAGCCCTAAAAGGATTCCACACTTTAAAAAGTTCAGGGTAAAACATTTGGCTCTTTTTTTCATTCTATACAGATACACTCCCTTACAAAATCACCCCAATCGTCCAAGAATAGAACTATTCAAGTCATCTGGTGATTTTTTTTCATAATATCATAATATATATTGTAGAAAAACAAAATATCATTTTTTTTTTTCAGATATTGAGCAGCCCTAGAGTAAAAGCTGTTTTAGTAGCAATTACCGTATTAATGCTATGGTTTTGAAACATTATTCAGCAGGCACATATGAATGTGGCATACTTTTGGCCGACAAAAGTGTAGCTAGATTATGCCCTTGTTTAATACTTTATTACTACTGTTGCATAATATTACACAGTGACAGTCATTCAGTCATCCCACACACTTTTCCCCCTCAGTGTGGCTCTGCACTCACAGTTTGAGGTTACTGTGCTACTGTCACTGGTGTAAGCTTGAGGAATTTTTAAAAGCAGCCAAGCAGCAGCACAAGAGCCCAGCAGAAAGACTAATGAGTCACGCTGAGACAACACTGACCCAGTCAGCCCTCGTCGCCATCATCACCTCTTCTGCCACAGGTGTCCTTCAATTAGGAAAGGTAATGACGATGCAGGCCAGACAGTGTCTTTACCACCCACGTCAGCCTGAGTCTGCTGATTTAAATATCTGGACTGCAGACTCAACCAATTTGCTGTTCTAATCATTCCACCTGGGCTTACTTTGGGTTGTGAAATCCTCATACCAAGCGGAAGCCTGCAGTGCAGAAGGAGCAAGAAATATCACAACTGAAGTAAGGAAAAAAGAAAGCAAGCAAAGCTTAAAGGCTAAGGGGACATCTAGTTGGCCTGGGCACTGGGAGTACAAGCAACTTCTGCAGATTTGTCGCACATGAGAAATGGAGGGAGGGAGGGAAGTGGTGGTGGATATGGAGGAAGAGAGGAAGGGAGGGAGGCGAACGAGAGCACGTGAGGAGCCAAGAAATGCTGGAGGGCAAAAATCTGGCCATATTTCTTCAGCTTCCACTGCAGTGATCACAGATCACAGTCTCCCATGTAGAGGCAAAATGTCCAGTGTGGACGCTGACAACATTTGGACTTCACAATGGGTCCAATGTCCTTCACAATGTTGATGACCTGTTTAACATCTCTTAGTTGTTTAACAGTTAGTTTAGTAATTAAGGGGGGACGGGACAAATATGTTCATGCCACTGACAGAAAAAACAAGCAACTATTTTTGCATTACAGCAGGAAGAAAAAAAGAATCACTTTTTTCTCATGTACAGATATGGACTAAGATTAAAATCACAGGAAGCCCACAGCTTGACAAAATCATACATAAAAAAAAAAAAATATTTTTATGCATAATGAATCTGTGCCTTTATGTATAAAATGTGCCTAATCCATACACACAAAAGAACTTTCTATTAAAGGTAGAGTTGTTCCGATTCCGATACTAGTATCGGAAATGCCGCCGATACCAATAAAAATTCCGGCATCGGTATCGGCGAGTACTTCTATCCATGTACCAATCCGATACCATTTTCTTAAACAATACGTAGTTATGCACGCGAGCTTTGCTTAACGCTGCAAATCGGAGATCAATTCTTCTTCGCTGATCTAAACAGTTGTTGCTTTCAGCAACACAGGAAGTTGTGCTGTTGCCACAAGCGACCACTGTTTAGATCAGCGAAGAAGAAAACGCGCGCGCTAGCAGTGCGTCCGCTGTTTAGTAGTATTTCAAACTGAACAAACCAGCCAGTAAAACGGCGACATGTCTCGTATGCCATACTGCAATTTCGAGGGGTGGAACAAGTATTAGCAACTTCAACACGAGTAACTTAAAGGATTTGAAGACGCGTCACCCCGCAGAACACGAGGGTTACACACAGGCACGGGCAGAGAAGAATGAGACGCGCCAGAATCAACAATCTCTGGAAGCTTCATTCAAACAAAGAGAAAAGTTTTCAAAAGACAGCCAACGAGCGATAAATATAACCGACAAAATGATCGAGTTTATTGTTCTGGATGACCAGCCGCTGTCAAAACTGTAATGCCGTTTATTTAACAAAATTGTTTCTGGACTTTAAGTCATAAAGAGATTATTTTCTTATATTATTCATATATCATTTTTTAGATTCCTAGATTTATTTGATAAACTTTTTTTCTACAGTTATATGGTAAAACTAAAATACCCTTTTCAGTTTACAGTATAAGATGTGTGGCTGCATTTGAAGTTCTTTTTCACTTAAGAAAAATAAATAATATATTGCTGTGAAAGGTATGTCAGATAATAAAAATACTCTAGTTCACTGTATGTATTTGTTCATGTTTAATTAAGGGATGAGTCTGAAGCACACCATAAAATAATTATATCAATTCATACAGGGCTAGTATGAATTGCAGCTGTATAGATGCTAGGGCTGGGTATCGAGTTCGATACTTTTTAGGTACCGACCGAATTGTCTCGATACTACCGAGTATCGAAACATGTCTTGATTTTCGGTACCACATTTCGATACCTAAGGGGTTAATCTAGTCAACGTCAGTGAAACAATGAATAAGCATGCAGCATGATTGGCTGTGGCGGAAGACGTGGCTCGTCGCACGTGAGGCTGTAGTGTGTGTGTGTGTGTGTCCCAACCCAGATAGATAGAAAATATGTGGAAAAGATCAACAGTGTACCTAGTAGATCGCGTGCTTCTGACATCGAGTGTGGTACATAGGTACCTACCTATGTACCACACTCGATGTCAGAAGCACGCGATCCAATATTTTCTACAAGATAATTGCTGCCAAGACTATGGCAACACTTGAGAGCGTTATCTTCGACTGCAAGAACTGGAGCGTGTCACAAACGAACCGAAACTAAGCGTATAGGATACTCACAGACACGAGAAATAGGCATATAGACTTAAATATAGGTTAAAATATGTCTACTTTTAAACGAAACAATTAGAAATAAAGAGTTTGATTATAATCCATAGGCGCGCGTCCGTGTTAACTACTGCAGGAATGACGATCGAGTCAACATCGCCATATTCATCTTAATATATATTTTAAATATATCCTTGCTGTTTTTTCCCGACACATCCATAATCATTAGGCTACTTTCGCCACTGCTTGCGGCAAGCTTTATGCGTTGTTGTTGTTTTTTTGTTGTTGTGGTTTTTTAGCGCGAGGTAACGTTATACTTCGCACCCCAGTATCCTACCGTAAAACTTCAAATAATAGCCCGGGCTTTTATTTTCCCAAATCGCCGAACTGCACCGGCTTGTAGCCTATTTGAGACAGCGCGTCTATATGAGACAGGCCTTTATAATTTAGTGTTGAGATGTTGTTCATTGAGATGTTGTTCCTAGAGTCTCTAATCTCTAAAAATCTCCAAATGCTCCACGTGAAACTGCGGTCTTCCGACCTTTTACTATCGTGTCAATAGATTTTGATTAATATGCGCGAGGGAGAGAGATCAAGACAGCGCTCGTGTTGTTTGAAGACGTGAGAGGGCGCGCGCGCGGCCGGGGCGCGCTCTCTCTCTCTCGCGCGCGCTCTCTCTGCTCGTTTGCGCCCTGTCAAGAGCAGCAGTTATTGCAACGCATTCTCATCCCAAGGCGTAATATTCTGACACTTTGACAAAGCGTCTATATCGAACGCGCATGGAACCCTTTAGCGTCAATATAACACGCAGAGAGATGGGTAGGTTTAGGTATGGTGTAGGGTTAGGGTTAGACCGCTAGGAGGCGCCTTCTGACCCATATATTTCGGCGTCTCATATTGACGCTAAAGGGTACCATGCGCGTTCGATATAGACGCTTTGGCAAAAGCGTCATTATATTACGCCTTGGGATGAGAACGGGCTGGTTATTCTATTCTACATCATTCACCGACCCGGCCGCCAAAAACCAGTCGCCACACCAGGCGTGTAAAAGAGACAGGCGTCTATTTGTGACTCGGCTATTATTTGAAGTTTTACGGTATATTTAATTCAATTCACATTTATTTGTATATCATTTTTCACAAAACTTATCGTTTCAAAGCAGCTTTACAGAAAATGCATGTGTCTAAATTACAATGTGTGATCTGTTAGAGGTGAGTGACTGTGTGTAATGCATTTCAATTAATTTTCATTGTTTCATTGTTAAACAATGCATTAAGGCAGAAACAATGAGCTCATTGAAGTAAAGAATAGGCCTACATGTTGTTAAATGATTAGGAAACATAGAAAACTGTAGCATTTGTTTTTTTTTACAGACTCAAAATATGAGTGTAAAAAAGTCAACAAACTTGAAAAAAAAAGAAAGGTAATGTAATATTGTTAAAACGGATTTCCTAAAATTGGTACCGAAAAAGGTATCGTTCAGGAACCGGTATCGAAGTCAAGGTATCGGTATCGGTATCGGTATCGAAAATTTTGTTACGATACCCAGCCCTAATAGATGCGCACACACACCCAGGTATCGGATCAGTACTCGGTATTGGCCGATACCCTGAGTCCAGGTATCGGAATCGGTATCGGGGAGGGAAAAAGGGTATCGGAACATCTCTAATTAAAGGTGGGGTACGTGATTTGCAAAACGGCTGGCAGATTTTGAAAATACACAACTCAAATGGTCCTCCCTTCTTTCCTCCAACGCTGGCCCTGATTCGCGCGAGGGGGATGGGGGGGAGGGGGGTATGGTACGACCGTTTGATTGACGGACTTACTGTCCAATGATTCTAGGTGGTCTTGGAAACGATTGGCTGGAGTTTTTCGAGTCCTGCCCGTTCCACAGATGATTAAATTGCTTAATTTTCATTTCAGTGCTTCTAACTCAGTGGCTGTAAGTGGGTTATGAGTAGGATTTCAAGTGATTTTGAAAAAATGGACAAAAAAGAGAATCACATACCCCACCTTTAATAAAAAGACTCATCAACAAAAAAATGAATGGTTTCCACAGCAGCACAACTGTTGTCAACACTGATAATCACAAGAAATGTTTCTTGAGCAGCAAATCAGCATATTAGAATGATCTCTGAAGGATCATGTGACTCTGAAGACTGGAATAATCACAGAATAAATTAGGCTACATTTAAAAAATATATTAAAATAGAAACAGTTATTTTAAACTAAAATAATATATTTAACAATATGATAAATGTTTACTGTTATTTTGATCAAATGCAGCCTAAGAGCATATAGACTTCTTTCAAAAACATTTAAAATCTTACCAAACCAAAGCTGTGTGTGTGTCTCAGGCTCAGCAGTCTGATGTGTAAGATTGCATAAATATATTTTATTTGCATTTATATAATAAATATAACATTTAAATTTACTAATTGAATTGACTGAATTACCCAAAAATGTACAATGCCACATTAATTATTATATAATATTTAACTAATCAAAAAAATCTGATTATTCAAAACTCTGCTTCACACTGTGACTAACAACACACTTTAACGACAAGTTCTTCCTCTTTTTGACTTGTTTTGGTCTAATTGTGTCATGTAGTTTTGAATTACTCTACATTTCTTTGCTGCTCTAATACGTAAATAACGTAAATCAGTCCTGCCCACCGATAGCCACGCAAAAACATCCATTCAAGTGCTACTGTAAAGTCTGTTCCTGTTGGCACATTTCTACCGTCACAGCTAAGCCTTTGAAAGTAGATGTGATAATGATAATTCTACTCGAAAAGGCAATAGGCATTTTCCCAGCTAATCTATTTGTTTCTGTCCTAGCAAATGCTCCTAGTCGGCTAATTAATAGCCTCACAGAGATTTTTCAGACTAACAAAATATGCATCTCACATCTACTTAATTTTCCTGCAGCTACAGACAATTTCCTTATTAATAAGCATTCCCTTTGTCAAGACACTAATCCTGTGCAGCTGGCAGGCATACAACGGGCAAGAAACAAGAGTGGGAAATACAGGTTACAGTCTCCTGAGTCAGCCCTTTAATCTGCAGTCTTATTAAAGCAAGAGCACGATACAGCCAGCCATCCCCCCCAAAAAAGACACGCTGAAAACAAAATGTAGGGATGGCGCAAATGTAGTCTATTTGTGATTTTTCTTTATCCCTGCTGTCTGGGAGAAGTTTCTGGTCATGATTCTCAGAGCTATCGCTATATGATGACTGTATATGATGACAGTGAAGGATGTAAGTGATGAATGGACACAGTAGGAACCAAACTAAAGAGTCTGGAGGATACAAGCAGTGTCTCTTTCCCTGATTGGTTGACAGATGGGTCAGGCGGGTTGCCTAGAGAGAGGCAATTTATCTAGTATGACAAAGGGTCAACTTCAAACTCAAAGAGGATGTTTTAACGATGGTAAAGTACAAGCCATCTCATGCTATTAGGCCCACCCTCTGAAGAAATAAAAGAACATTTTAAAGGATGTTGCTATCCTGGTCCAGTTGTTGATCACAGTGCTTGTGATTGGAGGAGATCTTTCTTTTAAAGGGCAATGTGCAGTGAATGTAAACAAGTTGCGTGCTTTCAGAAGAAAGGCCATAGTGCCTTCAGGGCCAATGCAGGAGGTCTTCAGTCATCCCATATCTGTAGAAACCACCACTTCACAAAGCTCTCTTTTACTGCAACTCAAGGAACAACGTTTTGTAGTGTCGCTGTTGGTGCCAGCTAATGCTATTACTGCATTAATCAATGATTTGACATGCTGTGCCACAGATTTTAGTGGGTGTACGTGTAAGCCAAGAGATGATGACATTAAATACTCTTTTACCAGGAAAGACAAAAATAACTATTCTACAAAAACATCCTGCTTCAATTTAAACCGTTTCACCTTTTTATCATGTTCGTTCCGGTTCAAAACGACCTTATTCTGTTGGCAATTAGGTTGCTTGAGTTTACAAATGTCACACAGTCCTAAATAAATCTCATTAGTACCAGGTGAACCTCTGCAAATTCTGTCAAGTTTGTCAAGGACTTCATATGAAGCAGTAGATAAAAAAGCAGGGCCAATTGATAACGAACGGGCACTATCCTTGCATTCCTAAAGGAGTGTTCATGTGGTCCGGCATTCCAAAAACGTACAAAAGGTGGGCGCACCTACATTTTGCACATATCTAAATCTTTCAAACCCACCAAAAAGGAACTGGACAGATAGGCTAACCGTCTCTAAAAATGCATCTGTTCAAAGAAATGACTAAAAAATGACTAGCAAATATCTACCAGGATTTATACATCTGCTGTGACTTTTGAGAGGTGTAAACTTTGAACCTTTGAAATAAGTTGTAGCTATATTTAGGCCCAGTTTCACAGACAAGGTTTAGTTCCAGACTAAAATGCATGTATGAGCTGTTTTAACTGAAAGCAACCTGCACTGACATATAAACATGTCAGTGCCATTGTTTTGTGTCGAGATGATACCAGTGATCTAAGTCACGTTCATAAAAGATCCTAACTGATCTGAGGCCTACTACTGGTTTAATCTAAGCCCTGCTGTCTGTGAAAAGCAACATTCGACCCAGTTGAATTTCAATGGATGGAGACACAAAATGTATTCATTCACAATATTTGAGTGTGTTTTGCAGAAGAAAGAAAATCGGTAACACTACAATAAGGTTCATTAGTTAACATTAGTTAATGCATTAACTAACATGAACTAGCCTAACCATGAGCAATCCATTTGTTCATATTTGTTAACGTTAGTTAATAAAAATATAGCTGTTCAATGTTAGTTCACAGTGCATTAACTAATGTTAACAAGATTGTAATAAAGGATTAGGCTAGTAAATGTTGGAATTAACATTAACAAAGATTAATAAATACTGGATACGTGCAGTTCATGTTATGTGTACTAATGTAGTTAACTAACAAACCTTATTGTAAACTGTTACCAGAAAATAAAAAAAGTTTGGATTTAAATGACATAAGAGTGAAAAAAATATGACCGATTTTGACATTATCCCTTTCAATTTTGCAATCGCAGCATTCACGACGACTTCGTTCTTTGTTCTGCTATGTTAAATGCATAACACTTTTAAAACATTTAAGACCATGAAAGACGAGTCATATCATAATCAGGATTCAATCAGTAGAGTTGTCGAAAATAATTTCAGGTTAGTTTGTCATAAGGATGAGAGGCAGCACAGGGACAGTCCAACAATCAAGGCACTGAAGCTCCACCGATGCTACTTCCCAGGTCTACTAAATAAAACAACAGTACAAAACAAAGCTATTTCTTTCCAGATGATTTGGTTTCACAAGGAAGCCGCTCTGAAACCGAACCAGGGCTCTCCGCACAGGTGCAACACTGTGGATTAACAAACAAAACATTCCTAGAGAGCTCACGGCACGTCTCAGGTTTGTTGATGTTTTCCTTGATCTTAATGCCTGGTTCCTGTCTGTCACATCTGTAACTGGAAGCGGAGGAGACACACTTGCGCTGGCCCAATTCATTGCCCAAGTACATCAGTATATAAACCGCAGATGAAGGCTGTCTGGATTACAGATGCAAACGCATGACTGACTGGCATTGTTGTCAAAACATGTGCAATTGTATTGGACAGTACCTGACAGATGACATGATGAGCACATCTGACCTTCCAGTGCTCCTGCCTCCTATATGTTCAAGGTATGAATCATGGAAGAGTGAAATGCGCAAGCAAGTTGATCAAATTTAAATCAACTACTAATTCCCATGGCATAACTCATAACTTAAAAATCAAAACATTTCTACAAACGAAACGTCCTTTCTGGTGTTCCTCATATGCCAAGTTTCTGTCAAATACCATAGATTGTAGTCAAGTCACATAACGAACCCTCAGGACTTTGATGACTCCCAAATGATTTTGCCTTTGTTCTTATGGTTTCATGAAAGGAAAATAAGGGATGGGATCAGACCTCAAAGGAATATTTCAAAGAAATATCTCTTCTGTACTGATGACTGTCAATGTAATAATCTTAGTCACACTATGATGCCATAATATGGTTCTGACTCTAAAATAGCTTATAATGACGTGTTTCGTGTTTCAATAGGATTCCTCTTGATGAGATACAAGTCAGTCAAAGCTGTCAATTAAACAATGAGAGACACAGCTGTAATAGCTGATAAAAAAATAATAAAAAAAGAGAGATAGATGTATTTATATGAATGCAGACTGGCAATTAGATAAGCAGATACAGTCTAATTTTTTATTGTAATCATTTGAAAACTGCAGAGGGAGCAAATCTGAAATGAACTTGAACAGGTACTGATTCCTTGTAAACGAGCAACAGATAATTAGGAAATATCGGCTAATAATAATCCAAACTTGTCCCACCAACATGTCCCCCTAAATTTAGTAATGCAATGCAACACTGAACCTCTAGAAGGAACACTATGAAATACATTTAAAACTTTAAAATCTTTCCATTGCTTAAAAAAAAAAAAAAAAAGGACAGGTATTTTGCCAGACATTTAAAACTATCTGATTTACAGTATATTAAAGATAATCTTTTTTTGTGCCTAAAGAAAATATGCAATCAAACATGGGTTAGCGCACCCAAAAATGAAAATTATCTCATTGTTTACTCACCCTTAAGCCACCCTAGGTGCATATTACTTTATTCGTTCAGCCAAACACAATCTGAGTTATATTGAAAAAATCCTGGCTCTTCCAAGCTTTAAAATAGTGAATGGTAGGCTACCTCTTTTTTTTTTTACCCAAATAAGCGCATCCATCCATTATCCATATAAGTAATCCATATGGCTCCAGGGGGTTAATAAAGGGCTCCAGGGGGTTAATAAAGACCTTCTTTATGGGTAATTGGTATGGGTATATTTTATAAGAAAAATATCCATAATTATAATAACTTCATTAACTATAATGACTGGCTTCCGGTAACAGCCGTACGCGAGTCACGTTCGGGCCGAAGACTCTCTGACCCGACGTATGACGTATTGACGAACACAGACACCAATCACAAGTTAAAAATCTAAAATGAGAATTTTTTATGAGAAATCTCAGGAGCTTGAGTTTGTTGTCCAGTCCTATTTGTTTGAACCACAAGATCCGTCTACTCTCAACTAAGCATATGCTACTCTTACATCCTATGTAATATGTCGGGTCAGAGGTCACTCTTCCTCCGGAACTCAACTCTCTTGTGGACGTGCGGATGGACGTTACCGGAAGCTAGTGATTAGTTTATAAAGTTATAATTATGGATATTTTTCTTTAAAAAAAATGCATCACTTCAGAAGGCTTTTATTAACCCCCTGGAGCACATGTGGATTCATTTTATAATAGATGGATGCAGTTTGTATGCTTCAAAAAACAAGGTACCATTCACTTCTATTATACTCCCACTCCTCATATTTTTAATATAACTACGATTGTGTGAGACTGAGAGAAAAAAAGTCATATACATGGCTTGAGGGTGAGTAAATTATGGAATCATTTTGATTTTTGGGTGAATCAACCCCCTAACTTTCATGATTCCCTAAATATATTTCTCTTAGAATACCTACGAGTTTAGCCTGTGTACTTTTCAAGACATTCAACACCACATATTTTGTTTTGACTACTTTGGGGGGTTTAGTCTTACATAGACTCCACATTCCCTAATTCATAACCTTATTTTACATCACAACACTAGAATAAGAAAAAGTAATTTCGACAGAGCAGGCTCATTGTTGTTTCTTTTTTTTTTGTCACGGTTGGCCTCAAGCTTTAGTCGTGCTCCCACCTTGCGGGCAGTTGCAATGCTTGAATAATAAGTGCATGTTGTGTTTAAAAAAAAAGAAAAAACAGGAAGCATTAGCTGTATGAAGTAAAAAGGCGCACTTGAAGCTTACGTTGCCCACCAAGGCTGGAGACAGCAACAAAACGAGAACTTGAAGCGTTAAAATCGGTTTAATCTCAGCTCTGCGCTTTAGTGTATGTGTGTTGAATAACCAATTAAGATTTATAAAACCCACTGCATCCCAACATCCAAACATATAGGATAAAATCCGCTGCAGTCATTCACAACACCCAAATATTATAAAGCAAGTGTGGTAAAACAAGCGTGCATAAGCAGACTTACCATCTGAAATGAACATATACAGCAACAGAGTTTCCATCCAAGAGCGTAAAACGGACATCGTAGTTTCCACGAATAAATCCCGTTTGTGATGATAAACAACAGCGCTCCTCCAAAATATCTCCCGACCGACGTCTACAGTCCAGCGACGAATTCCCAGCGAGAATCTGTTGGATTGTGATGCTGGTGAACTTTATCTAGAGCTATCACGTCCATTATACCAGACCAGTAGGAGTTAAATAAAAACAAGACCGTGTCAACCAGCGACAGACAGAAAGCCCAATCTCATGTACGATGAAGAGCTTTCGACAGAGAGAGAAAAGTTACAGGTATCCGGCTCAGGTGTCTCGATTCCCACGCGTATCTCTCTCTCTCTCTCTCTCTCAGTAATCCACACGGCACGGAATATAGTCGTTTTCGTCCATCCAGAGATTTTAATTCAAACTATAATCCCGTGAAAGCATGAAACGCCAGAAATGGAATCGCAACAGCACAATACCAGTGTCGTCCACGATCGAGCTTGTTAGTTTAATAATCACACCAAGCCGATACACGACGCGTTTGTGTTGGATGGCAATATAGAATTTCCTATAGTAACCTTTACAGTCTATGGTTATGTATCGATGTATATTTAACCTGAAGTTATGCGATGTTGAATAAGATCGTCGCCCACCGGTGCATGAAAATAAACGTTTAGCCTAACGTTACTTGTCCGCTCCGATGAAAAAAAGTGTTTTCTTCCTGGGTGAAGTCGGAAAGATGACTTGAAATTCTTCTCAGAAGGAACAGAAGTCCAGCACAACCTTTCCCGGTAAACTATTAACGATATAAACCTTTCTGTTGATATCACTGTATGTAGCGTAACGTTATCAAACCTATTCTTTAAAACTCCGAGGACTTACGAAAATAACGGCTAAATTCTTCTTAACAATGCAGCGCTCCGGTCTAACGTAACGTTATATGTTCGCCTTCACTGTTGAGCTTCGTCAAAGTAGAGATTTATTCAAGACCACCCCTCCTTAGGTCACATAACTTAACTTTGCATTTCAACACTCGAGCTGTGGCGTAAAGTAAGCTTTGGACTAGTAGTTTGAAGAAGTAGCTGGTGAATCTCTGAACCCTTCAAATCTCTTCAGTTCACATCGGTCACGTGACACGAGTCTTTACAATCAGACCGCTCTGACGTTTCCACGCGTCCGTCATGGGCATATCACGAAAGCATGACATACGGTCACATTTCATCCCAAAATCAAAATAAACATGACGAGACGATGATCAACTCAAAGTTCAGCTCCGGATTCCCATTACTGTACAAGAGAAATGCTTTTCTTCAGAGATGTTTAAACAATTTTGATCCCAATTTTTCTCAATGGAAGAAACCAGGAGGCTTTTTTTTTTGCGCTATCATACTTTGATACAATATTTGCATACGTCTGCAACAAATAAGAGGCCTATAAAATCTATCAATTATCTCTTAGAAAAAAGGTACAAAAGCTGTCACTAGAAATGTAAGTTATACCTTTCAAAATATAGGCAACACATTTGTAGGCCTACCTTAATTATCCCTTAAGGGTGCATAGCCTATCTTAAATGTACATTAGCACCTTTCGAAGGGGTATCACCCCACTGACTTTTTTTCAGAGTGTGTAAATATCCATATTCGTTCGTTGTGGTAGCATTAATGGAAAACATAGACATTTAAAATATTGTCACGATCAAAACTTATTTTAAACAGTTTAACTGAAAAGGGTCAAAATATTGCAATCATTTTAATTTAATTAAACAACAGGACAATTTAAGACAGAAATACAAATACATAAAACAGAGTAATCAACATTACAGGCAGTGTCTAAGTGACTAAAACGTCACTCTCAAAATTGTAGCAAATGTAGGTCTATATAGTTTGTGCAATCGTCCAGTGAAAGAACATGGTCAGTCATGATATTTCTTGTTTTGTAAACTTGTAAATGAAAAGCTGCTGGTTCTTAGCCTATCAAATTAAGCAAGAATTTTAAACATGAACGTATACTATCTTACCTCAAAAATAAGCATACAAAATGTGTATGTATGTAATATATATATATATATATATATATATATATATATATATATATATATATATAGGCTATAATTATTATTATTATTATTACAGAAAGGTGCAGAGTAAACAAGACACTGAAATGCTGTTCTGGGTGTTTTGTGGCTTAATGTATTTTGGTTGCAGGAATAAAAACAACAATGTTATTAAGCCAATTTTTGATTTTTAAAACTAAATATCTTAATCAACAACATATCACCCAGAAGTGTGTGCAATACACAAATTAAAATTTCACTAGTAAAGTAGCTATTTCATGAAGTTGACGTTGCTTTTGAGGTGTCACGCGACAGTGACATCTCCTGGCGGGCCACATTATTAGGGTCGTGTAGCATACATTATATATAACAGCCTGTCAGGTTCACATGGCAGGACAGTCCTAAATAAACACCATTGCCATGATTTTGATACTTTTATACATCCTGTTAGACCTTTCATTCTTTTAAACAATATTTTCCCAGACTGTAGGGAACACACCCTGACAGCTGGTTTTATTTGTGTTCATTTTGGAAAGTTTAATGGTATAATAAATAAACACACTGCTTTAATGGCATGAGCATTTCACTTCAGCAATTTGCATATGATTTGTGCGTATGCATAATACAAACAATATAATGCACATCACAATTTCATATGCACAGACCATAAAAGAAAAAAATTAGAATGCTATTTGACAGTGTATAATATAGCCGCTGTAATAAAACAATTCTCATTTTCTTCCACTGAGAGTAGCATGCTAAATGTATACTCGCACATTAAATTCGCAGTTTATGATACGGGAAACATATTAAGATTTCTTAATTTTAACCATTTATTACTCGAAAGTGCTTTTGCGCCCAGTGTCCCGTGATGTTTTGTTTAATGTACTACTGATGGCTTTGTGTACAATGCGAGCACGGTATATAGCATATAGCACGGTCCTCTTGTAGTGCACTAGAACCTCATAGTAGCCTAATGGCCCGGATTTTAGAGTAGCCTACTTACATTGATTCATATCTCAGATAGGCTACTTGTTATACCTTCATTCGTCCTAGCCATTTAGAACTAGGGTTACACCATAACATGAGCATCCTTCATCTGCTTGTCTTGCCACAGGGTCAAAAGCAAATGGTGGACGTCACTTCAGAAACTTGAAATAGTTTGTTAAAGGTAACATGCAGCTGCTCTCATAAAGAAGACCACTCTCTTTCCTTGCAGAGACATTATGGTGTAATGTATTATTGGTGTAATTTTACATGAATGTAAAAATGTATTTCCCAAGCAAAAGAGTGCCAAGCTGCCAGCATCAGTTCTAGCAGCATTTAACATCACTGTGCCACTGACTATTTTTTATTGCTTTGATTTCTGCTTCAAAGAAAAGAGGCACGGCTGCTTTGTTTTGATTCATTAAATGTTCCTGTTCGATCTCTCCTTCAAGCTCACACACTATAATTGCATCATATTTATTTGGTGGAAGAGCACTTTATCACTTCTTACCACTAAATAGGACCTATTTTGCCCTTTTACAAAGTCTTGGTTTTGGGTTTTTTCCCTTATTTAAAAAAAAAAAGAATTGTTGCAGCACCTCTCTTCCCTACAGAGCCCTGCACATGACATGCAGGAAAAAAATTGTAGGCTAAATCGTGCGCAAGATTTACTAATTTGTTGCCTCAATTTACTAAATCGTGCACACGCATTTCTTTCCCTGGATTTGCTGTTAATAAAATCAAAAATCTAAATTTATAAATCGTGCTGATCCATTTAAGCGGAAGTGAGAGACTGTACGTTTTGAATGCTTATATCTCCTAAATGGGCATTTTGTCATTGTTTTGGAACACATCAGCTAATTCATAACCATATTCATACTAAAAACACAAACGAAAATGATAACAATACAATAAAGTATAACTGTGTTAAAAAAAAAAGGCAGCTTAAGGTAGCTACAAGTAGGCCTATTACATGTGGTTAAAAGTCGAAATAACTCCAATATCATACACTAGAGTCGTGTGGGGTTGGGGTATTAAGAGCAGGCCTACTGTGACATCACAATCATGTTGCATTGTGGTCTATAGATCTGCCTGAAGTGTAGCCTACATGTTGAGTAGACTCAGTCCCTTAGTCAAAATCGAGGGATCGAGTAAGGTTCTGTCCAAATAAACTTGTACCTAGGGAAGTTTTGAGTGTCTAAAAGTGAAGTTAAATCCAAAAAACATTTTGGACACTTTACATCCAAAAGTATCTACAATCGAGGAATTTCAGGGAGTTCAGAATCAGTGTGCAACATCTTTGAAAATGTAAAAAACCATAATAGTCCTTTACTCTCTGAGTGAGGTTCATAAATCTAAATCTAAACAATCATTTAAAACATATGTTTTCTCTTCATTTCCTTTATTTGTGCTGAGAATGTTAAAGATCACAATCATTCAAGAGATTTGCATGAATTAGAAGAAAAATGTATGAAATAGTCTATTGGGTGTCCTGCTGATCAGCACAAGCATCTATTAATAATCGCAAGCAACCATTGGAAATCAATGGAATTCTTGCATAAGCTGTCAAAAAAGTAAGTGATGCATTTTTCACAAATCCCAATTAAAATAAATTATGAAACATAAACATAAAAATAAAAAAGCTTTTGGCAAGATTCCACTAAATGTTCTTGTATAAAAGCATGCATTCTGCAAGACAGCAAATATTGTTTCAGTTAGCATAACATTTTAGGTCAAAAGATATAAACACTAATGTTTTATGCATATTCTTAGCCCACATCACATTCTTTTGTCTTCAATGTAGGCTATATGGCCCCGGGACCCAGGGAATTCTGTTTTTGTTCTTGAATAATATTAGTTTCGCATATGTGTATAAGACGTAGCATTTTCTCTCACTCAGCAGCTTCCAAAAATAATTTGTATAACTGTCAGTGGATATTTATATAGTTACTAGAATTTTTTTGTAGCTACCACCTACTTTTGATGCTGGGACATTACTAGAAAAAAAATAAAATAATATTTTATAGTTTATACATTATAATAATGAATTAAATGATTTACTCACTGGCCACTTTATTAGTTATACCTGTTCAACTGCTTGTAAATGCAAATATCTAATATCAAAGCAAATATCAGCCAATCACATGGCAGCAAAGATCTGCTGAAGTTCAAACTGAGCATCAGAATGGGGAAGAAAGGGATTTAAGTGACTTTGAACATGGCATGGTTGTTGGTGCCAGGTGGGCTGGTCTGACTATAGTATTTCAGAGACTGCTGATCTACTGGGATTGTCGCACATAACCATCTCTAGGGTTTACAGAGAATGGTCTGAAAAAGAGAAAATATCCAGTGAGCAACAGTTCTGTGAAAATGCCCTGTTGATGCCAGAGGTCAGAGGAGAAAGGCCAGACTGATTTGAGCTGATAGAGAGACAACAGTAACTCAAATAACCACTCATTACAACCAGAGCGTCTCTGAACACACAACACTTCGAACCTTTAGGCAGATGCTACAGCAGCCTGTAAGACCAGGGGCCTCATTTATAACCGTTGCGTACACACAAAACAGGCCCTGAAAGAGGCATATGCAATTTTCCCGTCACGTTTGTTTTTATAAATCACAACTTATGCGTCGAAAAGTGGCGTACGCCTCTTTTAGGGTGTACGCCACTTCAAACGTTTTGGAGATGGAGCAGTTTGGCGACACCGATGGTGAGCTGAAGTTAAATGTCTTTTTGGTCACTTTTAGACAGAAAATCTAAAGAAAATTATACATATACAGAAAGATAATACAAATATAATTTCACTCACCAAGCCTATCACTTGAAGCAAATATCCATTCCTTCTTAAAAGTCCGCGCCAGCGGCCGTTAGTGAAACTGACGCATAGCCTATCTAACGGCATGAAGTAAAACCGTAAATCTTCATTATGAGTTCTAATCATAAATACAGTGCATGTTCACAATAACAGTTTAAATAAATAAAAGAATGATTTAAACTATGTTTTACTTCTGATATAAACATTTAGATTAAATACGCCATTCTCATTAATGGAGTTATACACTTAAACTAGCCTACAACTAGCTACTGAGAAGTAAAAAAAAAAAAATTTTATATTCAATAAATATAAATATTTGTTGTGGATGCGATGCTTTTCAACACTTTTCCTCTAGCATGCTGTGTTTTAATGTTTTAACTAGAGATAATTGCTAATCATGATAATAGCAGATTGTCTGAGAAAATATTTTCGTGCAAATAATGCACAACAAGGGCTGTTTCCATTAAAAAAATATAAATCAATTAAAAATACTATTTGGCCAGTGGAAAAGATTGAGAAAAACTTTCTCTGAAATGTATTTTACACTATTTGATTTATTTATTCAAAAACAAGTCAAGGATAGGCTACTAAATGATTTTTATTAATGTAATGTGACGGTACATCCGTATTTCATATTTTCCTAATGTCTTGAATTCTGCGCAGGTTCTGGCGTACGAACAGTTTTGTAAGTCTGAATGTTTTTTTGCGTACGCCATTTTTTAATTTCGGGCGCACGTACGTACACTTTTAGTAACAATCCATATACACAGTTTTATAAATGAGGCCTCTGGAAACTGAGGGGACTATTCACAGGGGCTCACCAAAATTGGACAACAGAAGATTGGTAAAACGTTGCTTGATCTGATGAATCTCAATTTCCGCTGCGACATTCTGTAGGGTTAGAATTTGGAGTAAACACCATGAAAGCATGGATCCATCCTGCCTTGTATCAACGGTTCAGGCTACTGCTGGTGTAATGGTGTGGGAATATTTTCCTGGAACACTTTGGGCCCTTTAGTACCAATTGACCCTTCGCGTGGAGCTTGATTGACAGGTAATCTGACCAATCATACTTCGCCCTCCGCCATTTTGTCCGACAAAGCAGTCAGGAGAGATATTAGATTAACATGGGAGGATTGGAACTTGAAAAACGGAGTGTACTGACGCCTTTCCACAGTTAAAACAACATTCCTTATGTTCATTCATGTTTATTTGATGCTATAAATGAACTAGAAGGAAGAGATGATCGGATCACGAGCAGCTTTAACTGATGCTCTACAGCGATCTGTCACTACACATTAAAGAGCCACAAAAAGGTATTTATTGTTAAAATTTCTTTTAAAAAAATGACCAAATTTGAAAGGTGAGACTTTGTTTAATATGTTTGATATCAAAAGTAACCGAAAAGTAACCTGGTCTGTCCTGTCTGTCAGCGTGTTGTCAGTCTCCTCTCTGCTCCGCGATGTATTTTTCACTGCGTGAGAACATGAGAGCGGCGTAGCTTGTCGGACATAGCGACAGTAACTAAGGGGGACGGGTCTTTGCGAAGGGTCAATTGAGCATCGTTTGAACACCACAGAGTATTGGTGCTGACCATGTCCATCCCTTTATGACCACAGTGTACCATCTTCCGATGGCTACTTCTGGCAGGATAACACACCATGCCACAAAGCTCAAATCATCTCAAACTGGTTTCTTGAACATGACAATGAGTTCACTATACTCAAATGGCCTCCACAGTCACCAGATCTCAATCCAATAGAGCATCTTTGGGATGTGGTGGAACGGAGATTCGCATCATGGATGTGCAGCCGACAAATCTGCGGCAACTGTGTGATGCCATCATGTCAATATGGACCAAAATCTATGAGGAATGTTTCCAACATCTTGTTGAATCTATGCCATGAAGAATTAAGGCAGTTCTACACGCAGAAGTGGGTCCAAACTGGTACTAGCAAGGTGTTCCTAATAAAGTGGCCAGTGAGTATATTATGTATTTATTATTTATTGTATATAGGGCTAATAATGGGAGGAGATTGCATGTTTTTCCCATGTTGGCATGGTGATGGATTGGTCATTTGTCCAGGGTGTTTCCTTACCTACAACCCAAGACCTTGCAACCATACACAGGACAAGCGTTTTGGAAAATAGATAGATAATAAAAATACATGTTTTGTATTATTTACAGTATCTAAATGTCTTCCCTAAATTGTTCTTCCCTAAAGCATTTACAGTGAATTGTTTGGTTAAGTCTTAAGGGACAAACACGGTCAGTGGTTTTGTTTTGAATGATTTAAGCATATTAAATGAATAGAGATCTGGCAACCTGCTCCACTATCTCATCGACTTTTCTGCATAAGAAATTATGTAAATCAATACCACATGTCTCTGTGTATTTAGAAAAATATTTCGATTGGCTTAGATTTAGTCTCCACTGGTTTTCATAATGCTAACAGCATGCGCGATTAGCTTTAATGCTTTAAAACGACCTCTTTTATAAACAACCATTGTATTAATTAAGCCTACTGCTGTTGTGAGTTATCAGTTCTGCCTTGACAGAAATGATTACTAAGAATCCCAGCTTGATATATTAGTAAGTCGGCCACCCTGCATTGATGTGAGGTATGAACGCACACCCCACGCACCCACTAACCCATCCATCATTATTTAGCTTATCATCCTCTTTTTCAGCAGCAGGTCGTTAGCATTAACCAGGTCACACATTTCAAACGCGTAATTAATAATATTTTAGATCACATAGATATGATTGTTCATCAGGACTCGCTGTATTGTTTTAGAAAAACGGAAAATACTGATAATTGATCATCAGTTTACAAACATTTCCTGAAATCACTTTACAATAAGGCTTCATTTGTAAGTTAACAACATTATTTAAAATGAACTAAGAATGAACATACTTCCACGGCATTTATTAATCTTAGCTAGGGTTAATCTCTTTTTTTTTTAAATACTAAATACGTTCAGGTCAGTATCTGTTGACATTAGTTAATGCTCTGTGAACTAAGATATAACATTTACTACAAACTAGCAAAGGTTCCGCATTGGGTTACACTTTATTTTGATGGTCTCTTTTGAACGTGCTATTGACTATAAGTAACTTTGCAACTACCTGTCAACTAACTCTCATTAGATTATTAGTGGACTGTCTGCTTAATATCTGCAAATACTTTATTGTGATGGTCCTCCAACAGACACTCTACTGACTATAAGTAATTTTGCAACTACTGTACATGTCAACTTATTCTGACCCTAACCCTACCAGTCTATTAATACTCAACTAATACTCTAATGAGACTTAGTAGACATAGGAGCAACGTTACTTATAGTCAACAGAATGTGTTAAAGGGACCATCAACATAAAGTGAAACCCCGCATGGTTATAAAATATTCTGCATTGTTACTTCATGTTACCTAATGCAGTAACTAATGTTAACAAAATTGTTACCCATTTCCTTTAAGCCTAAAACAAAACACGGGTAATACGGTTAAAACACTTGTAACATTATAAGGCACTATTTGTTAACATTAACATTAACAAAGAGCAATATTTTTCATTGTTAGTTCATGTTAACTAATGTAGCTAATCTCAACATTTACTAATGCATTAAAATCAAAATCTGTTCATATTAGGCTATTTAATGGGCCTGAGCTTACATTAACTATGAACAGTTGAATTTTTATTAACAGAGATCAATGAATACTATAGCAAATGTATTGCTCATTGTTAGCATGAACTAATTGGACCTTACTGTAAAGTGTTATTGAAAATTCCTTCATATTAACACCACACATTGTGCCCTATTTTTTTATTTTACTTTTACTTGAGTGCACTAACAATTCACAAGACATGAACATTTAATTTCATATATTTCATGCACTTGAATCATCGTGTTTTCTCGAAAAGAATTTGAGATGCGAGATTATATCGCTTGCAAAAAATATTTTAATATTTAAAGCTTCTTGCTAACCATAAATTCAGAAGGATGATACTTTTAATAAGTCAGGTAAAGAGCTTCACTATTGGGGCTGAAAGCAATGTTCACCCTATGTGTGAGTTTTATTGTAACAGTAAATCATCTTTACCTAAATAAATTTTAGCTGCAGAATTGCATCATTTTACTGAGGTTAGAAGATACAAATTAGTATGAAGTGAAAATACTTTGCCTTTTAGGACACCAGTGCATTTGTTGCTTATTTTCTGCATGAAACAGAAGCAGGTCCCTAAAGAGTTTAAAGAATTGCTCCAGTTTATTTCAGTCCTCAACATAAAGCTGTATTACTCTTATCAGCTCTCAGCTGAAATGAAATGTAAGTGTTTGCATTGGTTAATTCTTTAGCCAAGTATCCCTGACAGAAAATGTGTCTATGCCTTGACGTTGAAGTAAAAAAAAAAAAAACTCAATTTATTTCTGTGTAAAGACAGCAGCTTTCCCCACTGCTATTTTAATCATATTCACAGTAGGTAGCAGAAAAAGACAAATGCATAACAAAATGAAAGAATTCTTGGTGGGAATTTGTGGGCAAAAGGGTACTAGCTCTGTATCAAATTCAGACATTGTTATAAGATTTTCCCCAAAATACTGTTGTTATTATTATTATCAAAGCACATATTTAAAATCATTGGATACATTTTTCAGCTTTTGCAGCTTAGTTTCAGTACATGCTATTTGCTGTTCTGGGGAGGTTTTGTGTTACAATATGTTTTCATAGTACGTTTTTTAAGTATTTTATTTAAAAAGATCAAGTAAAGTTTGACTTATCATAATATGACTGTCATCATCATGTCCTGTTTAGGGTACGGTTACACGACAATGATGTACTAAAAATGGAAACTTTTGCCAAAACGACAATGTTTTCAAACCCATTCACACGGATCCACACAAATGATTAAAAAGGCTGTATTATTCATGCCAGGGCAGTAGTTGGCGATGTCACTTGGCAAAGAAGCACACATGCGCATGACGTCACCGTTTCACACACCGTTTTTGTAGTTTGCACTGAGGCGATAATGGTATCTTTTTTAAACACTTTTTTAAAAACCTGTTTTCATAAGTTTGCATTTTCAGGCCCCCAAAACGCCATTGTCGTGTAAATGAACAGCCAAAACGCATAAAAAGTTTTCAGTTTTTAGTTGAAAAGATTTGCCTGAGTTCTATTTCATTGTTTGTTACCATAGTTTCTATCTCACACCTGTTCCTTGTTCTCTTGATTGTATTCTCTATTTAAGCCCTTAGTTTCCTCATTTAGTGTTAGTGTTAGTATCGTTGTTGATGGTAGATGTGAAGTTTTTCTATAGTTCTCTGTGTTCATTAATGTCTATATATTCCTAGTTCATTCTACGTCACATCTTCTTGGATTTTATACTACATGCACCTGTGACAGTAGCTGTGTTTCCATCCAAAGTTGCAAATTTAACTTAATCAAAATTTAAATATCACACCACATAAAACATTTGCGAATAAAGCAGCGTTTCCATTCCACACTTCCTAGGAAATTGGCGCAAAATATTTGTAATAAAATTGGAAGTTGCTGCAATCGGGGATGTTACTGTGGCTCTATTTTCCTGCATCATAAATGATTCACACATAAAAAAAGGTGGAGGAAACATAGCTAATGACCGCTTTATTGATATAGTTGATTGTCAGAAATTTCATTGTCATAGTAATCCATCATTTCGCAATATTGTATAATTGTGTGTATGCAGAGCTAGGACTACAGGGCTAGTAGATAATTCTGTGAACATTGTCCACCAAACTAAAATGACAATATCACCAATCTTTTGTTACAGCTGTTGTTGGGTAAACAAATTGAACACACTAAAACCACACTGACAATCAACTATGTATAATGCATGTAGATGTTATATGAAAAGTTCACAGGACAGGTTAGGGCTGCAAGTTGTCACATTGTTGTTTGTTTTTAAATGTGTTTAGAATTTTTATGTATGCATGCAATTTGTGAAGTACAATATTTGTTGGCCAAAAGAAATACTTGATTTTTGTTACATTTGACATTTCTTCTTTATTTAAAACATGTTTTAGTGCTAAGATTTGTGCTAAAAAGCCTATAATATGGCAGATTCCTTGCAACCTACCTCCAGTTTTGTTTTTCTTCCCCTGGGTAATTCTCCCTACCAAGAGAAATATTCATTTGATTAAAGATGGACTATCTACTGTATATATTCAATATATGGCAGTTTGTTTTGAAACTTTTTCTCTTGCTTTTGAAAAGCAACTTCTTGATAAGCATGCTCTAGTGGTTCAATTGAATGAATTTGGGACATGAAGGACTTTGGAACATCTATAAATAAGAACAGAAGTCTTTTTATCGGTAGCACTTCTTTGGTTATATGCCGCTCTTATGGTTTTTAAGTGCATTCATGCAGTGACATCCATAAAAATAAATGTCCAGTGGTGGTTGAAATGATGACATACTATTCTTGTCCAAGTGCAAAGTGATGGTGACTGCCAGCAGTTCTTTCTCTACCTTCAGATCATGCTAGAATAAATAGATGCAACGTAATGGCCAGCAGCACCATCAGGCAATTTAATATTTGAAGAGCATTTGTTAAACGGAGTGCACTGTAATTTTATGCCCAAAGTGGGTTGATGGTTTCATGTTGCAGTGAGACAATGAGATGAAACTGATTATAGTAGAACTGTATTTCATTTATATGAAAGATTTGCTTTCTTTCACTCTGTCGTGTTGCTGGTGAAATGTTGAAACACTTCTAGTTTAAGTGTTAAAGGGCTTGCTTAATGGAAAGAGTATCTATCCATTTTACATTTTGTTCTGATAGTCGCTTTCTTTAAGACAAAAGTAAAAAAAGTAAAAAGTATCTCACCCCTGCCACTTTGGCCTGTTCACTGGATCTGTATGGCAGAATACGGTAGTCTAGTTTTATTCATGATCAATAAATAAAGAGTTCAGCAGAGAACATTTACTTCTGATGGCTAGAACTTTGGTTGCCCCATAAGAATATATTTTTAATTTGCAATGTTCCATCATAAACATGGCAGCTGTTCACTTTAAAGGGGTCATGACATGAGAAACCAAATTTGCCTTGATCTTTTGGTATATAAGAGATCTATTAAAACTTCCTGCAAGTTTCATAGCTTAAGACGTCCTCCCCATTATAAACGAAGCATTTATTTAATCAAGCTCTAAATACAGCTCGTTCTGGATCCATGGTATTAAGTGACGTCACGGTGCGAAGTGACGTACCAGTCATTTGCATATGACCGCCTCCAGCGCAAGACAACTACGCCTCATTTCGCATCATCGCATGCGTTATCGTGCAGCGAGTGGGTCTGTTTACAAGATGACTGTGATGCCACGCAGATGTGCTGTTCCTGCTGTGGACAAACAACATGTTTGAATACGCTGCCGAACGATCCAGACGTCAGGGAAAGCAGTTGGATGCAGTTTATTTGCAGCATATGCAGCGCGCCAAAGCTTTATTTGAACGGTGAGTGAGATGAGTGTGACAGGGCATGTTACTGAAAGAACGAGCAGAGAGCGAGCGAACCCCGGCCGCGCGCCTTCAAACTGTCTTGCTCTCTCTCTCTCTCAGACTCTCCCTCCCTCGCGCATATGAATCAAAATCAATTGAGAATTGACACGATGGTAAAATATTGGAAGACCAAAGTTTCACGTGGTGGAGCACTGTGTAGTCAACATGTGATACAAAATGATTAACGTTAATAATGTTTGCATAAGCAGCACTGACGTTAGCCAATCATAACAGTATAGGCGTTAACACTGAAGTCTTAAAGGAGAAACACCCCAAAACAGACTGTTTGAATCAGAGGTGAGAAACAGGGTGGGAAAATGTCATAAATCACTACATTTGTTTTGTTTGTTTTTTACAAAAAACTATAGTAATACTATAATTGCACCTAAGGGCACATAATAAAACAAAAAACCATGTCATGACCCCTTTAAGTTCACAACCAGGGGGCCAGGGCCCACTATAGGGGGCCTCAAGATGACTTCAAATGATTTAAAATAAGGCAAAACAAGCATTAAATTGAGCTAAAACGACTAAAAATCAATATACTTCTTAGTATTTGGTTATTTTTATAACAAATATACATCTTTCTAGTTGTTCCATGCTAGTTATTCCAAATGTTGTTGTGGACATTTTGGGGGCCTTGAAGTCAAAAAGATTGAGATCCAAGGCATTATACCAGGGATTTCTGAACTTTTCATCCCCCACATTTCCCTCTGCACACTTGCAATATGCATGTTTACAATCTGCCGTTGTCATTATTTTAATGAAGTTTGCCCCAAAAATTCTATCATTATTTATTCACCATTATGTTGTTCCAAACTCATATGCCATGTCTTTTTTCTTCTTCTGAAGTCATATGATAGCTTTGTCTGGATTTCAGCCTGTTCCTCACACAAAGTGTATGGCTTCAGAAGACTTTTTGCTTTTATGATGCTTTTTTTTTTACTCATGGAGCAAAATGACACAAGTTGATGCTCATATATGAAAGAACATATTTGTTTACTTTTCACGGCCATCTATATTGTTTGCCAGTATTGGTGGAAATGATGAACTTGATGATGAACACTGAAAAGAATTCACTGGCTATGATGAATGCAAACAACACATACTCTATATATCATAGCCAAGACTCATATGAACATCAGCCAGATGGCAGGTACAGACACATTTCTCCTTCATTTGAAGTATTGATCCTTCATTCTTTTTCACAAGAGTTGCGTCATTTCTCCAGTGAAACAGTAGTTGAATCAAGCACAGAAACACAGTTATGAATCCTGGTATGAAATCTCGACACATAAGTTCCTGACAACCATTTGGGATCATGGTTACCTCATGATCTGAGCGTATTTTGCTACCAAATTGTCAGTATTTAAGAATTTTAATTAATTTCCTTTTGTTTATGTTTATTTAAAGTTACTGCTAGCTAACTTTTAAATCAAATGCTTATCCAAACTTTTATCCAAAAAGTGAAAAACTTCATTACACCATTAGCATACATATTAGCAAAAATCACTTCAAAGTTGACCAAGGCCATGATCAGATGATGATGAAACAGTTTGAAGAATTTACTATTTTTTCAAGATAATTAGGTTGACCATTGACTACCGAAATATCTGAAAGTAAGTCTTCATTTTTTTTTTATTGGAAAGCTATGAGAGCTTTAGACTTGTCACCTTTGATAAAATAAATAAATAAATAAAAAATCCTAAAAATCCTATATACTACAAATTAGGGAAGTGTTTTGGCATTATACTGGTCAATGGTCATGCTTATGTTATGATTAATAAAAACTGTTTCATTTTCTGCTTTTTTTGCGGTAATTTATTCAGTTCTCTAAAGAGAGTAATGAGTTACTCAAAGAACTATGATGATTCTTTCTTTCTGATTCAAAATGCATAATTGTGATTTTTGTTAATTAAAAAACAACTAAAGCATTTCACAAAGCTTTAAGGCAGCCATGCTTAATTTTTTAGCCCAGCTGGGCTCCCAGGCCATTATGGTTACATGACTTCAATCATCACTAATCAGCAAAACAACTCACAATTGTTTTGCGATGATAGCTCAGAAAGAGCACAGGATGGGGAAATATAATGCAGTGCAATAACATTTTTTGGCTCAGTTTACTTTGGGAATCTGAATCTGTCTGTAAGTCTCCAGGTTTGAGTGAGTAAACTGTAGCCAGTGGCCATTATGCTGTCTCATAAACCGTCCCTAGCCACTCTTTCTCATTATCCTCTCTCCCCTGTCCACACACTCATTCTGTAGCTTGGAGGCTTGTGGTTAAGCCTGTTCTGATATGGAACCACTAGCAAACAGTCAGGAGAAAACTTTCGAAATATCCTGCGGGGAGAGACATCGAAACCTCCAAAAATATATTATGGGAGGACAGCGACTGTACATAGTTTTCTTAAATCTGGGTGAACTCTGCACAATTTTGAGACAGATTTAGTCAATCCTAAAAGATTCCTCTGATCCTAGGCCAAAATCTGAAGTCTTTGATCACTAGTTTGACATGATCACCGACAGACGTTTAATAACCATTATGATCCAATTGTACCTTCAATGAAATTCTGGCAGTGTCAAAAACCAATAGAAGCACAGAACCTGATGACGCAATTAGTGAGACAACAACAAACCACCAACTTTTTTTTTTTTTTTTTACAGTTTTCTTTTCAAGAAACAGCATGATCAAAATGAATGCTAGAGATTGTTTTTGTTAGCCAGCCATCATTTCTATCCTGCATGTAAATGCAGCTCAGAGGCAGCGAACATATCACACATCGATGATGTAAAACTCTAGACAAGGCTTTGTGTGTCCGTCCATTTTTAACGTGTCTTGACTGCCGTCTGACATCAATAAAAACTGAGATCCTACAGTGTGACATGGCTTACAGCGGGGATCATGTTCATTCAGTCTGACAAGCAACAATCGTAAAGGACTATTATAAATCGTTTACAGTGTGCACCAGGTTTAAGCCATATGATAGCTTTGCATGAGCAACAGATTAAAATGTAAGACTTTTCAGGCCCTCATTGGAACATTTACTGTATATTAATGGGGAACAATTTATTCAAATTGTCCACTTTAGTCATTTTAAGTAACTTTGCAATTACATCAACTACCAGTCATTGTAGGCTATCTGCTTAAAGGCACCCTTTAAGCTTTAAATGAAAAAAATGGGGGAAAAAATAGTCATCATTTACTCACCCTCTTATATTTCTTTCTTCTGCTAGGCACAAAAGAAGATATTTTGAAGAATGTCGGTAACCAAATGGTTGATGGACCCCATTGACTTCCATAGTAAGAGTTAGAGAGTTAATTGATGTAGTTGCAAAGTTTCTTATAGTTAGTTGTAATGTCTAAAGTGGACTATTGAAATAAAGTGTAACCCATTAAATTTTACTTGTGAATTCCCTGTATTTAAATCTTAAGTGCAGTTGGTTTTATTGTTGCCATAAAAATTAGCATCCATCTTACAGTTTTTGACTAGCAGAAGATTTGTTGTTGCCCTTACACAGGAACAAGTGCTCATCTCACAACACTAACTGTTTCTATAGCAACTGGAGCTTCAGCTTCAGTGACGCGATGACTTTACCAATCGGCGATTGGCTCTTTTATTTATAAAAGGCAGAACTTATTCCACCATACTGCGTGATGTACTTTCTCCCATTCATAAGTAATATGAGTGCACCGTCTTTGTATCAAAAGTCTTTGTTTTAAAAGTCTTTGCACAAACCCATTTTCCTTTTACAAAATTCTTATTTCATTGAAAATCACAATTGGGACATGTCCATTTTAAAATTAGGTACCTCTCTGTATGGTTACACAAGTTAGGAGGTTATCATATAGACATTATTTCTAATTTAGCCACAGAAAACTCAAAAAAAAAAAAAATGTTGTTAATAATTTGTGCAATTTTTTAAATGTTTAATAAAGTTGCAAAATGTCAGAAACGAAAATCTGAAAAGAAGTCAATATTTAATTTTGTGCATAAGGTTCTTATTATAATTTTGGCATTCAAATTAGAATTTGAAACTTTTTTTCCTGTCATAGTTAAAAAAAGTAATAAGGAATACAAAAGACACAAAAGTAAAGAGACCCAAACAGCTGCTTATATGGCCAATCCATTACAAGGTTGCATGTGATGTGTATACATTTTCCTATAACGTGATTCTTTGTCATGGTCTAAACATTCTTTAAACATGACTTTAACTGCTTTCTCCCATGGCCGCAGGGACCATGTCTTGAGGATTGATACAGGGTTTTTTGGGTAGAAAACATGTAATGTGATTTCCACTATGCCTCCTATGGGATTACATGCTATTTATATAACTGTGAAATGTGTTTGCTGTAGTCAGGTCTGGGAATGAACCCTTAAACTTGGAATTAATTTATGGCAAATTTGCAGAAAACAAAATAATTGCAAAAAACTAATACCTGCCCAGGACCAACATTTGGACTATGAAATTACAAAGCCAGCTTCAAAGATGCAGAGCCCCCTATGACACTCAATGACATTATAAAGACAGTGCAATTTAATTGCACTCCTTTTCAGTGCATGTCATCATCCAAAAGCTAAAATTTAGAAACTTTAGCATTTGATTGTGTTTATTTTTGGTCGAATCCGAGTGTTGAATATGACCACTGTTCTCAAGTCTTGAGGAATTTTAAGGGAGCTATATATTAATTATTTTGGTTTGAATGTTTTTACAATGTTATTTCACAAAGGGGTACTGAGCAATGTTAATTAACAACATGTACTTACTATAGGTTTAGGGTTAATTTTCTTCTTAGTTGCATGTAATTATGCATGCTTTACTGTTATTACTATAGTAAATGTATGTTAAATGTGTAACTACGTTGCAATAAACATAAGTCTTACCATTATTTTTGTATTTTGGTTATTTTGATCTAGAAAACTGCACTGGTAATGGTTCAAGGTTTTCTGTTGCTTGCTACAAATTTGGGTCCCACTTTATATTAAGTGGCTTTAAGTACTATGTACTTACATTGAAGTGACTACTTTGATACAATGGACTTATTATGTACATACATGTTTTTACATTGTACTTATATTTTGAAAATACCTGCATGTAATTACAACTGTAATTAATTGATGTAATTACATTTGTAATTACACAGTTGACCCTTCCCTTACACCTTAACCTACCCTTAAATCGACCCATACCAGCACACCTGTCCCTAACCTTACCAGTATCACATCTCCATAGCAGCAAAAGTGTTTTACAATACAACCTGAACACAATAAGTACATTGTACTTATTTTTCTATGTAAGTACATAGTACTTAACGCCACTTAATATAAAGTGGGACCCAAATTTGCTGCAAACGGGTTTCAACAGAGCTGATTTGGAAAATAACTTGGAACAAATTTGCCAGCGATCTGTGCCAGAACACAATATATTTTTTCATGAGAAGTGTCATTTGGTCTGCCGTCAAGTTATTTGTGATTTGGAACAGTCATGTGACGTCTTTCTTTCTTAGCACTCAAGGTCACTTTACAGATAATAAAACAGGTACAAAAAACAGAAAAGTGTAAACAAACAATTATAAAAATGACAAGAACAGTGCATTTACAAATAAGCAAGCTGGAACAAATGGGTTTTGAGTCTAGTTTTAAACAGAGGAAGAGAGTCGATACTGCGGAGGTCAGGTGGGAGTGAGTTCCAGAGCTGGGGAGCAGATCAGAGAATATGCCAGAGATCAGATGGAAGCAATGACTCTGATTGGTTCATCCATTTCAAAACGCAGTGACATTGGTATCCAAAACAACAGACAAATCACGGGAGCGTCACATCATCACCACTCTGTATCTATAGCAACTGTTCAACTGAATGAGCAGTAGTGATCCAGCCTGCTTTACGGATTCTCAGTCGCCCCTCTCTCTGCAGTAGTCTTCTTAATGGATTTTTTTTTCTTTGAGAGGGAGAGAGAATGATGCACTCCGATTCCGATCGGAGGCCAGTTGCATGATCAGATTCCTAATGAATACGGCCAGTGTTTAGGTGCAGGAAGCTGGTCATGGATCAGCACAAAGAGGCACTAATGGTCAGAGTTAAAGCAGCTCTTATTACTGCAAGATAAAAGTCTCATATTAGAGTCATGAAATTATCCTTTACATTCCGCATCGACTTTTTCTATGGCCGCTATATCATGTCTGATTGGCTCTAAGCAGCACTTACTTCCACAGTCCGAGCAGGTGGCCAGCACTGGCACCAGCAACCTCTCAAATGCAGCTGTGTCTCCAAGCATGGAGAAAAACCATTGACTAATTTAGTATGATGACAGATAGGAGTTAAAGCTACAGTGCTTAAGATCTGACACTCTGAATAGTCTCATTGCTAATACTGATTGACAGGAATGCTCAGATGAATATTAACATGGTTATGATTGAGCATTGCCTCTGGGTCTTAATTTACGAGGCATCACCTGTGATTTTTTTTTCTCTATAATTGCAGATACAGGAGTTCTAGAATGCAAGCATCTCTTGATTGCATGCAGCTGAAGTGCAGACGGTCACTCATTTCTGAATCAGCAAATGTTTGCAGTGTATAGGGGCACAGGGGTTGTAATCATAGGTGTAGGTCACACCAATTACTTGCTTACATTTAGCCATCCTTTAAAACACCGTCACTCTGTAAACTGTGCACATTATTTACCCTAAAGTTTATTCTATCACATTTGATAGGCAAATTGTGAAGGCTTCTAAATTATCACCATGGCCATCTTTGCTAGAAAAAACATTGAACACGTCACCTGATTGAGTTCATACTGTTTAACAAGTAAATGCCTTTAACTATTTCCACGTCATTGATAAAAATTTCCTTCATTTATGTGACAACACCTCCTGACCATTGATGGAAATTTCCGGATTACTTTGTTTTCACTGTTATACGATAGGAGGCACACCTATGACCTTCTGAAATAGAGCAGAATCTCTGGATCAAAACACAGAAAAACGAAGCAGAAACAAGTGATATCATATGTAAGCAGATGCAAATGTACAATAATGCTATCATCAACATTAAACAGTACATAAAATCAAAACCACCTAATGTTACTGAATGAAATGTTGACCCAGGAGGAGCTATAGGACTTTGCAAGCATTAGAGGTGTTGATGGACTATCTAATGCATCTGTTTGATCCTCTTTCTCAATCCGTTCTGGATGTGGTCTCTCTAAAAATGAGATTTTCTCAGCTTTTTACAAACATTTTTGCTTTTTTATGAAACTTATCCACATTCAAGTGTTGATAAAAAATAGCTAGAATTGTCACATGTGGGGTATCAGGCGGAACAGAGAGGCAGATGGACCAGGGCAACATCCACGGCCCGTAAGCCAAAGGAGGAGCTCACGGGACTGAGTTGGCGACGACGGAAGGAGCAAGGATGATGGGGAAGCAGAAGGGAATGCAAAGCCTGGTGGAGCCGAAGGGGGGGGAGGGTCGAGGTGTAGCCAGAGACCCGGAAGTCAGCGGCAGAGTGACGACTGACTGAGGCTGATCCAGAGGGACGAGGGAGCCCAGAGGAATCCCTGGGCTGGCGGACTACGGCAAAGTCGAGGGAGCACAGAGCCGGGGCGCAGCCGTCGGGCTGGCAGGCCTGATGTGAAGCCGGGGACTCAACCTCAAGTCGAACTGGTGGACGGAAAGCCTGACGCGGAGCCGAAGAGCCGTATGAGCAGGCCGAGCTGAGGAGCAGGACGACACCAGTGGCACAGACGGATACAGGGAACTGGACAAAACCAGCGGAGGAGATTGGACCAGGAAGCAGGGATATTGGAGGAGGAAGATTTTCGTACGGGACCCGCATGGAAGGTGAAGACTCAAGGGTGGGGACTCGGGAGGGAACTGGATCCGCAGACCACAGATCTATCAGGCAGTGGTCCGCTACTGGCTTTGAGATGGACTGGGCAGCTTGCTTCGGCTCTTGAAAGACCCAGACTGCTGGTTCCAGCCTGGGCTCTTTCTCTGCCTCACTGATGTTACCCGGAGAATCACCCTCCTGTATCCTCCACCACCCCTATTCGACCAGCAACCTTTTCTCGCAGGTCATGAGCATCCGCAAAACTGGCAAGTCCATCTTTAAACTTTTTAGGTCGGTTTTTCTGTCACGGTCTTAGAATCCAAAGAGACTTGAAACAAGAGATCTAACAAAATAGTCCTTTAACTGTGACAAGATGACAGGCCAGTATATGGTGACAGGATGCAACAGATAGCAACTGTTAAGGGCAGATCCCTTAAAGTGGGGACTTTGGAGGAAACAGGGCACTTGTGTGTAATAATGAAACTATTCCAAATGCATTTGGTGAAGGGAGCCTCATTAGCTTCACATGGAATGTTACCACGACAACACTAGGCATTGATTTTTTTAAAATAAATTTAAAATGTATGATGAAAATGTGTGTAATATTTCACAACAAAATAAAACAACTCAAATTATTCTGTTTAATTGTGAAAGGGATAGTTCACCCAAAAATGAAATTTACTCACCCTCAAGGCATCCTAGGTATACACTCACCTGAAGGATTATTAGGAACACCTGTTCAATTTCTCATTAATGCAATTATCTAATCAACCAATCACATGGTAGTTGCTTCAATGCATTTAGGGGTGTGGTCCTGGTCAAGACAATCTCCAAACTGAATGTCAGAATGGGAAAGAAAGGTGATTTAAGCAATTTTGAGCGTGGCATGGTTGTTGAGTATTTCACAATCTGCTCAGTTACTGGGATTTTCACACACAACCATTTCTAGGGTTTACAAAGAATGGTGTGAAAAGGGAAAAACATCCAGTCAGTGTTGTGTGTAACGCGTTACAAAGTACTGTACAGTTACTGTAACGTAACTACTTTTTCAGGTAAAAAGTAGTGTAACGCGTTACTACTGAAAATTTGGTAACGAAACGTAGTTCCTTTTTCAATTCCACACAACGTTACTTTTCCCAGGGACAGATTTGACAGCGACACTGTCTCCTCAGCTGCGCGCTTGCAATAGTCACAAGATCCACACGGTTCGTGACAGAGGCTGGTAGCAGAGCAATCAATTCTGTGAATTAGGCCTACACTGTGCAAACCGAAAGTAATACTACCCACCGGATGAAGAAGGGTTGGCTCTCCACAGAACACAAAATATTCATTTTATATTATTTTTCGTGTTCGCATTTATGAGGAAAAAAAACAACGTTATGGACGTAACAGTAGGCTACTTCGGACGTGACCGCTCTGAAAGCGGCACTAAAAGACTGCTTTAAAACTTTCACAGAGACCTCGCTCAAACAGGCATTTAAAACACCAAATATTAAGGATTGGCATATCAAGCAAAATAATATTTGATGATTGCTCGAAAATCGTACCTCTCCCCCCACATGCTTACCGTAAGACGTACGTTTCTCTGTACTGTATAGGCCTACGTGTTGTAGCCTAGTCATTAAAGAAAACGATTTAGTTTCATATTTATGTTTAAATAAAATACTAAACTTTTTTATTTCATCTATGTTGATTATATGAAAAGTGAAAAGCATGAGTAAGATCATAAGATGCGCAATCGAGAGACAAATGGAGTGGGCAGACATGATTTTGATTAAGTTAAGTTTGTTTTTGTAGAAAGCCTTTCTTTAAAGTGAATTTCGTTTTTGTATTAATTGTATCTTAATTTTAATCAATGTTTCATCAACCAATTGTCTGGATTTAATAAATAAGAAGTAAATATAGCAGGCAGGCAATATAGCCTAATAAGGACTTCTCAGGAGCTCCGTGCCGGCGCGTCTCAGAAATGAACCGAAACTCAGCGTATAAGCTACTTGCCTCAAAGATCTGAGAAATATATAGAAAGCTTGAAATGTGAAATTCAAACCTTCATTAACACTTGTCTTAGAAGGATTCTCCACATCCATTGGCCCAACACTATCAGTAACACCAATCTATGGGAAAGGACATGCCAACTTCCAATAGAGGTAGAAATCAGGAAGAGAAGATGGGGTTCGATAGGGCACACCCTTCGCAAACCGCCAACAAACATCACCAGGCAGGCTCTCAGGTGGAACCCTCAAGGCAAGCGAAAGCGAGGCCGCCCAAAAAACACATGGCGACGTGAACTCGACGCAGACGTCAAAAGGATGGGCTTCAACTGGAGCCAACTAGAAAAAATGGCCCAGGACAGAAATCTCTGGAAGTCTATTTTTGGCGGCCCATACCCCGGGAGGGGTGGAGGGCATAACTAACTTGAAATGTGTACTTTAAAACAAAACTATTCAAAACGAAAGAAAACAGACTAGCCTACTCTCTGTTCATGTAATCCGTATGAAAAGGGCATTTCTCTCTGGCGCGTTCACTACTGCGAAGTTCGCGAGTCAGCATCGTCAACTTTATCTTTGCAGCCGACATTGACAAAGAAAACACTTATTTATTAATAAACAATTGAAATGTCTCCTTGCTATATTTGACATATTCATAACCATTAATTTTGCCGGTTCTTGGTGACATTTTTCATGAACGCGTCACCACCGCTCAATAGTTATATTGTTCTTTGGTGTTCAGTTTATAAAGGTTTTTCAAATGTTATTTAAATAAAAATATATATTTCTCTTTCTAGTTTTTTTTTCTAGTTTTTCAATAAGTAGAGTTCATAGTAGAATTGTATGTAGGCCTACAGATTTAGGAACAGATATTGGGTTCTGCCCAAACTCAAGCAACATAAAAGTAACGTAAAAGTAACGAGTAACGTAAAAAGTTACTTTCCAAAGGGGGTAACTAAGTAACGGATTACTTTTTAAAGAAGTAACGAGTAACGAGCAAACACTACTTTTTAAAAGTAACTTCCCCAACACTGCATCCAGTATGCGGCAATCCTGTAGGCGAAAATGCCTTCTTGATGCTAGAGGTCAGAGGAGAATGGGCCGACTGATTCAAGCTGATAGAAGAGCAACTTTGACTGAAATAACCACTCGTTACAACCGAGGTATGCAGCAAAGCATTTGTGAAGCCACAACACGCACAACCTTGAGGGGGATGGGCTACAACAGCAGAAGACCCCACAGGGTACCACTCATCTCCACTACAAATAGGAAAAAGAGGCTATAATTTGCAAGAGCTCACCATTATTGGACAGTTGAAGACTGGAAAAATGTTGCCTGGTCTGATGAGTCTCGATTTCTGTTGAGACATTCAGATGGTAGAGTCAGAATTTGGCGTAAACAGAATGAGAACATGGATCCATCATGCCTTGTTACCACTGTGCAGGCTGGTGGTGGTGGTGTAATGGTGTGGGGGATGTTTTCTTGGCACACTTTAGGCCCCTTAGTGCCAATTGGGCATCGTTTAAATGCCACGGCCTACCTGAGCATTGTTTCTGACCATATCCATCCCTTTATGGCCACCATGTACCCATCCTCTGATAGCTACTTCCAGCAGGATCATGCACCATGTCACAAAGCTCGAATCATTTCAAATTGGTTTATTGAACATGACAATGAGTTCACTGTACTAAAATGGCCCCCACAGTCACCAGATCTCAACCCAATAGAGCATATTTGGGATGTGGTGGAACGAGAGCTTCGTGCCCTGGATGTGCATCCCACAAATCTCCATCAACTGCAAGATGCTATCCTATCAATATTGGCCAACATTTCTAAAGAATGCTTTCAGCACCTTGTTGAATCAATGCCACGTAGAATTAAGGCAGTTCTGAAGGCGAAAGGGGGTCAAACACAGTATTAGTATGGTGTTCCTAATCATCCTTTAGGTGAGTGTATATGACATTCTTCTTTCAGACGAACACAATCGGAGTTATATAAAAAAATGTCCCAGCTCTTCCAAGCGTTAAAATGGCAGTGAATGGCCGTTTATGTTTTGAAGTCCATAAAAAAAGCCTCCATCCATGATAAAAGTAATCCACACGGCTCTGCGGGGGTTAATAAAGGCCTTCTGAAGTGAAGCGATGTGTTCCCTCCACAATATGGGTATATGCCCATATGGTATGGGCCTCCACATGTCATTTTACATGTCTGAATAAAAAATAAGTCTTTAAATATTTTATATTTCTGAGCAAAAGACAAAGAGTCTTAATTATTCCTGATCTCCCCTACTATATACCAATTGTCAAAATTGTTATATCAACTTCCTTTTAATCAACTTTTGAGGTCCCTGTAGGACATCTGTCTACTATTCCTCAGCATGAAAAGATTGCAAAAAATATTAGCAAAATGAAATGTGCCATTTTTTTTTTACCAAATGATCCGCCTCATTTGAATACCAAAAGACAAAATGTGCAGCTTCACCTCTTTCATTTTGAACAAACCAGCAGTGAGTGGAAAAGTATGCAGAGCATGAAAAGAATATTAACTCCCAAATTCCTACCGAGCAATTCCAGCCATTAAAGGCTGATTCTCTGTTTTGTTTTCATCACCAAAGAGAAAGACTTGAAAGCAACTCATCTCTGCAGGGTTGACTGGCTGTTTCTATTAGTTTTCCCCAGTGTTGGGAGAGATTAGGTGGCTTGCAACCATACTGTCGAGAACATTTTCATGCTGGGCTAATTCTCAGTAAATTCACATAGAAAATTAATCTCCAGTGCCAGCACACCATAAAAATTGCCTCTCCAAGAGCCCTCTACTGAGCAGAACTAAAATCATATTCATAAATAAAATGGCTGACTCTTTGTTAAAGACCAGAACACTGTAGATGCAGTTTTTTTTTTAATCCTGTCACAGTATGTTCAGTTTGTCTTAAAGCAACACCATGTAACTTTTGCTCTCGGGGTCCCCCTACAGTTGGGAAACAGTATTGTCTTCTACTACTGTCGTAAAATCTGTCATGGTTACACCAGGGGATACACATGCATTTGTTGACAAGCCGATACCCCCGAACTCTGCAGAAGGAGTTCTCACGTCTTGGGCAGACTGCCTGCGTTGCGTGTGAAATGTCTTCATCCCAGGTACAGTGGCATATATTTCAGCATGTCATATGAATATCATTTCATGGTTTTTTTTTTTTTTTTTTAAAGATCGCGTAGCTCACGTTTACAAGCCAGCGTCATTATAGTAGCCTATTGGCTACTGTTTTACATAATGGATATGCTAATTCAATTAAATGTTTGTGTGGTAGGTAATAGCCAATATCAAGCTACCATAGATGAATCTGCAAATTTGAAAAATCGATTTGCATTATAGCCTGAGGCAAGACACTTTCACCAGAAAAAGAAATAAACAAACATGACTATCAGCCTGCAGTCATTAGGATAGTTATCCTAAAAGATGATTTTTTCCCGTCTAATCATGTATTATTTACTTGCAAAAATGTAGCCCCTACCAATCTTGTACACGCCGTTTAGACATAGGCTTACTTATGACGGGGTTTTTTTGTCCTAAAAAAAGGGGCTTCATCATACACTACTCTAACATTAGGCTCTACAAAGCCTTACTAGTCCAACAGCATGATGGCCAGGTCAGCATCGGTCGGGCACCCCTGCGTGAGGTATGCCGTAAAGCAGTCGAATTTTGTAGTTCTTTATGTGCTCGGGTTACTACATGAACGCCGAAGTTCTGTAGTGCCAGTAAAAGGGATACAGACCCCGTCAGGCTATGGCAGACGTGTCAAGTCGATGTACCATCACAAGGATCTTGGAAATATGTTATGAAGGTTGAAAAACTGGTGTTGCTTTAACACTGTTTTCAACTAAAAACGTTAAACTTTTTATGCGTTTTGGCCGTTCGTTCACACGACAACGGCGTTTTGGGTGCCTGCAAGTTTTTGAAAATGGTCTCCGTGTAAACAACAAAAACGCGAATCACTGAAGACAATGACATCATGCACATGCATATTACATGTTCAGTCTATAGTGTTTCATTGCCATCTAATGGCCTGGCAGCAGAGTACAGGGTTTCTAGTCGTTTTTGTGGATCCGTGTGAATGGGGATCGTTGTGACAATGGTGTCGTCAGTACACGGAAAACTCACGGCAAAACAAATTTGTCTTAAGCATGTTGTTGTATAAACATACCCTAAGTTTGTTTTCATTCATTCTCATGTATTCCTTTGTTTGACTTTCCTGCCACTCATTTGTTACAATGGTCACCGTCATTATGAGTTTGTTTGGTTCAGCTGTGTTCTATTAAACATCTTGTTCCTATTTAAGTTTTACCCTCACTTTCATTCTCTGTCTGGTCATGTTCACATTTACTGTGTGTTGCTACCTTCTGTTAACCTTGTGGATATTTGATATTAAGCTTGTTTTGGAACCTCCTCCTTCAACTTCGCCTGTTTACCTGCAACCACCCGTGACAAATCCATGGAGTATGCATATGTACACGCATAAAGTGTAAATAAGCCTTGACACTTTGTGTTAATAAAATCTTCATGATGCTGTAGCAAATTAGCTCAAAAAGGAAAAATGTATAATTAATTATAACGGGTTATAATTAATTATAGATATTTAGATCAGCTTTTCAGAATTAATCAGTTTGCTCAATCTTCTATTAACTCTAAACAAAGTTATTCTCCTGGCTAAGAATAATTTTCTTATAGTACATTGTACTAATAAGATTAAAAAAAGTACCAAGATCGAACATTTAAGAGACTTGATCTGTGAGTTTCAAACTCAAAGACAATCAAGTATGAAGAGGGATCTATAAAGGGTTTAATAGACGAAACTATGGGGAACATGCAACTAAACTAAACAAAACAGAGAATTAATCGAAAGAAAGAAAGAAAGAAAGAAAGAAAGAAAGAAAGAAAGAAAGAAAGAAAGAAAGAAAGAAAGAAAGAAAGAAAGAAAGAAAGAAAGAAAGAAGCAACAAATGGCAGTATTTAACTTTGGTTGACCATAATGAATCAAAGTCACATTAATAAAGGGGTCAAAACCTAGCCTGGTTAAAACCAGACCCTTCTCAGTTTGAAACTGAGTTAGGGTCTGGCAAAGCTCCATAGGCAAATCATTTCCAAAGGGCGTCACCAACGGACGTCCCTCAAATGCCTCTTGGCGCAATTGGATAGACCTAAAACCAATCAGAGCGATGAAGGAGATGACGTATGCAGAGGGTTCTCGCCCTATGGGTAAGACCCACCCATTCGTTTAGTATTGACCAACGGGGCTCGTTGTTATGGTAAGGAGGAGGTCGGAAACCGGCGAACATTCACACATTTTAATGACAAAATAAAACAAACACAAAGTCCCTCATGGTTGACTGCCGCCACACATAATAAAACAAAACATCAAATCAAATTCAGGCCTGTCCTCTCTCGATCTTCACCGTCGTCGCTCCTCCTTTTATGCTTCCACTCCTCCGTGAGAGATGCGAGACTGGCTCACGCCGTTCTCTCACGTCCCTCGGCCTCGATCGTCCTGCTCGCCACACTGGTATATCAGACTTTTGCCGAATCCAGTCGATAAGACAGCGATAACATATTTTTTAGACATGAAGGCTTTGAGTGTTGTTCTTTGCTCGGGTTATAACGAAAAGGAAATTTTAAATCGCTTAAAACAGACGCTATAGCTGATTCGAACGAGTGATGTCCGACGGCGGCATCCATCTTTGTTGTGTAGGCTACAAAAATCTGCTTCAAAATCCCAGCGCTGTCGTCATCGTGTAAAGCCCCCCCCCCCAACGTTTCTGATTGGTGCCGCGATTTCGGCGGATTGGAAATGGGCTTGAATGAGCTCTTTGCCAGACTAACTTTCAGAGCAAATCTAAATTTGCCGTAAGTTGTCTGGGTTTTCCCAGGCTAGTCAAAACCTAGAAACACATCTAAATAACTAGTAAGCGGTTTCTTTCATTGGCTTTAGTGCTGAACAAGTGTCCGTATGCATGTAGAGCATGGAGATTCTTGATGAGTTTGTTAGGAGTGAACTGGAAGAGTATGATACTATACACTATTATTTAGGAAATTAGAAGATGGTCATTTTGATAGCAGACATGACAAGGTTTGGAAAACATTAAAGCAGTGATACATTCAGAAATCTGGATATAAGCATTTGGAGTTGCACTAACATAACTACAGAGGCTAATACAACATGGGGACATGCATCAACATAGGAATATACTATATCAATTTTGGGGCAGTTTGATTGTGGGTTAAATGGAGCCAATGTTCTTTGGTGTTGGAAGTTTGTAGTGTTCTCTGTGCCACATGGCTGGTGGCAGGGGAGTTGTCCATCCCCCTGGAATGCATTTGAAGCTCGAAGAGATGTCCAAAAACAGACTTGGCTAGTGTCATCAATGATAGCAAAAGTGATAACCGTGAATAGAGGGTGAAGACTAAGATTTTATACAATAGATTGCATGGACACATGTGTTTAAGGATCATATTTTAGACACAGGGAGGGGAGCTGGGAGAGTTGTATATTTTGCTTAGAAGTATGTGTGCGGTGCAACATGTTCACTGAGCAGAGATAGTTTCTTAATATGGAAAGTGGATTGTACCATGTGTATACATGAGGTATACGTTCCTTTTTAAATATAACATAAGCAACATGTTTTGTTACCTTACAAGGAAGTTGTAACTAAGTCCCTCACTGGTGTATAAGCTCAATCTTAACTGTACCACCCCAGAGAAACATAGAGGCATGACGGGGTGAGAGGAAGGAGAAACTGAGGCATTAGGGGGTGAGGGAGGAGAAACGCAGAGAAACCATTATAGCTGGCATGATGGGGTGAGGGAATAGAGAAATGGGGTACAGAGAAATCTAGAATGAAGACCACCTCTCATGTAGCCTTATTCTTCTATGCCCATTTCTCTCCTATGTCTTACATAATATGGTAAAATAGATGAGAGATCGCTTGGCAAAATAACTGGTGTCTGGTCCTGTAAATTAAACAACAAAAGGGGAAAAGAATGATTTTCAAATCTACAGAGGAGGTTCACAATGCCCTTTGACATGGTCCCACATCATGATCACATCCCAAATACTACAATGTCTAAGGTCAATCTTTCATTTCAAAATAAAAAAGACGTGCAAAACTATGTCCGCAACCTCTATGCTTGGCAAACAATGGAATCATCTTCTTGATATATCTCCAGACAACAGATTGCATGTTAACGGGCTACTTCACCGCTAGCAAAATGGGCTTTCAATACAACTTGGCTGCCCATAGTGCTACGTGACTAGAGAAAACAGAGAAAAAAGGCTGTTGTTTTTCCCTTTTGCCAAATAAAAAAACTCTGACAACCATAATGCACTAGGCATGTTGCCATCCAAGGCCACTCCCTCAGGTCTGCTATGGATACACCTACCAGAGTCAAATACTGCCTTGCTTTAGTAGGTAATACTCCTTAGCAAACCTTTAGTCATAATGGTGCCGCCTTGTATTGTTCCCGGGTGCAAGTATTCAAAAGAGTAAACATTTAGTGGGAATGGGTTACTTTCAGTTTCCAGCAAAAGGATCCAGTGCATTGCAAGGCTGTGGCTAAAGGCTGCAAAGAATCACAAATACAGAGAACACCACTGCGGAAAATCTGAAAAACCTCTGTTTGTAGTCAACTGAATGACTACACGAACACAGTGTTTTAGTGTGCGGGGACACAAAAAATGTATATCGCAAGCAGGACGAGGCTGAGGGCTGTAAGAGAATGGCGCGATGCCGGTGGCATGATTGCTAACGGTCTCGTCCTTCACTGTCGTCACTCCTCCTTTTATGCTTGTCCGGCTTGCCTCAATGTAGAAGAATAATTTGTAGTTTTCAGGAAAGCCCTGAAGCTGTCAAAAGTCCGATTTTTGCTGAAAAAATCCAGGTAACACGAGTCCAGGTAACACGAAGAATGAGTAAATATTTACATATACTACCAACATTGTAACAATACAAAGCAGGTGTAAACTCAGTGAAGTTACACTTTAAATATCCAAAGATTAAAAACTCTGGTGGAAGTAAGTATGCATTACACAAAAATTGTAATAATCATTTTAATTACAATAATTTATATGTAAAATTTTATATAGCTTTCTATTTAGCCTTAATGTCACTGTTATAGTCCATTTGGGTCTCACTGACAGCTGATTGGTTAGGACAAATGAACTGTTGGAAACAATAATGGACTGACTATGGTCTATCTGATCTGTCCAGTCATTAATTATTGGACTATCACCAACGCTTTAAGTTCCAGGAAGTGCAAAAGGCCTATAACATAGTCTGTGGCTATGGTTATCATTAAATGATTTGATTTGAACACTTGTACTTAAGCTACTACTGAGATGCCAGACAGGTAATGTCTTCCCTGCTGTCCTCTGAGACTTGCAGCAGACTGAAACAAAACCATTCAATCTGTAGCCTCTCGTATTACCAATCCAATTACTGTAATCAGGTCCCTGTTGTGTTGAATTTAAAATGACTTTTGACAATAGACTATGTTGAAAGTAGTGCAGAGGATGCCTCAATACCTTTAAGAAACACTGGATCAGTCTATGTTGCTGCATAAATAAACATAGGTATGTTTTTTTATTGTCAGTTGTTGAATTGGCTGTTAAAAGTCTAACTTTGTAAAAGGACAATATGTGACCCTGGACCACAAAAGCAGTCTTATGTGTCCATTTTTTTAAATTGAGATTTATACATCACCTAAAAGCTGAATAAATAAGCTTTCCATTGATGTATGGTTTGTTAGGATAGGACAATATTTGGCCGAGATACAATTATTTGAAATCGGGAATCTGAGGGTGCAAAAAAATTTTAATATTGAGAAAATCGTCTTTAAAGGTTTCCATTTCTGTTGGCGATTGTGCTGCATTCACTTACAAAAATAAAATTTTGATATATTTAAGGTAGGAAATTTACTAAATATCTTCATGGATCATGATCTTTACTTAATATCCTAATGATTTTTGGCATAAAAGAAAAATCGATAATTTTGACCCATACAGTGTTTTGTTGGCTATTGCCACAAATATACCCGTGCTACTTAAGACTGGTTTTGTGATCCAGGGTCACATATGGGCATTTTCAGTTTACCAAGCTCAAGTTCATTTCTGACCTGGCTAGGTGGCTGACTGACCTCTTGATGATGTGGAGGACTTTATATTGCAACCCACCTGAATAATGCAATTAAGTCATTATAAAAATGTAACTTAGAATCTCAATATAATAGAGAAAATCCTTGACAATAGATCAAAACAGGAGCATCTGGAGAATAGCGTTTAAGGCTATTTGTCATATGCATTTTCATTATCTTAGCAATTTTGTGTAATTAAATGTTCTGTTTACTTATATCAAATAATTATTGACATTGAAGCATTACAAGCAGCAAGGAGAATAATTACATCATGAAAATAGCTTTGTTGGGTTGTAATTGTTCATGTTTAGTGTTTATTTAGTCAAAATTATGACTGGAATCCAGCTAAATTTACTTTTCATAGGTATTTTAGGAGTCAAACATTGTCGACACCAGTAGTTCAACCATCTATGACACCTGGGAAGCAGGATTGATCAACATTTGTAATTTAATTGGTTTCCTTTTAATTCATGAATGAGAATTTAGTCCATAAGAAGTTTAATTGAAATTTGAATGACATTTAATCTTCAACTGAATCTCATGAGAAAATGTAACTATAGCCTATTTTACAAAGTGGTGATTTCATATGAATTTGCACGATGTGATTCATACAGAAATGAATGTTGTTTTTAAAAAGAAAAAGCAAGCATGCATTCTATGCATGAAGGTCCATTCCAACTTCACCCTAAGAACTAACTGTCTATAATAATAAGCAGATATATAAGAAAACGTATAAATTAGTTTATACAATGTGTATAATAGTTACAAATTGCCATGAGAGTGATTTTGAAATCTATCTATCCCTTTGTTTGCAAGGCCTTTATCAATGTATCAGTTTTATCAAAACATTCTCTTGTTCTTGACTTTGACCTTTGATTTTCTAGTTAGAAATGGCAGTTACATGATATCAGTTTATTTTAAATATCTAAAAGTACACAACTATCTTCAGCTCTTCGTGCCCATTGCACAGGTTGTGCAAAACGAGTTACACGTTGAAGATGAATGCATCCCTAACCCAAGTATGAGCAATAACAACAGCTATGTTTTCAAAAGGCTCATTGGGAAATTGTGCTATTACCTAATTTATTTTTGGACAAACTCTAAAATATTTTAATGTTTATCCTGGAACAACATTCCTGTCTGAAAATGTAGTCCTAACCCTGTCCCTACCACTAAACATAAATTCAATAAAACTTATTCTTAAAATCAGAGGGAAATGATAGGTCAATAGCACTGATGTAGAAGCACCAAACCCTGGTTATAAGCCTGAACTTGACATAAACTGTGAACTTGATTGGTAACTGTAAAACTCAAATCTGATTGGTTGATTGGAATGTTGATCCAGGAACTTGTTGTACTTGGTGAAATCACAGTCACCATCTTTACCGCGATACATACATCAACCAAAGTAATAAAATGCTGCCAGATTCACATTAATCTGTTTTGGACAAAATTAGACACGGTTTTAGCACCACTCACTGTACATTTCACTTTCAATTAAGCCAAAATGTGTAAGAAGCAACATAAAATTTAGTTTTTTAAATTTTTTTAGCTTTTTCACAAATGAGCCTTGGTTGGATATTTCGCATTGCATTTGCAAGCACCACTATTGGTCTAATGACTGAGGATACGAGAAGACCTTTTTGCAGGAACCATTTGTAAGGAAGTGGAACTGTGTGTTAAAGTGATGAGAGCAATTCCCCTAAAATCTCCTTATCTGACATTGAGAGGTTGAAATGAAAGATGAAGCTCACTCCAAAAGAGAAACATACCCTGGGGGTGGGCTCGTTAATTAAATTATATAATTACGAGGTGGTGGCCCTGGCGTTTGGCTCTCAACACAAAAAATGGCTCATCTCCTTCTCTGCAAATGGGCTGTGCTCTGTCATTCTTAGTGACAGTAAGCAATCTCTGGATAGTGAGGAAAAGACAAGAGCCAGTGGGGCAACGTATAAATGATGGATCAAGATGGCTGATGTCCTTGAGCCTAAGCTGGTCTTGGAGAATATGTGGGATGTTGGTAGGAATCACACTTGCACACTGATCTGAGCTCACTTTGGCAGGACCTCTTACAAGCAGGAACTTTAAGCATTCACTTGGAGGAACATGATCCCGCATCAGTGGAATAAGGCTTGCCTGAGGAACAAGCTGTTGCGATTGCAGAAAGCTGACAGTCTCTTCTCTTGCCAAGAATGAAGGGTAATGAGTGGGCAGGAAACATCTGGGAGAAAAGCAGCAGTTGGGTAAGCCATTGGCTAGGATAAATAAATCATTAGTAGCATCACAGCATTGTTTTCAGTTCTCTGAAATGCAGCATGGCTTGTCTAAGTGAGAAATGTGGTGAGTGCTAAAAATAGTTTAGTCATCATTTACTCACCCTAATCTTGTTAAATCACTGAATTACTTACATTCTTCTATGAAAAAAAAAAAAAAAAAAAAAAACAACAAAAAAAGATTATTCACACACTGCTTTATTCCAAACTATGATAACATAATACAGTTGTGGTTAGATTGATCACATTATGAAATAAATGTTTTTCCCCAAAACACGTTGGCCACAATTATTCACACCCCAAGAATTTGTATTAAATTAGATAGTAAAATATCTAAATAAGTGTATTCCCATTAATATTTACTTTTTTTTTTTTTTTAGCACACCAGGGTGACTAGGAACATGAAATTGTCTAGCTATGACTTTTTATTTCACAGGATTTTAAATATGAGGAAACACAAAGCCCAAATTCCCATAATCATCCATTACAATGAGTAAAACCAAAGAATATACACTCACCGGCCACTTTATTAGGTACACCTGTCCAACTGCTCCTTAACACTTAATTTCTAAGCAGCCAATCACATGGCGGCAACTCAGTGCATTTAGGCATGTAGACATGGTCAAGACAATCTCCTGCAGTTCAAACCGAGCATCAGTATGGGGAAGAAAGGTGATTTGAGTGACTTTGAACGTGGCATGATTGTTGGTGCCAGAAGGGCTGGTCTGAGTATTTCAGAAACTGCTAATCTACTGGGATTTTCACGCACAACCATCTCTAGGGTTTACAGAGAATGGTCCGAAAAAGAAAAAACATCCAGTGAGCGGCAGTTCTGTGGGCGGAAATGCCTTGTTGATGCCAGAGGTCAGAGGAGAATGGCCAGACTGGTTCGAGCTGATAGAAGGGCAACAGTGACTCAAATAACCACCCGTTACAACCAAGGTGGGCAGAAGAGCATCTCTGAACGCACAGTACGTCGAACTTTGAGGCAGATGGGCTACAGCAGCAGAAGACCACACCGGGTGCCACTCCTTTCAGCTAAGAACAGGAAACTGAGGCTACAATTTGCACAAGCTCATCGAAATTGGACAATAGAAGATTGGAAAAACGTTGCCTGGTCTGATGAGTCTCGATTTCTGCTGCGACATTCGGATGGTAGGGTCAGAATTTGGCGTCTACAACATGAAAGCATGGATCCATCCTGCCTTGTATCAACGGTTCAGGCTGGTGGTGGTGGTGTCATGGTGTGGGGAATATTTTCTTGGCACTCTTTGGGCCCCTTGGTACCAATTGAGCATCGTTGCAACGCCACAGCCTACCTGAGTATTGTTGCTGACCATGTCCATCCCTTTATGACCACAATGTACCCAACTTCTGATGGCTACTTTCAGCAGGATAATGCGCCATGTCATAAAGCTGGAATCATCTCAGACTGGTTTCTTGAACATGACAATGAGTTCGCTGTACTCAAATGGCCTCCACAGTCACCAGATCTCAATCCAATAGAGCATCTTTGGGATGTGGTGGAACGGGAGATTCGCATCATGGATGTGCAGCCGACAAATCTGCGGCAACTGTGTGATGCCATCATGTCAATATGGACCAAACTCCCTGAGGAATGCTTCCAGCACCTTGAATCTATGCCACGAAGAATTGAGGCAGTTCTGAAGGCAAAAGGGGGTCCAACCCGTTACTAGCATGGGGTACCTAATAAAGTGGCCGGTGAGTGTAGTTCTGATGTGCAGCAAAAGATTGTTGAGCATCACAAAATAGAAACTGTCTGTAAAATAGCTAAGGAATTGAAAATCCCCATTTTAACCATCAGGGCAATAATTAAGAAGTTCCAATCAACTAAAGATGTTATGAATCTGCCAGGAAGAGGACGTGTGTCTATATTGTCTTAATGCACGGTGAAGAGGAGAGTTTGAGTGGCCAAAGACTCTTCAACGATTACAGATGGAGAATTGCAGAGATTAGTTGAGTCTTGGGGTCAGAAGCCAACCAAATAACCCTTACATCCCCAAAAGTTGTTTGGGAGGGTTTCAAGAAAAATCCTCCTCACTCATCCAAAAAAAAACTCCAGCATATTCAGTCGTCAGACACGACTGAAACTTCAAATTGGACAGGGTTGCTTTTTGGCAGCAAACACGCTAGATGAGTTTGGTGCACACAATGATAAAAAGTACCACATGTGTACAATTAAAATTACCATTGGATCTTTAATGTTGTGGGCATATTTTTCATATTTCCAAAAAGGACAAAACGCACCAAAAAAGCAGGAAAAGTTTTGTAAAGCCTTATGATGACTTTGTAAGGAACAGATTTTAAAATATGGGCAGATTGTAAACTGTTGACTGTCACCATTTGTGTTTGAAACATTAAATTGCAAGTTCATGTTTTTATTTATTTTGTATTATTTTTATTATTATTTACATCAGTTGTCAGCACTATGGAAGCTTGTTTCCACCACTAAATAAATAATAAAAAGGTAATTGGAACATTTTCTTACTATTGTGAAAAACTTTCTCGCAATCGCGAGATGTCTCACAATTCTGACTTTTAGAATTCAGTCCTTAGAAAAAAAGTCAGTCTTTTTTACGTTAGAATTTAACTTTATAACTCGCAATTACGAGTTTATATCTCACAATTCTGAGAAAAGAAGTCAATTACGAGAAGGGAAGTCAGAATTGCGCGTTTATATCCCACAGTTCTGACATTACAACTCGCAATTGCGAGTTTTGCATTTTGCAATAGTGAGAAAAAAAGTCTGAATTGTGAGATTTATTTATTTATTTATTTTTTATGGCGGAAACAGGCTTCCATACAGCACTGCTCTCCAGCATGAATTTGAGGTACATCCATGTTTACTGGGGATCTGTGATGCTGCCCCAAGATGCTGCTATTTTAGTTAACAACAACAACACTAAAAATATGAAGAAAGTCGTCTACCATGTATATCCAAAATGAATGTCTTCAGAGCAAGTGAAGTAGAATATCTGCCTTTTGTAGCCATAGCAGCAAGGGCAAATGATGTAAAGCTGAAATGTTTTACCAATTCCGACATGACCACTCAAAATATAAACCACTAATGTTGGCTTATAATATAGTGAATTGGGTTAAGACAGGAAAACAGGTTTTGGCATTTTTATCATTATTACCCCCAACAAACATCTGGTTATTTATCGCTTATATTAAAAGAAAGAAAATATATTTTACAATAATAAAAAAAATACAACATTTTGAAGTCATTATTTACTGATCAATCTGGCCCTCCAACATAAATCTGAAATCTGATTCACATTTGCATAATTTTTTGTCTGTGAATATGTATTACACCTTGACATGAACGAGTCCAAATGTTTGTTGTTGTAACCGATCACACATCAAGTGAGATTTAAAGAGATAGTTCACCCCAAAATCTAAATCTGTCATTGTTCCAAACCCACATGGCTTTCTTTCATCTGTGGAACCCAGAAGATATTTTGAAAGCAACATTACACCCCTTTGACTTTCATTGTAATGACTGAAACATTTGACAAAATATCTTCTTTTGTGTTCCTTCATTTGGTAGGTTGATCGGCTGTCCTTTAACTGTCATTAATTCTTATTATGCACAGTTCATTACCCAGCTCCCCCATCTCAATCCTGCCTTGAACTGCTGAACAAATTGCATGCAAGCGTTATAAAAACAATGTTTCAATGACTTTTTGGCTTTGCTGCAAGTCTATGCATAACTAGGTGTTCTTGAATACCTCAGCCTGAGGATATTGTACATTATGTAAGGATTATAAAAATACCTTTAAGTGCTTCGAGAGCACCGCAGTTCAATAGCAGTATAAGCCTTGACACATTTATGTTAGTAAACCAGAGAAAAGGCTAAGACAGCCTAAAACCAAAACCCAGTAGATGCTTTTCATATTCTGATGATTTGATAACACAGAGAGCACTGCGGACGGAGCATTTGTCTTCGTCTGACAGGACGTTGTAAAGCACCGTATACGCAGAGGCGTTTTTATGATACTGGCATACATCTATGTGCGGAAAGAGCCAAAAATCCATTGCTTCAAGGACCCTTTGGAACATACAGAGGAGGGAGGCTGAGCTCAGGCCTGGGGCCAGACTTTAGAGAATCTCATGATTAAAGAGCTGGACTTCCTGGCACTACTGCATGTGACCTTGGCAATGTCACTCCAGCCATTTGTGCTCTTTCATACTCAAGAGCTCTGCGCTCATCTAAACCTCATTCGCTCTGCAGCTGGGGTCCATTTCCTCATAATTGTTCTCTGAACTGAACTCTTGATCCATCTGTGTGTTCGCTCGTGATTATTAACGCACTGTTGATTGTTTTATTTTGGAGCTTCGCAGCGGTCAAGATTGATGACCAAACGTTGGCCGAAAATGCTGTAAATCTTCTCCGGTAGACACTTGTGTTGGCCGAGCACATAGGAGCGAAGCCACGCAAGCATGAATGAACCACTGATTGGGTGTCCGCAACTGAAGTATCAATGTCAAGTTGTTCTAGAGTACCAGTAACCACTAAACAAGACGAAGCGAAGTCCTCCTCTGCTTTGCTCTTGACTGTACAAGTGTACTCACGTACTCGTCTCCAGCACCCAGAGGAACGCACCTTATATGCCCCACAGCACAAAGAGAAGGTTTCATCCACTCACTGCCCACACTCTGACTGAATTACACACATCGTGTGTATGTGAAACTGCAATACACCAGGCTACTCTCCTGTATTAAAAAGTTCAGGCGAGCTGAAGTGTCAAGATCAAGAGGTCTAAAAGCGTTTGATGAAGTGGAAGAGGCAGTAAATTCAATGAAAGCCCACAGGCCGACAGGGGATGCTTCGAGAAGGCAGCTCTGGTTCTCCGAATGCAAAGACATGCTTTAGAAGCCACATGGATGAGGCTTACATTGAGCTTAATCTATCCTGACAATGATTGTTGGATAAAATAGTAGCCTATATGTCTGCACTGAATGTTTTCCATGCTAACAAGAATAGGCCCTTCAAATGCACAGGGTCTAAACAGCTCAGATGCAACACGCAGGAAACATCACTATTTTTATCCCACACCACCAAAACATCACACTTGTATCTTATTCAAACACCATTCAAATGTGACACCGGTGGTGTATTCAACAGCTGACACTTTTCCATTTTTTTTGGCATTGCTAAAAATGATCATTGCCTCAAAATGTCAGTGACATGGTGTGAATTCGATTGTCTGAATCTCTTCGTTTATTTGAAAAATACAATAAAAATTCATCCAATGAAAGGACATGAATACACATCTTCCATGAAGATACTTATTTACATTTGCGAATTAATAATGAATACAAATTCTTATTTTGGGGGCAGGTGATACAACCATCCTGACTTAATAATTTGGCATAGTCATTTATTTTTAGAAGTGTTCTACAAAATCACTGCTTAACTTTATTAATATATTATTAATATTTTATTTAATATCTGAAAATCTTTTGACGTTCAAATTATGTGGTGCAACCAACACCAAAATAATATCAATCTCTAGAGAGAATCCTCGCAGATCCCCAGTCAGTTATAATATCCGATTAATTGACAATTTTATGAAAAGGCTAGGTTAGTTCAGATTATAAAATGTCCTGTGGTGTAACTCGCCAAAATCGTAGTGACCTTTGTGAGTAATTTTTAATAAATAAATACATAAATGCATACATACATATAATTTGCAGAATCCAACATGAATTCAAAGCACATGGCAATATTAACACTTATGATTGTTTGACTAAATCTGACAACAGTGCAGTGTTCAGTGATATGTTTGGAAATCATCCAAATAAAGATGTTGAGAAAAGTGACAGTTGATCTGGCAGCTCTTCAGTTACTTGGCAAGAATTATTGTCAAAAAGTGGCAAGCAACAAATCAGGTTTTGTTAAACCTGTATTGATGCTGTGCTGTAGCAGCTCTCTCAGATATTGCTTGAGATATCACTTGCTAATTAAGCACTCAAAGTCAGCACATGCTATCCACCCGCTGCAATTACTGTTTTTTGTATAAGTTATGAGGGAAAAATCATTGCTTACACCTAGATAAACAAATTTCCATCCATGTTACCCTATAAATACACAGAAAATATATTGATCAGTTAAAGTTATCTACTTGTACTTTGCAAAAAAGTAATTTTAACACCCAGGGGTCATTAAGAGACATTAAAGATACAATATGTAGGAATTTTGTAATAAAATATCCAAAAATCACTTGCACAGTGTGATATATTTCCTGCAGTTGTGTACTTACAATATCCCAAAAGTCTCCAAAGATTTTTTATTTCAGAGAAATTCCAATTTTAAATAAGTGGCCGTCCCGGAAAATCTTTTTGCAATATCCGCGCTATCCTCGGTTTCCGCTCGTACTGCCATAGCATGACGTAACCATGGCGACAGACGTGGACTGGACAACTGCGTAGTGAGTAACGTTCAGCGGCACACGGTTCTTGTTTCCTCAAACATAGACCATAGCAAGCAGACTTTGGGACAAACAAGGAGAACTAAAATGAGGATCAATTGATCAGCGAGGCGTTTTTGAGATACCGAGAGCTAGCGTCCGAGACTGACTTCCACTCGACAGAGAGCTATTTAAATGCCGTTTAGTGTGATAGTGTAACTTTATACCAAGTGAAACAGAGCTGCGTTCCCTCACAAGTTTAATCCGTCTAATAAACTGACCTGTGTGAGTAATCCAGCACTTGCGTGTAGTTCGATAGGATGCAATGTCCTTATTCCTTTATAGCCGCGGGACTTGCGTGTGATATCTTATTAGTAATCGCGACCTGCTTCATACCACTGTAATGTTAAAAAACATGATTGTTTTCACTCATCCATAAACATTATTAGATCCATCAGCTTGACAGCAAGTCCCATCATTCAGCTCGTCACTGCGTCATAAACATATGCCTTTATTGTTGGAAACTGCGCCCGCTTGTGTCCAAAAAAGCTACATATTGTACCTTTAACCATTGTAGAAGCTTGTTTCTGCCAGGAAATAATAACAATTAAAAAAGTAATTGAGAATTTTTATCTGACAATTCAGACTTTTTTCCTCACAATTGCACGTTTATATCTCAGATTTGACTTTTTTTCTAAGAATTGAGATAAAAAAAATCTCACAATTTGTGAGTTATAAAGACCGAACTGAGAGATATAAACTTGCAGTTACGAGTTATAAAGTCTGAATTGCGAGATATAAATGTGTGCAAAATCTCAATTTCAAGCTTCTATCTCTCAATTGAGAACAAAATAGTTTTTTGTTTGTTTATTCCGTGGTGGAAACAAGCTTCAATTGCTACACTGTAAAAAAAAAATGGCATGCAAAATTAACAACTAATATTTAACGACTTAATCAGATATTAGACTTCAGGTGACATCAATTATAAATCAGCCCACTACATGATGACTATCATCACTAAAAAGTGACCAAGATCATCTGATCTGAGTTTCTCTTCCTTGATTCTTACAATAACAAATATGTATCAGAGAAAAACTAAAGTTAAAAACTGAAGGGTCAAGAGCCCAACTAAAGCAAACACTGATCATCAAAATGGTGACATCAAACTTGATTATTTTCACTTCTAAACCGATGTTAATTCTCAATAAGAATGTATGAAAGAAATAAAGTCTGGATTGTAATAAGTGAAGGTGATCTTAAGAGATCTGTAAGTGTTTAATGTTCTGTTGGGATTTAAAGTGTTTCTGTATGGTGTGTTTTGTGGGTAGAGTAGAGAAACACTGATGATTTGCTGTGTGTTGCTTTATTTAATAGACAGTAACTGTGTAGTTGCTGATGAAGTGACATATATTCACAGTAAATCATGCATGTAGTTAACTGCAAGAGATTCACTTTTTACAGTGAATGTGTTTTTTAGTAAAATTTCTGGAAATATATGTTTCTGTTAAAAAGTTTAAAGACGATATCTGTAAAAGTCTTTTGCACTTACTTAAATTAGGATATTTTACATTCATTTTATGGTTTTTGTATGGCAGCCATTGCTGACAGTCATTTGACTGTTTTTTATTGGGGGGGTGGTTGACAGTGAAGGTGTTTGATCGTAATAATTCAGGAAATAGCTGTAAAATAACAGTGTTTTTCTATTAAACATTTAAGGAACATTTCTGTAAAAGGTTTTAGCACTTTATTTAAATTAGGATATTTTACTACATTTTTACGGTTTTTGTTTGGCACCCGTAGCTGACAGTCATCGACGTGTATTTTTTTACAGTGTCATATCTCACCATGCAAATGTTGTAACTTAACACTTCACTATATGACAAACACCATAATGTAATCACTAATACCGGCCAAAAATCACAACCTATTTATTCAGCATCTTAATGCAAGTCACACTGGCTCATCTAATAATATTTAGTGAATAATAATGCAAAATTTTCAGCAAATCTGATAACAGTAGATTTGGAGCAAGCAAAAATGCAATTCATTATACTTTCAAACAGCAGCCCATTAACTCAGAGTTGGCGAGGGGATTGCATTAAAAAAAAACTTTAACTTATATATTATCAGTATCAGTGTGACCATGCAAGCTGTATCTATGGAAATTAAGGTTTGAAGTGATGTTGAATGGTAAATTGTACGCCGAAGTGACTCTTGATGCTTCTTGAATCATTTCGGTTTTAATGCATTTCTGACAGGACGATTCTGAAGGATTTCAGATAAGTGCAGATAAATGTCATTGTGCCAAACGTCTTCAAAATAATCACAATGGCCTGTTATATATTTAGCTCAGAAGAGATGACACTGAGCTACGTTATCCTAAAATAAAGCAGTAACCTATGAGAGGACATGGATAAACCTCCCATTTACTATGCTAAAAACCCTGTACCACAGGACGTTAAGCTGCTTATTGCTTTTATAAAAGGGCAGCAAGAGCAATATAAACAGAGCAATATTGAAAAATATTTTTTATGATTAAAACAGTGAAATATAAATAGTTAAATATACATTTCATGTAATACATAAAATAAATATAATAAAAGCTCAGAGTCACACAGGAAACAAACTGTCATGCTTCTCTGAGACACAGATACTCAGCAGAGAAAACAAGACAGCTGAGCACTTGTCAGATGCTTACTTTCATAGACTTTTTGTTGAACAAAATAATTTATATGATATATATTATAGCCTAGTGCTTTTTCACTCAAAAAGTGCTTATTTACTTCAAAAGGTCAAATACTGAAGGCAAGAACAACCTGATCTCACAGGAGACGTATATATGTTACGATGCATATCCTGATTTTACAGAGTTAGACGCGTTCCTGGGTCAACCTATTTTCTGTCCGAAAATTTTGTCGTAACCATATACTTCTAAACCTAATCATAACATATCCATACAATCAGAGGGACATGATAGGTGAATAACACTGATGTACAAGCACCAAACCCCTACTGTGAGCCTGAACTTGACATAAACTGTAAACTTGCTCCTGGATGAAAATGTGTTAATTCTGGAAGAACATTCCAATCAACCAATCAGATTTGAGGGACATGTTGCACTTGGTGAAATCAGGTTCTGCATTACGAGGTGGCGAATTCTTATGCAGTTGAAGTTGTGAATCATACAAAAACATAAAAAAGTAAGCATGAAGGACCACTCCTAACCAAAAACGTACAAATGAGATTGAATGAAATTTAAAGGGGACCTATTATGCCCCTTTTTACAAGATGTGATATAAGTTTCAGATGTCTCCAGAATGTGTCTGTGAAGTTTCAGCTAAAAATACCCCACAGATCATTTATTATATCATGTTAAAGGTAACATAAACGATCACATTAACCTAATCTTTCCTAACGATCCGCTAGCTGCCCGCCCCATAAGCATGCCGTCCAAAAACCGTGTCTCTGTATGCAGCCTAGGCTCTGAAATCTGCACTCAAAAACAAATGGGACAACCACCACTCAAAACCAAAATAAACAGTGTTTCAACCAATCACCGACAAAGGCGGGTGTTGCTCCGACTTCGCGTCCAGCCGTGAACGAACTCAAAACCTCACAACACCCGCCCCTGTCGGTGATTGGTTGAAACACTGTTTATTTTGGTTTTGAGTGGTGGTTGTCCCATTTGTTTTTGTGTGCAGATTTCAGAGCCTAGGCTGCCTACAGAGACGTGGTTTTTAGACGGCATGCTTATGGGGCGGGCAGCTAGCGGATCATTAGGAAAGATTAGGTGAATGTGATCATTTATGTTTCGGCCTTTTTTGGGCCTGAAATGACTGATACAACCTTTAATGCCCATTTTTGAGTGGAAGTAAAAACATTTGTGCATGTATCTTTAAAATGCAAATGAGCTGCTGCTCCCCACCCTGCCCTGAAAAAGACAATAAATTTGCCCGATTTTTGTGTGTTTCTTTCCTTCACAGCGGTGCGCTTTCATTGCTCCCTAAAAGCCAAAACTTAACGTCCAAATTGGCTGAATCATTGATTGTCATAAAATGCAGTCTAGTGTTGCTAACGTAACAAACACTGAACCATTCTCGGGTTAGTTTTTGATGAGAAAAACGTCAAAGGCACCCTTCCTCCCAAACTAATTTCTGTGCCTGTCTGCAGGTGCAACAGTGGTTTGTAGCTGTTTAATTTGAAATGTTTCATTTGACCTGTTGAAGATCTCATAATGGATACTGAATGGTTATTTCTCAGCATGGATTTGCAAACACTGCCATACCAATTAAGATGACGCTAATTACCTTGCCGTTTACACTGTCAGTCATGCAGAAACGTATTGCATACAGCATACTGAGAAGGATTTTTGAATTTAGAAAACACCTTACACCTAGCAACTTACAATACTTACAATCACCTTGCTGTAAGTGTTATGCTCTGCCAGACCTGATACAACCTGTTGGAAAAAAAAAAAAAGGGTTTTTTTTTTGTGGCAATGGCAACTTCTGATTGTGACAACATATAAAAAGTGACAATAAATGGAAAGAGAAACAGTAGCTGTATTCATTTTTAATAACATTTATATAAGACTCATCTTCTGTTTTCTTCATCATTTGGAGTAAATCTCAGAAAAATATATATTCCTTAATATACATTAAAACCGTCAAATACTTTTTTTTTTTCATCTCAGGTCACTTTGCAGATTGTTTTTTCTAAATTGTTCTGACTCATCACAACTGTTACATGACAGAAATACAAGTCCATATATTTGAGGAGCTTATAAATCAGACGGCATTAGATAAATCCTTCTTAATCAGATTTAATAGGCGTGGACTTTGAAATGAGATCCCAAAAGTCTGAACTGAAGAAACTGTTCTTTTTCCAAATGTAATAGCAGCATTATGATAATAGCAAAGCAATTCAATTTCTTCAGCTGATTCTGAGTGCTTCAGCTCTTTATGGGGACAGTACTGTATGAAACATGATTTAAGCTGCGTATTGGCTCATCCAACAAGTAATTCTGTCTTTTTATTTTTTGAACTCTATATTATCCCCTGTGGTGCTGCTCTTCAATTGCATCAAGTATCAGCGATAACTGTTACATTGGCAGTTAAAAGATGAGCAAAACGATGACCTGAGATCAGTTAAGTTCATTTTTTTTAAGCATCGTGTACATTCCACTCAAATTCAACACCATGTAGGGCAAGAAAATACAGTTATGTTTTTGAAGTACCGGTTAGAGAATATCAGCCTGCTGTCTACAACGTTGCACCAGATGTATAATTGCAAATTATAGCTGTCTGCTTTGCTAAACTATTTCTCCTTCCTGAGCGAGGAATCATTCTTTCTTTCTTTTTTATGTGCATGGTTCATATGTGTTTTTTTCTTTTTTTCTTAAAAAACAAAACAAAACAATATAAATGGAAACCTTATGATGACCTTCTGGTCCCTTTTTTTTATCTCTGAACTTTAATTAGCTAAAAAGAGTAGCACAAGACCTGGCACATTTAATTCAAATTATTGGGAGATAATTCATGTGGTGTCCGCAGTAAATCGCATTAGCTCCTTCCTGTATATGTCAAAATGGCAGGAGAGGTTCATTGGAATAAAATTTCAGAGCTTCCTTTCACTAACCAAATTTGATTTGTGCTATGCTAGTGTTGAAGCTCATTAGATTAAAGATGAATTATGACATTGTGAACTTATCCAGTGGAGAATATGGGGAATTGCTCAAAGGCTTTACAATTAATGCAGAATTTTTCATACCGGCACGATGCTTGGCCCAGATACAATGTTTGTGATCTCAATGTATCTCTCACCCTTACCCTAATTTTTCTCTCTGCATCTCCATTCTTAAAATACGAAATACCAAATAAAAATGCCCCTTTGAACTTCCTGATGATACTGATTCATGTCCTTAAGTCACTCACAATTGCACACTTTCATTACCAGTTAACAAATGCTCATTACATAATTAAAACTGTAACTAATTGGGAAGTAATATATTAATGGGAAAGCTTGTCCAAAAAATGAAAATTCAATCATCATTTGCTTTATTTAATTAGCTCCCATATCGAAAAAGCCATAAGCTCTTTTATATTGGTAGATATTGTGTCCAGACTTACCATTATGAAGAGTCATATTTGCAGCACTACACAACTATGTTTCAGATACATATTCAAAAACAGTTTGAAGAACTTGCGTTTGGAATTATTTTGTCATTAAATGTGGTGATGAATAAACACATTTTTTATGAGTAAACCTATCAAACCCTATAAGAACAAGATGTGCTTAAATTGTATAATTGTTCACTTTTGAATTGAATTGGAAAAATAGGACAAAAAAAAGTTACAAAAACGTTTTATCCGGAATAAAACATGTAAGGAGATTACTGCCGTGTAACACACTTGAAATAATGAGGAAACATTACGTTCATTAAATTATCAATGATTTTCTGTGTTTCTGCATGTACTTTAACACCACAAAACATTTTGTCTTATTCAGTTTGAGTGCTATTGTGTTCGCTAAATCCATAGTAATTGATTCAACATATAGATTGCAAAAAAAAAAAAGTGGAATAGATCGTAAATGCTATTCACTGTCCAGATATGGTATATCCCATCTTACAGAATGAGAGTAGAGCGACTTGATAAATGTGCATTGGGGCGACATGCATTAAGAGCAACAGGTGCATTAGCTTTTTGATGTAGTAAAGAGAGTTGGGATTTTTGCCAGCCAGCCCATTAAGAAGAATCATGGTAAATCTAATCGCATAAAAACTATTGTCCTAAAACACAGCTCTACTGCCTCAGAAGCACCGACATAATCTTTTAAGAAAAGGGGCATCAGTAAAGATAAGATAATAACACAAACTGCGCTATTTGTCTCTGGAAAGAAATTCCTGAGGCTTCAGATTTGGCCTACAGTATGTCACAGGTTTTTCCAAGTCACCATAAAAACAATATTGACAATTAAATTTTTTTACATAATAAAACAATGCTGGCCAGATGAGTTCCAACCCGCACTCATAAGAAGCGGTGTAGCAGTTTGCAAACGGCTTCGGATTGTTAAAAGAACACTTTATTTGAAGGGGTGTGCATAAGACTGACATGACACTGTCATAAACATGACATAACACCTGTCATGAACATGGAGTCTTTATGAATGTTTATGACTGTTGTCATTAAGTGTCATTCTGTAAATTATGACACTTTTAATGCAAAGTTGACATTGTTTAAAATGTCTTTGTTATGACAACTTGACATTACCCAAGACAAAAATGTCTTGATTATGACAACTTGACATTAACCAAGAAATCATAACCTGTCAACCTGTCACAACTTTGGCCGTCATGACACCATTATAACTGTGTCATGAATAATTTACTTGTCCTCAAGTAAAGTGGAACACATTGTACTAGTTATAAAGATGTCATTAAGGGTTATTACACTGTCAAATGCTTTAAGTTTGATAAATAGACCTGTTATGACATATTTGTGACAGGTTGACAGGTTATGATTTCTTGGTTAATGTCAAGTTGTCATAATCAAGACATTTTTGACTTGGGTAATGTCAAGTAGTCATAACAAAGACATTTTTGTCTTTGTTAATGTCAAGTTGTCATAACAAAGACATTTTAAACAATGTCAACTTTGCATTAAAAGTGTCATAATTTTCCGAATGACACTTAATGACAACAGTCATAAACATTCATAAAGACTCCTTCATGTTCATGACAGGTGTTATGTCATCTTTATGACAGTGTCATGTCAGTCTTATGCACACCCCTTCAAATAAAGTGTTACCACATATCTCGGCTTACATTTCTTCTTGTTCCTCGTTTCACGGCTTTAATTAAGTCTAATTAAGGAAAAAAGTTGGTCGTAATTTCATTTTCATACTTATTTTAACCACACACTTTGATTTAATTGACAATGAAAGTAGAGAGGAGGGTATCACTTTGTATCATTTTGAGTCATCATTTGTATCATCAAAGTCCCTTTAACACATTCTCTTGGCTATAAATAACGAATGGTTAGGGTTAGAAGTTTGACATGTAGTTGCTAAGTTACTTATTGTCAGTAGAATGTCTGTTAGAGGAGCATCACAATAAAGAGTTGGCAGATATTAAGCAGACAGTGAGTCTAATACTCTAATGAGAGTTAGTTGACATCTAGTTGCAAAGTTACTTATAATCAACAGAATGTTCAAAAGGAACCATCAAAATAAAGTGTTACCGAGAGGAGGAATGGAAATGGAACATATTGCAGGCTCGATATTAGGGACAGAGGCCGTCTGACTGACTTGTAAAGCAACCAATCACAGTTCGATTTGTTCAGCGTCATGTTTAGGTGCGTGAAATTATAAAGTCAATATCCTTACAATAACAGACTGGCATACAACCACTAACCACACCTCTTGGATGTCTTTTAATGGTCTATCTATTGTCATGAACTTTACATACCTTTGAAAATCCAGTGTTTAGTTCATCCTGGTAAGCACTCTTTATCATATTTTTTTAACACAACGGCTTTGTTTCTAGGCAAACCATTAAAGAACACGACACACGTCTCCTGGAAATCCTGTAACCAATCAGTTCAACCAATCAGATGCAGACTTCGAAACTCCTGAAGGGTTTCCCTTTTTTCTATTACGTACAGATGTTCAGCCAACAGGTGAGACCTCTGAGGGTGAGACTAGCTGGATATGAACCTCCTTATCTATGTGAGCACCAAAACACAACTTGGGTCTGGAACACATTTACTAAATGATTAGTCATATCTCCATCCATCACATTTCTCATCAAATTCTTCCAACGCCAAATTATTTAAGCTATGCTTTCCGCATTTCATCTGGGACAAAGTTATTCTAATTTAAGATTGCCTTATTAAATATAACTAAAGAAAGTCCAATAAGTTTCCTGAGCCATGATACAGCAACATCTGTGCAGTTAATTTGTCTTCTGGCAATCAATAACCCATGTGAATAGGTCGAATTCCATAGTTCAATGGAGAAAATGGGAGCAGTTTTATGGAAATGACTCTTTGTTGAACTAGAAAGACACTTCACAAGGTTTCAGCACGCTTGCGACTGCCCTTGAATCAGAATTTTTTTTTTTTTTTTTTTTGGCTCATTCTTTGTTCTCCTAGTACCTCTCTGATGGCTGTGATCATGTGACGAGAGGTTTTTCCTGCGTATTACCCTCTTCACTGGAGCACTTCAAGGCATCATCTTTTTTATTGCAGCTCCACTCTGTCTTTCCTTCACTTATAAGAAGGTCACAAACGCTTGCCTTTATTTTGGGGTCAATCTCTTTCTTTTTCTCCCCTTTAGACTCTCGTCTCACTTAATCCCCACATGTTAAGTTTGACCTCTATCTCAAAGAGGCATGAATTTTGGATGTCATTTTTGGATGATAGTTTAGCTTCGGTTTTAAAGTGCCTGAAATATCAGCCCATTGTCCACAAGAAGTTAAATGTACCAGTGGGTCTCCGAATCTGTGGATCTAAAAGGTTATTTGACACAAGGCTGTGGTGTGAGATACTGAGAAGGACAAATAGAAATGGCCAAATTGGCAAGCTTTACTGTTCACAGAAACCAAACATGACAATTCAGCAAGTTGATTTCATATTTGACAACTGTTATGACAAACATTATTTTTTGCTGTTTTGAATGAAAAAGATGCTATAATTTACTTGATTAATGTCATTCAGAACTGAATGTGTCAAGAAACATTAGCGCAATTAAGAATGAATGTTTACTTTTTTTTTAAAATAAAAGCACAATTTGCAAATAGTTTGAATTGATTATGACAAATTCTACTTCTTTTTCTTTCTAATTCATTCATTCTTTATTCCCTTAAATTGTAATTATTATTTGAATTATTGTAAATAAAGTTACAACCATAAAACCCCAAAATAAAAGGACAATTAAAAAACAAAAACTGTCAGTAGAGCATTAATTTATTTGTGCACATAGCTAATAATGTATAATATGGTACATTGTACAACACATTGTACATTGTACAACACAATTATCCCTGCTCTCTCCTATAAATATTCAATGTTAACTCTCAATTAACATGAGGTCAAACTGCATGAATAATAATTATAACACAATTAACCATTATAAAAAAATGTAAAATGCTATTTAAAACAGTAAATCACGTCCCTTTGCAGAATGTTTCAATGTATTCATTTGTTTTGACACTTTCCAACCTTTTCCATACCCTGCGTTCATACAAATATGTACAGCTACAACTTGGTTCATGCTTATTAATACTGAAAATCTCTCTATTAAGTAGTGTAACTGCAGGACTGAAATAATAACAGTAATAAACATTACAGAATCCACTATTAGTAGAATCTAAAACTACACAATTGCAAATGTCGTTTCACAATTAACTAGTGACAAAAATAGTGTTTTGGGGCAGTATGCAGATTTATGACAGGCCTTTTTCAAAAATAGCCTCCAATTAGATAATATTATTCTATTTAAAGTGTCCAGCCAAATGATGAGGCACTTCCTCAAATTACAATGCAATTCCAGCAGAATAGAGTTGCCTTGCAGTTGCTTAAAGAGATCACCCAAAAATGAAAATTATGTCATCATTTGTTCCAAACCTGTATGACTGTCTTTGTTCTGCTAAACACAAAAGAAGAATTTTTTTCTATAGTATGGAAGTCAATGGGGCCCATCAACTGTTTGGTTATCTATATTCTTTAAAATGTATTATTTTGTGTTCAGCAGAAGAAAGACTTGAGGGTAAGTAAATGATGACAGAAAATTCACTTCTGAGTGAACTCTCCTTTTAAAAGTGAGTTTTTACATGAATGTCCAGGTTTCAAGGCAGTTTCTAATGTGTTGTCCTACCTCTGGGCATTGTCTGATAATTTGAGGTAGTTTCATTTAAATTTGGTACAGCTTTTTCCCGAAGTGATTTACCACATGCTAGCAACTGCACATAGAAAAGCTGCATATGGGGATAAAACAAAAATATGTGCTGATCATGTAAAAACAAGGAACGTTGCCTTGGGACAAGAAACATTTCTCTCTCTTTCTCTGAGAGAAACAAATTAGATCACGCAATACATTTTCATGTGAGCCAATTATCCAGTTTTTCTACAGTTTTATTGTCTCTTTTCTTTTCTGCCTGACAGAATGAAACAAATGCAGTAAAGAACTGCTGAGCTCAGAGTGTCCCAAACTCTCTTAAGATGCAACTTGACAACATCAATGCTCATTTATCTATATTACTATAGGCAGCAGCCAAATAGCTACATTTGTCCTGTAGTCCTTGGGCAGGTCACAAAAACAATGAATCAGCAAACAAGCAGTCCATAAAAACACATAAAAGCAGATAAACCCAGTTCCTCATAAACTTACTGCCTACATTGACATGCATATAAACATCCCTCCACACAGCAAATATTTAAACATATCCTGTACATACCAAATGGGAATTAAAATCAGATCATAATTAAATCATTTCATGTTGATTGCATAACTTGTGGTTTACCACACCAGCAGCAAAAAAAAAAAAAAAAAAAAAAAAACATCCTGTCGAATCTATGTTGGGAAAGGGGCAGGGAAAACGCATAGATGTTTTCAGCCTAAGGATGTCTCTTAATCTCTTAATGAGAATGAGAACTCCCAAACACACTACCACCCCTGATACATTACAATTAACCTGTGCTGTCACACACAGGTTGTTTTAGTCTAGACTCATCATGGTGAAAAAAATACATAATAATAATAATCTGGACACTTCAGAGCTGTGGCCTGGTAAATATTTTGTGAATTACAACAATTTCTGAATTACAGTATATACAGATATACATAATATGTATGTGAGCCGCTGATTGGTTCTTGTAAAACCGGTTGCTTTGGCCAGTCAATCTTTTTGTTCTAGGTAATTCCGTCCTTGACGACTCAAGATCTGCTAAGGGGTTCTTTCCATTTCCTTGCATCAGCTCATATCCTATTATATCCTATATAAATCCTACCATATTTTTTCAGCAGTAGACTTCACTCAAGCCAGCAGCAGCAGCAAATCTAGTCCCCCAAGACAACGCTTATGTATATTCCATAAATAAAATGCTGTTTAATTCTATTCTGTGAGTTGTCATGATTGAACTGTTTTTTTAATAGGCATGTCTTAAAAGCAATTAACTGTCAATCCACCCAGATTTAAGGATTCCACTCAACTGGATTTTAGGTTATGATGTATAATGTTTAAAATGTAATGAAAAAGAAAATTAAGTAACTCCATCAATTATAATAATTATTCAATTAATAAAAAATAAACAAACACCATCAATGTGCCCCCAATTCTAAGTTGGTTATCCTCTCCCAAGGGTCAATATGTAATTTTGTGTTATCAAATATACAAATGTCTCTGTTTTACAGGTTTGGAACAAAATGGCTTTAAGACCACACCATGGCTATCTAAAATGTTTATTTAAAGCAATGAAGCTAAAATTGTAAGTCTGTCTATATGCAGGACGACTTGTTAAATCAGGACTGTTTATTAGATAGTCTGACAGAGGGTTATTAACAAAACAGTTATTGTAAGGTTTATCATTGAAATTTGTGTTGTACTTTGTCGTCTTTATTGTGCATAATGATAAAAATATATGGCAACAGCCTTCTGTGGATCACTAAATAAGATATTTTGAAGAAACAAATATTCTGTTTTTGTTCATACAAAACGTCAATGAGATCTAAAACACCACAGGACACCATTGACTTTCACTGGCCAAGAAAAAAGAAGACATTTGGCACATTAATGTCATATAGGTTTGGAACAAAATGAGGGCGAGTAAATGATGACAGAATTTTGATCTGGTTGAACAATGCCTAAGACTACACATGTACAAATCACACCCATTTAAAATGTTTATTTACAGCAGTTAAATTAAGACTGTAGTCTGTCTAAATACGAGACTTGTAAAATCACGACTGTTAAGGGCCAGAGTTGAGAAGCCCTTGTTTATTAGATAGTCTGGTTACCCGTGGGATAAGTGTCTTCATCATGTGATTTTTTTTCTCAAAACAAGCTTTCTGTCTAGACATTTTTACTGTTTTTACCTCTCAAAATGTTCCATACATTGTATGTTTTCTCCTTGGTCTTTTTAGACAGTTTTAGACAGACTTGAAACAGCATTGTCCCTAAACACTAGGGCCAACTCACTCTATGTGATGATTTGAACATCTGCACGCAATCCTCCCAGTAGTGCAGTTTACTTCAACATCGCCTTCAACATTCACTCAACTAAAGTTTGAGTAAAAGCTCCATCTGCCTCTCTTGCATCATGTGCCATCGTTATATGTGGCCTCTGGAAATCCTCTCCATATAGCTTGTGTTATATAAAAAAGTAGGCCTACTAAAGATAATGCTTTAACTTGATCACTATTCTTTTTTTTAATGATAATAATAATAAACCAGTTACACATTGAAGAGCAGTAATAGAAGTAAAATACTCTGACAAAACAATTCCATAACTGAGTACTCATTTATCAATAATGGATTAGCCTGTCTAATGGCTAATTTATAGATAAAATCCTGATGGAATTCTTTAACACATGTAAAATCATTTGCAGTCTTTAAATGGCAGAATTGAATTGTTATTCGAGCTCAAAACCCCCTGATGATGGTGCGGTTAATGAGGAGACCACAGGAGAACAGCTGCAACATCAATGATTCATCTTTGTTACTCATTGTTTTCTTTTCTTAAAGTGGTGCTAAAAAAAAACCCATGAGTTTCAAAGTGTAGAGATACATTTTAGAATATATGGATAGATGTTTAATACCATAATATTGACAGACTTTTACGTATCTACAAATTAAGGAATGTGCAAATCCTTAAATGCGTGTAAACTTTTAGGTTCAACAACTTTGTGATGACACAATCCCAGAAGACTGTATCTGTGAAAAATCTGTTTGTGTAGTTTACTTCGATGTGATTATTTTCTAATAGTATGACAGACAATATGCCAGACACGTAAATGTTGTCACTCACCTGAGAACAATGGAACACCTATTAACACCTTCCATCATAACTGTATTTTCCATAATTTACAGTGACACAATGCTTCCCCTCAATTAACAAGCTTTTCTGGCAATCCATTGGTTCACTGATATCCAGTATGGGCGCTGTGACTTATCTACTTAAATAGTACAACATATCCAAATACAAAAACAAGTGAAGAAGATCTGCATAAAAATCAAAGCTGCCTTAAGTGACCAAATTAACTCTTTTAGAAAACGGTGGTGGGGAAAGGGTTAAATCAAAACTGTAGTAACAATATCATACAGTCAAATTTTTGGACACACCTACTTACTTTTTTCTTGTTACGATTTTCTCAATTTTTGAGTTAAGCATTTATGCAGTTATTAAAATGTCATTAGATCATGATAAATATACATTATTTTTGTCCAAACATACTCATACACTCTTAAAAATAAAGGTTCTTCATTAGGTTCTTTATAGTGGAAAAAGGTTATTCAGATTTTTTAAATGTTCTTTAAACTATGAAACAAAAATGGTTCTTTTAAGACCGGTTCACTGAAAGTTTATTTGGGGAACCAAAAATTGTTCTACTGTAGCATTGCTGCGAAACCCCCTGTTTTAAACCTTTATTTTAAAGAGTTATACAGACTCATGGGGGCAATGTAAAGATGATATAAGCTTGAGATATAGGCCCCAAATGTGTATGGTGGCGATGGGTTGCATGTCGGCCCTAACTGACTGAGCCCATAGGAATCTCAAATAGGATTTGCCTGGGGCCAATTCAAATAATGCCGGCATGGAACCCGTGGACAAGTTTTTCCGGCAATCACGGAAATCATGCCTATATGGGGCCCCTTCCTCAAACCCATATCTCTACATTGGCCCCGCCACAAATTGTTGGCTGATACTAAGTGCTAATAACCTTGTATTGTTGTCAAAGGTTATTTACACTAACCGCAGAGTTAGACAAAATTACAAAAGAAACCAAGCTGGTAACTGGACAATGGCGTAGACGGTAAGAACAGTATATTTAGCTTTTGACGCAACTGGCTCAAGTTGGCATTCACCTTTTACATATCCAATTCTTCATCCTATTCCCATCGCATATCAGTTTAAAAATACATTAATTTTGAGAAAAAAAGAGAAAATAATTGAAAAGTGGAAATAATGTGCCTAACGGGTATTTAATAGACCTGTAATTGAAATTGGATGTGGTGTCCTGGCTTTGACTGGATGGGGCGGCGCATCACAGCATTTCGCTACCACTCTCAAAACCGTGTACCCCTTCTGGGATCCTCAAGGACTGAACAGCAGGATCAATATGGTTAGGAGTAGGTGAAGGGGAGGGCTTAAGGCAGGGGTATCCAAACTCAGTCCTGGAGAGCCACTGTCCTGCAGAGTTTAGCTACAATTGCCTCAACACACCTGCAAGGAAGCTTAGTATGACTATAAGGCATTGATTAACTGGTTCAGGTGCGTTTAATTGGGTTTGGATCTAAGCTTGGCAGGACAGTGGCCCTCCAGGAGCAGGATCGGACACCCCTAGCGATTTACACGACACTGTTTTCAACTAAAAAGATAAACCTTTATGCGTTTTAGCCGTTCGTTTACTGAACAACAGCATTTTGGGTGCCTGAAAATACAAACTATTGAAAATGGGTTTCAAAGTCCAAGTTTTCACTGACATGCGAATTACGTGTTCAGTGTTGCATCGCCATCTAATGAGCTGGCAGGAGAGTACAGGGTTTTTTGTCGTTTTCACAGATCCGTGTGAATGGGAATGTTTTGACAATGGAAACCTCAAAGGAAAAACTTCTCCGTTTGAAGCATATCGTTGTCTTGTAAACGTACCCTTAGTTTAAATAGCATCTATCATATTTAAATATGTGCAAATAGCCTCTGGCCACTATAAACATCATTAGTGCTTACGGTCTATTAACGTGTATAGGCTATTACAATGCCCCCACAATAACTGTGCTGTTGTTTTTTATATAATAATTCATGGATTCAAATAGTTTGACATCAACTTTTTCAGGTGGATGGTCATCATCAGAAAGTTTGCTGAATGAAATTGCAGGCAGTAACTCTAGCAGAACATTAGTCAGACTGTGACGGTGCTGATTTTAGTTGTGTATACTGACAGTTTGGTCTGAAAATAAACCCAGTGCCCTTATACGAGGACATTGTTTTTCACAAACTACTCCATGTCTGAATGCTTGCTTGGTTTTTTAACAGTCATCGGACACTATTAGATACAAATAGCAAAGAATGTTCACTATATTGCATAGTATTGGTCTGTATTATGTGACTAGATACGAGTATGTCAATCTATTAAAAATCCTGGTAACAGTTTAAGGTCCAATTCTCACTATTAACTAGTTGCTTATTAGCATGTATATTACTAGGATATTGGCCGTTTACTAATACTTATAAAACACACATAAATGCCTTATTCTGCATGATCATATTCTACATTCCTTAATCCTATACCTATTGAGGCAAAAGTCACAGTTAATAGTTAGTTATAGTGAGAAATGGACCCTAAACTAAAGTGTGAGCAAAATCATAAATCCTATATGAAATGATAGGAAGAAAAATTGGTTATAGTCTAGATTAGGGTCCAATTCTCTCCATTAATAACTATTAACTGAATTTTGCCTCAATAAACTCCTAAATACTTAGTTAGTAATTAATTACTTTAACTAATTAATTAACTAATTAGTAATTAGTTAATTAATAGTTAGTAAGGTAGTTATTAACTTTAGGTATTGGGTAAGATTAAGGGATGTAGAAGGTTTCATTAGTTAAAATTAACTAATAATGAACTACTTTTCTACAGCATTTATTAATGTTTGTTAATGTTAATTTCAACATTTAATAATATATTTTTTTAATCAAAAGTTGTATTTCTTAACATTAGTTAATGCACTGTAAAGTAACATGAACAGGCATTGAACATCTGTATTTTTATTAGCTGACATTAACAAAGAATAACAAATACAGTAACGAATGTATTGCGCATGGTTAGTACATATTAGTTAATACATTAACTAATGTTAACAAATGAAACCTTATTGTAAAGTGTTACCGATGCAGAATATGGTCATGCAAAATAAGGCATAAATATGTGCGTTATAAGTACTAATACAAAGCCAATATCCTAGTAATATGCATAACTACACAGGAACAAATTAGTAATGCAATATTAACATTCTAGTAACTACTATTAACTAACAAGAAACTCTTATTAACTAATTGGGTTATAACGCTCAGTTGAATGAGAGTTCACTATTAACTATTCACATTTTTTCATAAGGACTACTAAGAAATATAACGTAAGGGTTCATAATTCATGTAAATAATGTATAATGTATAATTAATTCTAAAGTGAAGATATGGTAACCCACAAGTATTGACTCAAATATGATCAAATCCTTTAGAAGGAATTACTAATTATTTGGTACAGTATTCTAAAGTGAAAAGCATGGTAACTATCTAGTAATGACTGAAGTCATTGTAAGCTTTTGAGGTATACAGTGCAATACAATGATGATTGAGAGGTCTACAAATAAACATTTTTCTCCATTTTTCTAAAAAGCAATATATGGATAATCAAGTAAACCTATGTTGCTTCAGTCGAGTAGTTAAGGGTTTATCTTGAAATATTACTAACAATATGAAAGTAATTCTTAAGTTTAGTTTTCACAGCAAAATAATTCACAGCAAAAAGACGTATGTACCACAAACTGAAGGCCGATTTGATTACAATGATAGTAAAAAAAAAATAACTATCAGATGATAGAAGGCATATAGGGGATTGTGGGGTTTTTTCCCCGCAAAGTTTTGATCATGCCGAGGCCTTAGAAATTTGTGTATTAAATATGATACAGTAGGTTGTCTATATACCCCTAATAAAAATATTATTGGGAAATGACCATACAGTAGGCCTATCTGATGACCTTGGCACAATCCATTCCAATCCAATCCATTCCGTCCCCTTCTCTGACATCAGTTCACCCAAGACCTCAGTAAATCATTCACAGACAACCCTAATATCCTCAGCGACCATCTTTAATGAGTGAGTACTGAACCCATGACCATCCATCCTGTGACTGCCTGCCAACCCAAAACCATCCCATCATCTGTCCTCCAGCAGAATTCCCCTGGCCTCCTCTAATACCTGTTCTTCTATCATCCATTCCTCACTTATCAGTGCCTCAATTTAAAAGCAGCTAATATAACCCCACTGTTGCAGCAAAGAAAAATACACAATACTCCATTAACCACCCCATGGACGAAAAAGTACTACTGAATCCTCATTTCACATCTGGATATGGCGATGACTGCTCTGTAGATTGCAAGCTGGACTGTGGCCACATTGGCAGCTCTGAGAGGGCCGATGATATAGTGCTGAGAGTGAACGCCGAGCATGCCAGGTTCAGTTGTAAAGCATGACCCACTGGTGAGGTGAAGTGAGTGCGGGGCCCGCAGGAACAAACTGATTTCCTGTTTACTCATGTTCATCACGCCACATTTGAAAATGGGATTGTTTGAAGCAGTTGATTGCTCTGATAAAAAAAAGCTCAGACAATAAATAATATCAGGGGCATCGCTAAACCCTTTTTGGGGTTTAATACTGCTGTGCCCCTGTAAAATGTTACTGATAAATCCTTGTCTGACAATGGAGATTACCACATACTGACACAATAATCATTTCCCATGTCATGAGTGTTTTCTATCCGCTGTTTTGAACTGGCGATAACTGATTAATGAATGATTAACTCTTTTGATATAATCAGTGTGCAAAAAGGTCTGAAATCATTCACGATTCAGTTTGATTCATTTTGACAGTTCGCTCGCGCACTAAATAATTTGCACAATTTTGCAGCAGTTTCTCACAGTGAAATAGTTATGGGATTTATAAGACAGGAAACAAAAAGAATGCTGGATGAGGTTGATATTTATCTACTACAATACACTGGAGGAAACAAAATTGGAAAATGTCTTTTTGCTAAACTGGCAGCTGTACTATAGAGACAATTTACAGTTGTGGTCAGAATTATTAGTACCCCAGGTAAATATGATCAAAGATGGCTGTAAAAATAAATTTGCATTGTTTATCCTTTTGATCTTTCATTAAAAAAAAATTGCACAACTCCAACCTTTTTTTGAAGTAAATTAATTGAAAGTAAAAAAAAAAAAATAAAAAAAAAAATCACATAATGAAATACATGTTTTTCTCCAAAACACATTGGCCATAATTATTGTCACTCTTTTATTAATTATTGCCTATTTGCAACCTCCTTTTGCCAAGATAACAGCTCTGTGTTTTCTCCTATGCCTGATAAGTTTGGAGAACATCTGACAAGAGATCAGAGTCCCTTCAGAATCTCACTAGATCCTTCAGATTCCCAGATCCATGTTGGTGCTTCTTCTCTTCAGTTCAGCCCACTCATTTTCTATAGGGTTCAGGTGAGGGACTGGGACTGTCATGGCTGAAGCTTCCTTTTGTGCTAAGTGACACATTTTTGTGTTGATTTTTATGTTTGTTTTGGATCGTTGTCCTGGTGGAAGATCCAACCACAGCCCATTATAAGATTTTTAGCAAACCCACCAGTGTTTGGTGTTAACTAAAAGAAGAGCTTTTTGGCAGCAAACCCACCAGTGTTTGCTGCCAAAAAGCTCTTTTTTTTAGTTTCATCTGACTATAGAACCTCATCCCATTTGAAGTTCCAGTCGTGTCTGACAACTGAATATACTGGAATTTGTTTTTGGATGAGCGAGGAGGATTTTTCTTGAAACCCTCCCAATAAAACATGTGGTGATGTAGGGGTTGTTTGATTTTTTTAAGAATTTTTGACCCCAAGACTCAACTAATCTCTGCAATTCTCCATCTGTGATCCTTGAAGAGTCTTTGGCCACTCAAATTCTCTACTGTGCATTTAGACAATATAGACACACATCCTCTTCCTGGCAGATTCATAACATACACACACACTTACAGTCAAAATATAGAGACATTCTTTTTAATGGGGGCTACCAGTGTTGGGAAAGTTCACTTTCTACATGAGTTCAAAGTTCAGTTCACACATTTTAAAATGAACTAGTTCAGTTCATAGTTCATACTTCAAAATTTTAAACTAAGTTCACAGTTCCAAAAATGAACTAGTTCATAGTTCTTTTTTTCCATATGTTTTTGCGAGCTATTTTTTTAAATTATTGCCACAGCCCACAACCACAGACAGCAATTATTTTATTGGCGGGCAAAGTTTGCACAGAAATGTAAGATTTTTTCCATCCTCACCGGCCTTATCATAAAACTCGTTTAAATTATACTTTTTGTTTTGATGACGCATGCGGCGGTGCGACACTGGTGGCTGGTGGTGGGTGTTTTTTTCGCTACATATTAAGGACTGTTTACGGTGTGTTTTAGCCGGGTTTTGTCTGGAAGGCTCTATAGAAATATGGCACCCAACTGAACGATGTTAAACTGAGAGAGCGTGCATTCACAGACACCAGAATGAACGAGTTCACAGTAACGTATACGTAGCTTCATCATGAACTATTGTTCAATGAACGTGTTCAGGCACAACACTGGGGGCTACAAATACCTTTGTACAATAATGATATCAACAGACAAATCACACAAGCAGGAGTGATGTTGATGATATTCAGACCAACAGTGCGATTGTTAATTTGTTATCGAAGTACAATGAAGACACAATGTTGACAGTTACTGTTGAAAAGAGATGGTATTCATCCCTCCTGGGATGGTGCTGCTCTTCTCTCTAGTAATTTGGCTCATAGTCTTAGAGATAAAACATGACAACCTGGGGCTCAGGTCAGGAAGCAGACAGACTGGCTAAACCGACCGTCTGCTAGCGGCCTCACGTCACCAAGGTCAGATAAATCCCATCACATAGAGGCTCTTTCACCTAGATATCATCATATAGAGACTGTGTCTGTTCCCCGAATTTGGAAATCCAAAAAACTGCCAAACCTTTCTAAGGTTAAAAGTTTAATTGATGTTCAACAAATAAAAAACAGATATAATACAGATGAGCAAACGATAAAGCTTGGGTTGTTGAATATTCGATCCCTTAATTCAAAAGCGCTCATAGTTAATGATAAGATTACAGACTATAACCTAGATGTGCTGTGTTTGACAGAAACCTGGCTAAAACCAAACGATTACATTACTTTAAATGAGTCCACTCCGCAAGATTACTGTTATAAACATGAGCCTCGTCCGAAAGGCAAAGGGGGAGGTGTTGCTGTAATTTATAGTAATATTTTCAAAACCACTAAGAAATCTAGTTTTAAATATACTTCTTTTGAAGTGTTGGTGCTTAATGTAAAAATATATAGTGTAAACAATAAATCACGTTTGAGAATTCTGCTGGCTACTGTTTACAGGCCACCAGGGCACCATAAAGATTTTATCAAAGAATTTGCTGACTTTCTATCAGAATTAGTATTGGCTGCCGATAAAGTCCTAATTGTTGGTGATTTTAATATACATGTAGATAATGAAAAAGATGCATTGGGATTGGCATTTAAAGACATTATAAACTCAATTGGAGTGAGACAACACGTGTCAGAACCTACTCATTGTCGTAACCATACTCTAGATCTAATATTATCTCATGGAATAGATGTTGATGCCGTTGAAATTCTGCAGCAGAGCAACGACATCTCAGATCATTATCTAGTCTCGTGTAAATTACATTTAGCCAAGGCTGCAAAGCCGACTCCGTGTTATAAATATGTTAGACCTATCACTTCTGCCACTAAAGATGGCTTTATTAATAATCTTCCTAATCAGTTTCATCATCTCAGCATCCCGGATAGCTTAGAAGAACTTGATATTGCAACAGAAACGTTTGAATCTCTCTTTTCCAGCACTTTAGACATAGTTGCTCCGTTGCGCTTAAAGAAGATTAAAGAAAATAGCCCAACGCCGTGGTACAACGAGCACACCCGGGCCCTTAAGAGAGCAGCCAGAAAAATGGAGCGAAACTGGAAGAAAACAAAACTAGAGGTATTTCGGATTTCATGGAAGGAGAGCTCGATTGTTTACAGAGAGGCATTAAAAGATGCTCGAACGGATTATTTTTCAACCCTATTAGAAGAAAATAAACATAATCCTAGGTATTTATTTGAACAAGTGGCTAAACTAACGAAAAAGAAAGCTTCAAGCCCAGAAGTTTCCAAGAAACACAGCAGTAATGACTTTATGAACTTCTTCACTTATAAGATCTATAATATCAGGGACAAAATTATAACTATGCAACCGTCTACTACAGTAGCGCATCAGGGAGTGCATTGTAGTCTCCGTGAGGAACATTTTGATTCAGTTGTTGCTATAGGAGAGGAAGAATTTTGCAAACTTGTTAATTCATCTAAATCGACAACTTGTATGCTAGACCCTATACCGACTAAGCTACTGAAAGAGATGCTTCCAGAGGTCATAGATCCTCTTCTAAATATCATTAATTCATCTTTGTCTCTAGGATACGTACCAAAAACCTTTAAGTTGGCTATGATTAAACCGCTTGTTAAAAAAACGCAACTTGATCCGACAGAATTAGTCAATTATAGGCCAATCTCGAATCTGCCTTTTCTGTCAAAGATACTAGAAAAAGCAGTTTCATCACAACTGTGTTCCTTTTTAGAAAGAAATAATATCTGCGAGGATTTTCAGTCCGGATTTAGACCGTACCATAGTACTGAGACTGCTCTCATTAAAGTCACAAATGATTTGCTCTTATCATCCGATCGTGGTTGTATCTCTCTATTAGTGTTACTTGATCTTAGTGCTGCATTTGATACTATCGACCACAACATTCTTTTAAATAGACTAGAAAACTATGTTGGCATTAGTGGAATTGCACTAGCATGGTTTAAATCATACTTATCTGACCGTTTTCAGTTTGTAGCAGTAAATGAAGAGATGTCTTATCGATCACAAGTTCAGTATGGCGTACCACAAGGCTCAGTACTAGGACTGCTGCTGTTCACTCTGTACATGCTACCATTAGGATATATCATTAGGAAATATGGAATTAGCTTCCACTGTTATGCTGATGATACTCAGCTGTATATTTCTTCAAAACCTAACGAAACTTACCAATTCTCAAAATTAACGGAATGCATAGCTGATATAAAAAATTGGATGACCAGTAATTTCCTACTACTAAATTCTGAAAAAACAGAGATTCTAATCATTGGACAAAAAACTGCCACACGTAATAACCCAGAATACTGTCTAACAATCGATGGCTGCTCTGTTAAGTCTTCGTCGTCAGTTAGGAACCTGGGTGTGCTCTTTGATACCAATCTTTCATTTGAAAGTCACGTGTCTATTATCTGTAAAACCGCATTTTTCCATCTTAAAAATATATCTAAATTACGTCATATGCTCTCACTGACAAATGCGGAACAATTAGTTCATGCATTCATGACATCAAGGCTAGATTATTGTAATGCTCTACTGGGTGGTTGCCCTGCACGCTTAATAAACAAACTACAGCTAGTTCAAAACGCAGCCGCTAGAGTTCTTACCAGAACCAGGAAGTATGACCATATTAGCCCGGTTCTGTCAACACTGCATTGGCTGCCTATTAAACATCGTATAAATTTTAAAATATTGCTGATTACTTACAAAGCACTAAATGGTTTAGCTCCCCAGTACTTGAGCGAGCTCTTAACGCATTATAGTCCTTCACGTCTATTGCGATCTCAAAATTCTGGCCAGTTGATAATACCTAGAATATCAAAATCGACTGCTGGCGGTAGATCCTTTTCCTATTTAGCACCAAAACTTTGGAACAATCTTCCTAACACAGTCCGGGAAGCAGATACAGTCTGTCAGTTTAAATCTAGACTAAAAACACATCTCTTTGGCTTAGCATACACATAACACATTGTAGATTTCAATGTTAGGCTGCATAGTTTAGATCAGCCGGAACCGGGAACACTTCCCATAATTCCTGATGTACTTTGTACATCATAAGAAGGATGGCGTCTACGCTAATATTAGTCTCTCTGCTTATCCCGAGGTTTACCGCGAACCGCCGGATCCAGGCCATATCCAGATCTGAGGAAGGACCATCACATGGACACGACGACAACGCATCCCTGATGAGCCAGCCCCATCAACACTGTGAAGGCCCATGAACACCTCAACACAGTCATCTCCTCACCGGCCGGATGACCCAACCTCCAACCAGATGAACTGGATAAATATCGTGAAAGTTCTGATCACATCTGACTCCTGACATTATGCTGCCTAACTCATAATCATACACTGTTCGTTCGTTGGCCAAAGGAGGACTGGCCCCCTGACTGAGCCTGGGTTCTCCCAAGGTTTTTTTCTCCATTCTGTCATTTGATGGAGTTTTGGTTCCTTGCCACTGTTGCCTTTTTCGCCTCTCTTCGCTTTTGTCGCCATTGGCTTTTGGCGTGCTTAGTTGGGGACATTTAACATTTAATTTTGAATTTAACAATACTATTACAACATTGTTTTCCTGTTATCTCTGTAAAGCTGCTTTGAAACAATTTGTATTGTAAAAAGCGCTATATAAATAAAGGTGACTTGACTTGACTTGACTGTGTCTGTTTTTTGATCCACTACTGAAATCCACCTGCTCCGAACGAATGCAAATCAGTCATCTCTGATCAACACACAGTGGGCATCGCTGAATGAATCTCTGTTTTTTAACCAATCTGGAGTGTGTTTCCCAAAGCTAACTATGGTCGCAAGTTCTGTCGTTACTCTTGGTGCTCTTGGGAAATGCACCCCAGTTCAGTTGAGTGAATGATTCAATGATTTTCTCAGACATTCACTCGTTTCTTTTCTGAATGAATCAGTGTTGATGAATGAATCAGTGAATCCTGAATGAATCAGTGTTGATGCATGAATCAGATAATGAAAGATTAATCATTAAAGGCATTAAATGGCTGATCGATTGCTCCTGTCTGCCTCGCTGCCTGCTGTGAGTTTGTTTGCTTTGAGGGAATTTGAACTAATTTGCGATATAACTAGTCGATCACGAGTGGCTCAACAGGTAGATCTATAGATAAACTCATCTTTCAGGCATGTGACAGACCGGGTTGACACTTCAGCGTGAGAAATCGGGGGTGTGGCGTAGGAGCGTGTGAAACCAATCAAATGCGTGCGTCTTATGGCCAATGCGTGAGAGTTGGCAGCTCTGGAATCTTGCTGCGTCCTGCTGGCTATGAAAGACTAGCAACCTATGAAACTAATAATGAACAATTTTAAACTAAAACGACACAAGCTTAATTGAAAATGGCTTAGCATTAAAACATATAAAACTCTGAGGGAAGATGCATATTCTTATTAATGCTGACATATCTGATGTGCTATGAACCAGTTTTTTAAATGCTTTTTGAACAGAGTGCATGTGGTGAGTTCTCTAATGTTCTGAGAGACAGAGTTCCACTCCTGCGCTGCTGTGACTGAAAAGACCCTCTGACTAAATGCACTCTTCCGCAGAGGAACAACACAGTCTCCTCGAACCGACCCGCGTGTTACTCTCTGTGTGGTGTTCCTGATGTTTACAAACTGACTGAGTGGAGATGATAAACCATGAATGATTTTGTATAACAGACAGAGGTTTGCATCCTTAATTACATTTTCCCAACTTAAAAGCTTATGCTTTTGTAAAATGGCACAATGGTGATATCTTGATGGTTTTTTTTATCCAATATTTTGATTGTCTGTTTGTAAAGTGACTAAAGATTTTAGTGTTGTTTTGTTTGCCTGTGACCAGGCTGTAAGACAATAAGTGATGTGAGACAGAACCATACTGTACAGGAACATTTTAGCTGCCTGAAGTGACAAGTGTGATCTTATGAACCTGAAATTTGCAGCGTGCAGTTTCCCTGTGCAGCGCCCCGACAGACCGCCCCGGTACCTCGCCATCCACACCATCGGTCTCGCCTCCCCGGACAGACAGCTCGGCCACAGTTGACGACGGGAATAGAGGAAGGAAAGGATCAGGATATTGTGCAGAGGAACACAGAGATGTACCTGAATATACCTGTAAGGTAGGAGTGACGTGTTTGTCCTCTGCGCGTGGGTTAGCCTCTCCTGGCGTCTTGAAGTGGTGCGGGCCTGGGCACGGGTGGATGTCTCCGGATAACATCAAACATATGGCGATAATAAGTCCAGTTGTCAGTGGTGATTGAGTCAGTGTTGTTTATTTAGTCTTCTTGGAAAACTTATTGTAAAGTGATGGGTAGACCAAAGTCATAGCTAGTGTGTAAGTTCCATAGCCGGTGCTTGCCTTTGCCAAATCATTGTTTGTTTGTTTGTATCCCAGATCATCATATTTTGACGGGTTGTCATTTAAATGAAACAGAGGAAAGATGTTACCAACCATCCGAGCTGGATCAACATGAATAGGCTTTGAAATCTTTGTGAGCAAACAATAGACTAGGAGCACTGTGAACCCCCCTCTCCCACCTGCAGCCATCTTTCATCTCAATCTATCATAGACAATTGGAAAAGTTTTTGAGGCAAACCTAACCTGTTGAAAAGAGATGGTATTCATCCCTCCTAGGCTGGTGCTGCTCTTCTCTTTAGTAATTTGGCTCATAGTCTTAGAGATAAAACATAACAAATTGGGCACCAGGTCAGGAAGCATGACAGACTGGCTAAACCGACTGTCTGCTAGCGGCCTCGCGTCACCAAGGTCAGATAAATCCCATCACATAGAGCCTCTTTCACCTAGATATTATTATATAGAGACTGTGTCTGGTCCCCGAATTTGGAAATCCAAAAAAACGTCAGGTCAAAAATTTAATTGATGTTCAACAAATAAAAAACAGACATAAAACAGATGAGCAAATCATAAAGCTTGGGTTGCTGAATATTCGATTCCTTACTTCAAAATTGCTCATAGTTAATGATATGATTTCAGATTATAATCTAGATGTGCTGTGTTTGACAGAAACCTGGCAAAAACCAAACGATTACATTACTTTAAATGAGTCAAGCCCACAAGATTACAGTTATAAACATGAACCTCGTCTGAAAGGCAAAGGGGGAGGTGTTGCTGTAATTTATAGTAATATTTTCAAAACCACTAAGAAATCTAGTTTTAAATATTCTTCTTTTGAAGTGTTGGTGCTTAATGTAAAAATATATAGTGTAAACGATAAATCACGTTTGAGAATTCTGCTGGCTACTGTATACAGGCAACCAGGGCACCATAAAGATTTTATCAAAGAATTAGCGGACTTTCTATCAGAATTAGTATTGGCTGCAGATGCAGTCCTAATTGTTGGTGATTTTAATATACATGTAGATACTGAAAAAGATGCATTGGGATTGGCATTTAAAGGTGCCCTAGAATGTGAAATAGTTAAATAACAAGAGTTCAGTACATGGACATGACATACAGTGAGTCTCAAATACCATTGTTTTCTCCTTCTTAAATCTCGTTTTTGAAAAACACCCCTGAAAAACAGGCGAATCTCCACATAATACCGACTGTGACGCAACAGTCGGGATCATTAATATGTACGACTCCAAAAATGTGCATATGCCAGCCCATGTTCAATGACAGGCGGAACTGCGCAGCCGAAGCATGGCAGTTGTTCAGTGTTTGGATGTACAAATGAACACAAAGGTATTTAGTTCCTTCATCCGAGCCTCTGAAGAAACAATGGGTTCATTTTATTTTCTCTGGAAATTTCCAAACATTTCACAGACGACGCGACGAGACTGTTTCCTCAACTTGGGCCAATACAGAGCTGGCCTCAATCGATCGAGCTACCAAGCAACACTTTCTGAATGTGTAATTGTTCAAGTTCAGACAGGTGATCTTTCTCTCAAAATCGTTCAATACTATTTACATCATCGTGTTTGCATTGGTGAAAGCATTAGAGAGAGTGCAGAAACTGCGTTGCAATGATAAGATCTTCATTCTCGCGATCAACACACGTGTGATGGGAATAGATCTAAACACTTTAAAAACATCTCACGATTTGTTAATCTCGATAGCTGTACTAGTAAAAACGTATAATATCTGTAGTAAAAGTATTCGAGAGAGTTTCACATGTAATACGTAGCTATTTCATATGCAAGCATGTCAGCCAATCACAGCAGAGGCCGGTTACACACAACAGACACGCCCCTCCAAACAGAGCGTTTGGGCTCAGGGCTAAAATCAGGCTAGGAAAAATGCCTTTTATTTCTAAATTATGACTATTTTTGATCTAAAAAACATACTAACATTATAAGGGCAACCCAGAAAACATTATACAATAAAAATAAAAACCATTCTAGGGCACCTTTAAAGACATTGTAAACTCATTTGGAGTTAGACAACACGTGTCAGGACCAATAGGCTCTATGCACGATCACTTCCGCGTTCTGTCTCAGCCCGCCCAGTCACATCCGCCGCTGCGTCTGAAGCTGTTATTGCATTAGGTCGAGATGATGTCAAATTACACTCGCTGTTTACAAAAACTTCCCGCGATTAACGTGAATGATGTTAACAATATTGTGAGGCAGTTATCTGTCACACATAAGAGTAAGAAAGAGAAGGGCTTTAAATTATATATTTCGAGCTACATCGACAATTTTGAGGGTGAGTACTCTCTCATATCATGCTAAATCCGACTAGCGAATCAGTTTCTAAAATTGTTGTCTCCGTTTCTGAGAAAATTAATTTTATTAAAGTATTTTTCACTATAGAACGCGCTATGCGGAAGTAAAGACGCTGGCTGAGATTCTTCCGGAAATACGTCTGCAGCGTTCGTGCATAGAGCCTATAGTAACCAACTGCAGAACCGCAGAACCATACGTCATAGCAGTGTGAGGATGACAGCGCCAGCCTAACAGTCTGATGCCGGAAGTGGGCGTGGCAAGGCATTGCGCTACTTCTGTGTTTTAGAACGTTTCAACATTTAAAAACAATGCTATTATAATTTTAACGATTTCATTAAACACACACATATATATATATATATTATATATAAAAGTTAAAATTATACTTTATGCATTTGTTTTGTGTCCAATTATTAACAATATAAATTGAACAAAGCTTAAAACAAACAAAATAATAAAACGAAAACAAAGCTTGAGCATTTGAACATTTGATTTAATTGAAAAGCATTGTTTAAATAAAAACAATACCCTCTGAAATAGCAAAACCTGTCTGCTCCAAATAAATAATAGTAATTAAATAAAAATACAAAATCTAAATAAATAAAATAACTAAATTATATAAAACAAAATCTAAATTAATAAAATAAATACATTATATAAAACAAAATCAAACCAAAGAAAACAAATCTTATTAAAGTTATGCAGGCACACATTTAACAATAATTCTCAAGTGACAAATAAACAAACTAAATAAAAATTCCATACACATGGAGTTAATCCTGACGATTCCTGAGGCGCCTTTCTTCATGACACTCGCTTAGATTTATTTTATTTGGTTTGATTTTGTTTTTTATAATTTATTTTATTTAGTTCGATTTTGTATTTTTATTTAATTACTATTATTTATTTAGAGCAGGTACATCTAGTGTGGGATGCTTTTGTCATTTCAGAGGAAAACTATTATTTTACGTTATTAATAATTTCTGTTTCAGTCCACCATAGAATTATGTTGTGTTGGTCTATGAATAAAAATTTGTTAGTTGTGAAATGGTTGAGTTTTAAGAAACGTTAATAGTTTTTTTAAAAGTTAAAATTATACTTTAACCCATTTGTTGTGTCAAATGATTAACCATATAAATAAAATAAAAAAGCTTTAAACAAAAAAATAATAAAATGAAAACAAAGCTTGAACATTAATTGAATTGAAAGGCATTTTTAATAGTAGTATATTGTCTTTTGTTAATAGGACAAATAATTATTATCTTTAATATTTGATATTATATATATATATATATATATATATATAGGTGAAACTCGAAAAATTTGAATATTGTGCAAAAGTTATAATTTTGATGATTAGGCCTATGGCGTATAGATTATGAAAACCCCAAATTTAAAATCTCAGAAAATTTGAATATTACCTGAAATCGAAACCTATAATCATGCATATGTATATATAGGCTACTAAATATATTAGTTTCACCTTTTAATTTGAATTACTGAAATACATGAACTTTTGCACAATATTCGAATTTTTCGAGTTTCACTTGTTATACACACATCTTAAATGTATCTTTAATTAAATCGTTTAAAAAATATTTATAATAATGTTGTTTTAAACTTTGAAACGTTCTAAAACACAGAAGTAGCGCAATGCCTTGCCACGCCCACTTCCGGCATCAGACTGTTAGGCTGGCGCGGTCATGGTATGTATGGTTCTGCGGTTCTGCAGCTGTTGATGCCGTTGAAATTCTGCAGCAGAGCGATGACATCTCAGATCATTATTTGGTCTCATGTAAATTACATTTAGCCAAGGCTGCAAAGCCGACTCCGTGTTATAAATATGTTAGACCTATAACTTCTGCCACTAAAGATTGCTTTATCAATAGTCTTCCTAATCAGTTTCATCATCTCAGCATCCCGGATAGCTTAGAAGAACTTGATATTGCAATAGAAACTTTTAACTCTCTCTTTTCCAGCACTTTAGACACAGTTGCTCCGTTGCGCTTAAAGAGGATTAAAGAAAATAGTGTCAAAAAACGCTATGGTTCAACGAGCACACTCAGGCCTTTAAGAAAGCAGCCAGAAAAATGGAGCGCAACTGAAAGAAAACAAAACTAGAGGTATTTCGGATTCAGAGGCGTAGGAATGAGTTTAACATTTTGGGGGATTTGAATATCAAATCAATTCTTTAATTGCAGGCCTAATCCAGTTTTGTAGATTAAAAAAGAACATATTGATCAAAATTTGAATTCAAATTTTGTAATAAATTTTCTTTTCTTAGTTGTATCTTATGCCTCAATGAACAGACACAGACACATGCAAAGGTTAAGGTGAAAGGCAGAAACAGCATCAAGAATTTTAACATTTAAACCAACTTGTTTTTACTCTTGATTTATGATGTTAGTTTTAATAATAATAGTAATAATAAAAATTAAAGTATGATAATTTTTTACTTAGAGCAATGATGGAGCTATACTTGACTCTTCTTAAGAGCAAAACAAAAAACAGCTCCTTGCTCCTTGAAAAAAAATGAAATGTAATATTGTAGTAGCCTAGTTATAAACAAAGGTTTTATTTTTATTTCAGATTAACATTTGAGGGCAGCAATTTTATTCTTAATGTCATAATAAAACCGACGTAACCTTACTTGAAAGCATTGTAGCCTATAACTGTATAATTGTAGCCTATAGCCTATATATTACTATTCCTGCCAAACGTCCATGGTGAATGTTGCTGATCTGTGGACTCTGGATAGTTCATACATGGCACAATGTTTCTTCCTGGTTTCCATGTCAGCGCTGTTTGATCCGTTAATAACGGAGAAATGTGAATGCTTCTCACTAGATCTCGCAGCGATGCTATTACTTCAGTGGCAAATACAAATGCTTTCTTTACTGGATTTCTTATCTTGTCTTATCTTTACTGTGTAACAGTTTCTTTTGATCAAGATCGGCTCACGCTGCATTGGTCCAAACTGATAAACAGTCCGTTAAACACAAAATAACGAGTAGCGCAGTCATTTCATTCGCCACTCGCCAGCTGCAGACTCCCGCTTCCTGAACAATCTGAGCCGTTGAGGGGCGGGTCGGTGACAGACGCTGTGTTGCGCTTTCAAAATAAAAGCATGCGAGTTAAAGATTTCAAAATCAAATATTTTTCTCCTCCGCTGTACAATTTTTGGGTGGGACAAATGCGAATGTCTCTAATATTTGAGGGGACACGTCTCCCCCATCCCCTACGGTTCCTACGCCCGTGTTCGGATTTAATGGAAGAGAGCTCGATTGCTTACAGAGAGGCCTTAAAAGCTGCTAGATCTGCTGATTTTTCAACCCTATTAGAAGAAAATAAACATAATCCTAGGTATTTATTTGAAACAGTGGCTAAATTAACGAAAAAGAAAACTTAAAGCCCAGAAGTGTCCAAGCAACACAACAGTAATGATTTTAACTTCTTCACTTATAAGATTGATAGTATCAGGGACAAAATTATAACTATGCAACCGTCTACTACAGTATCGCATCAGGGAGTGCATTGTAGTCTCCCTGAGGAAAATTTGTATTCATTTGTTGCTATAGGAGAGGAAGAATTTTGCAAACTCGTTAATTCATCTAAATCGACAAATTGTATGTTAGACCCTATACCGACTAAGCTACTGAAAGAGATGCTTCCAGATGTCATACGTAGATCCTCTTCTTAATCTCATTAATTCGTCTTTGTCTCTAGGACATGTACCAAAAATCTTTAAGCTGGCTATGATTAAACCGCTTGTTAAAAAACCGCAACTTGATCATACAAAATTAGTCAATTACAGACCAATCTCGAATCTTCCTTTTCTGTCAAAGATATTAGAAAAAGCAGTGTAAGGACTGAGCGGAATGACGGATCATCTAAATAACTAAATGTATTTCTTCCCATAAACCCTGGGACTTCAACACACACACACATACACAAACTGGTACGAATTTCCCCATTAAGGACATTTTAATGAGATATATGTTATATGTTGTTATGTGGGTCTGAGTGCCCAGGGCCTATGAAGATACCTGACTGTATGGTAGTTCTAAACGAACGATAAATGCCTGTATTATGCATTTTAATGAATAATCCAGCAAACTAACTATCCTAACAAAGTCTGTGAAACTTCCCCCCAAATCCAGCTAACACTGGCCGAAGTGTCCTGTTACAAGTTTACGACCCAAAATAATGTGCATGCAGGATCTCTCTCTCTGTCCACACTACACACACCCATAAGAACTTTCAAGGAATTTCCAGTCAAAAAGACATTTAACAATACATATTTGATATGTTTTATGTGTGTTTGATGGCCTACGTCCGATTGCAAGATCTGGGAATGTTTGTAGTTTAAAAGGAACCACAAATGCCTATATTACGTATATTTGAGACGTAAACCTGAATTCCTCTCATTGTTACATGTCGTGTTTGAGGTAATTTGAAAACTCTTTGTCTGACGCAGCCAGATATATGTATTGGGTTACCGTAAAAAGTATGATTGCCTGTATAACATCTCTCCTGTTATGTTTAAGAATCTGTGGAAAGGAAAGACAGGTTCTGCCTCTGTCGTAATTTATGTAGATAAAGCTGTCAAACCAAACAAAGACAACTTTCCCGCTCAAGATTTCCTGAACAATGATTGGACAATCCGCTTCAGAGGAGGCGGAAACATCAGGTCTTCAAAAGGACTGGCCCTCTTCTCACCCCTCCCCTTGCTCTCTTACCCCGGCGTCAGGATGTGACTTAGTGATCTCCTCCGGAGATCTTTCATCTTTTCCTTTCTTTGTTTAATTCTAAGTTCTTTTAAGTACCCTACCGAGTTCATTTCCACCGACGAGGAATGAACTTTGCCTGAATTGTTTCTTTGGTAAATTTACCTCAAAGACCTTCAAACATGCGTTTGAAAGTCCGCGCTCAGAACCACCAGGAAACCACATGGGACACATGGACCACCACGCTCAACGAACGAGCAGGCGCGCGCCCCAAGGACACACACACACACGCACGCCTTCTCCTCAGCAAACTAAGAGACAGTGCAAGTATTCTATTTCTCATCCAGATTTATTATGCTGTACGGTTGTTGCCTCAAAAGGGGCGATTTTGTGATTCCTTGTTGTCAGGTCTGAGGTTCCGTTGTCCAGGTGAACTTTGCCAAACGGTTGACCCTTACGGATCTCCGTTTCTCTCTCTCTCCCTTTCTCTCTCTCTCCCTCACTCTCACACTCACTTCGATACGTACGTGTTTCCATTGTCTGTCTTTGTCATTATGTTTGTAAATACATATATTCCTGTAACGTAGTAAATGCATAGGCTAGTTATTTCTTATTAAAATGCATGATACTCATTTGATGGATTGACTGTCTGCTCATACTTCAGGTCCCTGAAATGCCTAGATCAAAAGCTACGAGCTTTACAAATTAAAGATACTTTAAAGAGTATGTGTTTATAGGGCGGGAAGACTAATTCTTGTGGCCACAGAATTGATATTCCTAAACTCTATAAATTAATTGAGCTAATTAATTTTACCTGTTTGTAAAACGTGATCTGTGTAATTAATTGCAATCAACTTGTGGTTAATCGCAAGGATTCACATGCATGCAGGTAACATGACATATCATCCCTTACCGGGAGTTTTATTAAAATGTAAAGTTGATCTGGTCCAAACCTGTATGAATAATTATTAATTATGAATTATTAATTATTGTATACAAATTCCCCAAAATCGACCGGTTCATACCTTACAGCAGTATCCTATCCTCACAACTGTGTTCCTTTCTTGAAAGAAATTATATTTGCGAGGATTTTCAGTCCGGATTTAGACCGTACCATAGTACAGAGACAGCTCTCGTTAGAGTCAAAAGTGATTTGCTTTCATCATCCAATCGTGATTGTATCTCTCTATTAGTGTTACTTGATCTTCGTGCTGCATTTAACACAATTGACCACAACATTCTTTTAAATAGACTAGAAAACGTCTCGGTTATGTTTGTAACCCTAGTTCCCTGAAGGAACGAGACGCTGCGTGAAAACGCTGTAGGAACGCCCCTTGCGTTGTGCGTCATGAAGCAGTTATGGAATCAGTCCAATGGTGAGACGGAACGTCATAGGCGGGTGACGTCATCGACCAGGAAACTATAAAGCACCCTAAAATCACAGCCGCGACAGCTTCTGAAAAAAGTCTGAAGCAAGTGATCTCGGGCATGCAGGGAGTATGACAATGACACGCAGCGTCTCGTTCCTTCAGGGAACTAGGGTTACACATGTAACCGAGACGTTCCCTATCAGGAACTCGAGCTGCGTGAAAACGCTGTGGGAACGCTAATACCCACGTCGCCATAAGAGCAAGTGACCGACTGTGTGAAATAGGAAGCACATTCAGCCGAAAGCACCTGCGCCCCAGGAGTGGAGCTGAGATCAAGGTCATAAAACCGGACAAATGTATGCGGAGAGGACCAGCCTGGCGCATCACAGACATCATGGAGAGAAACTCCTGATAATAAGGCTTTGGAAGCCGCCATACTCTTAGTGGAATGAGCCCGAACAGCCAAAGGTGAAGGCTGACCAGCCGACTGATAGGCAAGTGAGATGGCCTCGACCACCCACTTGTTCATCCTCTGGTTAGACACTGGAGACCCCTTCTTAGGTGGTCCAAATCAAACGAACAACTGTAATTCCTCCACAGGGCAGCTCTGTGGACATAAGCGCCTAAAGCCCTAACAGGGCAGATCAGATTGAGTTTTTCCTGATCCGATGACGTAAACGGAGGAGGACAGAAGGCCTGCAGAACTATAGGTCTGGCCACATTGGTAGGAACCTTAGGGACATAACCTGACCTAGGGTGGAGAAAAGCCTTCACCATCCCAGGCGAAAATTCAAGCATGAGGGAGAAACCAAAAGAGCCTGAATGTCTCCAATTCTTTGAGAGACGAGATAGCGAGGAGAAATATAGTTTTCAAAGTGACAAACTTGTCAGGAACTTCCTCAATAGGCTCGAAATGAGCTAGGGAGAGACCTTCTAGAACAATGGCCAAATCCCATGTCGGCACCCTCGTGCGGGCTACAGGCCTCAACCTCAAAGTACCACGAAGAAATCGAGTTATAAGTGGGTGTCTCCCCAGAGATTCTCCACTGAAAGGGACATGGTAAGCAGCAAGTGCCGCCACGTACACCTTTAGTGTGGAGGGGGATAGCCCTGAGGAGAAACGCTCCTGCAGGAACTCCAGCACTGCACCCACTGGGCAGTTAACTGGGTCCAGCTGGTGTTCTCCACACCAAGAAGTGAACAACCTCCACTTCAAGGCATTTAACTTCCTCGTGGACGGAGCTCTGGAGTGAAGGATGGTCTCAACAACCTCGGTTGAGAGACCAGCACCTACGAGCTGGGCCCCCTCAGAGGCCAAGCCCATAGTTTCCACAGTTCTGGGCGGGGGTGAAGGATCGACCCACTCGCCTGAGAGAGAAAGTCCCTCCTGATCGGAATCTCCAGAGAAGAGCCGTCGAGGAGAGAAATTAGGTCCGAAACCATACTTGGGCCGGCCAGTACGGGGCTACCAACAGTAGAATGACCCCATCCCGGCAAACCTTCTCCAGAACTCCTGGGAGCAGAGCATTTGGGGGAAAGGCGTACAGACGTAACCTCGGCCACGGCTGCACCATAGCGTCCAACCCCAGAGGGGCTGTATGGCTTAGAGAGAACCACAGTGGACAGTGTGATGTCTCCCTGGAAGCAAACAGGTCTACCTCGATACAATCAAACTGTTTCCAAAGGAGCTCCACCACCTCGGGGTGGAGTCTCCATTCCCCGGGCCTCGGCCCCTGTCTCGACAGGATGTCCACTCCCTGATTTAGGTACCCTGGGATATAAATCGCTCTCACTGAAAAAAGCTTGCCCTGGGACCACAGAAGGATCTGGCGAGCCAGCTTGTATGACGGGCGAGAGTGCACATCCCCCTGATGGTTTATATAAGAGACCACCGATGTATTGTCGGACTTTACAAAAACATGACCTCTCAGGTCTGGGAGGAAGTGTTTCAGAGCCTGAAACACCGCCAACATCTCTAGACAATTCATAAGCCACAACCGATGATGGTCTTGCCACAGACCCTGGGCTGGACGACCACTCATGATCGCCCCCCAGCCTGTGAGGGAAGCATCTGTCGTTAGCGTTACACGACGACAAAGAGCACCCAACACAGGTCCCTGGGACAGAAACCAAGGATCCCTCCACATGACCCGAGCACGGAGGCAACGCCGTGTAACTTTGATCGTGCGGAGGGGGTTTCCCCTCGGGGAGAACCCCTTGGTTCTGAGGCACCACTGTAATGGTCTCATGTACAGCAGGCCGCAAGGTATAACGTTGGACGCTGCTGCCATAAGACCCAGCAGTCTCTGATACTGCCTTACAGTGAGCAACTGGCCTAGCTTTACTTGTTTTACTGCTGAGAGAATCGAGGTGATGCGGACAGGAGACAGGCGGGCCCGCATCACTACCGAATCCCATAATACCCCCAGAAAAGATGTCTTCTGTGATGGAGATAGAACACTTTTCTTGGCATTCAGCCTCAACCCCAATTTTTTTATGTGTGCGAGGACGACACCTCGATGCCGAACCGCTTGTTACTCCGATTGAGCCAGAATCAACCAATCGTCGATTATAGTTCAGAATGCGAATACCCTGGAGCCGCAGCGGGACTAGCGCTGCGTCCATGCATTTCGTGAACGTGCGGGGAGATAAAGCTAGACCGAACGGAAGAACACGATATTGGTACGCTTTGCCCCCGAAAGCGAACCTCAGGAACTTCCTGTGTTGCGGAAGGATGGAGATATGGAAGTACGCATCCTTTAGATCTATCGTGACAAACCAGTCCTCGGATCTGATTTGTGACACGATCTGCTTCAAAGTGAGCATCTTGAACTTGAGCTTTGCTACTGAGCGATTTAACAGGCACAGATCTAAAATTGGAAGCAACCCCCCATCCTTCTTTGGAACGATGAAATATCAGCTGTAATAACCTGACTCCATACTGGGAGGAGGAACCCGTTCTATAGCCTCCTTTTGTAGGAGTGTTTTCACCTCTTGTTTCATTACCAGAGCCTGCTCGGGGCCCACCACTGTGGGCAGGACCCCGCTGAATCGAGGAGGACGAGACCTGAACTGAATGGCATAACCCCTTTCTATCGAATGTAGGACCCACTGAGATACTTTTGGAAGACTTTTCCACTCCGCCAGAAAATCTACTAAGGGTACCAGCCTCTCGAGGCTAGCCTCTGGAATATTTCGAGCAGCAGACACAGTGCCCTGTCACCGGCAGGGAACAACTGGTTTGACTCGTCCCTCGGGAAAGCGCTCGCTGGGCCCGTCTACGCCCGACATGAAGGCGGGGTTCGCAGAAGGGACCCCTGAGGGCACAGAGAGAGAATGGGCACCGTCTGATGCGGTGAACACCTTTCTCTCACGGTGGGGACCACCCTCAGCATCCTGATGCCTCTCAGGATTAGACGAAGCCTTTTTGGCCGCAAAAACTGTTCTCAGATCAGTTTTACCGCCAGAAGACTTCGCCTGAGAAAGCTGCGCCTGGTCCCACTGTTTTGCAGGGGGAGCCCGAGACGCGACACTTTGTCGAAGGGGGGAGCGTCCCTCGGGAACACGCTCGCTGGGACCGTCTACGCCCCGGCATAAAGGCAGGGTTGGTAGAACGGGCCCCTGAGGGCACTGAGAGAGAATTGGCACCGTATGATGCGGTGAACTCATTCCTCTCGCAGTGGGGACTACCCTCAGCATCCTGACGGCGGTGGCGTCAGAAGTACTTTTTAGATGTAGCCACTTAGCATAATAACTGTCCTCAGATCAGTTTTACCCCCAAAAACTTCATCTGAGAGTGTCACATCTGGTCCCACTGTTTTGCAGGGGAACACAGCGACGCTCTGCTTTTGTTGCGCCCATGTGTGGAGCTTATCGACAGCCAGGACTGACCCGCCCAGCAGTCCCTGTTTTTAAACGCCGGTGCCTTAAAAGACGATGTCGTTTTGGCGGAGAGATGCTGTAAGCGTCTCTTAAGCCTAGGCATCGCCCCATAACCGTGAATTTAAGCCCCAGCAATATTGAAATATTTTTCATGGAGGTCTGAGGACTAAAATACAGGACTTCGACACCTCGGTGTTGAGGTCCGGAAAAATGGCAGGCACCGTCGTGGAGGTTGCAATCAGAACAGCAAAAATAGTTCATACAATATATTTACATATAAACTCCTGCCAAACTACTGACCACTCAATGCTTAATTTTTCTACAGCATGAGTAAGCACCTCCATAAGCTCCTCATTTATTTCTGTTCTGGGGAATGAGGTAGAAAGTCCTTATTATCCCCTTATTTTATAATTTTTTATTTATATAATAATAATTTATTTATTATTTATTATTATTATTATTATTATTATTTAATACCAACAACATCCAGCTCCTCAGAACAGTAGGATAGTTGCAATATTAATGCCACAGCCTGGGCAGAAGAAACCGCAGAGCGTGCTGAACTGAGGCACTGAATCAGCTAACAGTTAAAGGCTGAGATAGGGGGAAGCCCGTCTCAAACCCCGCTGTCAGGTTCATCCGCGATCCCCACGACGCGCGCTGCCGCTCTGCCTCTACAGACGCGGGACTCGAGCCGCGGGGAGCGCGAGCCGACCCACTCTCCTCAAAGAGTGATCGGCGGGAGCAGAGCGTTCTTATTGGAAAACGCTCGCAATGTTCACAATCAGCCCCCTCGAGAGCTGACCGAGCATGCTGTACTCCCAAACAAACAACACACAGATCGTGTGAATCCTCACCCGTGAGATAACGAGTACAGGGGGGAACACACTTTCTGAATTGCTGCTCGCTCGCCATTTAGATATGTGAATATATACATATATATATATATATATATATATATATGATTTTTTTTAAGTGAAAAACTCCTGCCTAGCAATCAGTAAAGACAGACAAAAACACTGGGACAGATTCACACACAGAGCGCTTGCTGAAGACGACAGAAGCTGTCGCGGCTATGATTTTGGGGTGCTTTATAGTTTCCTGGTCGATGACGTCAACCGCCTATGACGTTCCATCTCGCCATTGGACTGATTCCATACGTGCCTCACACACACAACGCGTTCCCACAGCGTTTTCACGCAGCTCGAGTTCTTGATAGGGAACTATGTTGGCATTAGTGGAATTGCACTAACATGGTTTAAATCATAGTTATCTGACCGTTATCAGTTTGTAGCAGTAAATGAAGAGGTCTTGTCGATCACAAGTTCAGTGTGGCGTACCACAAGGCTCAGTACTAGGACCGGTGCTGTTCACTCTGTACATGCTACCATTAGGAGATATCATTAGGAAACATGGAATTAGTTTTCACTGTTATGCCGATGATACTCAGCTCTATATTTATTCAAAACCTAACGAAACTTACCAATTCACAAAACTAACGGAATGCATAGCTGATATAAAAATTGGATGACTAATTTCCTACTACTAAATTCTGAAAAAAACACACGTAATAACCTAGAATACTGTCTAACACTTGATGGCTGCTCCGTTAAGTCTTCGTCGTCGGTTAGGAACCTGGGTGTGCTCTTTGATACGAATCTTTCATTTGAAAGTCACGTGTTTAGTATCTGTAAAACCGCATTTTTCCATCTTAAAAATATATCTAAATTACGCCATATGCTCTCATTGACAAATGCGGAACAATTAGTTCATGCGTTCATGACATTAAGACTAGAATATTGTAATTGTTACGTCCCCAGAGCTTTGTGAAGTTGTATTATTTGTGTTAACTTCTTTTTCTCTTTCTTTATTGTTTACAGGGAGTTGGGGGAGTAGATTTAGAGCTACCCCAGGGTATACATCACCCATAGGCATACTTCTCTGTCAAGAAACACCAGCTAGACCTGGGCGGACCACCATCTGTAAGTTTGGTTAGGGCACCTTGATCGTTTGCCAGATAGGTAATGTGTATAATTAGAATAGGTTAGCAGTGGGGTATCTTTTGTTTATTTCTTTTCTTTGGTCCGTCCAGCTCTCCCCTTTCTCCCTGAGAATTATTATTGTTTGTACTACAGGGCTGTTGAATGCTTGATTCTGATTTGTTGAGAACGTTCTAAGGTGTGCAATTATTTTCAGGGAAACGCACGGCTAAAGTAGTTCCAGGCAGGTTTTGACCACACTACAGTTCCATATCACTTCGCGTAGTCAACTGTAATAACGGAAAATAGGATACAATTCATAACAAGAAAGTGACAGTGACAAATCCACTTCAACTTCAAGAAAAAAAAAAAGACAGACTATTTTGATTTTCCGGAAGTAAATTTGAATATTTATGGTGAACATAAACATTTTAACAACTGGGTGACCGCAGTATTGGATAGCTCAGATGAAAAAACAAATAAACGGAAGAGGACATCAAAGGCAGCAGGCAACAACAAAAGACATAAAACAATCAGCGAAGAACAGCTAGACAGACTTGAGGGCGAAAAACATGAAGAAAACACCAAAAAAACAACAGCTTGGGCTGTCAATGTGTTTAACGACTGGCTTAAGCCAAAAAATACTGTAGACAAAATAGAGAGAGACGGGGCAGACTCTTTAAATACCCAGCTGCGGGCTTCCTATGCCACTGTCCGAAACGCATCTGGCGCAGAGTATTCAGTGTCAAGTTTTCTCTCCCTACGAGCTGGACTGAACCGCTATATATCCAAATACAACATCATTGGGCAGTCAGAATTTAAATCATCCAACGACGTATTCAAGGCCGTCCTGAAAAAGTTTCGCAAGGCTGGGAAAGACTCCAGTTCTCATCATCCTCCCATTTTGACCGCTGAAATAGAGCGCATTCGTAACTCTACGTATCTGTCACCAGACACAGCAGCCAGGCTGGTGCGCAAAGTCTGGTTTGATATTCAGCTGAACCTGGCAAGGAGGGGGCGTGAAGGAAATCGAGAATTAAGAAAGCAAGTCATTAAAAAAGACGAAAATGATGATGAATATATTTGCTTGTCTTATAATGCAGAAACAAAAAAACACAAAAAGCCCACCGATCCCAACAAAGACGGCTACCGAGGATTCATGTTTGCCAATACAGGGGATCCCCTTTGCCCTATTAAAAGTTTCAGAAAGTACATCGCCAAATGCCCACCCAATGCCACATCCTTCTACCTTCATCCACTGAAAGTCCCACAGGAGGAGCTTGACGGGAGAAATTGCTGGTATTCCCATGAACCGATGGGTGTAAACTATCTTGGAAACATCAGTGGGGCAGTCGGCTTATCCAAAAGATACACCAACCATTCATTAAGAAGCACTGCAGTTCAAATGCTGTCAGAGGCAGGGCTGGAGAGCAGACAGATCATGTCTGTCACAGGCCACAAGTGTGAAACAAGCCTGAGAAGCTACTGGGCACCTTCCGCTAAAGAAAGAAAGACATGGAGCATGATCCTCTCAGGAAACAAAAGTACAAACAAAAATCAAGCCAAGGATCACCAGGAAAAAAAAACTCTGCTAACATGCAGCCCAATGCGCTTGATCTGCCATTTTCGATGTCTGACTTCACCATCAATGGAAACGTGCAGTCTAATTTTAATAAATAGAGTAACGAATTAACGAATGAATTATAAGTAAATTATTCCTTACTTAATTAATAAATAAATAAAATAATATTGACGCACATGCTTTTCTGTCTGTCTCTACACTACACTACACTAATAACTGCATTAGTCTGCTATCAGAGGCTCAAACCTCCGTTACTAACTCTAAAACGACGTTTTGGAATTAACAACTAAGGCATGGGATTAGATGCGCAGGAAATTTGTTCTACATACAAGAGCGTTTTAATGACAAAAACTTTTCAAACGTCTTAAAATACATCATTTGAACAATGTTTCGAAGTGTGGTAACTGTAGTATAAGCGGAATAATTGACTTCATCAAAATGACCTGGCTTGCCAACTGGGTAAGGAGACACCCCAGCCTAGAGAATCTCTCGCCTGCACGGCCGAAGGGCGGTGTGGGAGATGGGGATGCTCTGGTGCCTCGAACTCTGCCAAAGTATGACCCATTGTCTCCTGTGTTCCCTGAGTCTGTAGAGGTCGCTCAGCTGAAGCTGAAAACAGCCCATCTGGAAGCAGACCTAAAAGACAGGGAAGACAAAATGAGGTATGACATAGAAATGAGAAAAATAGCGGCAGACAAGGAAGCTCGAATTCACATTCGGCGAATGGAGCTTGAGGCTGGGGTGTCTCCTTACCCAGTTGGCAAGCCAGGTCATTTTGATGTAGGGAGGAATATTGGGGTTCTTCCACCATTCTGTGAGTCTGAGGTAGACTCATATTTCTCTGCTTTTGAACGGGTAGCTGCTGCCTTACAGTGGCCAAAAGAGGTTTGGCCTCTACTTCTCCAATGTAAGCTAACTGGGAAGGCCCAGGAGGTTGTGGCCTCTCTCTCCATAGAGGATAGTTTGCGTTATGATGTGGTTAAAGCTACTGTACTGCGTGCCTATGAGCTGGTGCCAGAGGCTTATAGACAACGATTTAAAAACTATAAGAAAAGCGGTAGTAAAATATTTGTTGAGTTTGCCAGGGACAAAGAGTCCTTGTTTGACCGCTGGTGTGCAGCCAATAAAACATCCACTTATGAGGCTTTGAGAAATCAGATATTGTTGGAAGATTTTAAGAACAACCTACCTGAAAGAATAGTGATGCATTTGAGTGAAAACAAGGTGGCGACGTTGGGTCAGGCAGTGGCCCTGGCCGATGAATATGCCTTAATGCATTAAAACAGTGTTCACAGCATCCAGCTAGAGTAGGACGTTTGTTTCATCAGCGGTCGGTGCATCACGCTCTTCAGATCTTTCTACTGTTCCTAGGAAAGAAGAGAGGGAATGTTTTAATTGCCACCGGTAAGGCCATTTAATCTCAGATTGTTCCTTACTTAAGAACAAGTCTAAGTCACCTCCGCCTTTCCGTAAGAGTGTTGGTTTAACTCAATCTGTTTCTTTTCAGGAAACTAGATGTGCTAGCGAGGTACTCACAAAGAAACCAGACCTGTTGTATGCTCCGTTTGTGTCTGTAGGGTGTGTTTCATGCACCGGGAAAAGTGAAGACCAGAGGGAAATTAAAATCTTACGTGACACTGGTGCGGCTCAGTCAGTTATCCTTACAGATGTGTTGCCATGGTCTGATCAGACATACTGTGGATCACATATACTTCTGTGTGGTATTGAAGCTAACCCAATTTCTGTGCCTTTACACTGGGTTCACTTGCATTCTGATTTGGTTTCAGGTCAGTTCCGTGTTGTGGTGGTGCCTACACTGGCAGTGGAAGGGGTAGCATTATTATTAGGAAACGATATTGCTGGAGGTAAGGTGTCTCCAGTACTAGAAGTAACAGACAGACCTCAGTCTAATGTCTCTGACATTGTCCTACTTCAGAAGTACCCTATTTTTGAACAGGTTGAACCTGAAGATGTAGAACCTAAATCAGAGGGGTTACCTTCTGTGAAGTTTGAGAAAAGGGGGTGCGGAGTCGCTCCCAAGTTCGATGAGTTATCCATTACATCAGAGAAGCTGATTGAGTTGCAAAAAGAGGATGACAGCCTTAGTAAATGCTTTGATTCTGTGGTCTCACTCGAAAAGGCAAAAGTACAGGGGGCTGCTTACCTTGTGGACGATGGTGTTCTAATGTGCAAATGGACTGCGCATAATACCAGTGGTCCTCACTCAGTGGGATACAGTTTGGCAGGTAGTTGTTCCATCTCCACTACGACAGCAAGTATTGTCACTGGCTCATAACCCTGCATGGTCCGGACATTTAGGGGTAACTAAAACTTACAACAGAGTCCTCCGACATTTCTTCTGGCCAGGATTAAAATCGGACATTGTGCAATACTGTAAAACCTGTCATGTATGCCAACTTACAGGAAAAGTGAACCAACCTGTTCCTCGTGTGCCACTTCACCCGATTCCCATGATTGGAGAACCGTTTGAGCGGGTGATTGTTGACTGTGTGGGTCCATTGCCAAAAACTCTGACAGGTCACCAGTTTCTGCTTACCATTATGTGTAATGCCACTCGGTATCCGGAGGCTATTCCTCTCCGGACAAATACAGCTAAGACAATTATTAAGAGTTTGATTAAGTTCTTTTCCACCTTTGGTCTCCCCAGAGTGATCCAGACGGATCAAGGAACTGATCAAATTAGAAGTGGTGCAAATATTAGGGATTGTAACATCTAGTCCTTTCAATGAACCTAAACTGTTTTCTTCTGCATTAGAAACATTGTCCATATCGCACCAGGTCTCCAGCGCTTACCATCCAGAGAGTCAGGGGGCTCTTGAACGCTGGCACCAGACACTCAAAACCATGCTGAGGAAGTATTGTATGGAAACAGGAGCTGATTGGGATGAGGGGGTGCCCTTTGTTTTGTTTGCTGTAAGGGAAACAGTGCAGGAATCGTTGGGGTTCAGCCAAGCTGACCTCGTGTTTGGACACACACCTAGGGGTCCGTTAAAAGCGTTAAAGGAGCGTGTTTTATCTGATGCGCCTAGTAGCACCCCTAAAAATGTGTTACACTTTGTAAGTCAGATGCGGCAGAGGCTGCATGCTGCTCGCATGCTAGCGGAGTCTCTCTCTTCTTCTCAGTCACGTATGAAAAGACAGTATGACAAACAAGCAAAAGACCGTGCGTTTTTTCCTGGGGATCAAGTGCTGGTTTTGTTACCAATCCCAGGTTCATCACTGTCTGCCAGTTTTTTTGGACTGTATGTTGTGGAGCATAAAATCAGTGATACTAACTACATTATCAAGACACCAGATCGCAGGCGCTCTTCTCGTTTGTGTCATGTTAACATGCTGAAATGCGCATAATTCCTATCAAATTCCTATAAAGCCTATCATGTGCATAATTCTTCCGACAATCCCTCTAGTGTTCCGGTCCAGTCTGCAGGATCCAGCGTGGTGTTGGTGGTACCTGTGCTTACTGTGGACCTAGAGGAGAACAATAATGATGGTTTGGAATTGCGTCACTCATTACAACAGTGTAAACGTCTTAGTAATTCAGAGATGCTACAAAACTTACCTTCATTGATGGAACATTTGGATGGTAGTCAAAAAGATGATCTTGTGTCTCTAATACAGTCTTTTCTTACTGTGTTTCAGGATGTACCTAAGAGTACGTCTGTTTGGATACCCTATCGGGTAAATATAAAAAAAACATGAGTTAATGAAAGATGAGGTTGACTACTTGTTAAAACATGACATGGCAAAACGTAGTCGTAGTGCTTGGAGCTCTCCGTGTATTTTAGTTCCAAAACCAGACGGCACGTCCCGTCTATGCACGGATTACCGTCGAGTCAATGCAGTAACTGTGCCAGATTCCTATCCGCTGCCCAGGATAGAAGACTGTATTGACCGGATTGGTTCGGCTGTTTTTGTAAGTAAACTCGATTTGCTTAAAGGTTATTGGCAGGTGCCTTTAATCCCACGGGCTTCTGATATTTCGGCTTTAGTGACCCCCGATACCTTTGTACAGTATACGGTTATGCCGTTTGGAATGTGCAATGCACCCGCTACATTTCAGCGTTTAGTTAACATTGTGTTTGATGACGTCCCTAACTGTACAGCTTATCTTGTTGACGTAGTAGTATACTCACCCACACGGGCTGAACATCTATCCACATTGAGTTTGGTGTTCCAGCGGTTAGAGAGTGCTTCGCTAACCCTCAACTTGGCTAAATGTGAATTCAGTAAGGCTACTGTAACATATCTGGGGAAACAGGTGGGTCGTGGACAAGTGCGTCTTATCGCTAGCAAGGTGGAAGCTATTGCTAGCTATCCTGTCCCTAAAACACGCCGTCAGTTACGTCGTTTTCTTGGAATCGTGGGTTACTATCGGACTTTTTGTAAAAACTTTTCAATGGTAGGCTGGAACGTAACAGTAATGATCTACTGGGTGGTTGCCCTGCACGCTTTATAAACTACAGCTAGTTCAAAACGCAGCAGCTCGAGTTCTTACCAGAACCACGAAATATGACCATATTAGCCCGGTTTTGTCAACACTGCATTGCCTCCCTATTAAACAACGTATAAATTTTTAAATATTGTTGATTACTTACAAAGCACTAAATGGTTTAGCTCTGCAGTACTTGAGCGAGCTCTTAACGCATTGTAGTCCTTCACGTCTATTGCTATCTCAAAATTCCGGGCAGTTAATAATACCTACAATATCAAAATCGACTGCTTGCGGTAGATCCTTTTCCTATTTAGCACCAAAACTTTGGAACAGTCTTCCTACCATTGTCCGGGAAGCAGAAACACTCTGGCAGTTCAAAGCTAGACTAAAAACACATCTCTTTGACCTATATAAATATGAATATAAATAAATATATACAGATAAGAAAAATTCTAATTAATGTACATCTCATGATCAGATATATCCTGAATTGTTTGGCAAGGAAAGATGAGTATCTTGGACATGACAAGTCTTGGAAAAGATCAGCTCATAAACATTTAGATGACTGAAGTTTCTAAAGATAAATGTTGAAGGACAAAAAAAAAAAAACATTCTTTCTCCCTTATCCAACCCACACTGGCCAAAGAAAAAAGGGCAATTTCCTGCTACGACGTGATGAATAGGAGGAGAGAGATTATAAAATAATTGTCAGAAATACTAAAGCAATCCATGTGTGATTTGCCCCCACTGCAGTGGCGGTTTGTGTCAGATTCAGAATCCTGATCCTGAACTGTCCAAAGTAGAATTCACTGACCTACTAGAGACAATAAAACAAATTATATCACAATTTTTCAATGGTAGGGCTGCAAAAACGAATATGACAGGCTTGCTTGTGTGTGACTGAAAACAGTCTGGTCTGTGGAGATTTGGCTCTCCCATTCTTATGATCATTACTTTAATTGGATTGATATACAGCACAAGGGAGTTTATACCTATTTTTGTCTAAAGGTGAAAACCATTATTGTTCGTGCAGGGCACAATACAAGCTTTTGTCTTCATCTTGAATTGGTCCAACTCCTGAGGGAGTCTATGCATTATACAAAAGCTTTCGATAAAAGAAAAATAAATAATGTGTAAAAGATTGGATTGGTGCCATCCTTTTTGTAATTTAGATCTTTTGCCAGTGGAATTTGGTTTAGTCATACAGGACTTTGAGGTCTGCATTTTCCTCATTTTTATTTTTTTTTTATTTTTCATTTTTTATCCACTTAAATATTCTTAAATATTCAGTCCAAATGACTGTGGTCCTGCCGTTATTTACCACTTGTAATCTTGTGAATAATGGACACAATGTTATTGCTTCAATTACAATTTGAAGGAAAACTACTATAGCCAGCAATTTGTGTAAATTAAAAATTTGATTATGGCCCAGTTTCACAGGGCTTAGATTAAGCCAGGATTAGGCCTTTGTTTAATTAGGGCATTTCAGTTAGTCTTATAAACGTGCCTTTTAAAAAAAAACACATCTGGTGTGCATCTTGAGACAAAACAATAGCACTGACATTTTAAGATGTGTCAGTGCAAGTTGCTTTCAGTTAAAACATCGCAAACATGCATTTTAGTCTGGGACTAGACTCAAGCCTGGTTTGTGAACCCAGCAGCCAACAACAAAAAGTAGCTAGGTAAATTAAACCTAAAATGAGATAGAGAAGCTAAGCTGAAAATCACTCTGGTAACACCTTATTTCAGTGTTCACTTTAGACATTCTGTAATTACCTTTTGTAACTTCACAACAGCAGTCATTAGAGTGTTAGTAAACTGTCTGTTTAATATCTTCAACACTTTATTGTGATGGTCCCCCAAAAGACATTCTACTGACTACAAGTAACTTTACAAGTTCATGTCAACTTGTAAGCTGACATGCACTGGCAAAATATATGATAGTTAGTTGACATGTACTTGCAAAGTTACTTATAGTTATTAGAAGTCGAAATGAAGTGTAACTATGCAGCTAGTTCACTACAAGTTACATGGAACAAGTAGCTTTCTAAAATGAAGCTGCTTTATAATTTATGCAAAATAGAGCAAGCCCCTGTGAAAAGGAAGTTTGTTTAATTTTACTAACTACATGCAGATATTGTACAATTAATGGCTTAAACATTTAAGTGTACTTAAAGGTGCATTGCGCAACTTTTCATGTTAAAAATACCTGTTTTTCTATCCTATACATGCTTAAAGAACTGCCTGATGGGCTGAATGAGCCCTTCTCTGCTCTGAGAATCTCACTGAGATTGCCTCTATAATCCTGTACAGTAAAATATATAAGAGGGATTCGGGCTCGAATTTGAGACTGGGCGTGACGTCATGCGCGTTCACGCTCACCAGACTATGTCTCGCAGGTTTGTGTATAAGCCGCCATTCTCCGCATCAGCGAAGACAACTCGTGCGTCAAAGGTAGAAGATGGATTCAAAGAGACCGGCTTGTAGTCCATTCCAAACCCCAACACAAACTCCACGTAAAGTAAAGAAAAGAAAAATTTTGTCTAGTGCCACCACTCTGGTTGCAGTTTCGTTTGTCGCTAGAGGGGGCGTAGTTCTGCAAAAACTCAGAGACTTGCGTTTTGCACCTTTAAAGAGAGTAGACTTTCATGATTACGTTTCCTAAAAGCTACAGGATATTGAAAACTACTTTTGACAACTTTTAGAGGCTGTTTACACTACACTGTTTTCAACTAAAAACATACAACTTTTTATGTGTTTTGGCCGTTCATTTACACGACAATGCCGTTTTGGGTGCCTGAAAATGCAAAGTTTTGAAACAGGTTTTAAAGTGCAAGTTTTTTAAAACAGTCTCTGTGTAAACAACAAAAACGTGAATCTCTGAAGATGATGACGTCATGCACATGCGTATTACTTTTTCAGTCTATAGTGTTTCATCGCAGTTTACATCTAATGGCCTGGCTGGAGAATACAGCGTGTTTAGTTGTTCTCGCGGATCAGTGTGAGTGGGGATTGTTTTGACAATGGTGTCGTCAGTACACGGAAAAATCAATGAAAAAACTTCTCAGTTTTAAACACATCGTTGTCGTGTAAACGTACCCTTAATAACATTGCTGCCTGTCACTGCTGGCCTGATGCAATATTAGACAGCAGGGAAAATAAGTTAACATATAATATGTGATAATAAATGTATTTTCATACAAACAAAAAACTAATTAGCACTGCGTGTTTATTCCTAACATTCGCCATGCATTACTTTCAGCAATCACCTCTTTCCTACTAGCAACGGGGGATTATTTTTGCTTGGGTTCAGTGTCATAGAATATCCATTTAACAAAAACCCAGTGACACTGTAATAGCAGCACATTGGTATTATTTTGACTCTTATTCCTGGCTCTCATCTGTAAGGAAGTGCATTTGTGTTGATATTCAGGTAAGGTGTTAATGGTCTGATAATTAGCCCCACCTATTATGACCAGCAGACCATTAGCAGTGACAAACATTAAACACCTTTCCAAGAAGGTTTCATAGCTCATACCCCTCTCTCGCTTCAACTTGCCGCTAATGGAGCTGGCATATGCAGGGAGCCAATATTGTAATTTATTTTAATGCTGGCTTGCAAAAAAAGGCCTGACAAATTTTGAGTGATATCCTTCTTGCCCAAGGAACACCAGAGCTCCCTAGATTAACAGTAATGCATTTACATATTTATTAAAATTACTTCTAAGCAAGCAATTTATTTAGATAATGTTAAAATGCATGTTCTACCCTAAGAGGAATGGTGTGATTATGCTAGTCGTCTACTTTCAATGGAGAAAGAAAAACACATGAAATTCCACAGGCCACATGCATTGATTTTGACTCTCATGAAGCAAACAAAAATATGTTGATCATGCTGAGAAGTCTTTCACCATCAAAAGCAGTGGTGAATGGGCAAAAATCCTCTTCTGCTCTCTAACCCCAATGTCTGCAACTAAAAGAGTTGCTCAGTTTTTTTAGACATTTTTGGAAGCGTAGTTATCTCTGTCAAAGAGGAGGGATAAGACTTCAGCCCAGTCAACACACATTCATTCATTGTATTTCACACAGCAATGCGCACAGCCACAAAGCCATAGAACCAATGCTTGAATTGAGTTCAAAATAAAAATAAAAGTGTTCTCCAATGTCGCACTTTCACATATTTGAATTTGGCATGCGAAGACCCTTCACACAACATGTCCTGTGACATTGTGTGTAGACTGCTTTTGTAGAAACTAAAAGCGGGAATAATCGTAAAGCTCAATAAAGCATCAGTAATAACCTAATGGACAAAATACTCAACATGGCCAAATTAAATATGTGCAACAATATACAGGGGTCTTTTTTTTGTGTGTGTGTGTGTGGGGGGGTTATTAGTATATTATATATACTATATAATATAATACCAATATTATAACAGTATACCAATATTAATATGGTATTAATACATATTACAATATTATGTTTGCTGAAATTTAGGAAACATGTCGAGTTCACATACTCGTTTCTCTAAAAAGGAATGTTACAGCCAGTTATTTTACTTTGAAATGTGTCTTCCGTGTCGGAATGTCTGTTTTTGTTTTGGTCTGTGTGATACCATTCATTCATTCATTTTGGCTCCTGCAATGGGTGTGGGGCCATCCCATCCCTGTGCGTTGAGCCGACCAGATGAACCAGTTGTTTCCAGTGCTGACGGTCTTGTGCCAGCTGCTCTGCATCCTCCACAGCAACTCCATGTTGTTGGAGGTCGCCCGCAAGGACGTCAAGCCATCGGGTGCGGAACTGCGCAGCCGAAGCATAGCAGTTGTTCAGTGTTTGGATGTACAAATGAACACAAAAGGTATTTAGTTCCTTCATCCGAGCCTCTGAAGAAACAATGGGTTAATTTTATTTTCTCTGGAAATTTCCAAACATTTCACAGACGACACGACGAGACTGTTTCCTCAACTTGGGCCAATACAGAGCTGGCCTCGATCGATCGAGCTACCAAGCAACACTTTCTGAATTGTTCAAGTTCAGACAGGTAATCTTTCTCTCAAAATCGTTCAATACTATATTTCCATCATCGTGTTTGCATTGGTGAAAGCATTAGAGAGAGTGCAGAAACTGCGTTGCAATGATAAGATCTTTATTCTCGCGATCAACAGACAGTCATCTGTTTGCTCAATGCTCATCACGGCAACATTTTATGTGATGGGAATAGATCTAAATACTTTAAAAACATCTCACGATTCATTAATCTCGATAGCTGTAATAGTAAAAACGTATAATATCTGTAGTAAAAGTATTCGAGAGAGTTTCACAAGCATGTCAGCCAATCACAGCAGAGGCCGGTTACACACAGCAGACACGCCCCTCCAAACAGAGCGTTTGGGCTCAGGGCTAAAATCAGGCTAGGAAAAATGCCTTTTATTTCTAAATTATGACTATTTTTGATCTAAAAAACATACTAACATTATAAGGGCAACCCAGAAAACATTATACAACAAAAATAAAAACCATTCTAGGGCACCTTTAAAGGTGCTGCAGGTAATTTTTTAACTACTAAATCATAAAAATACCATAACATGTTTGCAGAAATTTAGGAAACATGATAAGTTCACATATTTGTTTATCTGAAAAACGATGCTGAATGCTACAGACAGTTAGCCTGGGAAAACCCAGACAACTTCCGGCAAATTTAGATTTGCTCTGAAAGTTAGTCTGGCAAAGAGCTCATTCAAGCCCATTTCCAGTCCGCAAAAATCGAGGCACCAATCAGAAACGTTGGGGCGGGCTTTATACGATGACAACAGCGCTGGGATTTTGAAGCAGATACATTACAAAGATGGATGCCGCCGTCGAACATCACTCGTTCGAATCAGCTATCGCGTCTGTTTTAAGCGATTAAATTTTTTTTCTTTTCGTTAAAACCCGGGCAAAGAACAACACTCAAAGCCTTCATGTCTAAAAAAGATGTTATCGCTGTCTTACCGACTGGATTCGGCAAAAGTCTGATATACCAGTGTGGCGAGCAGGACGATCGAGGCCGAGGGACGTGAGAGAACGGCGTGAGTGAGGCCGGTCTCGATCTCTCACGGAGGAGCGGAAGCAAAAAAGGAGGAGCGACAACGGTGAAGATCGAGAGAGGACAGGCCTGAATTTTATTTGATGTTTTGTTTTATTATGTGTGGCGGCAGTCGACCGTGAGGGACTTTGTATTTGTTTTATTTTGTCATTAAAATGTGTTAATGTTCGCCGGTTTCCGCCTCCTCCTTCCCATAACAACGAGCCCCGTTCGTCATTACTAAACGAATGGGTGGGTCTTAGCCATAGGGCGAGAACCCTCTGCATACGTCATCTCCTTCATCGCTCTGATTGGTTTTTAGGTCTATCCAATTGCGCAAAGAGGCATTTGAGGGACGTCAGTTGGTGACGCCCGTTTGGAAATGATTTGTCTATGGAGCTTTGCCAGACCCTAACTCAGTTTCAAACTGAGAAGGGTCTGGTTTTAACCAGGCTAACAGACAGTTATTTTACTTTGAAATGTGCGTTCCGTGTCAGAATATCTGTTTTTGTTTTGGTCTGTGTGATCCCGCCCACTGATAATTGACCTAATAGTATTTCGACATCCTGGGTTGGCAGTTGGTGGAAAACACAGCTTATTGCAGCCATGGAAGCCAGCAAACGAACTGGGTCAGAGATTGCAGATTCTACCCGACCTAAAAAGCATCAGTCTCCATCTAAAAATATTAGCATATTAGAACATATTAAAACGCGGATAAATTAACTCATCAACTTACAAGTGTGTAAGTCTTCTCGCCTTCCGTTGTTAATTGCGCTCGTTTCTGTTGCGTGTCCTCAATCTGGCAACCCACGTGAGTGTCAGGTCTGAGCAGGAGGGGGCGGGGATACAACTCTCTCCTATATTTTGATTTTGGACTGCAGAACCAATTTCAACCGCTAGCTGTCAAATCTCACAGACTGCACCTTTAAAAGTTGAGAAGATTCTGTATTGGAGGTTTTAGGCCAACTCATTTTACTGAATTTTTTTTCTTTGTGTATGTGTGTCTTATTTGGAGCTTGAGACCCTATGGCCACAATAAAACCCCGCAACAGTTCTTCAAAGTTTGAATATCCTCCCCCGCAAAAGTGAGATACTTGTTATTTAGTCTCTGTCACTCAGTCAAGCTGTGCAAGAGTTTGACATTGTACACTGCTTTATTCCCTGCTGTAGATGTACATGCCTGCAAATCTAATAACTCTGACTGGTCTGTGTCTGTGATAGACAGAGAGAAAGGAGAGAGAGTCCCTGCCGTTTCACTGATGGCATACCCTGATCTCCCACCCAGGCAGCAGGGATGTAATATCCCCTCCTTGCAGGCAATAATACTCAGATCACAGGGTTGCTATATGGAGATGGAGCACGATATATACAGCGCAGACCCCCTCTGTTCCTGCCCGCAGACACAGGGAGCAAAATCAACAGCATGGCAAGCAGATAAGAAAAGAGAGAGGCATGCCCTCTAACACTGCTGTGAATTTAATACTACATAAGATTCTGATAAAAGGCTATTGACATGGGTTAAACGTCAACCCAAAGGGATGCATTTTTAAAATCCACTGTTGTCATTCAATAGAAATGTCCTGCCTTTTAGTCTATGCGTACCATCTTTGAGACGTTATAAGATAGCTGTCACGGTTTGTTGCAGGTAATTAAGATTGCAGGATCTAGGTGCAGTAGTAAAAGGTTTATTAACAAAGAACTAGAAACAAACCACTCTTGACTCGACAACTCGTTGTAACAGACAACTAGACAGGACTAAACACAGCGCTTAAATACACATCAAACAGAGGAACTAATGAGACTAATTAACTAGAGACACCTGAGCTCAAACTCTAATCAGATCAGACACCATCGTGACAAACTGATAAGGGACAGAAGTAATTAACAGAACAAGAATAGCAACCTAGAAACAAACATGATCACACTCAAAACATGACAATAGCACAGTCCGAAATGTTGATTAGCCAGATAATGACTTAGACTATCATTCAAAAGTTTGTGTTGTGCATGTCAAATAAAATCCTTCATAAAAATTTAAAGTAATTATTATTTTAATTATATAGTTATGTTTTTTTATTATTATTATTAATTTATTGATTCTACATTTCAAACCATTTCTGAATGTTATTTACATGTTATTTAAAATAATTATTTTATTAGTCTAGTTTCCAACTATCTTCAAGTTACTAAGCCTCTGGTGTGGACTTTGTGTTTCAAATTAAAGGGAAGTTCCTACACGACAACGATGTTCTAAAATCTGAAAAGTTTTTCCTTTTTGTTTTTCACGTACAGACAACAAGAAAATAGTTAAAAATGCTGTATTCTGCATGCCAGGCCAGTAGATGGCGATGTCACTTTGTAAAAAAAAAACTATGTGCCTATAGACTTGTGGCAGTATGGGTGTTTAGTCTTGGTCTAATGTTGGTTGGTTAGGGTCTATTGAGTGAGCCTATCACAGATAGAGGCAGAGGATATAGCCTTCGGAGTTCGGAGAATCGCATTACGGAGTTACTGCCTTTTCCGGTTCCACATGCTGAGTGGCCTGCGTTAAGCAAAAAATATATTTAGTTTGGTCCCTACAGTTTGTGGAAGAGCATTTGTACTGTTTATTTGTATTCGTGCATCATGGTCTGATATGAATTTTGTTTTAATCATTAATGCGTTCTTTCAGACGTGTGGTTTCAACGCATCCTCATCCCAAGGCGTCATATTCTGACACTTTGACAAAGCGTCTAAATCCAACGCCCATGGAACCCTTTAGCGTCAATATAACACGCAGAGAGATGGGTAGGTTTAGGTATGGTGTAGGGTTAGGGTTAGACCGCTAGGAGGCGCCTTCTGACCCATATATATCGGCGTCTCATATTGACGCTAAAGGGTGCCATGCACGTTCGATATAGACGCTTTGGCAAAAGCGTCATTATATTACGCCTTGGGATGAGAACGGGCTGGTGGTTTATGCCGTTGATTAGCTGAAATTCTTTGGATTCTTCTTTGAGTTGCTGGTGTTTCAAGACTTCCCCTGCTGGCAACCATCAGTCCAATGATTAGATTTTTTGTTCTTGTGTGCTGCCCTTGATGTATAAGTGACTTTGTATTTCGTTTGTATTGTTCATATGCAAAGTGTGAAGTATGTACTAGTCAGCTACTAAAATTTTAATATATTGAATATTTCTTTCTTGTTTTGTCTCCGTTGATATATGTGTTTTGAATTATTTACTATATTTATCTAATTAAATGTATTTGTTCATCCACATCCTGTTATGGCAGAAATCTGTGCTGCCTCTTCATTGGGTTCATGATGAGTTGGTATTCCTGGGCTGGGAGTTCCCAGGTGGCGTAATCATTGCAATGTGGTTCTTCAGAAATGTCTCTTTCTGCCACAAACTGAACAAGCAATACCCATGACGTCCCCATTCTCACAAATTCATGTTTTTATAGTTTACAAAGAGACGATAACGGTATCATTTTCAAAACTTGCACATTGAAACTTGTTTTCACACGTTTGCTCTTTCAGGCCCCCAAAATGCTGTTGTCATGTAAATGAGGGGCCAAAATGCATACATTTTGTCGTGTAAACGGCCCCTGAGTAAGAACGTACAAATGGATGATGCAACCCTACCCAGGTCTTTAGACCACCAGCTCCACCCAATCAAAGGGCCAGTCCAGCTAGAAAATGTATAAAGGTATACTCACCAAAATCTAGTTCCTGGAGGAGTTGACTGCATCAAGGATGTTTGAGCAATTGAAAAGAGCAATAGTCCTGGTGGCACTTCTGCAGTTTTCTGGGCAGAGGTAGGTATTGGGAGATATTTTCCTGCTGGATAGAAGCTCGAAGAAAAAATAACATAATAGATCTGGCTGTCTGCAGGTTTCTCACAAGGTTTTCCTGCTGGAAAGTTTTGAAAGGTTATTATTAACCAAAAATAAAAGCAACACAAAACAGGGCTTAAAAAAGTCCAGACGACAGAACTGGAAAACAAAAGACCCATGGTAGGACGAAACAGAAATAAAACAAGCAAAACAATACAGGAAGGAAACCAGGCAAATATAAACCAACCAACAATTAGGAACACAAGCAAGTAAAAACTTAACCAGCACAAGACAGAGCGCACAAATTAGTGAAAATTAGATTGGAGAGCACATGGCACACAGATATGCAAACATAACAGCAACCAAGTGCGCCTACCAAACACAATGTCAAGACAGAAGAGCACATGGCAAACAAACACCAACAAAATCCATGTGCTTTAACAGAAAACAAAACACAAGACAGACAAAAGTGTCAGGATCACAGGCCAAGAGATTAATCCTTGAAGCCACACGCTCACACATGGACAAGACGATACAATACATGGGAGTCAAGATCTTGTCACCAAACTAGGAATGAAACCGACCAAAGTTACAGAATCCTGACAAATACATGTTTGGTACAACATGAGGAAAAGTAAATGATGGCACTTTTTTTGTCAGAGCGATCCTGTTAAAAGAACAAACCTCAACAAACTTGCAGTAACTTCTCATTTTGTTCAGAGTCAGTGTCTGTTGATATCGATATTGGCCAGAACAAGAAGTATGCTGAACAACAGTGCAGAACAACAGTACGGGGGCAGTGAATACACCTCAGGTGAAAACATCACAGTACTTATCAAACTGTGTGCACATACATAGTGTGAAGGCGTGTTTGATGATTTTATTTCATCTTTGTTTTTCTTCCCTTGTGACACTCAGCTCCGAGGCAAATAATTATAAAATTTCAAATGACACCTTAATAACGGATGGATTAAGCATTGGGATTTAACAGATTCTCAAACACAATCAATTACAGAAAAAAGAAAACAAGCCAATACTTATATGTTGCAATGATCTATGACAAAACTCTCTTTCTGCAATATACAATGCATGCAGTGCTTGGCAGGCATCAGTACAGTACTGAGTACCCAATTGTATCATCTGGACATACAGCTTACTGCATCAGGTACAACAGATGATTTATCAAATGCCATTTTGGCTTTTAATTGTAGGGAACAACACAGTAATCATTGCACAAATTTGAAAACAAATGATAATGATAATAAGTCACCAATGTGGCAGTTGGACCTGGGAAAATAAGCAAATATGACCACAGACTAAAAGTTTTCAACATCAAGGGACAAAGAATAAAATAGAGACCAATTATAGGCCTACTGTTTATCAAAAATGTGTGCATGCACATAGTAAAATGGACCATATCAGGAAATGTTCTCATAAATCTGCTCTGGTTGTTTGAAAATGTCTTATACTAGCTGAACTAGGTGGTTTTCTTTTTCTTTTCTTTTTTTGCATTTGCACTGGGCGCTTCTCAATACTGTAATTGATTTCCTTGCTTCTCTGTCCTCCAGCACGTGACCCGGAAACTGATCGAACTCAGCCATATTGAAGGGCATCTCAATTCTCTAATTGCACAATAAGGAGCCAAGGAAAAAGAAGTGAGGAAGCTTCCTGAGGAGTCATGAGCAAGGATACACAGGTGCATCCTTCAATTATATTGTATTATATTACAATCTCTGACTCTTATTTTGATATTCTGTTCTGTTTCCTTTAGTTTTCCTTTCACATTGGCAGGTTAGTTTGGAACGGGGCACGGTTCGCATGAAAAATCGCTAATGTGAATGCTGTCATGGGACCGCACTTGTTTAGGAAGTAAAGTGACCTGCGCATGCGTTTTAGCTGATTATAATGTATTTCGTTAAATAAAACACATGAAAGGGATGATAGTGTTGTTGATTTACCTTGGATACACTGAGCCTTCATTCTATTCGCGCATATCGTGTGGAATCAGGGCAACAATTTTTTTAATCCACTGTCTCCTCAAAAGAGTCTGTTTGCAAGCAGCAGAACGCCAGCTTATGTGACAAACACTCACAGTAAACCTGTATGTATTGTTCACTCAACTGCGCATAATAGCACCGAATTAATAAAAAACACAACATATTGACCCACGTTCTGTTTTCTATCATGTGACGTGCACGTTTGCGATGACGTAAGATCCACGCAAACGCACCAGGGTTCGATAGAATCAAGTTGAGTGTGAAACCAGACCAACGCAGCGGGGGTGCCGCGAACAATCGCGCTCGGGCTCGGACCGCAGCAAACGAGCCCAGTGGAAAAGCCACCTTAGTTCATGTTTTCCTGCTCTGTTTTTTCTTCTGCATGATTAAAGCCAATTTTGTTCTACGACACCAAACCAATACATAATATACACCAATACTCCAGTTAGAATGCAGAATTTGCACCAACCAAATAAATAAAAAAAAATAGTTTGAGCCCCTTAATGTGCATAACATTTAATTCCTTTACTCCGAGTTTACTTTGAAGAATTATTATCCATTCAAGACAATATCTGCAAGTGCAGAAGCGGTTTCAGTGGCGTGTTATGAGATTCTGACATACATCAAGTGAAGCTTGGTCACTGAAGCCTGCCAACACTTCACTTACACTGTCACTAGTTCTGGAGAATATTCCCACACACATAATTCCAAACATGTCTAATTATACATGATGCTTAATATGGCAACACAAACACTTGTAGGTGACAGGAAACACCAGCCAAGTCACAGGAAGCTTGTTTAGAGCTCACAGTTCAATGCATGTTCAAAACAACAGTATCTGCCTTTGTTTCAGATGACCTCTCTTATGTTAACAGTCAAATGTAATGATATAGATGTCTCTCAGTCATGATTGGCCATATATTTAAAACAAAAATGTATTAATTAGTGTTTCACAACACACAGCTGACCTTTTCCTTCTCTAATTACTTTCACACATGATTCATCTGCCTTAATATAGATTTAAGTTCTCAAATTTATTCCAGCATATTAACACAAAAAACGAATTATTGTACTCTGTGCTCAATAAACATACTAAATATTGACAGATAATAAAACAAAACTAATGATTTGCTTGCGTAAATGCAGACATGAGGACTTATCAAAATAATTTGAGTCTACAGCAGTTTACTCCTATTCATTACAACATGTCTCAATCTATATCCACTGGTTAATTAAAACTCTTTTTTTTATGTGTGTGTCTAGCCACTAACCACTCACAGCGATGCATTTATTCTATAGTTAATTAGGAACCAACAAAAGCAAACAAGATGTATTTTTACACTCAAACAACTCTTTAGCTCTGTCGATGGCACTGAATCTGGAGTTTAAATCTCATTGGTTATAAGGGTTTAGGGCTAAACAAGCAGTAAATGTCACAACTGTTTACTTACACGCAATAGACGAAATCTCAAAAGATATAAAACCATCTTCCAAAACGTAGTGATATAGTAGCATTGAGTGACTGACTTTATCAATGCCCCAAGTCATACATTAAGAAAAAAAAAATATGGGAACCATGGAAACAAAGAGATTTTTGCTGAACCTTGCACACACACGTAGAACTACAGTTTTACACACATTTCCAACCTGTCTGTATCCTAAACCACCCACTTTACTACAAGACCTGTTGAGGGAATGAAGAAGTCACTGTTAAAGAGACCTATGACCATGGATGCCTTGTTAAGCTATACCTGCTTTTTCAGAGAACACAAAATGAAGATCAAGATGAGTACGTCTCTGCAGCATTCAACCTAAGTTCAACCTAAGAAAAACAGTAGATCCAGGTTCTGGAAGCATCTACCAGTACTGCTAATATATCAGATATATAAAACTGATAATGTCATACTCTATTGCTAAATTTAAATTTAATCACCATATTCTTACACACTATTCTTTAATAAAAAAAACATTTAAAGAAAAAATTAAAGTCAGCAGGAAATCAAATTCCCATCTAGTTTGTTAGCGCACAATAGTCTTGCAGTGAACAATTAACCTGTGAAAGTAGGGGTCCTAATAGGCCTTTCCCCTTTTCAACGTTAGTTAGTGCATAAGTTGCTGTTTGAGCACAAAAAAAGATCTGCAAGGTTACAAAGCTCAAAGTCCGCTCCAAAGGGATATTTATTTGACAGAATCCACTTTCCAAGAACTACAACGAATGACTCGCTTGGACTACAATGCATTTTTTTCCGGGCTTTGTGAAGTCATAATGTTACTAATTTGAATGCCCACGAAATATGCAAAAAAAGAGGGCAGAGGCCTGGCTGAGCTGCATTAGAAAAGACAGTGTTGTTGCTATGTTGAAGAGACGCTGTTTTGTTTCCAAAACTCATTTGTTTGACCATCCTAAGGCTGACGAGAGTGGTTAAAATTGATTTTAAACACTGTTCCTGAACATTATAACCCCAATGTTTATCTGGGTGCTGCACATTTTATGGAGAAGAGCTTCCAGAACCAATGATGAGTTCAATGCAGGCTACGCACCAAAGCTTCTCATGAAATGGAGCAGTTCCAACTTTGTCGGGACAATCTGTTGTTTATGGATCACAACTTGTAAATATGTCTTATTTCTAGTTGCTATTCTATTAACAGTTCCAATAAGTTTTATGTAGTTGCTATGATGTAAACAAAGGGCAAAGCTACTTGCATGCTAGCTTACATTGCAGTATTTCAACGCATCCTCATCCCAAGGCGTCATATTCTGACACTTTGACAAAGCGTCTAAATCCAACGCCCATGGAACCCTTTAGCGTCAATATAACACGCAGAGAGATGGGTAGGTTTAGGTATGGTGTAGGGTTAGGGTTAGACCGCTAGGAGGCGCCTTCTGACCCATATATATCGGCGTCTCATATTGACGCTAAAGGGTGCCATCCGCGTTCGATATAGACGCTTTGGCAAAAGCGTCATTATATTACGCCTTGGGATGAGAACGGGCTGAGTATTTATATAGTGTTTACTGTAGCTTTTGTAAGACTGTTCACCGCACCTTAAGCCTAGTTCACACTATCGCGTGCAAATCGCGGGGATTAGCGAGCGATGAACGCTCACCAATCTGTTAGTATGAAAGAGCCAACAACGCATCAAAGACGCTCGCAGACGCGTCGCAGAGCCCAGAAAAATATGTAGCATGCTAGATATCCAGAGCTGTCGCGCAACTCAACCTCATGTGATGTCATGAGCTACAGCCAATCAGAGCAACTAGAGATTAAACATACAAGTATGTGTAGACATAAAAATATAATTACTTATGCTTTTCGGAAGTATATCCCTGTTTGTAATCATAGGTTTTACTAAAATACTTTTAGGAAAAAGGAAAGTCAACTGTATATTGCCGATGTCCACAATGTTGATGTTCTGTTGTAGAGTGTATATTTCCTCAGAGCAAATCATCACGCAAATAGTTTGCAGCACTAGTTTCTGTCTGACGTCCATATTCGCACGTTGTGTTCTTCTTCGCTGGGTATTGGCGCGCGTGCTGTTTCGTGTCATTTCCGGTTCGTTTTATCGTGTGATTTTTCGTGACAAAACGTGGTTTGTAGACAAGATAGAATCGTTGGGTGACAGAGTTGTTGTCAACTCGTGTAGTGCGTTACCTCCTGTTGCGGATCAATCACGTTGTGTCGTGTGGTGTGGTGTGAACAGCTCAACAACTTGAACACTCCTGATTTCACAGAGAGCAAGTCATGTAGTGTGAACCGCACAGTTCAGCCCGACGGTTTAAAATCATGTGAACTAGGCTTTAGGAAAATTAACCATGGTTTTGTGATTGATTACTGTTTGTATTACCATTGTTTTATGACAAATATCATGAATAAATGGTGTTTAACATCGTATCTAAAATGTATAATGAAAATAAGAAAAAAACAACAACATACCACTCTGAAACATCCTGTGAAATCCATACTTGTAAAGTGCTTTAAATCTGTTCTGGAAGATCCTCTTGTTGGTTAACATTCTTAAGTCTGAATCAGGCTTGAATTGGTTTGAAATTGACGCTATCCTCAATATTTACATCTGAGCAGATGAAACTCGTGGATGTGGTAAGGGGACATGACATTTCCCGAACATATTACAGTAATAATGTAAATTATATGTGAAACATAAGGTTTTTTGAACAATCAAGCATGAAAGCATATTCTAGAACACCCTAAAAACTTTGTAAAAAGGGCATAATAGGACCCCTTTAATCCAAACAAAATAATTGTTTGCCGTGGTACAGTCCAGTGGTTAATTACAATCTCTGTAAGGATAATTCTAGGCAAACCAGATCAGTCGTTGGAGGCGACTGCTAAATTTAAGAAAACTGTATTTGGACAATCAGCTTTTTTTCAGTTAGAGCCACAGAAAGATGGAATTCAGTGTCTGTTCATACAACATGTAGTATTTTTTTAAAACTGCACTCAAAATATGGCTTAAGAAAAAAGAATTATGTGATCATTGATTTGGATTTGATTTATATATATATATATATATATATATATATATATATATATTGTGATATTGTGATGTGATATTATTATTATTTTCCTCTTTTTATTTCTTGATTGTAATGCTGTAGTGCTGTAATTTTAAGTAACAATGTCCTGCCCAGGAATTACAGATACATATTAGCTATCTAGCTTACTCTGGCTCAACATTTGTGTTGTGCATGTTCCCTGCTAAAAAACAACACAATAAACTAAATTAACTCTGATGTCTCCTAACAGAGTTCATTGAAATGCATCATCTATTGTAAAGGGCTGCACAGTCGCACAGAGAAAAAGCACAACCAAAACAATGTTCTTCTGCAAAATGCATGCAGTTATTTTTTTTAAGAGGTGGTGGCGCAAGATCATTAACTCATTTATACATCAAACACATATATGCAATAATAGTACAATGATGATAACTCCTTGTTTGTTTTTTGTCTAAAGCTCTTGAGAGACTTAGAGAGATGATGTTTAACAAGTCTTTTATTTATATAAAATAGTTGCTAATATAACAAAAGCTTTATAAAAGCTTTTATTAAACATTCTTAAAAACAGGTGAGTATAGACCACAAATGAAATCCAGTGCAACTATAATGCTTCAGTATAAGGTTTGCAGGAGATGATAGAGGATGCAACTTCAATTGTACTTCAGCTCTATCACACTCTCTTTTTGCAAGCAGACTTTCCACTCTTCTCCGTTATAAAAAAAGAAAAGAAAAATGAAACGGGTGATTCTCTGGAGTTTCAAGATTTAGCATGCTCCATGCCAACCTTTCTCACTCGTTGTGACAACTAACCTATGCCACTCCGACACAGTTCATGTGTCAAAGTAGCTGGATCAACTTTTCCTATTTATGGATATGACGAGACTGCACGGGTAAGTGACGCATGTACGCAATTTCCAAGTAAAACCATCGCCCTAGGTCTAAAATATACATTTACAATAGGCTTACCATAGTGATTGTCATTGGAAGGAGGATTGATGATGTTACATAGAGTACCTTTAAAGGTGCAAACTAAAAAATAGAACATAAATAAATGAATGACAACAACAAAAATAATATCTCTCCCTCAGTTTTATTGGCATGACAAATATTTGTCTATTCGTATTGCCAAACATTTGCACCATTGACAAATCAGAATGGAATAGAATTTACAAATAACACGCGTGTGTTAAATTTTATTGTTTAGAAATTTGTTATGTCTACAGTTGCCTTGTAATAATCTAATATTCAGAAGCAAATGTCTGTGAATTACCAAACTTTGCATGCATCATTTGATGGAAAACAGGTTATTAAGCTATATGAGCTTTTGGAAAACATTTCCCATTTCAGATTAAATCTCATAATGAATAGTGAAACATTCTTATTATATTTGATCAAAGGTTAAATAAACATCAGTGTGTCAAAGTAAAGCTAATGCACAATGCAGTTATGTAATAAATATTGATCTAGTATACTGTTCAAAAAGTTCATCACAAAGCTATAGCATAATTTGTATTTTATAAAAATAAATCCAGCTGTTTTGATTAAGAATAAGTATAAAAAAGTAAAAGCGTGTAGTCACAGACCTGACGGATTTGTGTTTCCTGACAGGTCTTTAGACTGGGATTGGCAGGATGTGTTCTGATGAGATGTTTGTGTAATGAAACTGTCACCCCTTCCCTTCCCCCTCTTTTCCTCACCCATGTGATATATATTTTATGTCATTGACCAAAATTTGCTCATGCGTCACCAGGGTAATGACTTTCTTAAAACACACCCGCTTATTCTGCATATGAAGCACAGTCTTGTTTAATGCATTATGGCTTCTATAGGTTCATTACTCAAGTAATTGGGCATAGGTCAGGGAGGAATCTGAGCAAAAGGAACATTTTCTAGTAGTTTCAGTTAAACAAATCTTCTCACATTGTAAATAAATACACCAGGGATTATACTATCAACAGAAAAATTACTATCTTCTGTTAAAAGCATTGTATGTTGTGTTTCAGTTGCTGGACACCAGCAGGGATCAGCACCATGGATTTACATGTTTCTCACCTCCCATTATGGATGTGCTGGTTGACCAGCTAAACCAGCATGGAACAGCATGAAAATCTGAGTCAGTCTTTTCAGCAGAGTAGACTGCAGTTTTAGAGGACTTGAGATAGGATAGAAAAGGTACCTCAAACACAACCCGTTCCACTTACTCTTCTGGTTCACCACGACCAGCTACTCATCAAATTCTGCGGTCGACAAAAAGGTACAAAACAAAGTCTAAACTGCATCTTGCCTCTTGGAATGTGCGCACAGCTTTGGACTCTGTTGATCATTATGAATCATGAACGAAGAACTACAATCATTGCCTGTAAACCTTATTTTAAGCAATCTATTGAATAAAGTGCCATTTAAATAAACATCACATGACTTTACTAGAATGCCAAATTGCAGATCTTGTGAAAACATCCCCGTTGCTATGATCCAGATACTTTTCTTATGCTTTATAAAAAATAAAAATAAAAGCTTGCTGTTTTCTCAATTTAGTTGAGTGTTTATTTTGTTTTTGAGAGGAAAGCGCACAGGACATATTTACATATTCATCTATACGCTGCTCTCAGCAGTGTGGGTGGCGTAAGATGTTCGCTTACAGCATATCGCTGGTCGTGTATCTCGAACTTCGTTTCACCCCTAAGCTAAAAACAAAAAAGAACTTCCCCGTGAGTATATCAGGGCCTTTACTTTATAGACCTTGTTCTGTTCATTTTCTGATCTCGTCATTACAAAGTGATTGTTCTGTTCGCTGTGTTATTTGTAATCTGTAATTCTGAGAAGTGTTATTTTTTTTTCCATTATTGTATTCTTCTCGTGTATACTGTCGATCCAGCCTTTATTTTCATTCTCTGCAACTGTGACATGTTTTTTTTTCAGTATATATAACCAGTATATTATATACATTATATATTATTTCTGTAATAAACACTCTTTTTAACAAGGGAATACATGTTTCTGTTCTTACTGGGCACATTTCATCAGTGGATGTTATTCCAAAGTAGTTAATCTGACTCTATTTGGGTATAAAACCGCCGCTTTACATAATCAAATTGAGTTACAATGGACAAAATCAAGTTCATCGACTCCAAAATACATCATAAAGTAAAATGGATTGCAAATGGAAATTCACTCTAAGTTTGATTTGCATTTGTGCCATATCAAATTTTTTTTTCGGTTCACAGCACTGTGAAACTTTACTTTGGAGGCGCACCAAACAATCCATTTTTGCTTTGCAAAACAAGCAGCCACTGGCAGAAAGCGAGGCTCAGGTGTTCTATTGTCCACTGATTATCCAAAGCCAGTGTATGGTAAGATTTACCAATTACCTCTTAAATAAGTCAGTTAAACTGTGCATTGCATGTAGCCCCTGAGTACAATTATCAAACCCATTAGCATTCTGTTATGAACATAATTGTCCCCCCTTGTGAAAGCACACAGCAATTTTTTCTATGCTTTTTTTTTTGTTGTTGGGTAGAATCAATCCTGCATCGACTGTATGACTACTTCCACTTAAAGACCCCCTGAAATATTATTATTTTTAGCTTTTAGTATAAATATGTTAGCCTTAAGGTTATGAATTAGCTGGTGTGTTCCAAACCAATGACAAAATTCTCATTTAGGAGATATAAGCATTCAAAACTTACAGTATCTCACTTCCTCTAAAATGGATCAGGGAATTTTTTACATCCCACTGACTTCAGCTTCTCATCACATCTTCTGTCCAATCAAATGCTCTCTAGAATCTAAAGCGTTCCGCTCCCTGCTATAAATACCACCTGGCCAAAGCGACCATTGACACGTCACAGAGCAATATGGGTTGGAGATGAAGGCCTATGTTTGGTTTCTCAAACGCTCAAGTTTTATTCTGTTTTCCAGCTGTTTGTTGGTTTAGAATGAAATGGCTCAAATTAATTCACACCTCTATTGAATCCAATGAAGCATCAGCGCTCAGATTCGCGCCCATGGTGCTGTCAAGTACGACTTGCAGTCTGTTAGGTAAACTAAACGCTATTGGACATTTAAAAAAGGGGGAGGAGCCATTCAATATGTCCCGCCTTAGCTTCCTGTTTCAGTGGAAATTACGTCAACGCATCATACAAAGCTGTGCGTTCCAAAGCACTTCAGTGGGCCTTTAAGGAGTCTACAGCACATGATAACCATTAGCCCAACATTACATAAGCATCTAAAACAGACTAATGTTGCCATACTTTAATATATAGTATTAGAAAAGTGCCATGTTTGTCAAGGAACACAAATATTTAGGTATTTAGGATGTGCTTAACTTGGCATGATTTTCACATTTTATTTTAGCAGTGTTATATGATCAGGTTAATTTGTTAGAGAAGACAAGCAGATTCAAACAAACAAAAACAAGAAGACTAGCAAAATACAAGCAATTTAAGAAAGTATTTCTAAAAAAAATGTTTAGAAATATTTAATTTCTTTATTTAAAAAAAAAGGCAAGATAATGTGCCATTGTGTTTAAAAAGAGGTCAATGACAAGCACAAATAAGCAATTGCTTAATGAGATGTTACTTTCCCTCTAAAATGATGTCACTTCCTGGAGGATGTGACTTTTATTAATCAAATTTTATAAAAGACTAAAAGGAAGGAGTGATATTGGGGACCTTGGGAAAATGTAATAACCACTTAAAATAATACTTCCAAGGAAAGATGTTTTGTGTTGAGCAGCTTCAATTTAAAAACAAAAATCGATATGGATCGAGGGTCTTGTGAAGAGATGTGATCGCTTTATATGATAAACAGATTTATTTTAGGCTTTAATTTACAGCCGTGGTCAAATTGGCAGTGACATAAACTTTGTGTTAGTTTCAGTTGTTGTGGTGTTGGATCACATTGTTTTTAGATTTTAAATATTGCACCTGAAAGAAACATTTACAATAATTGTAGAAGTGAAGAAGGCTTCATTCCAACAAGCACTGGTCACCACCAGTGCAGTGCTTGATCAATATTGGCAGCAGCTGGGTGTGAGTGCATCTACAGTACACGCACAGTGAGGCAAAGACTTGGGACATTGGCTTGGTGTCAAGAAGGGCAGCAAAGAAGCCACTTCTTTTCAAGAAAACATCAAGGGCAGACTGAAATTCTGCAGGAAGTAAAATGTTTGGACTGCAGAAGACTGGTTTAAAGCAGTAGCATCTCCTGACCATATAGGTAGGGCAGATTTGGGGTCTTAGAGCTAGTTTATGATAAACATTAATTGCTGAACAAATTACACACTTTTGGCAGAGGTCTAATATCCTTGCATTATTTAGCCCGAGGGTGGCGGTTTATTGTTGATTGACAGGCATGCATATAATGCCATCTTAGTGTTGCCTTAATGTAGTATTTATTGCCTCTGAATGTTGTTTTAGAATGTTGTGGAGGAATTCCAGTGAGGAAAAAGAAAAAAAAAAAAGTAATTTCTATTCTCAGAACAAACAGAAAACAAACACAACAGAACTATGCAAAGGCTATTAGCATATTGCAAAAAAAAAATATAATAATTCCGGAGAAGAAAAGGTGAACGCTACCATGAGTGCGCCGCACAAGTCCAGAAAAGTGAAGCCAAAATGTTTTGATCGCCCCCAGGTGGCTGGATGCATATATGTCATAAACCCCACCCTATCCATGTAATCAAATGGGACGCGAGTCAAAATAAACAATCAAATTACACTTCAAATATATTTTTTTCCAAAGATAGTTTCTGTCATTTTTATCACGCTGATGTAAGTTTAAAGCAGCATTTGGTAACTTTTGAAATGTTGCTCTGGGTCCCCCTACAGTTGGGAAACAGTATTGTCTTCTACTGTCGTAAAATCTGTCATGGTTACACCCATACACGAGTGCATTTGTTGACAAGCGATACCCCGAACTCTGCAGAATGCCTCCTCACGTCTTGGCCAGACTACCAGTGTTGCGTATGAAATGTCTTCATCCCAGGTACATTATTATTTTTTTTTTTCAAACCCCAAAAGATCGCGTAGCCCACGTTTACAAGTCAGCGTCTTTATAGTAGCCTATTTGCAACTGTTTTACAATGGATATGCTAATTCAATTCAATGTTTGTGTGGTAGGTAGCTCGTCAATATTATAGTTTATAATGTTAATCGTGCAGACAATGTTCCAGTTGCATTATTTTATAAAGTAGAATAAATAACTTCTAGGTTACAATGACTGTGTTTTACTTGTTATTATTGAACAATTGTAGATCATAGAGGAGTTAGTTGACCTAACTATAAAAAATGTACGCACAATTTTCCTTGACTACAACATCAATTGTTAGCGTAATAAATTAGATTTTTACCCAATACAAAAGATATAGCAATCTACCGTAATCAAAACAAACACGTTGGCTCGCCACAGACGGTCATGGATTGAACACATTTATAAACACTAACAAGAATAAGGAATAAAGAAAACAAATATGTACTTACAATTGCATTAGCAGAAACGCAAGGCCAGCATCTGTTTTGGATTCTTCATGTTCTTTAACTATAAGCTCTCGCCACTCAGTGAACGCATGACCAATGTTGATTCTAGTGTTGTCCCTCGCAGGTCCAAAAGTTTTTTCCTCTCTCACCTCCTCCGCCGATAAACGTCTCTTCTGTCTTTGTGGTGGCTCATTATCCATCGTCGCTTGTAATAATTCTAGCTAGTATTGAGGGGGGCGTGTGTGTTTATATCGAATTGTCGTAAAGCAGTTTGTGTTTCTCGCTCGTTCTCGCTCTCGTCTCGCTTCTCACGAGACTTCAAATTTTCATCTTGCCGGGACGGTAGTCCCAATGTTGCAAGGCTGGTTTTCCGCCTGTGAACGCTGGGGGGAGCGGAGGAAGTCACCAATTTCATCAGAACAGGTTGTTTAACCATCCAAATGATTTCTAGACAGTTTTATTAAGTTAAAAAAGTTACCAAGAGCACCTTTAAGTGTCTATTTTTTTAAATCAGTTTGGTTTTATTTAGTTATTTGATAAAAACTCTGAGCGAAGTAGTCACTGAGGCACCAATAGACTTTTTTCTGGATCTTAGGGGGGAGACTGGAGCTTTAACGGGGTGGTATAATGCCCCTTTTTACAATATGTAAAATAATTATCTGTTGTCACCAGAGTATACTCCTCAGATAATACTCCTCAGATAATTTTTACAGCATGTTAAAATTGTCCCTTTTTGAGGGTCAGTAAAAACGTGTTGTGTCATGTGTGTCCCTTTAAATGCAAATGAGCTGCTGCTCCCAGCACAGAGGGCGGAGCTACAACAGCTCATGTGTTAGAAGCTCCGATTACCTCACGAAGATAAGCACTAAAATGTCAGAAACTGTTCTGCCTTTTTACGTCTAAACTGGAGTCTGACAATGATAGAGAGACTCAAGAAGAAGTGACAATATATAGAATGCAACAGGATGTTTCTGAATGGTTAGTTGATGCATTTATGTTGCTGATGTGGAGTTAACTATCTTCAAGTCTTTGATTAGCATATTCTGTCATGATAATCTATAAATCGCTCCTGTGGGAACTGTTATAAAATGCCTACAGAGTGACATGCTATTGCATTTGTTACGTACTGTATTGCATGTGAAAAGACGGATGCGTCACAAATGTGCTGTACTACAACAACTCTTCCTCTTCTCAACGTGGACTGGGTTCCCGGGGGCGGGGTTTATATAAATGTTAGGGTTAGTGATGTCACTAACCTGGGAGGAATGTGTAGTCCCTACCAGTCGTTTGTTGTAGTCCTTAAAACGGTTTCAAATATCTTCCTTTGAACTTTGAGTGTTGTAACTTTGCAGATGTTGTTTATGCTCAAACAGCAACATTACACACTAACTAAAGTTAGAAAAATGAAATAATCAACCACCCCTTTAACTTTAATTTCTACATTTCCATAACCATTTATTTCACACCGACAAAATGAGTTGTTCTGCGGTAAACTGTACTAACCGATTCTGCTGGTGTGTGGGCAGGGCCTTGATACTGCGGTTCCACTTCAAGCTCACTACTGCGCAGACTTGGGCTCAGAGTTCACTATACGCAGACACAAGCTCCACTTGGCAAGACATTGGCGGCTTCACTATTCTACAATGAAAGAGAGTGACGGTGCGTTGTCCATCTCTTTTATTCCAGTCTATGGTGCCAACATTAAGCCTCCTGAGACCATCCATGTGTGGGGTTGCTCTCCGCTTTTAATCCAAGGGAGTGGGCTCTCTCACAATTCTGCCCAAAAACACTGCCATGAATAAAGAATGGTATCCAAACGTCCTGCAAAAACAACTTCTCCTAATGATCCCGGAGCAATTTGGTGATGATTCTTGCATTTTCCAACATGATGGTGCACCATGTCACAAGATAAGAGTGATTATGAAATGGCTCTGAGATCATTACATTTAAATTTTGGATCCGTGACCACGCAACTCCCTGGATCTTAATCTCACAGAGAACCTGTGGTCAGTCTTCAAAACGCGAGTGGACGAGAAGTCCACAAATTGTGATCAACTACCAGCACTAATAAGGCAAGCATGAATCGCCATCGGTCAGGATTTGGACCAGAGCATGCCAGAGCGAATTGGAAAGGTTAATAAGAAGGGTCAACACTGTAAATATTGACTCTTTGAATATATTGAATGTTTTTGCCAATTAAAGGCTTTAAAACTTGTGCAATGCAAATCATTGTTTTCCAATCATTGTTTTCCACTATATCACAGAACCCTGTTAAAAAAAAATGGAAAAATAATTTGTCACTGCTAATACTTTTGGCCACGACTGTACATCTACACAATGACTGACACACATAAACAGAGCACATTACGTATGGTAAACACAGAAGCTAAAACGTGCATGCATGAGAACTAATGAGGTTTGTTCAAGTGTGTGACACATGCATACGCTTTCGTGATTATGTGATGCACATACCAAGCAATCACATTCCTTCACAAGACTTAGATTAAACCATTCTATTCATATAGATTTGTTTTTCAACACCTTTATGAACTTTTTGTATCTTCTCTTTTGTACCTGTGTTAAGGGTAGATGTGACTGAGTCGTCGTGAGCAGATGTAAGCACTCAGGAGAAGTTGGATGAGTTTGAACAGATGGGATCTTTATATTTATCCCAATTAAGGCCAGTGAAAGGCAAATAAAAATTAACAAGAGAAGAAAAAGAAAAAAACACTAGATAGTAAATAAAGTAAATTGACATGAGAGTAAAAAAACAAACAATCAATCAACGTGAGTTAATCGTATAGCACCCATTATGCATCTAATCAAATCAAGTAAACTTGGACTACTTTGAATATTTTGTATGTACACAATATGCATTTGTAGATTCAACATGGTTGTAATATGTCAATTTAACTTCTTCACAACTAATTGAATCAAAATGTTTGTATTGTGTTAGTCTAATAAAATGTATTCTTATGTTAGTAATGCATGATGCTTCTTGGTGCTGTCATCTAAAACAAATGTAATGAAACAACAAGATAGATATTCATTAAACTACCAAAACAAGACATTAACTAGTTTATGTAACAAGGCAGAATTTTGTTGAATTGAAGTGCTTTACTGACATTGAGTGGATATGAATAAATTTGATTAGACTAACACAATACAAACATTTTGATTCAATTAGTTGTAAATAAGTTACATTGAAATATTACAATCATGTTGAATCTACAAATGTATGTTGTGTTCATATAAAATATAGATGCATAATGGGTGCTACGATTAAATCACATTCATTCAACAAGTTATTTTTTTGAGTGCATGAGGGCACCCCTGAAATTGGAACATACCAACACAGGATTCCAATAAAGGCGTGGCTCAGATGACAAATACAAATACAGATGATAAAAACAGCCGAAATATACCTCTATAAAACTAGAAATTTACAGCATATTATTTCTATAGTTTCAGCTAACAATTGGCAAGCCACAAGTCATATTTAACAGCTAAAAATGAATAACTCAAACTAATTTCCTATTGACCCGGAAGTCATAGCGTCATATAAACCCCACTATTGCGGCAAATATTCCTTTACACAAACAAAACGGAGACGCCAGTAAGACACAAAGATGGTATGTCAAAGCTATGTTTCTCTTAAACTAAATAAACAGATACATAATTAACAAAGACATGTGTTGCGTGGTTATTGTAACTGGTTATGACTGTAAAGTAAATTACATGGTTTTTTAAAACAGCAAGATATGTATTGATAGAAGTAGCTAACAAATAAATCACCGTAGTATTAGTAGTTAAAAGTGCACACAAAAGCTACGGCATATGAGATTTTGTAGTGTAAGGCTAGATTAACCGCTGATTTGAAACGGTATGAAGATTAAGAGAAAACACTGACACGCTAGACAAACACATACAGGCCACATTTGCACTCAGTCTTTGTTTACTAGAATAGGTAAGCTTATCGCTGCCATGACGGTAGCTATGCGCCCTGTCACAACCTGTACTTTTTAATAGAGGAACAGAAGTCTCGCAGGTTTCATTAAAAAAAATTTTTATTTTGCAAAGATTAACCAATGTTTTATGGGTTTGGAATGACATGAGGGTGTATAAATGGTGATTTTCATTTTTGGGTGAACTTTCTCTTATGTTGGGAGACATGAAGATGTCCTTCAAAGTAGAAATGCTGCCAAATATAGTTTTGAAAACCACAAATGCAAATACGCAAGCATTTGAAAGGGAGATTGAAAATATAAAGAGGTGAGAATTGAAATGATTGAAAACCAAATGAAAAGCTCAGAGATCTTGCCACCTCATTCAAAGGTTGTGGATTGTGGAAGAGATCTCTTCAGAGAGATTTATATGCAAATTAATTGAAGAAGTCAAAGAATTTTGTCAACTAAATCGAGGAAGATATAAGCTGTAAGCTGACTTCAAGTCCTGATATTTGTTTTCATTTTTGCTGACTGTCAGCGCAAAATGTTAAGGTGCACAGAGACCTATTTAACATTCATGTGTTGGAATCTCATTGTTTGTATCTCCCTTTTATCCAGCTCTCCCCATCCGCTCAGAAGTGGAGGTCATTTAACACTCTGTAATTCGGCCTGTCTATTCCATCGCCCCATCCACTGCACGGTTCTGCACCAGCGCTTTTCTCTCCCAGTCTTTAGAAGATGATCTACCGAGCTTTCTCTTCAACAACCTTGCCGCTTCATGGTTTAAAAAGCTGCACTGGTCCCCAGGGCAATCACATTCTTCTTTTGCTAAATCCGCAGTCAATTGCATTGTCTCTAAGAAAGCTCTGCCCTGGGACACTCATTTGTTGCCGGTTCTAGAAACAATGCCCCTCCTGCCTCTCTGTGCTTCATTTGAACCCATTTTAGACGCATTTCAGGTGCATTTCAGGTTGGTTCTCAAGGTGTAAATGAACCAAATGCAGGTGAGTCTCTCAGCTGTTGATGCTTGTGAAAAGGCATGTTAATTAATTTTTCAGGTTCATATATGAACTTTGTGAACATATATATACTTTGTGAAAGTGATAAAAAAAGGAATAGATTCCAGAAATGAATCCCATAAAACTCCACTAAAAGGCCCTCTATGACAGATGTTGTTGCCGGAACACAAACCTGTTTAGACTCCACAATCGGCTCAGGCTCCGGGATGAACGTGGCCTTTGGCAATTGCTCTGGCTATATCTTCGTGGTGGGCTCTGGCTTATGCTTAGGTCTTTAATAGATGATAATCAAAGAAACAGGGAACAGGTGTGTAACTAATCAGGAACCATGGCAACTAATAAGGAATGTGAACTCAGGTAAACGGTGACAGTGAAAACAAGAAAACAGAATAGAACAAGACATGGGGGCTGTTTACACAACACTGTTTTCAACTAAAAACGTAAAACTTTTTAGCCGTTTTGGCCGTTCGTTTACACGACAACAGCGTTTTGGGTGCCTGAAAACGCAAAGTTTTGAAAACGAGTTTCAAAGTGCAAGTATTTGAAAACGGTCTCTGTGTAAACACATGCGTATTACATGTTTAGACTATGGTGTTTCATCACCATCTAATGGCCTGGCAGCAGAGTGCAAGGTTTTACTCGTTTTCACGCATCCGTGTAAAACTTAAAAGGAAAAACTTCTCAGTTTTAAGCATATCGTTGTCGTGTAAACGTACCCGCCGCTTATGTTTTAACATTTTATGTTACTAGGCAACGCCTTTCACCTATTGAGAGAGCGGTAATCAGTTTTAGTCACAATAGATAAAAAAGTCGATTTATGGATGCCAAACTGGTATCAGAGTCACTAAATACCATGAGCGATAGTGAGTCTGATGGTGGGGAGATATCAGGGGTGAGTGATGCGTCCTGGGTCAGCTGAACATCTGACAAATCATCTTTTGAACATAGCTGATGACTAAAATAGTAATTGCATGACTCTAGACATTACTTTGTGAAGACAGTGGCATATACAGTGACATAGTAAATTTTTTAGGCATATCAAAACAGTAGTCATGTGCATGGGTAAATGTTATACAATGACCCCTGGTGGTTAAAGTATTAAATACTTTTTCCTAACTTAATATGCAGAGATAACTATAAAGAAGCAATTTGTTGGTCAATTAACATTGTTGTATTTGGGCTATCGGTTGGTCTAGCAAATAAGACTTATGTTCACTGTATGTGTGTTGTGTGGGCTCAGTGTCATGTTGGGCTCAGTGTCATGTTAATGAACATGTGCAGTGAGCAATTAGGCCCTTGTCAAATCACTCTGAGATGTTTAATAATACAAAAGGCTCATTAAAATGCTCACTGCGGCATGATTTTCACAGTTATCTAGGACACTTATCTGCATCCGTTATTTATCTCTGTGACTGAGGTCTGTCTTATTTGGAGACATATTAAATTAATGAATCTTATTTAGAGACAACAGCTGCTTTCACCCCCCCTCTCCCCCAGACATTGTCCTTGAGAGATCTCAAAAACAATGTGACAGTACAACAACTGCCTGTTGAATCCTGTTTGAATGCAAGACACATCCAAATACATGTCTCTATACTTACTTCTCAGACTAACAATTAGAATTAGCAAACAATTGAGACATTTGAAGTGTTAACCTAATTTTTATGGAAGGCACATTTTGTGTTAGATTATCTAAGTTCTTACAACATGCTGTGCCTTTAATGCTTTATTTAAAAAGGCCATGCTGGGACATAAAAAGGTACTTTATTTGTGGAAAGTGCCATTTATTAGTTTTTTTATTTGATTTGTAAAGCAGTAATTCAGGGAGAATAGTTTGGAGAAACTGAGAATTCAGGTGTGATCCATGGTAAACCTTATATCACAGAATACAATATCTGACTGCTCTTTAACCAAACAATGAAAACTTATATTTTCCCTAAAACACAAAGGACTACATTTTAATATTCTGAACTTACAAAGTGAGAAAATGAGATCTGAGCTAAAATCTATTTTAGGATCACAAAACATAGTGTTGTGTCACAGCGCAAGTAATGGAGACTGACAACTGTGGCAGAGAGAAAACAGCTAAGAGTTATGATACTATGCACATTGCACACCGTAGTTCAGCAGAAACACATTCTCCCTCATAGACAGTTAACATGCAGACACATGACAAGCTGCCATTTGAAAGGCTTTGATAATTGTCAAAAAATCTTAAATCTATAATTCAACACATTAAAACACTTTAAAAAGTTACTCCAGTGACTAAATCCATTTGAATATTTTACTTGTTTGAAAGAGCTTTATCTAAGCAGTCTCATTGATGCCCACAGATCAAATTTGATCTCTTAATGTTCGTTCACACCAAGAACGATAACTCTAAAAATAACTATATTACCATCCACACCAACAGACACTGCAGTTATGTGTCACAGAGCCAGTCACATCCTCAGCACCAGACCTCTCTGCTCCACCCACTCCTTCACAGTCACCCGAATTCTGATCAGCAACACCTGCACCAGCTAATCACTCACTAGCAGTCACTCTATAAACTTCACTATTGTCTGATATTGTTGTTCTGTACTGAGCTAATTTTCCAACTACCCACCTGTTGGATGTTCCAGTACCTGCAAAGAGAATAACGGATACTCATGGCTAAGTGTTTGCTACTGTTTGATGAACTCAGTTACCCACAGTTAAGCTTGTTTCCCTCTCTTACCTGACTATAAAGTTACCTTTGTGCGACCTTCTTTTTGCTAACATTATGTCGTTGTAACGTAAACCAAAAGTCCATGAAAATGACAGTCGTCTAGCACTTTAAATGCTCTAGCTCTTTAAAGCAGAATGTATTCTGATTGGCTGTAAATGTTTTTATTGTTCATCAGCTGTAAAAAAAAATAATTCTGTTAAGACCGTCTAGGGCCAGCCATAACAAACTCATGCGCTCAGTCACAAAGATAATGTTCATCATAAATTCAGGAGAGGACAAGGACAAAATAACAAACAAAAATAACCAGTTTTAGTATACCCTCTAAATTCCCTAAAAGAAAGAAACCATATAAAAAAGAAAAATTACAACGCAGCCTCCCCTAACCCAAAACATAGAACAAGCGATATATGCAAATTAAATGGTGTCACACTCCCTACTTCCCTTAAACGGAGTATTTACAAATAATATTTACACAATATAACTGAAGGCAAAAGTAATCCTAAGAATTATAAATCGAATTGAACAAAAGCAAGTTTATAAAGTACACACAATCACAGAGGAAACCAAGACAGAACAAATCAGGTGGCACACATTCGACCTCGATAGAGTAGTTGGGGAAGGTCCTTTTCACTGGAACCAGGACCCGTAAAAAAAAAAAAAACATAAGTTTTTAAGAATGGACACGAGAAAGAGAGCGATCACATTTTCAACTCCTTTTTTATGCTTGATATTCAAATTAAAACCTTGACAAATTAGTGCCCAACGCATGAGCCTGTGATTTGCGTTTGACAAGCGTTGAAGGAAAACCAAGGGATTTTGCTCTGGACCCAATGTACACTTCAAAATGTTGAATGGCAAGTAAAAACACGAGCTTCCTTTTCTAGTGCTATTTCTTGGGAAAAACAAAATAATCGGGTGTTCTATTCCAGCATCATCAGTCTGAATTAAAACTGCACCAGCACCTGTGCCACTGGCATCTTCCAACTTGAAAGCTTTGTCGAAATGAGGGGCAGAAAGTACAGGTGCGCTACACAGCAGAGTTTTCAATGCTTCAAAGGCAAACTGACATTCAGGAGTTCATTTGAAAGAAATCCCTTTACTGAGTGAACCTGTCACAGGATTAGCCACATCTGAAAAGTTTCTACAGAAGTTCCTATAGTAGCCAATCATAAAAAAAAATTAAAAAAAATCTAAGCTCTCTCTTCGTCGTAGGCACAGGAACATACAAAATAACTTGACCTTTAGAGCTAAGTGGTCGAACTTTGCCATTTCCAACCTCCTTCCCTAGATAGGTTATGGTTGCACAAGCTAATTCACATTTCACCAAATTTAATGTGAGATTGGCCTCTTTCAAGTGTGAAAAGACACAGTTTAGAGGTTGGACATGTTTATCCCAAGAATCCGAATACCAGACAACATCATCGAGTTAAGCATCACAACTAGACATTTTTTGACATTAAACGCTGAATTGTCACACCAGAATTCCGTATTTCCATTTAATAGATGAAGTTTAGTAACAAATTTTCAACATGGTCAACACAATCTTCGACACGAGGCAATGGGAATGAATCGGGTTCAGTCAATGCATTGACTTTTCTATAACCGGTGCAAAATCTGGATGTACCATCAGACTTGGGGACTAACAAACCCGGTGAACACCAGGGACTACCACTGACTGAAAACTGCTAAACCATGTTCTAACAGATACTGGGTTTCCTGTTTCATGATATTCCTTTTGATGGGATTAACTCTGTAAGCATTTTGCTTAACATGGGCATGTTCTATGACGTGTGTTGTGGGAAAATCATTTAATAATGTTGGATACTTAGTGATAAAATTTCTTCCCAACAGCTTGGGAAGAAACAGGTACAAGTGATAATGTGGTGGACAGATTTTTCAAGGTTTCAGAGTTTAACAAACAAGCAGTTAAAAATGAAGCACTTCTCATTTTTAAATTATCGCTCTGAAGTGAATAGTCAGACGGAGACACATTCACAGGTACAAATTGCAGCAGCAGCCCCATTTGACACATCAGAACGAGTTACATAAGCCTTGAGTATATCAGCATGACAAACGCTTGATTTTCTCCTGCGATTAAATTCACAACATAACCAGTCTCTCCTAACTTTGCCTAAATTTCATAAAGGCCAACAAATGTAGCTTTCAACGGAGAACCTGGTATTGGCAATGAACCAATATCTCGATCCCCAAAAGAACATTGCACCACCTTGTGATCATTTGCTCTTGAACAGCACTAAGTGATTTTCTCACCAAGCGCCATGCAGAATGCAAACGCTCATAATCTACTGACATCATTTTAAACAGTCTTTGGCTGAGAGGAATGCTTATCACCTACTATTTGTTCTTTCAGAACTTTAAATGGCCCACGTACAGAATGACCAAAAATGAACTCTGATGGGCTAAAACCAAGCAATGGTTGTCACACACATTAGCAATGTCGAGTTTCCAGATTTTTTTTTTTTGCAGAGGGCCAAAACAATCAATTAAAATACGCTCACACGGTTCTCCAAGCACTGGGATTGGTTTTAACAGAGCTGGGGGAATAACCTGGTTAGGTTTAACGGCTAGCTGGCAGGCATGACACAACTTACAGAACTTTGCTACATCAGATTTTATGGCCAGAACAAAATTCATACCTTTTCCTGATGCCAACATGCCCTGAGCGTTCATGTATGATGCTTAATACCTGCAATCGGTAAGGCTTTAGAACCACAACCTGGTAAACTGTACTCCAGTCCTCCTCAGCTTTAGGCGGAGACCATTTACACATCAACACATCTTCATCACAGTAATAGGCAACAGAAGGCAGATTGTTTCACTGTGGTTGTGATGCAAGGGACCAGAGTAGGATAAGCATGCTGTGATTTGATCAATTCCAGTTTACCTAAGGGCAGATTAAAATTAGGAACAGCACACACATTCAACTCATTCACATTATCTTTTACATATTGATCAGGAACATCCGTGGACAAAAAAGATTCGGAAAGATCCACAGTCTCCTCAAACTTACGAGACTGAGCCCGAGTCACTGCACATCAGGAAATGTTTCACGTAACACACTGTTACCTTTATTTACATCAACTAGGTAATTGGTCACTTCTGGTAAACAGAAAACTTTTTTACCCAGAAGTCATTACCAATAATGTGTGATACTCCCTCAACAGGTAACTCAGCACAAACAAACAACTTGACAAGCCCCAAACTTATGCCAGACTATAAAAAATATATTGTGCAGAGGAACTGTGGCCAAACAATGGGTAAATCAATTCCTTTTACTAGTACAACAGACACACACATAGAATGGATAGAAATGGGTGCTAAACTTTCTAAAAGTGTCTGTATCTGACCCTGTATCTCTCTGGATGCGGACAGGTTTGGCTTCAGACATCGACTGATCAAATTCGATTTCATCGAAAATGAATGGTTAGAATGCGGACTCAGCAATCAATAAAGATGCACATTCTGGTGAACATATATGACTGTCAACTAGGGCCACACTCTTTGAAGAGTTAGCCTTTCTGCTAGACTTCTGTTTCAAAGCAGGACAAGCTGCAACTAGAAAAAGTTCGTCGAGACAAACTTTAAGTTGGCTTGTGAAAGTTTGGACCAATAAGTTTGAAGAAGTTTAAAGAAGTTTACAGTTTAATTAGTTTATAGTTTAGTAAGAAAGAAAGAAAGATAGATTAGTTAGAAAGAAAGAAAGAAAAAAAGATTAGTAAGAAAGAAAGAAAGATAGATTAGTTAGAAAGAAAGATAGATTAGTAAGAAAGAAAGAAAGAAAGAAATATAGATAAGTTAGAAAGAAAGAAAGATAGATTAGTTAGAAAGAAAGAAAGAAAAAAAGATTAGTTAGAAAGAAAGAAAGAAAGAAAGAAAGATAGATTAGTTAGAAAAAAAGAAAGAAAAAAGATTAGTAAGAAAGAAAGAAAGATAGATTAGTTAGAAAGAAAAAAGCAAAGAAAGATAGATTAGTAAGAAAGAAAGAAAGAAAGATAAATTAGTAAGAAAGAAAGAAAGATTGATTAGTAAGAAAGATAGAAAGATAGATTAGTTAGAAAGAAAGAAAGATAGATTAGTTAGAAAGAAAGAAAGAAAAAAGATTAGTTAGAAAAAAAGAAAGATAGATTAGTTAGAAAAAAAGAAAGAAAAAAAAATTAGTAAGAAAGAAAGAAAGATAGATTAGTTAGAAAGAAAGAAAGAAAAAAGATTAGTTAGAAAAAAAGAAAGATAGATTAGTTAGAAAAAAAGAAAGAAAAAAAAATTAGTAAGAAAGAAAGAAAGATAGATTAGTTAGAAAGAAAGAAAGAAAAAAGATTAGTTAGAAAAAAGAAAGAAAAAAATTTGTAAGAAAGAAAGAAAGATAGATTAGTTAGAAAGAAAAAAGGAAAGAAAGACAGATTAGTAAGAAAGAAAGAAAGAAAGATAAATTAGTAAGAAAGAAAGAAAGATTGATTAGTAAGAAAGATAGAAAGATAGATAGATTAGTTAGAAAGAAAGAAAGAAAAAAGATTAGTGAGAAAGAAAGATAGATTAGTTAGAAAGAAAGAAAGAAAGAAAGAGATTAGTTAGAAAGAAAGAAAGATAGATTAGTTAGAAAGAAAGAAAGAAAGAAAGAAAGTTAATTAAAAAGAAAGAAAGATAGATTAGTTAGAAAGAAAGAAAGAAAGAAAGAAATATAGATAAGTTAGAAAGAAAGAAAGATAGATTAGTTAGAAAGAAAGAAAAAAAGATTAGTTAGAAAGAAAGAAAGAAAGATAGATTAGTTAGAAAAAAGAAAGAAAAAAAGATTAGTAAGAAAGAAAGAAAGATAGATTAGTTAGAAAGAAAAAAGGAAAGAAAGATAGATTAGTAAGAAAGAAAGAAAGATAGATTAGTGAGAAAGATAGATTAGTTAGAAAGAAAGAAAGAAAAAAAGATTAGTGAGAAAGAAAGATAGATTAGTTAGAAAGAAAGAAAGAAAGAAAGAGATTAGTTAGAAAGAAAAAGAAAGATAGATTAGTTAGAAAGAAAGAAAGATAGATTAGTTAGAAAGAAAGAAAGTTAATTAAAAAGAAAGAAAGAAAGATAGATTAGGTAGAAAGAAAGATAGAAAGATAGATAGATTAGTTAGAAAGAAAGAAAGAAAGAAAGTTAATTAAAAAGAAAGAAAGAAAGATTAGTTAGAAAGATAGATTAGTTAGAAAGAAAGAAAGAAAGAAAGAAAGAAATATAGATAAGTTAGAAAGAAAGAAAGATAGATTAGTTAGAAAGAAAGAAAAAAAGATTAGTTAGAAAGAAAGAAAGAAAGATAGATTAGTTAGAAAGAAAAAAGGAAAGAAAGATAGATTAGTAAGAAAGAAAGAAAGAAAGATAGATTAGTGAGATAGATAGATTAGTTTGAAAGAAAGAAACGAAAAAAAGATTAGTGAGAAAGAAAGATAGATTAGTTAGAAAGAAAGAAAGAAAGAGATTAGTTAGAAAGAAAAAGAAAGATAGATTAGTTAGAAAGAAAGATAGATTAGTTGAAAGAAAGAAAGAAAGAAAGAAAGAAAGAAAGTTAATTAAAAAGAAAGATAGATTAGGTAGAAAGAAAGATAGAAAGATAGATTAGTTAGAAAGAAAGAAAGTTAATTAAAAAGAAAGAAAGAAAGATTAGTTAGAAAGATAGATTAGTTAGAAAGAAAGAAAGAAAAAAAGATTAGTAAGAAAGAAAGATAGATTAGTTAGAAAGAAAGAAAGAAAGAAAGAAAGAAAGAAAGAAATATAGATAAGTGAGAAAGAAAGAAAGATAGATTAGTTAGAAAGAAAGAAAAAAAGATTAGTTAGAAAGAAAAAAAGAAAGAAAAAAAGATTTGTAAGAAAGAAAGAAAGAGATTAGTTATAAAGAAAAAAGGAAAGAAAGATAGATTAGTAAGAAAGAAAGAAAGAAAGATAGATTAGTGAGAAAGATAGATTAGTTAGAAAGAAAGAAAGAAAGATAGATTAGTTAGAAAGAAAGAAAGAAAAAAAGATTAGTAAGAAAGAAAGAAAGATTAGTTAGAAAGAAAGAAAGAGATTAGTTAGAAAGAAAAATAGATTAGTTAGAAAGAAAGACTGAAAGATAGATTAGTAAGAAAGAAAGATAGATTAGTTAGAAAGAAAGATAGATTAGTAAGAAATAAAGAAAGATAGATTAGTTAGAAAGAAAGAAAGATTGATTAGTTAGAATGATAGATTAGTTAGAAAGAAAGATAGATTAGTTAGAATGATAGATTAGTTAGAAAGAAAGATAGATTAGTTAGAATGATAGATTAGTTAGAAAAAAGAAAGATAGATTAGTTAGAAAGAAAGAAAGATAGATTAGTTAGAAAGAAAGAAAGATTGATTAGTTAGAATGATAGATTAGTTAGAATTAAAGATAGATTAGTTAGAATGATAGATTAGTTAGAAAAAAGAAAGATAGATTAGTTAGAAAGAAAGATAAATTAGTTAGAAAGAAAGATAGATTAGTTAAAAAACAAAGAAAGAGATTTGTTAGAAAGAAAGATAGATTAGTTAGAAAGATAGATTAGTTAGAAAGAAAGAAAGATAGATTAGTTAGAAAGAAAGATAACTTAGTTAGAAAGAAAGAAAGATGGATTTGATAGAAAGAAAGATAGATTAGCTAGAAAGATAGATTAGTTAGAAAAAAGAAAGATAGATTAGTTAGAAAGAAAGAAAGATAAATTAGTTAGAAAGTAAGATAGATTAGTTAGAAAGAAAGATAAGTTAGAGATAGATAGATAGATAGATAGATAGATTAGTTAAAAAGATGGATAGATAGATAGATAGATTAGTTAGAAAGATGGATAGATAGATAGATAGATAGATAAATTAGAAAGAAAGATAAGTTAGATATAGATAGATAGATTAGTTAGATAGATTAGTTAGAAAGAAAGATAGATAGATCAGTTAGAAATAAAGATAGATTAGATAGAAAGAAAGAAAGATAGATTAGTTAGAAAGATAGATAGATAGATAGATAGATAGATAGATAGATAGATAGATAGATAGATAAGTTCATTAGTACAAATAGAATGGGAGTTTAATTGAGTCTAGGGCTTCAGGGAGTTTAGATTTGAGTTTTTGTGTTGTACACTACTGGGCCACCGTAGTCTTGGCTCAATTTGAACTTCTGCAATGAAAGTCAATGGGATTTTTATGATTTTTAATATTAATTTTTAAGAAATCTGAAAGTCAAATCAGTCTGAAAAGATATAGCATACCGAGTCAGAACAGTTTGAGTGTCTGAGCCGAGTTTGGAGTATGTGGAGTTAAAGCTCTAGGAGGAGTTTAAATTGTAAATTTTGAGTAAGAAGAATAATAATAATAATAATAATAATAAGTTTAAATAGGATTTCAGTAAGTTGGCTCTCACAAGCCAACTTAATGAGGTGCTCAGCCTCATGGCAGTAAAAACATTCACTGGTTTCTACATTGTCACTATCTGCTTTCTCTTTACTCAGTCGCAACATCTTTAGCATTTAGTGTACGAACATAAGAATTACGCTTAGTAGGTGATGAAAAAACAACACTGGGAGAGTGAGCACACATTCATCAGAGAAAACCAAGAGTAGACACTTTCTGTTCATTCAAATAAACACAAATTTTCTCTGGCAAACAATTGTTTTATTCCTACAGCAAAATGTATTGCTTGAGTTGTGACTTTATTCGCAGTACACCACTTTTCAAACGAATTTGCCTTGCCACGAACAAACTCAACAAACATTTGTCCTGGGGATTTTACATGATTCCTACATTTTTGACGGTACGCTTCAGGAACTAATTCATAGGTGCGCAACACAGCATTCTTCACTGCATCATAATCTAAACTCTTCTCAAGAGTCAACGTGGAACAAACTTCTTGAGTTTTCCCAACAAGTTTACACTGCAACACTCAGCGGCCACATATTTAGCGGCCATTGAAGCGTGGCAGCGATGCGTTCAAACACAGTGATGTATCTACTTCACTCTCATGGAAGACCAGGATTAAAAAAATTTTGGTAACACTTTATTTGAAGGGGTGTGCATAAGACTGACATGACACTGTCATAAACATGACATAACACCTGTCATGAACATGAAGGAGCCTTTATGAATGTTCATGACTGTTGTCATTAAGTGTCATTCGGTAAATTATGACACTTTTAATGCAAAGTTGACATTGTTTAAAATGTCTTTGTTATGACAACTTGACATTACCCAAGACAAAAATGTCTTGATTATGACAACTTGACATTAACAAAGACAGAAATGTCTTTGTTATGACAACTTGACATTAACCAAGAAATCATAACCTGTCAACCTGTCACAACTTTGGCCGTCATGACACCATTATAACTGTGTAATGAATATTTGACTTGTCCTCAAATAAATTGGAACACATTGTACTAGTTATAAAGATGTCATTAAGGGTTATTACACTGTAAAATGCTGTAAGTTTGATAATTAGACCTGTTATGACATATTTGTGACAGGTTGATAGGTTATGATTTCTTGGTTAATGTCAAGTTGTCATAACAAAGACATTTCTGTCTTTGTTAATGCCAAGTTGTCATAATCAAGACATTTTTGTCTTGGGTAATGTCAAGTTGTCATAACAAAGACATTTTTTGTCTTTGTTAATGTCAAGTTGTTATAACAAAGACATTTTTGTCTTTGTTAATGTCAAGTTGTCATAACAAAGACATTTTAAACAATGTCAACTTTGCATTAAAAGTGTCATAATTTACCGAATGGCACTTAATGACAACAGTCATAAACATTCATAAAGACTCCTTCATGTTCATGACAGGTGTTATGTCATGTTTATGACAGTGTCATGTCAGTCTTATGCACACCCCTTCAAATAAAGTGTTACCAAAATTTTTTCTAATATCAAAACTTTGACTTACTTGTAAGTTGTGTCGAGACACAGAATCAGAGCCAGAAGTGGAAGCTCCAGCTCTTTCTTTCGCACTGTGTCAAGCTCTACTGTTTTTACGTGCAACAGCTGACTTTGGTACTGCTGCCGGCTTAGTTCCAACTCAAGGTCCTTTAATTTAATAGTCAACAATGGGTCTCGTGGCGATAGCAGCTCAGCAGGATCTCCAGTAGTAATGACAAGATGTATTTTGTACTCGGTCATGAAAATTAGCACAAACCTTAATTAAGCAATTTACTAATTAAAAAGGAATGTGGAATGTGGACATTACGTTGTAGCCACTATATTTAAACATTAGGGATCTACGTATACATACCTATTGTGCCCACTTTGGACCAGTGGTTTGGAAAATGGATAGATGGATGATTCAGCTGCAGGCAGCATCATTTGGCGAGACGCAGGAATTCACTCGGTGTGACCCTCACAGAGCATGGCTATAGCCATCGGTTGTACAAATATTATGAAGGGTATGCACAAGACGTCTCCATCGGCAGGAGTGACTGTGTTTACGCCCAGTGAGTGGCAAAAAGACTGAGTGGCAGCATTGGTTTTAAGCGATGCCAATGATGCTGTAGCTTTGACTGATGAAAAGGTACAGAAAAAGAAGCAAATGGATCACTGCCATTCACAAAAACAACTGGACTCCAGGCAGGGAAACATGATTTGCAGTTATTATTTTGTTAAAATATTTAATTTTTTGGGGGAAAATACCTTTATTTTACAATTGTATATATATTGTATTGACAACTCATCAATTAAATATTTAGGCTACCATCTTATATTTTGCATAATTGGATGTTTTTAAATAAACACTGACAAAATCTAAACAAGTTTTAGGGTGGAACGATATATGTGACCACCCGGATTTAGACCCTTATATTATGATCAGAGGCAAATTTCTACCTCATCTACCTGCTTGGGGGTCTGCAGATGGAAATTAGCCTATGGCTATAATCTGGCATATTTACATTTGTGAAAAATGTTCATTAATATGTATTGTCCCTTTTGTCTTTTTTCTACAAATAAAATAATAATAATAATAATAATAATAATAATAATAATAATAATAATAATAATAATAAATTTGCTTTATGTATTTCCCCTGTGTCGAAATCGGGCACTTATAATCAAACTGGATCTGAACGGACATGCCTAGATACACAAATTACATAATCTATATTTTCTTTGTCCGATTTTCATGTTAATCTTGATAATACTATATTATTACTTTGTCTTCTGGGTAAATTTAATCTTCACAAAGCCAGAACCATTCACTGTAATCCCAATTTTAGAATATTCTCCTCTGATGTAAAGTCCCTTTTTACTTCCTTTAAGAAAATGTCAACTTCGAAAACTATATATATAACAGACTCATATACGTATATGCATTATGGGACTGTGGTTAAGTGTTTTCCATTGTGATTTTATTGTGAGAAAGAAAGAAGCAAAGGCAAAGAAGCAATATTCTTTTTCAAAAGCATCCAAAAGGTCAGTGAGGTAATTTCAAAAGATATTACAAAAGAGTCTGCAGTAATCATGCTGCATGCATGTATTTGTACATACTTTAGGTATAATGAGTGTGCTTTGAGTTCCCCATGGAGAGATGAGGGTGTTTAGAATCTGAACACTATTGAATCAGCTTCTGTTTCATTGCTTTTGTACAGCCTACAATGAGCTTTTTATTAATGCCACAGCAGTTACACGAAACGTATTTATGCAATCAGGATTCTCATGGTTAGAGTAAATAATAGTGGGTCAGACTAGGCATGTAAACTCCTTTGTGTAGAAATGGTGGTTGCAGTCTCAAAACGTGCAATAAAAAAAGAGTGCAATTTTAAATCAACTGCAACATATTTGTCTTAATCCTTCTTTATCCAGAATCAATAGTCTCTGTGAAGTCAGAGCATTTCTTTAGAATGCAGTGAAGCACTGGGTTGTGAACCTCTGATGCCCATACTAATGCCTGATACACTGGCTCCAGTAATGCCTGCTGAACAGCAGAGTGATATGAGCTCTCTCACTGATTGACACTAGCTTTGCTTACTGTGATTCTAGAGATGATGAGAGGCTTTGCATCCACAGCATGGATTAATGAAGTTTAATGACCATGCTGTGGATGCAAAGGTAAAAATCTTAACCCCAATAAAAAAGAAAAAAAAATCTTTGGTGGGTCATTTTAAAAATCAGTCACAACATAAAAATCCAAACCAAAATCAGTGTTGGTTACCATTGACCACTCAAAATATTGCAAACCTGCTGTGGAAAGATGCAAAGATTTGCTATTACATGAACCCTCATCCCAACAATAAAGTAAACTCTGGTTTAAATTGTACAAAACCTGTCACTGACTACGTTTACAAGCAGCCAATAACCCGTTCAAAACCAGAATATTAGCAATAACCCGGTCGCGCACGGCCATGTAAACACCGGCAAAAACCCGAATATGCTCATATTCCAGTTTTTAAAAACCCGAATATGATCCCTGGGTTACCCCTTTTCTAACCCGAATATTTGTAATGTAAACGCGTATCGGCATATCCCCATCAAAAGGAACATTTGAGACGCAGCACAGCACCATACTTTTGAAACCAATTTCTTTATTAGTGTGGTGAAAACCATGAATATAATGTCTTTTGTTGACGGTCAGTACCAGCACCAAAGCGCAAACAAAGGCGATCGCTATCTGCCCCGAACTATTCATTATCCGCGTGCTGCTGCTGTTGTTGTTGTCTTTGGATACAGGAAGAAGAATCAGAAATGACGCATATTGCATCTTAAGGTTGTCCGTACGTCCAGATGCTAACCGTGCGTCGCCGTTTACGTCGGGATATTGCCAATTGATTACAAATTCCATGTATACAGGAGTAACTCTCTCTGCTCACGCATGTAAACGGGTTATTCCGAATGTCTCAGAAACCTGAATAGTGACCTTAACCCGACCATAACCCGAATATTGACAGCTTGTAAACGTAGTCACTGGGACGATACCCTTTAAAAAGTTTCTAATATGTACCATTTGAGAACTAATATATACACTTTTGGTACCAATATGTACCTTTGATGTACATATATTCAGGTACAAAGGTATACCTTTTGAAAAGTTACTGCTTTTGTACCTTTTTTTTCTGAGAGTGTATGGTGGAGAGTTTCATGGTTTGTGGCTTTACTGCCTCGGGGCCTAAACAGCTTGCTTTCATAGACAGAAAAATGAATCTCCAGGTTTTTCAGGACATTTTGCTGGAGAATAAGCCCACTGTTGGCAACTGAAGCTCAACAGAAGTTGGGTGATACAATAGGACTAAAACCCAAAGCCCAAAAGTAAATCAAAAAAGTTATTGCTTTAACACAAGAAAATATGCTTTTGTGGCAGAGGCTTGACCTCAACATGATTGAGATGACACTAGAGATCCAAACTACTGCTAAACAGAAACAATTTTTAAAGGCAAAATGATGAAAAATAACCAATGTGCAGGTCTGATTCACAATTGCAGGAAACGTCTGGTTGATAGTATTGCTGCCAAAGGAGGGTCAACAAGTTATTAAACTCAAGGGTTCACATCCCTTTTCCATCATCCACTATGAATGGTTCATGTTCAAAACAGTCAAAAACAACTGTTTTTGCCTATTATTTTGACTCACCTGGAGACCCAATCATAGTTTACAGTCCGTTTATACAAGAAATCCAGTGGTGTCATATATTTTTCCTGCAACTGTAAAAGCTCTCATCATCAGCACAGCAAGAGAAATGAATTCCTTCTTTTTTGTTCTCCTCCCTGTTGACATGCAACCAGCTTCCATTACTTTCACCTGAGCCATCCCAAACAACATGCTTATAGAGCTGCACAGCAGTGGTTGCCAGAAATTTACAGTAAAAAACAAGGTAGTAACATTTTAGGCTTTACATATTTGACTTAAAATTACAGTAAAACATGTTTTTCATTAACTGGTATGTTAATTTAATGACCTATTGAAGTAGACCTACAAATATCTGTTTTGTACCTTTGAAATAAACTGACAACTAATCAAAAACTGGTGGTGATGAGAAAGTCACATGAAGCTCATCACAAGTAGCTTTTCCACAAGCTGAAAAAGTAAATACTAATATATAGAAGCTGGACACAGTATCATTCACACAAACACTAAACACCATTATGGTCATGATCATGGTCACCAGTCTCGGCCACTCTGCTGTGGAGGACTTCTGCCCCGTCGTGGGAATCTTCGGTCCCGTCTGCTCTGCTATGGTGGTCTTCAGCTCCACTGAAAGTGTCTTCAGTCCCGTCAGCTCTGCCCTGGCCACTAGCCCTGCCTGCTTCGCCTTGGACCCTGCTTTGCTGGCACCGCCCTGGCTCCCCAATCTGCCTCAATTTCCAGGCCTGCTTCCACTCCACTTCACGGACCTGGCCCTCCTGGCCCTCCTTTCCTCCGCTCCTCCATCCTGGATTTATGTAACTGCTATTCTGAGTGCCTGTATCCTAGTTTCCCTTGTCTTGTCCTTGTTCCTCTGCCTATTGTCCTGGATACCCTTGTTGGCCTGTGTTTTTGGACTATTGTACACTTGGATTGTTTGCACTATGGTTTTAGTTACGATTCTGGATTGTAACAATAAAGCTGCATTTGAATCTTCAACCCAAGTCTCGAAGAAGATTGTGACAGTAACATAACCTAATGTACTTGATTGATTAGAAAAAAACTAAGAAGAAACCGTTATTTCAGAGAAAATGCATTAAATGTGAAGTGTCAGGCAGGGAATTCTGGGAATGTCAATTTAGTATTTTTCACTGTAAATTATACAAGGACTTGTTCTTTTTCACTTCCAAAAACTGTAAAGTTAACGGTCTTTTACAGTAAAATTACATTAATGTAAAGTTAGATGTATTACAGTTATTCACTGTATATAGTACAGAAACTTTCCGTTAACCAATTAACAGTTTTTACTGTAGCAGTTTTTTACCGTTTTTACAGTTTACCGTTTTTTAAAATCACAATTCCTTTTTACAGTATGACATACAGCGGGCAGCCTGGTGTTCTGGCTGAGGGTTTCAGAGCTTCTAAGGTTTCTTTGATATCTGGCCTACATGTTACTGTCACTCCCAGCTGATCCCAGCACCCCCACAGGGAGGCTGGAGAGTTTGATGGGAGTTGGGGTCCTGATGAAAGCTCCAATGCAAATAAGTGTGGGTTATCTTCTCATTTATCACAACTAATTGATCCCTCAGCGCATTCTTGTATGGTTCTAGGAGAGACAGAGAGCGTTACACACTCAAACCCCCTGAACACAGACACAACATACCAGCACAGACATTTCATCAAGTGGGCTCAGAAACAAGCTCTTCATGTTCACACTTGAACATTATCTAATAAAACAGTACCAGAAAGTACCATAGTTTTTTTATGAACATGGTATCATTGATTGTTTCATGTACAATAGCAATTCAATGATTTTTTTGAATGTGTACAATTATATTCTTTAAAATAATTTGGAGTAAACAATAAATAATCAAATAAACAACTAAATGTAATGTTAAATGCATGCATGTAAACTGCAATTAAAGGCACACTGCAGACTTTGTGACCTAAAGAGTTGACGCATATGAGTGATTTTAAATGATTCCTCCGGCCAATAACCAGCGTTTGACACTACCAATGCTCCGAGCAGGGCCGCCCTCTTGAAATACCACCTGTGTAAGTTTGGGGAAGGCGCACCGTCTTTGGCCAGGTCATGTGACCTGGAGAATGCCTGGAGAACGCATCGCTTTGCAACCGTCACGTGACCACAGGCTCTGATATACTCATGGAGCTAAGGCTTTTGCTATTATTTTTCCGCCTGCTCGACTCCTGGCCATGGCTGAGGCAAGAAAAAAGTTTAAAACTGCTTCTGAGGAGGCAGGAAAAACAAGAGTCGATCTTGGAAAGGAGTTTGCTCATTGGCGCAGGTTGAAAGAAGCAGCTGGATGTAAAACCGATTCTCTTCTCTCAACTTTATTATTAGACTGGTAAGTTAACTCTTTGCTCCTAGTATACAGTCATGTCTTTGTCATTATTAGTAGAAGCTAACTATGGACAGATGAAGCTAACAGGCTACAAAACAAAGCTAAATGGAACCCCATAGCCTAAATGTGTAAATCTCAGGCTTTTCGCCCAAGCGACAGATTCCTACTTTCATAAAACTGTGGTAATTTTGTACGCCCATGATACTGCTTCGCTGATTTTTTTTTTGTTGCATGTATTTGGTACGGCGGCTGTTTTTGCCTGCGTAGAGCTAATGAGCTAACAGGCTGCTATTAGCGAATGCTAACGGGATTTTCTAAATATTGGGAAAGGTTTGCATTCAGCAAACACTTTCTCCTCTGATTCAGAAACTAAACAAAGATGCAACTTATCGATTAGCAACAGGCTTTGTTTAGTTTGCATGCAATTCATCTGGTAGCAGTAGTATCTGAGTTAGTTCCCAAAGCTAACAGGCAAAGAAGCCACGCCTTTAAATTGTATAAAAGGTAAGTTACAGTTATAGTGATTTGTGAACAAACTACCGATTCAATGAAATGCCAAAACTTTAATTTATAAGCATACTTTTGTTATAAATTTTTTTTGTTGACAGTCAACTACTGTCTCCACACACAATCTAAAGACACGGGAGGCTGACCGGCTGACTGTTTGTTGACTTTTGCGACAGTGCTGCGGCGCTTACACAGTGTGCCTTTAAGTGAAAAGAGTATTATAGTTTATTTCTAAATTAAATGCAATCTATTGTCTTTGAAAGTTGTACTGCTAAATGTACTGACAAAGATTTATGGTAAAATGATGGTCATTCACTTGTGTATTTAAACATATTACACATTTGTGATGATGAAGTTGCAATTTAGTACATTTAAAATATATTAACTTTATTTAAAAATATATTAAAGTTTAAATAAGTGAATAACAAAATAAGTGTACTTATTTTAAGCACAACAAAACATTATTACAACATAATGATTTATAATGTACTTTACAGAAAAACTTAAATTGACTTTTACAAAGTACACTTTTTACATTCCAAAATGTGATAAGAAACACTGGGCCCTATTATACACCAGGCGCAATGCAGTGCCAAACGCGAAGCAAGTTTTTTTTGCTAGTTTCAGCCTGACGTAGTTATAATTTTCACGTCCTGCGCCACGTTGTTTAAATAGCAAATGCATTTGTGCCCATTTGTGCGCCTATGGGCGTGCTGGTCTGAAAACGAGGTGTGTTCAGGAGCATAGTTGGCGCGTTGCTATTTTGAGGCAACTGAAATAGACTCCACCATTGACCAAAACAGCAGCAGCAATGAGTCAAGTGATGCTGCTGAGCAAGACTTTGAATGTTTAAATTGAAAACTAATGTAAAATATAGCTGCGAGCAGCGATTACGGGCCCAAGCCGGTGGCACCGCAACCCCGGTGCCTTTAGTACCTAAAGGCACCGGGGTGGCGGTTCCGCCAGCTTTGGCCCTTCATCGCTGCTCGCAGCTATATTTATATATATATATATATATATATATACATATATATAAACGGCCCGGTGGCACCGCCACCCCGGTGCCTTTGGGGTTATTGTGCACTACCTGCAAAAACGTAACCCCGCTTTGACTGTCGAAAAGAAGTGTGCTGTAGAGCTTGCATCAGTGTGGGCTCTGCAAAAGTGCGCATCAAGGGCACATATCAACCACAAAGTATGCGTGAGCAACCTTCTGAAACCTAAAATGAAAAATGAGACACCCTACGGTCTCATGGATTTAACGGACACATGAAATAAGTACACAAGACCGAAAATTCAAATGAAGTGTGCCATTTGGGACAGGGCCTATGGTCGTGAACCACAATAGCCACATATATGAGATAATTTAAATTTAGAATCATTTTTAATGTCATAGGATGTCATATGTCAATATGTTTTGTAGCACTTAAATGTGTAAATCCAGAAGCCTAGTATTTATCTGGAGGTCTTTGTCCTTTGCCTGTCAACCTGGTTTGTCTCTACCTTTTCTGTTCTGCCCTGTTTGCCATTGTTCACCCTGCCTGTCTTGACCATTCTTAATAAAAAGCTGCAAATGGATTCAAAAAGACAAGGCCTTAAACTTAAACTTGAACAAGGATTAAACTCTTGTAACTGTAACAGACACCAAGGCACAATCACACACATGCACGCACGCACGCACACACAGTTTAAAAACAAAAAAATATTTATCCAACCCCATTTAAAAACAGTCTGTGATTCCTTTACTTTATTAATAAAACTTATTTAAAAAATACAAGGCTTAAGACATTTATTTTCCTTTTTAATGCAGGCCAAACCACACAGCAGTGAAATGGTTAATCTAGCCCTCCTCCCCCTACACACACACACACACACACACAGACAGGCACAGACACAGAGACGTAGGCTTATGGCAAGCCGTTTTAACATTTAATCATTTAAACCCACTAGTCTCTATTTTCATGCTACTAGTACTTATTTTTTAGATACTAGTATTTTTAGATACTAATATAGTATCTAATGAATAAGTACTAGTATCTTTTAAAAGGTACTAGTTCCTAAGGAATAAGCACTAGTATCTAAAGAATAGGCACTAGTACCTAAAGAATAAGCACTAGTCGCTAATAAATAAGTACTAGTACTTAATGGAATAGATACTAGTATCTAAAAAATAAGTACTAGTAGCATGAAAATAGAGACTAGTAGGTTAAAATGATTAAATGTTAAGACGGCTTGCCATATTGGCTCAGAGAGAGAGAGAGAGAAAATGACCATATTCAAACCAAAATATCTGACTTTCTGTTGTTCGGAGCTAATAACTGTAAATTAGAAAGTTGTTCGGCTTGAGGAGAAGAATATACACGCTGAGTTTTGTAACTGTAGGTAAAACTAACTAAGTTATAACACACTTTATATGTCCTTATTAAGCCATGAAAATTCATTTCCTCGCCACGGCCAAACCGTTCGAGATATCAAAAGTCCGTCCGCAATTTAGCATCCTCAAAGTCTTGACATCATGCACACCGAGTTTGGCGATGATTGAATGAATTGCCTAGGAGTAGTACTTCAAATTCCACAGCAAGCGTTTTCCAAACAACCCATAATAGCCGACTTCCTGTTGGGCTGGCGTAAAACTTGACCGGGGGTAAGATGTTCGGCCCGATGAGATCTATATGTGTACTGAGTTTCATATTAATTCATGCAAGCGTGTTGGATATATGGACCAAATTGTCGGACCCCGTTCAAGAGGGCGCTGTTGAGCCCCCCTGCCACGCCCGGGTACCAGCTTCAGCCCGGCCCTGATGGCCGTGGGTTCTGACCTGTGTGCAAAATTTCAAGAGTTTTTGAGCACGTTAAGAGGCCCAAAAGCCCCTGAAACCTTGAAATCCATTAAAAGCAATAGACAAATCCCTCACACACAGAGACAGAGAGAGAGGGAGAGAAAATCCTCAGATACATCCACATTCAAACTTAAATATCTGACTTGCTGTTGTTTGGAGCTAATGACAGTTAATTTGAAAGTTGTCCGGCTTGATCTGAACAATATGCGTACCGAGTTTTATGATTGTAGGTAAAACTATATAACTAACACCCCCACTTTTGTCAAAAGGTGGCGCTACTGAGCCCCTGCACCACGCCCGTTTCTGAAACTTTGCACATGTCTACTGGCTAATAAATGTGATCTGTCTGTCGAGTTTCATGCAATTTTAAGCAATTTCAGGCATGCTAAGAGTCTCAAAAGCATCCAAAAAGAATATTAAAGTTTGATGGGTTTGATGCGTTGTCACGGCAACAGTATCTTAGATATCAATAATCCTTTCACAAGTCTACATCTGGCGTGTGTTTACATTATACACATAAAGTTTGAAGCAAATCGGGTAAAAATAAGAGGGTGATTTCAAAGCATTTTGAAAGTGACACACTTCCTGCTGCCAGTTGGTGGCGCTATAACATTGACTCACAATAGTCACATCCATGTGATCGGACTCTTACAACAAACACACTGCTGAAGTTTCATCAAGATCAGTTAATGTATGCAGAAGTTATAACACACTTCCTGTTTCCATTATTCGCCATAAATTCGTTTCCTCGCCACGGCCAAACCGTTCGAGATATCAAAAATCCCCTCGCAACTTTTCATCGTCAATCTCTTGACTTCATGCTGACCGAGTTTCGTGGCGATTGGTTGAATTCTCTAGGAGGAGTATATCGAATTCCATTGCATGCGTTTTCCAAACAACCCTTAATAGACGACTTCCTGTTGGGCTGGGGTAAAAAGTAAAAGTACAAAGGATATATGAACCGATGAGATCTATATGTGTACCGAGTTTCATATTATTACATGCAAGCGTGTTTGATTTATGGACCAAGTTTTCGGACCCCGTTCCAGGGGGCGCTGTCGAGCCCCCCTGCCACGCCCAGGTACCAGCTTCAGCCCAGCCCTGATGGCCACGGGTTCTGACCCATGTGCAAAGTTTCAAGAGTTTTTGAGCATGTTAAGGGCCCCAAAATTGCCCAAATAGTCGTAAGAAAAATATAGAAAATGACTTTCCAAACCCATAATAACCGACTTCCTGTTGGGCTGACGTAAAACTTAGAGCGCGAAAGTTGTTCGGCCCGATGAGATCTATAAGTGTACCGAGTTTCAGATTATTACATGCAAGCGTGTTTGATATATGGACAAGTGTTCAAAACCCGTTCCAGGGGGCGCTGTCGAGCCCCCCTGCCACGCCCGGGTACCAGCTTCAGCCCGGCCCTGATGGCCGCGGGTTCTGATCTGTGTGCAAAGTTTCCAGAGTTTTCGAGCACGTTAAGGGCCCCAAAAGTGCCAAAAAGGTAGTAAAATAATAAGAAGAATAATAATAAAAAGAATAAATATAGCTGCGAGCAGCGATTACGGGCCCAAGCCGGTGGCACCGCAACCCCGGTGCCTTTAGTACCTAAAGGCACCGGGGTGGCGGTTCCGCCAGCTTTGGCCCTTCATCGCTGCTCGCAGCTATATTTATATATATATATATATATAAACGGCCCGGTGGCACCGCCACCCCGGTGCCTTTGGGGTTATTGTGCACGACGTGCAAAAACGTAACCCCGCTTTGACTGTCGAAAAGAAGTGTGCTGTAGAGCTTGCATCAGTGTGGGCTCTGCAAAAGTGCGCATCGAGGGCACATATCAACCACAAAGTATGCGTGAGCAACCTTCTGAAACCTAAAATGAAAAATGAGACACCCTACGGTCTCGTGGATTTAACGGACACATGAAATAAGTACACAAGACCGAAAATTCATATGAAGTGTGCCATTTGGGACAGGGCCTATGATCGTGAACGACAATAGCCACATATATGAGATAATTTAAATTTAGAATCATTTTTAATGTCATAGGAAGTCATATGTCAATATGTTTTGTAGCACTTAAATGTGTAAATCCAGAAGCCTAGTATTTATCTGGAGGTCTTTGTCCTTTGCCTGTCAACCTGGTTTGTCTCTGCCTTTTCTGTTCTGCCCTGTTTGCCATTGTTCACCCTGCCTGTCTTGACCATTCTTAATAAAAAGCTGCAAATGGATCCAAAAAGACAAGGCCTTAAACTTAAACTTGAACAAGGATTAAACTCTTGTAACTGTAACAGACACCAAGGCACAATCACACACATGCACGCACGCTCGCACACACAGTTTAAAAACAAAAAAATATTTATCCAACCCCATTTAAAAACAGTCTGTGATTCCTTTACTTTATTAATAAAACTTATTTAAAAAATACAAGGCTTAAGACATTTATTTTCCTTTTTAATGCAGGCCAAACCACACAGCAGTGAAATGGTTAATCTAGCCCTCCTCCCCCCCCACACACACACACACACACACAGACAGGCACAGACACAGAGACGTAGGCTTATGGCAAGCCGTTTTAACATTTAATCATTTAAACCCACTAGTCTCTATTTTCATGCTACTAGTACTTATTTTTTAGATACTAGTATTTTTAGATACTAATATAGTATCTAATGAATAAGTACTAGTATCTTTTAAAAGGTACTAGTCCCTAAGGAATAAGCACTAGTATCTAAAGAATAGGCACTAGTACCTAAAGAATAAGCACTAGTCGCTAATGAATAAGTAATAGTACTTAATGGAATAGATACTAGTATCTAAAAAATAAGTACTAGTAGCATGAAAATAGAGACTAGTAGGTTAAAATGATTATATGTTAAGACGGCTTGCCATATTGGCTCAGAGAGAGAGAGAGAGAAAATGACCATATTCAAACCAAAATATCTGACTTTCTGTTGTTCGGAGCTAATAACTGTAAATTAGAAAGTTGTTCGGCTTGAGGAGAAGAATATACACGCTGAGTTTTGTAACTGTAGGTAAAACTAACTAAATTATAACACACTTTATATGTCCTTATTAAGCCATGAAAATTCATTTCCTCGCCACGGCCAAACCGTTCGAGATATCAAAAGTCCGTCCGCAATTTAGCATCCTCAAAGTCTTGACATCATGCACACCGAGTTTGGCGATGATTGAATGAATTGCCTAGGAGTAGTACTTCAAATTCCACAGCAAGCGTTTTCCAAACAACCCATAATAGCCGACTTCCTGTTGGGCTGGCGTAAAACTTGACCGGGGGTAAGATGTTCGGCCCGATGAGATCTATATGTGTACTGAGTTTCATATTAATTCATGCAAGCGTGTTGGATCTATGGACCAAATTGTCGGACCCCGTTCAAGAGGGCGCTGTTGAGCCCCCCTGCCACGCCCGGGTACCAGCTTCAGCCCGGCCCTGATGGCCGTGGGTTCTGACCTGTGTGCAAAATTTCAAGAGTTTTTGAGCACGTTAAGAGCCCCAAAAGCCCCTGAAACCTTGAAATCCATTAAAAGCAATAGACAAATCCCTCACACACAGAGACAGAGAGAGAGGGAGAGAAAATTCTCAGATACATCCACATTCAAACTTAAATATCTGACTTGCTGTTGTTTGGAGCTAATGACAGTTAATTAGAAAGTTGTCCGGCTTGATCTGAACAATATGCGTACCGAGTTTTATGATTGTAGGTAAAACTATATAACTAACACCCCCACTTTTGTCAAAAGGTGGCGCTACTGAGCCCCTGCACCACGCCCGTTTCTGAAACTTTGCACATGTCTACTGGCTAATAAATGTGATCTGTCTGTCGAGTTTCATGCAATTTTAAGCAATTTTCAGGCATGCTAAGAGTCTCAAAAGCATCCACAAAGAATATTAAAGTTTGATGCGTTTGATGCGTTGTCACGGCAACAGTATCTTAGATATCAATAATCCTTTCACAAGTCTACATCTGGCGTGTGTTTACATTATACACATAAAGTTTGAAGCAAATCGGATAAAAATAAGAGGGTGATTTCAAAGCATTTTGAAAGTGACACACTTCCTGCTGCCAGTTGGTGGCGCTTTAACATTGACTCACAATAGTCACATCCATGTGATCGGACTCTTACAACGAACACACTGCTGAAGTTTCATCAAGATCAGTTAATGTATGCAGAAGTTATAACACACTTCCTGTTTCCATTATTCGCCATAAATTCGTTTCCTCGCCACGGCCAAACCGTTCGAGATATCAAAAATCCCCTGGCAACTTTTCATCGTCAATCTCTTGACTTCATTCTGACCGAGTTTCGTGGCGATTGGTTGAATTCTCTAGGAGGAGTATATCGAATTCCATTGCATGCGTTTTCCAAACAAGCCTTAATAGCCGACTTCCTGTTGGGCTGGGGTAAAAAGTAAAAGTACAAAGGATATATGAACCGATGAGATCTATATGTGTACCGAGTTTCATATTATTACATGCAAGCGTGTTTGATTTATGAACCAAGTTTTTGGACCCCGTTCCAGGGGGCGCTGTCAAACCCCCCTGCCACGCCCGGGTACCAGCTTCAGCCCGGCCCTGATGGTCGCCGGTTCTGACCTGTGTGCAAAGTTTCAAGAGTTTTTGAGCACGTTAAGGGGCCCAAAAGTGCGCTGAGAGTCTCAAAAGCATCCAAAAAGAATATTAAAGTTTGATGCATTGTCACGGCAACAGCATCTAAGATATCAACAATCCTTTCACAGGTCTACATCTGGAGTGTGTCTACATTATACACATCAAGTTTGAAGCAAATCGGGTAAAGCCTGTTTGATTTATGGACCAAGTTTTCGGACCCCGTTCCAGGGGGCGCTGTCGAGCCCCCCTGCCACGCCCGGGTACCAGCTTCAGCCCGGCCCTGATGGCCGCGGTTTCTGACCCGTGTGCAAAGTTTCAAGAGTTTTTGAGCATGTTAAGGGCCCCAAAAGTGCGCTAAGAATCTCAAAAGTATCCAAAAAGAATATTAAAGTTTGATGCGTTGTCACGGCAACAGCATCTAAGATATCAACAATCCTTTCACAGGTCTACATCTGGCTTGTGTCTACATTATACACATCAAGTTTGAAGCAAATAGGGTAAAGCGTGTTGGATATATGGACCAAATTGTCGGACCCGTTCAAGGGGGCGCTGTCGAGCCCCCCTGCCACGCCCGGGTACCAGCTTCAGCCTGGCCCTGATGGCCGCGGGTTTTGTCCCGTGTGCAAAGTTTCAAGAGTTTTCGAGCACGTTAAGAACCCCAAAAGTGCCCGAAAGCATAAAAAAGCATGAAAAAGCTTAAAAAAAGGAATATTAATGTTTGATGCATTGCCATGGCAACAGTATCTAAGATATCAATAATCCTTTCACAGGTCTACATCTGGCGTGTGTCTACATTATGCACATGAAGTTTGAAGCAAATCGGGTAAAAATAAGAGGGTGATTTAAAAGCATTTTGAAAGTGACACACTTCCTGCTGCCAGTTGGTGGCGCTATAACTTTGACTCACAATAGTCACATCCATGTGATCGGGCTCTTACAACGAACACACTGCTGAAGTTTCATCAAGATTAGTTAATGTATGCAGTAGTTATAACACACTTCCTGTTTCACGTTTCTCGCCATAATTTTGTTTCCTCGCCACGGCCAAACCGTTCGAGATATCAAAAATCCCCTGGCAACTTTTCATCCTCAGTGTCTTGACTTCATGCTGACCGAGTTTCGTGCCGTGTGTTTGAATTCTCTAGGAGGAGTATTTCACATTCCATTGCATGTGTTTTCCAAACAACCCTTAATAGCCGACTTCCTGTTGGGCTGGGGTAAAAAGTAAGAGCATGAAGTATATATGAACCGATGAGATCTATATGTGTACTGAGTTTCATATTATTACATACAAGCGTGTTTGATTTATGGACCAAGTGTTCAAACCCCGTTCCAGGGGGCGCTGTCGAGCCCTCCTGCCACGCCCGGGTACCAGCTTCAGCCCGGCCCTGATGGCCGCGGGTTCTGAGATGTGTGCAAAGTTTCAAGAGTTTTCGAGCACGTTAAGGCCCCCAAAAGTGCCCAAAAGGTAGTAAAATAATAATAATAATAATAATAATAATAATCCTAAATAATAATCCTTAGGAAAACAATAGGGCCTTCGCCTTTTCAGGCTTGGGCCCTAATAAATAATCCTTAGGAAAACAATAGGGCCTTCGCCTTTTCAGGCTTGGGCCCTAATTACATAAGGTACCATGAAACACTCCATGGAGTCTTAATTTAAATCATAATCAAAGCAAAATTCTGGCCACTTCAACTAAACCGTTCCAATATTAATGTAACAAGACGTCTTAAGATCAAACATTTATGCACCAACATAATTGTGCCACCTCACTCCAGTTTCAGAGCTAAATAAGCTTATGTTAACCCTAAAATATCTGCAGGGAAGAGAACAGCATCATGCCTTATTCATATGTAAGATATGAGAGCATATTATAAGGAAGTTACCCTTTCAATACACCAACCCTTCACAGACATGCTGAGAAGGAGAGAAGCCAAAGGGACTGAGCTTATTTGCATAAGAAGCCAATGACTGAATGCTTGACAGAAATTGCATTGAAGGAACAGACTGCAGATCTTCTTTTTATATTTGCAATGATTTATGAAATGTTATGACTCAGATGAAGACCATTCACTGCACATATCACTCATATTACTTGTTCATAACCTGCCCGGTCTTTTCAATGACGTAATCGTGAAGTTCCACTACACATCCACATTCTATTCTAGTGTTACTGTGTTAAGTTCCGCCGCAGATTTGTAAATTCCGACTCGTCAATTAAACTTGCTTACTACATGATGTTGGTATCATTGTATCACCTGTAACAGCAGAAGTACGTAAAACAGATTGCACGATAAAACAGATTAACACCCCTAATGCTTGCACAGTCCTATAGCTCATCCTGGGTCGACATTTTTATTCAGTAATGTAAGGCAGTTTTGATTTATATGCTGTTTAAGGTTGATGACCACGTTATTTTACGTATGCAATACATATACTATCGTTGTTTCTGCTTCTTTCTTGTCTGTGTTTTGATCGGAGATTCTGTACTATTTCAATAGATGTGTCATTGATCCCCCTACTGTGTAACAGTGAAAACAGCTGGAAAATTCCATCAATGGCGGGAAAGAATTGTCTTGGTAATCACAATGTTCTGAGTGGCTTCAATGAAGAACACAACGATAAAGGAATACTACAACAATATTTAATAACATATAATCGGGAATACACATGAACACAACCACAAACATAAATGATAACCGACAAAGAACTAAACTGAACAGAGTATATATGCAGGGGATAAACAGGAACTAAATAAGATAATTCTGATGATAATCAGAGAAACAGGGACATAATCAGAAAAAGTAAACCAAAACTAAACAGAGCAGGGAAACAGGAACTAAAGAAAACAGAACACGATATCAAAATAAGAGTCCATAACTGTAACAATATTGTGATTGGCTATTTGTCTTTACATTTTAATAAACAGTTTTGGATTTTAATTACTGGTATATGAGTACAAAAGTTTGTACAAATCCTTCTGAGTTGGCGTACACATAAGGGCATTTTCATGTCAGTTTTTGCCTTTATGAATCCACATTTGCCTTTATGAATCCACACAAGCCCTGAAGGTCCATTTAAGCACAATTGCTTAGCTTTAGCCTCAAATCACTGTGAAAGTGAAATTAATTTCATGTTTAAAAATAGCAACCCAATGTGCTATTTAAATGATTTTAGACATTTCAGTTTTGACTTGGAAATGAGCAAGTGATGTACTACAGACCTGGGCTGCGTTTCCCGAAACCTTCTTAACGCTTCGTCGTTCTTAAGTTACACCTTAAGCTGTACCTTATCGTTAATACGTGTTTCCCGAAACGCTCTTAGTTAAGTATACCTTCTGTAAGTCATACGTTTGGAAGGTTGGTCTGGAGCACTCTTAGCTATACCTTATCACTGTTAAAGGTCTATATGAATATAATTCTGAAGTTTTAATACACCCAGACAGTGTTCAATTAGGCTAATTCAAGTGTTTTCATGCAAAGAATAAAATTGTCATTACACTGATTGTTGTTACAATTTTAATTATATTATTATATATAATACAATTTTATAAATTTATTTTAATTAAAGAGCGCTTTTAAAGGCCAGTGAAAGCATAGGCTACTGTCAGTTAAGTCCTATTCGGACGCTAATATTGTTTATCATGGGCTCGTACGGTATTTTAAACATTTACAGGGGTAAGTCGGTTATTTTAGTGCCGTCCGAATCCATAATATCAGTGTTTTTTCTCACCCAACCCGCGTAAAAATCTCTGTCCAAATTAGTACCTACTGATTTTTTGACAAACAGGTCGTGTGGTAATTTAATTGCCGTCTGAATCCACATCTCTGAGTTTACAAGAAGAGATTCAAAATTCACTGTTTAAATCCTTTTTGATCACTGCCGAGCACCGTAGCTACATGACGTGCTCTTTTATTACTGAAATGCTTGAAAGTATTTACAAGAACAGTATTTCATCGCAGCTCACCTCAGCGAACAAAAATGGGAAAGAGAAGAAAGCACATCAAAAATGTAAATGGTTATGATGGCAGCAATATATGATACAATTTTAAAATATGTAGGCAAGGCTATTATAGGCTGTTATAGTTTAGATTATTTTTTATAATATCCCATGAGTCCTAGTAAATGCAATTTCAACTATTTCTGAAGTGCTTCTTTTATAAAGAACAGCGCTTTCTCACATAAGCAGCCCTTGCACGAGAGAATAATTGATTCTCGAGTCATCGATATCAACAGATTCAGCACCATCGCCACGGACAGCACCCGGTAACGTCCGACGTAAGAAGGTATATCTTAAGCAGCTTTCTAAGGTATAGTTCGGGGAACACGCCTAGAAATGGTATACCTTCAGTTAAGTTATACCTTAAGAGCCTTCGTATCGCGCTAAGAGACAACGTTATCGGGAAACGCAGCCCTGATCAATAAATCACATACACTGTTTGCAAAGAGTTAGCAATCGGCAGGAAATTCCATAATGTATAGAGATACATCTGTTTACAAGTGTGTATTCTACGCATAACATGGTTTCTCTGCCTTGTCGATTCCACTAAACATTTGTCAGACAAACAATGGTTCAATCTTTCTCTCTATCTCATTAAACTTTATGCATTACTGGAGTTTCTTTCTCTAGGGAAGCATAAGTCCACTGATTCAGTGAAGACTACGGTGATCTTCCTAGTCTTTTCATTTTTAATAGCAGAACCGCTGTGTCAGGACCACATAAAAAAATGACATTTATTGTACATTAATATGCCAAAACAGTGGGGCCGTTTTAACGGCAAAGTCATCTTCCACCCTTTAATTACTTGTGAGTTGTGGCTCACACTTACCCATCACTTAGCTGCATATAAATCAGTAATTCATTAGTTCTGAGGGAGGTTTCCACATAAGGGTCTAGATCAGTCTCTGAGCAACTATGAAACTGTCAGACTAATCTTGCCATAATCTTGTTCTTATCGGTGATCGTAATATGATTTTTTTTTTTTTTTTTTTCAGTTTCCTATTCTTATCTAAAACATACAGAACTGATTTAACATTTATTATCCAGTCACAAAATAAAACTACATTTATCTTGAGAAGTTTTGGAGAGTAACTAATTAAAAGCAGTGATACAAACTACTAGTAGTTTACTAGTAGTTGTACAAACTACTTTTGTACAACTACTTTTATAAAATATTGTAGCTTTTCCAGAAATGAGAAGTGTAGCATTGTAGCATGACATAACCTGCAGGGGATAATATAACAAAACCTCCTCAATCATTTTAGAAAATATAATTCAGATGCTTCATTTCAATTAACTCATAAAAATGTTATATTTTTTATTTTATTTTTGAAATATTGCAGTATTTATTATAAATAATTTTTCTTTATTAAAAACAATTGCCTGTCACTTACATGAGATCCACCAATAGCAAACCACAACCATCCAGTCATCCAATCAATTCCCAATGAATAAAATCAAGTCCCACCATTTTTATTTCTTGTTCAAAAGCCATTTCACTCAAATATAGGTCACACAATGGGAAGAAAAGACTTTGATATTTTGATATTATCATCCTAATTAACTTTATTTTTTGTGCACTAATTCAAAAACTGTTTTGAGTTTCAGTCAGCACAGTCCTGGATGTATCATAGGATTTTAGGTTTTCTTTCTTTCTACAAAATCCTAAATTATGCTTTTCATAAAAAATAAAAAATATGGTTAATTTTTATTTAAATGATTTCTAATATTTTGGAAGTTGGATTTAGTCTTTAATGCTGCTTTTAATTGTAATCATTCAAATGATCTTCACAAAATATACATTCAAAAATCTTAATTGTTCTTGTAGCAAAAAAAAGATTAATTAAATTACAAATCATATAAAAAAATAAATAAGAGGTAGCTAATTTTATTAGCAAAATATTTTTTCACAAGGGTAGCATTAGTTAATTTACTTTAAATTATGAGTGGCTCGTTGTATCATAAGCTATAGTTTCAATGTTGCATCTCCAACAATGAGTTACAGCAGTCCTACCATGACAACATGAACCATGTTGCTACACTAAATAAGCAATTCTGAATAACTTAATGTATGTTTTATGCACTCAAATAAATGCATAAATAGTATAGGCACTACATTTGTACTGTAATCTAAATGCACAACCTTCTCTGCAGAGCACAGAATAATGAGTCATTTGCACAATATATTCAGCGATATTTGTATTTGCATGTTTAGGAGAAAAAGTGTCATATTTAGGACAACGGGACTAGAACATTAATTGCATCATGCTCTTTTATGCCATGCATCAAAAATGAATTGTGGCATGTACCTGGTTCATCTGAAGTGTATAATGTGTAGCCAGACCCACATTTGAATTCAGGGACACTTTCAAAGTGCAGATAGAGGGCACGTCTGAATTTCAGTGCTCAGGTGAGAGGTGTAGACCCGTAGGGAATGTCACGTTGTGAAAACCCTGTGGCTTGTCTATGCCAACATCTGCCGGAACCCCAAGTTTGTCATCAGGGTGTATTTTTGGAGGATGTGGAGAGCAACATGAGACTTTTTATATCAACACACATGTAACAACAGGACACAAGGGCTCTCCGTATGAACAGGAGAAGTAATGATGGCTGGTGCTATACATGCTGTGTGATGATAGTTGCGAGAACAATTAAAAATCCAATTACCCGCAGCACTCCCTCTGAGTTAAATTGCGGCAGCAAATTCACTTTTGCTCAAAAGAAAGGCTAAGGAAAAGTGGATAAACTGAAACAAAATATAGAGTTATATGTTCCCTAACATGTGCCAAAAATGACATTTGGCAAAAGTTTTGAAAGTGGACAAATAAATTAGAAACACCATGTCTTAATTTTTCAGTCATTTTCAGAGATAATTATGTGCTCAAAACATTAGGGTTCCCTGTCAGCCAGTCACGTTTGACCTTATATCAGAACTGAACTGACGAATTGGGATCTCTCCTCTACGGTCAACTTTTTACATAATCCTGAGACCCTGGCCTGGACACGTGCCCAAAGTTCCCACCATTCCCATCAGGGACCAGGTGATGAACTTGCAAGCGCTGCCCCGGCAGGAGGCAGACCTAGACACACTCGCTCTGTGTCTCGCTTGCAGTGACACTCCCCTACAAGGATGGGATATGAGTGCTTATCTTGAGCCCTGGATGGAGTTCCTCCAGCGCCCTCAGGAGCCAGATGTGGCGGAAGCGTCTGCCGCTGAGTCTAGCACTCGTGTGTATGTCCAGAAGTCAGCCCTTGTGCTAGACTAGGAGCCCATGTGTTGTGATTCCCCTACGGGTGATCCCACATTTGTATTCTTCCACGGTACGGCTTCCCTGTCAGCGACCCCGTGTCATTCCCTTGGCAGAGCCCGCCCTGCAGTATCTGCTGTAATGACTTCACCCTACCTAGGCTGGATCTACCACAGAGACCTTTCATACAGTATGTGGCACTACCCAAACAGTCAGTCCATATGTGTAACCCCACATTTTACCTCCTACTGGCAGGATGTGGTCTCCATAGGTGTCCCTTTCTGTTTAGAATAGGCACGCTTTCCCAGTGTTATCCAAATAGTCACACTGTGTGGAAGGAACAGCAGTGATCGATGTGGCTGATAGGGAATGTCTAGGCTACTAATCTAACCCCGTTCCCTGAAGGACGAAAAGAAGACGTTACATTCCTTCGCCACCATTGAACGGCTGAGACACACCATCTCGGCTCCTCAGTGCAAAAATGTACTGAGCGATTGCAGCACGTTTCCATTCAGACCTGGTTCGCGGGGAGTGGTTTGCGATGCAAATCTCGTTCGCCAAAGTCAATTGGTTAGTTTTGTTACATTCAAAGTCTTTCAGACGAGATCCCAATTCGTCAGTTCAGTTCTTACTGTAGCGTATCTGGGTAAATCATGAGTCACTCCTCTGAACATATATCCACAGTTGTTCATCTGAACAACTAAATGCACATTCTGGCCCTAAAAAGCCTGAATGTAAATCATTGACTCGTTCCTCTGAACACAAATAAAGCACATTCTTCCTAAAACCCAAAGTCTTTTAGAATTAATGTAAATTACGGACATTGGCATGAGAATGCCTAGATGAGACACTTTCTGAAACATTTACGACTCTGTGATGTGTCCCAGGGACACCTCACGAACTTCCCCCACTGCAGGCATCAAACTACGGGTGGCCTGCAGGACCCTCAGAGACATTCACCTCACCACACACACACACACACACACACACACACACACACACATACATGAACTGGTATGAATTTCCCCATAAAAGACATTTACCAAGATATATTCGATATGTTTTTATGTGTGTCTGTTTGCCCATGTCACAAAAAAGGAATGATTATGATTTTATCGTAGCATCAAGTGAATTATAAATACTATATGTGTCTCCTTACAGGAAACTTAACACTGATAACAGGTTTACGACCTCCCGAAGGAATGTTCAGAGAAGTGTTGGCTCTCTCTCTCTCTATTCTTTCTAAGGAGAAGAAATGAATCCTGTAATCCTGTAAAAGGGTGTTTTGTGATTCTTGTTGTCTCTAAAAGTTTAAATGTCCAGGTGATGTTGCTATTCTGTTGATCCTTCGGATCGGCCCATCTCTCTCTCTTCCCATGACTCTCTCTCTCTCTCTGCACATTTTTGTCTCTCTCCCTGTCTCTATGTATTTTCGTGTTTTGCTGTTTATCTGTTGTAAATACATGTATTAACTTTAGTCATTTATACGTAGTTTTCCCTTTTATTAAATACATTATATTCACCTGATTGAATCTGTCTGCTTGCTCATATTACGGACTAGTCCCTGGAATGTACGATCTAAAAAGCTACTAGCTTTACGATTTAAAGATACCTTAATTAGTATTTTGTTTATAGAACAAGGAGGCTGTTTTTCCCGCGGCCAGGGAGAATAGTCTGCTTTTCTAAGTTAAGAATAACTTCCTTGAGGTTCAATAACAGATTGATGGTCAGTTCGCTGGCGAACAGATTATTCGATAACGAATTAATTCCCTTAGGAGTTATCTATCATAGACAATTGATATATTAAGATTTATTCATAATTCGTTGTGGTTGGAATAGTGAAATACAATTGCTCTATTTTTGCCTGTCTGCATGTGCAACTGACCACCATTCGTTGTTTCAGTTGTCCATATAGACAAGGGTGATTTTAAACTGTAGTTGATAGACTCATAGCTCAAATTACTAATTTATGAATTGTTAATTTATGAATTATGATAATTATTAATTATCATAATATTCCCTGTATATGAGCTCTTCATACCCTAAATTACGTAACGTCTCCGTTCCCTCCTTCAGGGAACGGGGGTTACATTAGTAACCTACAGTAGATGTTACACTATTTTAAGGTGACAAAGTTACATTGTATTTAAGTACTGAATAATATTAATGAACTACATGTACTTACTATAGAGTTATGATAAATAGAGTTATTATATAAGGTTTATATATATATTATATGTAGGGTTATATATAGGGTTTGGTTTAGGGTTAGTTACTTGTAATTATGCCTAATTTACTGTTACATGAAGTAATGTAAAAAGCACATGTAGTAATGTGCAACTACATCACCTCAAAGTCCCCCTGTAGTCAATAATTGTATCCCTTAAAACATATCCATTATCACCAAAATGACACATTTAAATGTGTTTTTTAATGTAACTACACCCTCGCCTCATTTAGTATATGTGGTTCTATGAATATGCAAATGAGCCCCGCCTCCACTCACACCAGCTCAGAGATCCACTCGTTGAGGATCACACGTTGTCGTGATTGGTTACAAGGTAGTTTGTGACCAAAAACACCTGCGATTTCAAACCGTGTTTTTTGAGACGGTCTTTAGTTCACTGCAATTGAACAAAAACAGAAAATACTCAGCAATGGTGTTGAATTATGAATTTGCAAGTGGTTTGTCTTAAAGCATATTAAAAACACCACATACAACAACATTAAAAGCTTGATTTTCACCACAGGGTGACTTTAAAATAAAACTCAAAAGCATACAATGACTTTGAGAGTCATTAGAGAGTCAAGTCATGTCATCTTCATTTATATAGCGCTTTTAACAATGTAGATTGTTTCAAAGCAGCTTTACAGAGATAAACATATAATTTAAGGTAACAAGAGATTGTTTTGGCTTTATAGTGGTTCTTGAATAATGTAGTTTCCAGCTAAAGTTAGTTTTGATTGATTCACTTCCGGTGAAATAATTTGCTATTAAATTAGGGGCCGCATAAGACGACGCCGTTCTCTCTAAACCGACTTTAAATGCAAACCTGTGATAAACGCTGACGGCGTTCACATGCGCATTCAGAATTGATTCTATAGTTATGTGCGTTTGAATATATGTGCAGAGGTTTGTAATTCCCTACAAACCATGCCTAAACAAACTACTTGTCTTGCCTATAAATTTTTATACAGAATTTTATTTTATTTTATAGTAATTCTTAGTAGTCATCTGAGAGTAGTTACTGATTAGCAAAGAGTGAACAAAGTTGACTTACCTAGAAATGACTTTACTATTTCAAGTTTAAAGCAGTTACTATAATGGTAATATTGTGTTACTATTTTTTTTCCTGTGTAGTTGTTCATTAAAGTGTTACTGAATTTGTTTGTAACTATTAGATAATAATGTTTTATACATTATAATGTTTTACTATTAGCTATATTTAAATCAGTATGGAAGCTTGTTTCCAACACAGAATAAAAACCAAAGGTAATTGGGACTTTTTTTAATCTCAATTTTAGTTGCAATTCTGACTTTGTCATAATTGCGTGTTTATATCTCAAAATTCTGATTTCACTTGACACAATTCTGACTTTATTCTAATAATTATACAATAAATTAAACTCGGAATTACAAGTTAAACAGTCTGAATTGTGAGATATAAACTCACAACTTCGAAATAAAGCTAAGAACTGGGATAAAAAGTCGTAATTACCTTTTTCTTTTTTTTTATTCTGTGAAGCAAACAAGCTTCCATAACCCAAAAGTCTGAGATTGTTGTTGTTGTTGCTGTTGTTGTTGTTTTCATATGAACCAGGAAATAAAAAGTTTTAGGATTTGGAAAAACATAACACAAAGAAAGTTTATAGTATAAAACTATTTCTTTCACTTTACAAATTATTATGTATTCAGAATTGCAATGAGTGTTCTTCTCATGGCTTGACTTGTAGACTCTGGCACTAAATCAAAGTCAAGGTCATGAGTTTGATTCACAGGGAATCATGTACTATTAAAATATATTGTTGGAGCATACTGTACATTTGCTTTGATTTTGATTTTTAAAATGAAATAGAACTTTGATATTTGTCTTATATTTCCGTTGTCTAATAATGTGCTTACATAGTCTATTTCAAGTTGTGAACTCTCAAGAAATACTCATTATTTATTCCACTGCATCAGTTAGGCGAGACAGCTGAGAAGTGGATGACGAGAAGATAAAGCTGTCAGAGGCTTCTCCTCATCTTCTACCAAGCCTGTGTTCAGTTTCTATCACATCCACTAGATTACATTTAGAGCTTTTGATAATACAACAATCATTCTTTGGTCAATTGGGTAATTTTCCTGAAATTCCATCTCGGAAAATTGCTTGTCTGGTTAGTAATCTCTCAGATGTCTTCTGTGACATTTTCTACATCATAGTTGTGTAATATAATTAGTGTGACCCAGAATTCAGTTCTATTATGTATCTGATAATATTTCTGATGTTGCATAAGGGACAAACAGATAACAGATAAATGCGATATAAATGATTTTTTCTTTGGATGGAGAACATGATAGATGGGAACTAATTGCATTACAAGAGGGTGTGTCTTGAATGTCAGGCTGATACGTGTTGAACTGGATCCAACAAATCCATTAGGTTGAGATTTAAGCTGTTAGCTCAATACCCTTCCATTATGAAAACATTTTGAAGTTGTGGACAGGATCCTAGTAAGACTTCTTGTATTCTGTCCCATGGTAGAGTATACTGTGTGAAAAACACCTTAAGCAACCATCTCATGCACACCATTAAGTTCATTTATAATGTCAAATTCAGTGACCGCATAAGGTGATTCAATAATTTCCAGGAACATTTCAGGTTGGTTCTCTGGGGGCTCAAAGCCATTGACCTCGAATCAAAAGTGCCCATTTCAACAATTACCAACACTAATATTGTTGTCAATAAAACAAAATGCTTTGAATTCTAATTAATATGACAACATGTACAAAACATCAACGAATCACTCAAAAGTCTTTCATTTTTATGTGTCTGAGACATTGTTGCCATAACACGTTGCTACGGGTTCACGTCTTGCTTCGGACTTAACTTACAGTGTTTGCTTTCTAACCACTATTCACTCATTTTTTTGTTTCTAGTTTGTCTGTAGTTGCATATTCATAACTGTGACCACACAGTCTGTTTACAATAGCGACGGAGAACCGCGGACCATATATGGCTCTCTCAGTGATTGCTAGCTGCGTCCCAATTCAGAAGCTGCATCCATCGAAGGCTACATTCGCCGAGAATGCGTCACAGCGGCGCAACGAAGGCTGTCCTTTCGAATTCGAAAGTTCCTTTAAATACAGCCTACAAATTCGTCCTTTTCCTGAGCCGCAAAGGATAGAACAAGTGGATCCTTCGCAGCCTAATCCCAAGATTCATTGCGCGCCGTAACTATTGGATTTTGTTTTGGAGAGAAAAGTATTGATTGGTTTGGTTTCAACTTATTTGAATATGTAATTATACAAATGTAAAAAAAAAAAAAAAAACACTTTAAATCTGTTCAAATGTTGACATATCTTACCAATATGGAATTTTATAGATGTTATGCATATAAATGGACCTATAGGTAATATTTAGACAAGTTGTGAACTCTGTTTTGTTTTCAGACAGTTGAATATAACTTTAAACAATTCTCCATATATGGCTATAGGCTAGAGCTAGACCATCCGGCGGACTACGAAGGATGCAGTCTCTGAATTGGGACACAGCTTGAGTGTCGATTCAATTAAAAATCCACATATTCCATTTTAAAAATAATCCTTTTTTTTTTTTAAATATAACAATGACAGCTGATAACCATAGACAGTAAAAGAAATGGACACAGCGCCCCCATTGATTTCAACGGAGAGAACTGAAGCCCAATAGAAGCACTCACTTCCTGATAGCCAAGCGTACTGCGCAGACTCACACTGAGCTGGACGACGTAAATGTGACGTGAGCAACCTGACTGACAGTTGTAAATCTTCTAGTAGCTGTGCCAAGACAAATCTGTATTCACTTGCCACATATCGAATTATTTCCAATTCCTCAAAAACGTTTAAATATTTTGTCGCGTTGCTTTTATGGACTCTATCTATGCCATGGGCTGACTTTAGACAGTAAAAGATTGCCTGTGAGCTTCTCATCCTGTCTATACGGTAATTTCTCTACTGTGCGACAGAGAGTCCCGTGGTTATGACGCAATCGTTAGCCTATTTTTACAAAAAAACGGGGCCATAACGTAAGATACAAAGTAATGGAGCCTTTTATACATCGTCGTGTTTCTTCGAAATAAATAATGGACAAATGGAGTCTTTGGACGCCTCAGATGTAAAGTTGTTCGCTGTCAAAGTGACGCCAAAATGAATGGGAGTCAATGGGATGCTAACAGCAAGTGATAGCCAGCTACAATGGCGGCCCCCAGAGGAAGGTGGCCATGACGGCTGATAACACTGGCATGGTGGCCATGACGGCTGATAACACTGGCATGGCGGCCATGACGGCTGATAACACTGGCATGGCGGCCATGACAGCTGATAGCACTGGGGTGGCGATCATGATGGTTGAAGACTCTGACGTGGTTGCCGTGACTATTGGGGACTCTGGCGTAACGGGTACCGCGTGAAGGTCACGTTCCTCCTTCACGACACCCACTGTAAAACCTGAGCCACTCAGTTGTAATGCCAGATCCAACGAGGTTCATGCAACAGCATGATTGAGCCAAGTGGCTCAGATAGCCCCCCTCGAAAAAAGATCATGAGGGATAATTCCTCCATTTTGGCCAAATGAGTCAGCTCAACAAAGTCCTGTACATATTCCTTAAATTTTCAATCTCCTTATGAGGAGACGCTTAATTCTCACAGCTGGGTCCATTTGTGAGTTTAATAAAAGAATAAACATAATAACAAATACAACACTTTTAGTATCCTGTTCAATTACTTTTTGAGTCTGTGCTTGAAGTAAAAATAAATAAATAAATATATATATATATATATATATACACAAATGCCGGATCTACTACTACTGGTGCATATCGGCCCATGATCACTGAGGGAAGTGCACAAACAAATAAATAAATATCTCTAACTAACTGGCTACTATCTAAAACTTAAAACGTTCTTTTCTTTGTTAGCTACAGTATACTTCAAATTTACTGTAATAGGTTTCTGATTGTATGCTACATAAAAGCTAAAGCTCAAAAGCTGAAGATTAATGTCTTTAGCTTATATCTTCCATTATGAAAATAGAAAGAGGCTCCATACAAGCCCCATACAGTGACTCTTTAGGCACCATAAAATGCAGAATCTTATTGCATTATGCAATAAACAAAATTGCTTTGTTTTAAAGAAAACAAGTCACCAAATAATCCTAAAAATAAATTTAACATTGATATTAAAAAATGTTTCTTAAGCACCAAATAAATGATTTCTGAAGGAACATGTGACACTGAAGACAGGAGTAATGATGCTGAAATTTGAGCTTTGCCATCACATTACATTTTAATATATTTAAAAAAAACATTTATATTTTAAATTAAATTAATATAAATTATATTATATTATAAAATAATACTGTTAATCAAATAAATGCAGCCTTGGAGAACTTAAGAGAAGTATGTATAACTCTATTTTATATATTAATTTGTATCTTGTCATATGTATATTGTTTAAGCAAATGTGAGTACCATTATTTTTCATTTGTGTATGTGTCTGTGTGTCTGTAGTGGAAATAAAAATAAACATGCTGTGTTCTCAATATGAAATTACTGAACATTTGATTATTAAATATTCTTCACACATGTGGATCTTTAGTAATATTCACTCAATCCACTACTAGTTCAGTAAACTTATAACAGTGATGTTTTCTGTGTTTATAGATGAATATATGTCCATCACTTGCATGTGCTGTTTTATTATTTTCTTGTGGCTGAATGCATCTGTGTCTGAAATAACATGCATTTTGCTCAAAGAGGATTGTGGGTTGATTTGCTTCATTGTGTTATTCCATGGACTTGATAAAGGACAAGGCAATTTCAACTATTCTGTCCATAATAATCCCCATTTCCTGACACCCGCTGAGTGGCCGGCGAAAGCATCAGTAATCTACAATAGCATCATTATGTACAAACCAGAGTTCTTTCAAGCACTGCAACTTTAGATAATAACCTCCTATTCTACTTCAACACTCGAGACATGGACACACAAAAAATTAAGATCTGCTTGTAGAAGATTTGCGTGTTCAAGTCTAAAAAATGATATCATAATAACATATGATTGTAACGTATTATCTAAAAATATATATTTTAAATCTACAACATAGGTGAGCACAATATTCAAGGTCAAAGTATATTTACTGAGCCAGGAAATTACTTAGAGAGCAATGGTAAAAGCAAAGTATCATGTTTTATAGATGTCAGATAATGTTACTTACATTAATATTTATGCATTTGGAGTGCAACTATGTGAGATGTTTAAGTTCATGGGATTCTAGTACATGCACAATAACATCTTGACAAGAATAAGAACACAGATCTACTCATCCTGGAGCGGCATTTGAAATGTATCATTTCTTGGGGCCTTTGCTTTTCTTGGGCCTGAACTGGTGGGTTCGGTCACATATAGAGGTCACTACTCACCATTCCTGTAACAACTAGTGGTATATTTTAAGCTAGCACATACTTTAAGCTCTTTTCAGATATCCATATTATGATGCAAAACCATAACTGAGGAATATAACATGGCCATCTGTGGTAAACTGTGATGTTTAATGCCTGGGATGCTGATTACACGATTCAGTTTAGACCATACAAACACATTTTGTCTCATGAAATGTAATGAGCTCAAAATATGAGATGCATAAAACAAAAACTGACAGGCAAAAATCTATTTTATTATGATTTCCCGGTGTTTTTAGAACTTGGCAGTATGAATAAAAATAGATTTTTACTGTTTGGAAAGCGTGATTTTTCTCTGAAACCAGTTTAGTTTTATTGGTCAACATCATTACATAAGCTAATCTATAATGCCCACACGTATGAAAAAAAAAGCAGTTAAATTATTTGGCATTAGTGTTTAACAGAGAAAAGAATATTTGCCCAGTTTCAAGCACTTTTATCACGGTCGGATGGGCTTTGATGGACTTCCAAAAAAAATATACCCATTGACTCCCATTATAAGACTTGGATTTTTTTTAGATGTCTTTAGTTGATTCCACAACCTGTGAGTAGATATAGAAAAAACTGTCACCCATGGAACATAACCGTGTTTGATGGACAACCAAGAAATATATATATATATATTATAATATATCCTAAATATAAAGTTATGAAACTTTTTTTTACCCTTAACCAAATGTATTTGCTCTGGAACAAGTAATAGATTCATAAGACCAAAGATTGCTGTTTTATTTACCCCAAATGAATTATATCTCATGTTTAACCACTATCTACATAAGAGCCTGCGGCAAATTCCAGAAGGACTGGCCGAGCTGACGCTCTGTACATGAGCGCTGAACAGCCGCTGACAGCCTAATTAACTACATCCCTGCCTAAAACAATTCTTAAAACTACATTTCGTGACACAACAACAGTAGTAGTAGTATTTTTTTAAACGGTGGATTTGCTCGACCGCCATGACAGGCGTCCAAGCGGAGTGACACAAACGGTGAAACGGTTCGATTGCTGTTACTGAGTGAATATCGCACGGCTGGAAAAGGCTCTCAGCCAATCAGATTCGAGATCCAGAAAGAACTGTTGTATGAATAAATATACAATATTGTTAAACTATTTAATGAATGTACAAAATATTTTGTCAACAACACTGTAAAAAAAAAAAAAATTGGATTAACTTAAAAAAGTAAGTTACCTGGTTGCCTTAAAATTTTGAGTTCATTGAAATTAAAAATTTGAGTTAATACAACAAAGGAGATTGGTTTAATAAATAGAAACTCAAAATATTATGCTATCTGAACTACATTAATTATCTAAGTTGATTTGACAAAATATAAAAAGTTGTGAAAACAAATCATCAAAATTCATTTTTACAGTGAATGTCAGTGAAATGTCATCTTTATTTTTTAGTTAAAGGGTTATTTTAGACCTTGGGACCTGTGACAGCACACACGGACAAGGCTTCCGTATGATTTACAACCCAAGGTGCTCGCTGTTGGATCCCTTGATTATTTGGAAACCTCCCTAGAGATTCATCTCAGCCTGATTCAGAGCCCGTCACACTAGGACCCAGCACATAAGTGGAGCCAAACTACCCCCTCTAGTGATCCTCCACAACACAACACAAATGAGGAAATAACCGCCCTCTCTGACAGCTCCAGCATGACACATGCATGATATATGCTTCATTAAAGCAATAATTATGATTTCAGCCATTAAACAAACACACACGGCATGCTGTAATCACCTACTGCTATTTCTCTTCATTTGCTGCCAGACATTAAATGCACAAATTTTAGCTGGTGTCAAACAGCGGGGTCTGTGCCTCCTTGATAAGACTCCCTGCAGATACAGTGTGGGAGACTGATTGAGTCTACATCATTCATATTTCATAGTGACAGGCTGATTGATAATCAAAGTTAAACAGTCACATGCCCTGTGTGTCTTTTCCATATGTGCTGGTAGCCTTTTGATCCTAGGTTGCTATAATAGAGAAAAAGGTTTAGTCCCAAGTAGGGTTTTCCTGGAAACTGGAGCAATAGCAAGATCATGGACACACTCTCTCCACTGAGCCCTTGAGCTGGCAGGTATACCGGGGCTTGAAATGTGCTGGCTTTGATTGTAAAGTGTCCGCTAAATGGAAGCTAAATTTGTGAAGTGGATTTTCTGTGAAGGCACTAAAAAAATTAAATAAAAATAAAACTCCCACAGGCCTTGACTAGAACTTTCATTAAGAAATTTGATTAAGAGTTCAAGTTTTCTCCCAGAAGGAAGTCTTATTGCTCGGAGGTTGCTCTTTCATAGCTTAGGCGACTTAATGAAGGTCTCGCTAGTTTTATTTAAGGGAGATATTTGTGATTTTTGCAATGTTTTGAAAGGATACATTCTTTCCCAGTTCAATACGTAAAGTCAAATACAAGTAAGTAATTAAAAATAGTCTATTTGGAAATTAGTTATTTATGGTTGGTTTGTTTTGCTGGTATAATACCTTTGGATGTTTATTTTTCTGTTATTTTATTGTTGAATTCCATTCATGGCTTTTTGTCACAATTGGAAATTTCTTTCTTTCTACTGCGAACATTGGTAAATACTAAATATGTCCACATCTTTACTAAATGTTTCATCTACTCTTCCATAAAAATTGCACATTGTTGACATGAAGAGTACAGAGGTATAAAATGAATGTGGATGGAAGAGTAGATTTTTTTTCTTGTAGCGTTAAACACTATAGAGCATGGGTCAAGCCCCGAGAGCATAGGTTCGATTCACTGGAAATACATAAACTGATTAAAAGTATACCCTGAATGTAAAGGCTGGTATGCACTACACAACTTTTAACAACTGAACAGATTTGAAAACACTAGGCATTTGATTTCACAAACTTTTTTAGCTTCAGATTATGAGTCCATTCATTGACATGGAGGATGTCAAACATGTTCGATTTTAGAACACATTGTTCTCATTCGTCATCCTTTTCCTAGCAACAAGACACGTTTGTCCACACGGTTTTCATGTTTGCGAGTTTGTTGTGTTCGGAAAGACCTAAAAGTCCTCAGTCATTTAGTGTATGATGCCCAGTGAGTGCTACTGGCCAAAATCTGCAAACTGGATCTCACTTTTGGCAACAAGCGTTGACTTTCCCAGGTTGTAAGGACTGGGCATAAGCCATGTAGTGTATTCCAACTTTGGATAAAATTGGATAAAAAGTGTCTGATCTGAAAACTGATCTTTGATTTTTGGTTACAGACAAATCTGAGCTCAGTGTGTGACACTGTTGAGATCTCTTCTGAAATTCTAAAGGAGACGCATGGAACAACACATCTTTTTCTCAGCAGAAGAATCTCTGTTACATTTATTCTCCTGTCTCGCCGTCTAGAAAACTGAATTAAAGAGAATTGGTTGTCATTTTCCTTTCCAGCGGTCTGTTACTATTTAAAGAACTGACTAAAACAATTTTCAAGACCAAAAATTCTGATTAAAACCACATGCCAAGAATTACTGGACAAAAACAGTGAAGTCTGCAGTGACCCCCTCTGCAACCATTTTGTAATTTGCAAGGCAAATATGTTCTAATAAGCTAACATTAGCTCAATATCAAAGCTTGGATTTATTTTTATCAAATTATTTTTTTGGCTTGTGTGCCTTTTCCTCATATTTATGAGATCATTTTAACTGTTGACTGTGCCTGTTGACAGTATTTCTCTTAATGATTTTAGATGAAATCCAAAAAGACAAAATGAAGGATCTGGGACTGTTTGTTATTGTGCCAAACTAATGAATAATGCAGGGTATTTCTCAAGACATTGAGCTTATTTTTCCAATAAAAAAGCCCCAGCCTCCATTCACAGTGTAAAAATACATTTGTCACAGGGTCCAGGACAAGGTTTCCAGTCGTCCAGCCCGACAGCATTCTGCTTGGTGCATACATAAAGAATATAAATGATATAATTCATTTGAAATGCCTTTAACCTGTCAGAAGTCAAGTAATTGCCTCGATTTCAATGTAATAATAGCTAAAGAAATGCAATAATTTGTCTAACTAACCATAACCTTGTATAAGTGAAATAGAATCAGTTAGGAATGTCATAAAAAAGGGAGAGCTGAACCGGAAAGATCGGGAGCTGTGCTTTGATGGAAGCTCCCAGAACCATGTCATCTGAATTCAAAGCGATGTACATTTAGTCTACGCACTGCGGAATATTAAACAGACTAATCCAGTGAAGTCTATTTATATTGGTGTTTCAAGCACCAATTTTACAGTTTCAACCATGTGTCACATTTCATGAGTACAGAGATACATATTTCAGTCAGTAAACTCCCACAGCCCTGTATTTATAAAACAAATGAAGGACAATAGAGAAATCTAATGATCAGATTTGAAGGGCAGTCCTATATGTGCTCAGGAAATCAGCCTACAGGATTCTGTCAAATCATATTACAGTATGTCACAATCACAAACACGTCTAGATGTATCATCTTGACAGTGGGAGCGGAAGACAACAACAGCAATGGAATTATGTCTGTGTTATTCCTGGGTTATGCGGTACTGTACCTGTAACATTTAAAAAAAAAACTGAATATATTTGTTTTAAGTTTTATTCAAATGTTATTTTTTATAATACTGAAGAAATGATATACTGCATTTACTATGTTTTTAAATATTCAAAAAATAAATATTTTAATTAGATAAAGTGAAAGGAAAAAAAACAATTGGAAATGTTTGTAAATAAAAAACATATGGTTTTCAAGCTCTGGAAAACTGATCTGGCCACACACATGTAATATGTATGTGAATATGAATGTATTACTATGAAATCGAGATGTGACACAGATTCAGAATATATAACACTTGTGTAAAGCACCGGGAAAAATAAATATGTCTGAGAGGGTGGAATAAGAAGCCCTGCTCTGAGAGGATTTCTACATTACTCACTAAATCAAAGTTAAAATCCATGCAAAATCAAAATGTCTTGGGTAAATCTACTGTATGAGGCAGGCTCTCTTCTTTTACAGAGGAGAAGTAGGCAGCCACCACAGACCTGATGAAGTTATTGCTCTAGGCAGCTTTGTCATAACAGTCTTAAGATAGTCCCGATGAACTTCCCATGAAAATCTGGATTGCATTTTGGATTGTAAAGAATTGTTCCAAGTGTTTCTGAATGAGTGACAAATGCATTCATCAAACCCACTGAGGTTTGTGATTCAAACTCAATGTAAATCAAAGATCACTCACTCGCTTCCTCCTACACTGAATATAAATCTTGAGTATTTCTTCAGTTCTGGAATTGCATTATGCTCCATGCCAGATAACGCTCCAGTTTATTATGTTATATCTGAGTAAGTTGAGTCTCCGGCGCAGTCAGCCTGGCTTCAGAGCATTAACTGATGTGCTTTAGGGATTGTGAGCTTGTGATGATGTTGCATTGGAGATGGGAGAAACAATCAATTTAGCCTTGACTAATATACAGCCCTATTCTCTGCAATAATATCTCTTATCTAAATCCGGAGGATTCATTCTTCTTAATAAGGGAAACAAAGGAAACAATGTAATAATGGAAATTCTATCCAGCAATAATGACATTGAAGCTACATCGATTTATTTTCATTAAAGGGGACCTATTATGCTTTTTTACATTTATAACTTTCTTTAAAGTGTAATGTTGCTGTTTGAACATGAAAAAAAATATTTAAAAAAAGTCTGCAAAATTGCAAAGCACAAAGTATTCTCTATAGGCACTGTTTCTGAACTCCATAACCCGCCTCCCTTGTATTGAGTTTTCTTTTAGTAATATTCACAGCACAAAATTCCTCATTTAAATATCCAAGTATACATTTATACTTTTAAGTAACACTCTATTTTATGATTCGTTCAAATAAATTCCACTTGCATTAATATTTGTTACTGCCAAGATAACGGCAAAGTGTGTTTTTACTTTTTAGTTCAAATTGTTTTATCCTTTGATATGAATATGAATCTTTCTGGGACCACTGAAACACACAAAGGTTGGTTTTTTGAGCTACTCTTTGTAGAATATTTTATGTTATTGCTTCAATATCAAGCAGTTGCACATACTTCTTTGAATATGAATACAGTAGTTCCTGTTTGTAAATATCTATTTTAGTAACAAACACCTAATGGCCAAAATCATTTTAGATGGCACTCTTACATCAGAAATGGTTAAAAGAGTGTCTTTAGATAAACATTTAAAATAATTACCAAAGTCAGACACACTTTTACTTGTTTAGGTTTTAAGTAAAATTCCTAAGAATCCCATAAATTGTGCACGGCTTGACTGCCTCCTATTTATTGTTAGTGTTCCCTTTGGTAATTAACTAGCACGCATGGCTAAGGTTAAACTATTAGCCCTAATAAGGCACAAAATTACTTTCTATGTTTCAGGCTCTACTGCCATTATTACTGTCTGATGTCATTAAGGGAATTAATTGGATGGCCCTGTGGTGTAAGAGCAAATTTATCAACGAATCCTTAACAGAGAGAACACTTTTTGGGTGTCACAGGGACTTCTACGCATGCCTGAAATCCTCCAAAAGTTTTTTTAGTTTACACAGTTTGATGCATGTTGAGATTTTTATTCCAATGTCTGAGACCTCTTTACATTTGAATTTCTGAATTTCATTATAGCTAATGGTTCACGGTGCACGTTTGGGTACTGCCTCCCAGAGGTACAATTATATCTGACAAGAGACCTTTATCAGGCTAGCACAATATAAAAATTAGCTCAGTTCTTCTGCTCAGGTCTAAATGCTGGCATAAAACACAAGAGATACGGATAATGTCAACATCCTGGATAAATATTTGTTTATTTGCTTTGTGCAGTTATGCATCATCTGGTGAAGTCGACAAAAGTGTAAACAGTCTCAGAGCTGGCCAATTTCCACCTATAATAATGGGTTGTGAAACAACAGAAGGAAAAACAGCATGAAGGAAAACAGTGGAGAGAGGTGAATTCAAACACACTCAACCTTGACAGAAAAATAAATGTTACCTTTACCACAGAGATTTGAAATTACTGGGCAGAAAAATTAAGGACTGTTCAGTGGGATTAAACATGAAGTACATTCGAGGATTTTATAATGTGGCATCATGTAAGACCTGTGTTCTTACGATTAATTCCAAGAGAGCAAAGATTAAACTATGATTGTTCTTTTCTTTCTAGGATTATCTTTTCACATATTTCAAATAATCCTCATACTTCATAATCAGGTCTATTCCATTGTCATTGGCTTGTTACATTTTTACATAAGACTTAATCTAATTGAATAAATCGGATATTAAAAAAAGGCTTTATGCCTTTTAAAGGGATGATTCAACCAAAACTACTTCATTTTTAAAGTCTGCCTGTGGTGAAAAGTAAGCTTTTAATGTTTATGTCTATGTGATGTTTTTAATATGCTTTAGGACAAACCATGTGCAAATTCATAAATCAACAACATTGAGTATTTTCTCTTTTCTCATTGAGTAACACAAAGTAGGATTTTTTACCTTCAAATAATGTTTCCAAAATCGTTTCAGTGGTTCATCAAGTCGTGACATGGTGAAATGCACTTATGCCGCCGTTTTGCGGTCCTTTATCTGGTATATCCACGCTATTTAAGATTGACTTTGAAGTGCTACCTATTGCAATACAATATTGTCACTCTCAATAGCAACGCTCTCCCACATATTAAGCTATTGTAATTTGTAACTGCACTTATTTCCGTCGTTGGTATAAGTGGCAGTGGGTGGTAATAGACAAGAAATGTACAGTATTCTACCATCTTGCTAATAACGTTTCTTTAGTCATTCTGCTGTCTTGTAGTTGAACCCCTGCACGAAATCCACCCTTACTGAACCAAAGAACCAAAATCACTGGTGTTTCTGACATCACAAACTACCTTGTTACCAATCACGTCAACATGTGATTGTCAATGGGTGGATCTCTGAGCTGCAGTGAGTGAGTGGAGGCGGGGCTAATTTGCATATTCATAGAAACGCGTATACTAAATGAGGCAAGGATGTAGAGTTACATTCAAGCTATTTTAAGGCATGAAGAATTTTTTTTTCACAAATTTTTTTTTTAAAATATGCCATTTTGGTGATCAAAGATGAGTTACAATTTACAAGTTACAAGGGATACAATTATTTTATTTTATATTAATAATAATAATTAAAAACGATTTGATTTGACTACAGGGTTAGATTCAATAGTATTGTCCCTGAGCTGAGAGGAAAATGCATTGATATACATCAATTAAGCTATTAAAGAGATATCCTATGAGATTTCACGATTGCGTCAATGAGCTATTTGAAACATTAGATATATAGTACATATATTAGATATTACCTCTAATGAGAAGCAGCTTATTAAGACAGGTGCAGTTGTCAGCCATGAATTGTGTTGTCTTTCTTTAATTAAACCCTCCAAGTGCAGAACGCTGGGACATCACTCTTCCGTACACATTCCCTCAGTCTACTAATGAGACTTTATCAAGATTGTGAGTGTTAGATTGTGTTAGACACTGAGGAAAGTGTTGATCAAGGACGAGATACGCACTGTGAGGTGTGAGGTGAAACGGCACACATTTTGCATTACTGAATTTATTAATAAAAGAATAAAACTTTAAATCATTGTCACTTCTGTGCTGTTCACTGGTTTATGGTACATATAACACTTAGTTCAAAGCTCAAACAGATTATTTAAAAAGCTGTTTTATTTAAAACGATACACATGATTAAATTTTTCTTAGTACAATCAAGGGGGTCTATAAAACTTAGGAGAAGGCTATGAATTAGAGTACACAATTAAAAATTTTGAATTGCTGTCAATGGAGAAAGATTTGTCCTGCTGTCAGATGGTGTAGTTCTATCAGTAGGGGTTAAAAGCCAAACCTGTACTCTTGAGTATGACATTGTCTAAAATATTGTCTTATTTTCAGAACAATTTGCTACTTAAGCTATCTTTAAAGGGTTAGTTCAACCAAAAATGAAAATTCTGTCATTATATACTCACCCCAAAGTCATTCCAAACCCACAAGCTATTCGTTCATCTTCAGAACACAAATTAATTTAGTTTTTTTTTTGTGCGGAAACAACGAATTCTAGTTGCTTCATACAACTGAGGTTAAACCACTGAAGTCACATGGGTTACTTTTATGATGTCTTTACTACCTTTCTGGGGCTTGAAAGTGATAGTTGTATAGCTTTCGATGGCGGAACAGTAAGATCTCAGATTTTATCAAAAAGATCTTCATTTGTGTTCCGAAGATGAACGAAAGTCTTACGGGTTTGGAACGACATGAGAGCGAGTAATTAATGACAGAATTTTCCTTTTTTGGGTGAACTAACCCTTTAAACTCAACCATACCACCAAACCTGTCCCTAATCTTACATTTCACCTCGATAGCAGCAAAGTTTTTTTGCAATGCACCATGAACACAATAATTACAGTTTTTAAAGAAAAAAATCATGACAAATGATTTGATGATAAATCGAATAGCCTATAAATGGTGCAGTCATACACACAAATACAACCATCATAGTAACACATGGCACTAAAATAATGCAATAAACATTAATTGAACAACATAAGATGTATTATAAAACCCTATTGTGCATGACTGATAAGAAAGAACAAAACAATGAATTATCAATTAAAAACAATCAAAAATGTCAAGTGTCATTCAGAGATTTCTTAGCCTGATGTTGTCATACTCAGATTCTAGTCAGAATGTGAGTCTGATACTGCTTCATTGGGCTGTGATTATGGGGCGTTTCAACCGAACCAGGAAAAAAATGCCTCTGCACTCAATTGGATAGACCGAATCCTATAGGAAGGACAGCAAAAACATCTTTCCGATTGACAAATGTCTTGATCGCGGTTCTCTGTTCCTCTTTAAAAATGAATGCGCTGTCTACATCTATAACAGACGCGATGGCGGAATCTACACATCTAAATTCTCCATCGCCATCCATTCTTTGTTGTAAACAAATTCAACCCAAGCGCTCTTTGGTGACGTGGATGATTACGTTACTGTTGATCATCTGTCCATCATCGTACAAAGCCCGCCCTGACAATCTGATTGATCCCAACAGCTTTGGTTCGGGCATACTTGCTTCACAACGGATCAAGTCCTCAAATGTTGTGGGCGGGGCTAAGTTCGGCTGGCATCCAGGCTAGAGATATTCTGGGAATATCAATTAAAAAGTTAAAAGATGACTTCTTTCATTCCATTGTAAAAGCACACATTTTTACTGTAATGGAATGTACTATTACCATATTAACAGGATTTTACTTTCAACCGGTCTTTTACAGTTAAAAGAATTTTCATTTCTTACAGTGATAACACTATTTTAAGGTGACAGTTACACGTTACTGCATGTATTTACTATAGTAATAACAGTAAATTATGCATTGATACAGGTAACTAACCCTAAACCAAACCCTAACCTAAACTCTATAATAAGGACGTTAAGTTAATTAATAACACTCAGTACTTATCTGAGTAAGTACAATGTAACTACATCACTTTAAAATAAAGTGTAAAATGTTTTGATGCAAGTATATAGAAGTTAAAGACACCGAATATTACAATAGTACAAGATGTTGACAATGTGTTAAGATGATGCAACAACCCTAAAACAACTGTAAAAATTAGACTTAGAATTCCTTTATTGATCCCAAGGGGAAATTAAGGTGTTACGGCAGCAACAGAAAAACAAGACAACAAGCAAAAAATAAAGACAAATTAGACAATACAATCAACCAATCAATAATCTCAATAATCGGAGTATCTATCAATTATAAAATACCATACAATGGCCTAACATAAACTCAAAAGCACCTCCATTAATTTGCCCACATAGACACTCAATACTCACATTACATATCGTACCAAACAATGCTACTCAACCCCTAGTCAACCCCTGTCAATGTGCTATTTAAGAAAAGTTATAACAAAAAATAACACAAATAAATACTAATAATTACAGTAATATACTAAAATATTAAAATAAGTGAATATACAAGATAAACAACGTCCATTCATGCATCAACATAAGAACATATACCCAAATACGCATACCATACCTCCCCTTATACATATGTAGATACCTAGATATACACATATATACCCACACACCTATACATGCACACCTAAATACAACCATACACACATCTATCCATATAGATGCGTATACAATTACATAATAAAATAACTCAAATATTTCTCCTTTCACCGAGGAGGAATCAACCTCAAAGTACTCTCCTGTGCACGAACGATACCATTTAGAGTATTTTCACACAAAATAACAGAGTTTGTCCAGAATTCTCCACTCCACCACACCTCCAGCGGGTCAAGAGTAGTCCCCAAAACAGCTGGCTACTTTATCAGTTTATTTGGTCTGTTTGCATTGCTGATCCTGATTCCACTTCCCCAGCATACAACAACATAGAAAAGTACTGCCGCCACAACAGACTCATAAAAGGGAACAGAGAACTTCCCCCCGAACTCCAAAAAAATCCCAGTCTCCTAAAAAAATAGAGACGACTCTGACGATTTAAAATTATGATTTAAACAACTTACTGCTCAAGTAACTATATAACAGAAGTGCTTTTATACAATTGTAAAAAGCTTCACACTTTTGGTTTTACACAATTTACATGCCCCAATGTAACCATTTACTTTTGCTTTTGTCAAACATTATGTCATAAATCATGTTAATTGTGCTGACTTTATACTGAACCTGAATATTCCTTCAACATCACTCAGTCCAACTGCAATGGTTAATCACTTAATTTGTGTAGAAAACACATTTGGACACTTGTAATGTCTTTACTATAAAGAATGACAGAAAGGGAGTGGAAGAGATCAAAGAAATGTTCATAGATCGCTTCAAAGGAGAAAACTTCAGAGAGAGTGAGTAAGAGAGAGAGAGCGGGTACTGTCTAACCAAGCCTGCTCTGTCATTGTTGCCCATGGTAAACATAGACCTTGCCATCACAGAGGCTGCAGAACAAGCTCACACCAATTTTAAAAGGTTAACTGTCAATAGCCGCTTTTCCATCGTCGGGCCGGATGGTTCTAAGAACGGTAAGGAACAGTCACCATTATATTTCCACTTGAGCCTGGTACAGCACGGCATGATTCCTGCTTAAGGTCTCGGTACAATCAGCCGCAGGCCCCCTAGCACGCTATTATGTGAGTTTTAAATCAAAACTTGCAAATCAAAATGAAAAGTTTGTTATACTTAACTTGTTATACTTTTTTTCTTTAGCCTGACATGTTCTTTCTTGAAAAGTTTTCAAACAACTTCCTTTATTTGAATGTGTGAAGAGGAAACTTTATACACTGATATGTAAGTAACATTTCTAACATCTAAATATGGATGTTTGTCTCTGAACATCAAGGATGAGAATTCATGCACTTTCATACTTGCATCAAACTCAAATCATGAGTGAAATGATTCTTGAAGTTTTTAGTTCTTCAGTAGAAAAAAAATGCAAGTTTCAACTGCAAAAGTAAATGAAAAACACTTTGTGTGAGAGAGCATGTTCACGTTAATAAACAAGACAACATTTTGCAATGTTGGTAGACTAATCAAAACTAAAGTCAAGTCAAAAGGACAACTTTTTTTTTTTTTTGGAGCTTAACAGACATGGGGCCCTATCTTGCACCCGGCGCAAATGACTTTGTACACTGGCGCATGTATCATTCGTATTTTGCACCCACGCAAAGCGGACTTTTCCCTCCACAGACGCACGTCGGTAAACTAGAGAATGAACTTGCGCCAGGGGCGTGTCTACGTGGTGGCCAGGGGGGGCACCGGCCCCCCCTGAAATTCGATTGGCCACCCCAGGTGCCCCCCCTATAAGGTGTCTTGTGATTGGTTCAGTTATAGACTCTACTGAAGTTCTTGATTCAAAGAAGTGCAGCGCCAGAGAAACAACGGTCGTCGCGGACTAGGACTTTTACTTTATCAAGTGTGGGAAGTCAAGACACCAAACAAAGAGCTGGTAACCTTTATGTAGGCCTATGGTTTAATTGGTATGGTTTCCTCAGATCAATGTTTTTACCCCGTCAGGCTCTGCTCGCGTTGGTCGTGGTTGATTTCAATCCAATGTTCAGTCAAAGTTTAATAAAACACAATAAAAGTAAAATACGCTGGGCGCTATCAAACAAAAAACACTGTCATGGTGATTTGCATAGACGTGCGGCGCGGGACTAGATTTGATGGCCGAGTGCGAGCGGTAATGCACTCACTCTGTGCGGGCTGCGGGAGAATAAAACGATTCGCGGGACTCCCGCAAAATATAAATATCAATGAATAAAACACATAAAAACAAATAAACTGTTATTCATCGGTTGCAGAAAAAGAACAACTAAACCAAAACAGAAACGATTTACAGGCCAGTTTCTTTTTATAACATCATGTTTGCAGCGTTGAGCGATGTAGCCAATCACAGACACATGTGTTGATTTCTTAAACACAATGGCCAATCAGAAGCATTTAACTCTGTGTTACTCAGCTTTTTTGTAAATTTATCTGAAAGAAATGTTGAATGAAACATGATGTTTTGGCCAAACATTTGAATTATTACAGTGGGGGGATTTTTTTATTTTAAATTATTATTATTTGAAAGAGATTGTGAATAAAACTACTGTATATTGTAATGGCCAAACTAATTAAAAGAAAATAGTTGACATCGTTTCTGCTTCTGGGTTTTTAAAATTGCTCATTATTAAAATTGCTTTTATTTTATAAACTTGTTAGTTTTATGAAAACACTAAAAATAATAAACACTGGCTGTCAAATTTAACTTAATGGATGTATACAGGGATGACAAAAAATTTAATTAATCAAAAATGTGCTTTATTACTAAATTTGTTTACAAGTAACTTTATTCAAGTTAATAAAATAATAAAATCAATAGGATTTAAGTAATATACTGTAGAATTTAGCTTTTTTTTTTGGTCACTGGCGGCCACCCCATTTGGAGGCAGTGCCCCAGCATGGCCCCCCCACTGAAAATGCTCTGGACACGCCCCTGACTTGCGCTCCCTGGGCGGGTCGGTGCAAACAAGGAGGTGTGTTCCGGCGCAAACAATCCCTGGAGCTATTTTGCAGTTCCAGAAAACAATTGCACCACTGACCAGAAAAAACCTAGTCTAAAGTCAGTGGCACGTTGAGCGTACATTCAGATGCTATTTTAAGCGCGCATGCTTGGTCATAATACAGAGTGTGAACAACGCGCATACACTGTAGATGATTCTCTCATCTACACAGATGCATTTTCCTTTTTGCAAATGATACATTATTATAAGGAAATATATTAAAACACGAGGGAAATCTGTCATGATTCTGCCATCATGTCCTTGATTTCTCTCTGTATTGTGGCAGGATCATGGCAGACCCATGTTTCATGTGCAGCACATGGCCAATTGTTTGGGCCATGTGCTTGCGTTGTCCCGTCTCGTTACCCCGCCCCCTTGTTATCCTCGTCTTGTGATTATTGTCTAGTCAGTTTCACCTGTCTTCGTCATCAGTGTTCCCTATTTAATCCCCTTGTGTTTCACTGTCTTTTGTCGGTTCATTGTCAAATGTTACTTGTGAGTACCCAGTAGAAGTCTTGTCATTTATAGTCTAGTCTTTGTTAGTATCTCTTGAACTGTTGTTTGTTTTCTTGTTCAGCCCTTTCCTAGTCTAGTCAGTCTTGTATCCCTTGTTCTATCTGTTTTGCCCCCTCGTGGGTTTTTGTTTTCCCCTTTTTGTCAGTTAATAAACGTTGTTGATTGCACACTGTCTGCGTTTGGGTTCATCCGCCATTCCACATAACAGAATGAACCGACCAAAACTGAACCCAGCAGACTGTTTGTCTTCCCCCGTTCGACCACAACCAGAACAATGGTGGCTGTCGGCTCCCACCGATGGAGAGAGGATCAATGGTCCTGTCCCGCCCGAGGGTGAGTGGATCCTTAAGAATTTTGGCCGTCTCTGGGATCATTTCTCCAGGGAGGAGTCCGAGACTGCGCCCTCGTGGTCTTCGCCTGCTGCCTGCCTGCCTGTGATCCCTGAGGGTCGTCTGCTTGCCATCGCTACCCTTGGAGACCAACCCAGTCCTGCCGCGACTCCTGAGACACCTTCCACGTCCATCAATCTCCATGGTAAGCGTGGAAGGCACCCGTCGTGGGAGTCCGCATCGGAGTCTTCCTGCCCAGAATCCTTCTCGCCAGCAGTGAGTTCATCAGTTCCGGTAACGGTTCCTGCTTCACTTCCCTCTCCGGTCCCTAGTCTGGCAACCGTCTCTGCCCCGCGACCCAGGAAGAAGAGGAAGAAGGGAGCCTCTTGTCCTCCGTCTCTGTCTCCCCCAGGGCCCGCTGCTGCAAGCGCTGTTCCAGGGCCCGCTGCTGCAAGCGCTGTTCCAGGGCCCGCTGCTGCAAGCGCTGTTCCAGGGCCCGCTGCTGCAAGCGCTGTTCCAGGGCCCGCTGCTGCAAGCGCTGTTCCAGGGCCCGCTGCTGCAAGCGCTGTTCCAGGGCCCGCTGCTGCAAGCGCTGTTCCAGGGCCCGCTGCTGCAAGCGCTGTTCCAGGGCCCGCTGCTGCAAGCGCTGTTCCAGGGCCCGCTGCTGCAAGCGCTGTTCCAGGGCCCGCTGCTGCAAGCGCTGTTCCAGGGCCCGCTGCTGCAAGCGCTGTTCCAGGGCCCGCTGCTGCAAGCGCTGTTCCAGGGCCCGCTGCTGCAAGCGCTGTTCCAGGGCCCGCTGCTGCAAGCGCTGTTCCAGGGCCCGCTGCTGCAAGCGCTGTTCCAGGGCCCGCTGCTGCAAGCGCTGTTCCAGGGCCCGCTGCTGCAAGCGCTGTTCCAGGGCCCGCTGCTGCAAGCGCTGTTCCAGGGCCCGCTGCTGCAAGCGCTGTTCCAGGGCCCGCTGCTGCAAGCGCTGTTCCAGGGCCCGCTGCTGCAAGCGCTGTTCCAGGGCCCGCTGCTGCAAGCGCTGTTCCAGGGCCCGCTGCTGCAAGCGCTGTTCCAGGGCCCGCTGCTGCAAGCGCTGTTCCAGGGCCCGCTGCTGCAAGCGCTGTTCCAGGGCCCGCTGCTGCAAGCGCTGTTCCAGGGCCCGCTGCTGCAAGCGCTGTTCCAGGGCCCGCTGCTGCAAGCGCTGTTCCAGGGCCCGCTGCTGCAAGCGCTGTTCCAGGGCCCGCTGCTGCAAGCGCTGTTCCAGAGCCCGCCTCAGCAGGTGCTGTCCCAGAATCTGCAGAGAGAGTTGCGGACGATTTAGCCGCCAAGAGGATTCTGCAAGCCGTTTCTGCTCAAGAGGAGATGCCCGTCGTTATTGCGGCCAAAGCTCTGTCTGATTACCTGTCCCGTCTTGTCGCGATTCTTGAACCCCCTGTCTGTCCTGCCATGTCCGCTGCACCCGAGCCTGCCGCCGTGAGCGCTGCACCCGAGCCTGCCGCCGTGAGCGCTGCACCCGAGCCTGCCGCCGTGAGCGCTGCACCCGAGCCTGCCGCCGTGTGTGCTGCACCCGGTCCTGTCCCTTCGCCTGCCATGTCCCCCGTCAGGAGTCCCGTTTCCTCGCCTCCTGAGTCTGTTGCTGCTACCTCTAATGTAGCATCCCAGTTTGTTTCCCCGTTCGTCCCTGTCGCCACTAGTCCCCGGACTGTTTTACCGTTTGTTCCCCCTGTCACCACACCACCCCGGACTGTTTCCCCTAAGACTGTGCCTCTTGTGTCCCCGTCCAAGTCTGCCCGGATTCCTCGTCCCCAGCCTTCTTCCCGTGGACCCAAGACCCCCAGTCCTCCCATCCACCCTGGACTGCCCCCTAAGGACTTTGTGTTTCCTCCACCCCCTCTGCCTTGTATGTTGTTTTTGATGTTTCACCCCAACCCTGTCATTGTATATTCATGTATGCCGTTATTAGTGTTTTCCATGTTTTGTTGGTTTTTATCTTTGTCACGGTCTGTCTTGTCTTGTGTTTAGTTTCGCCTTGAGGAGCGTCTGGAAGCCGCTCCTTAAGGTGGGGGTTCTGTCATGATTCTGCCATCATGTCCTTGATTTCTCTCTGTATTGTGGCAGGATCATGGCAGACCCATGTTTCATGTGCAGCACATGGCCAATTGGTTGGGCCATGTGCTTGCGTTGTCCCGTTACCCCGCCCCCTTGTTATCCTCGTCTTGTGATTATTGTCTAGTCAGTTTCACCTGTCCTCGTCATCAGTGTTCCCTATTTAATCCCCTTGTGTTTCACTGTCTTTTGTCGGTTCATTGCCAAATGTTACTTGTGAGTACCCAGTAGAAGTCTTGTCATTTATAGTCTAGTCTTTGTTAGTATCTCTTGAACTGTTGTTTGTTTTCTTGTTCAGCCCTTTCCTAGTCTAGTCAGTCTTGTATCCCTTGTTCTATCTGTTTTGCCCCCTCGTGGGTTTTTGTTTTCCCCTTTTTGTCAGTTAATAAACGTTGTTGATTGCACACTGTCTGCGTTTGGGTTCATCCGCCATTCCACATAACAAAATCATTGTGTCCATGACGATGGGAAAAATAGGCATAAAACTTATTAAAACATATTTACCCAAATTATATGCATGTATAACCAAAGCTAATTTGGGTGGGTTTGTCCCATCCCCAATGTCACTTCTCTTTCTTTTACGGCCCTGACGAGAACATCGATCTCCTCGGCTGTGAACCGATTCTACAGCGCGACTGGTAAATGCGCCGTTATAATAGTATTGCGCCATGGAAAAAGCGCACCTCGTTCATCATGCTCTTAAAGGGAATGTGATATGATGCTCTGATTGGTTTATTTCACGTTACGCCCAAACCACACCTATGAATAATGAAGCTATTTCAGACCAACCCCTTTTAAACTTGAGTCGGGCGCAAGAGTCATTTATCCCGCCGGTAAAATAGCAACAGCGCCCAAGACCCGCCCACAAAGTTACTTGCGCTTCCCGCTTGATACTTGCGTTTCAGATCGTTAAAATAGGGCCCTGTGTGTTAATGAAGAGCTGCATCCTCCATCTATGGCAACTTTTTGCTCTTTAGACTTTTTTTTTTTTTATAAGTTCAAATGGTGTTTACAGATGCATCACAGAAAAATTCTGTCATTTTTTAATGAACGTCAGACCATTTCTGTCACCGTGTCATTTTCACATATCAAATTATGCATTGTGTTTAATAGGATTCAGTGGTTTTTATTTAATCATTTAAAGTAATCTTGGTAACCCTTTACAATAATGTTCATCAGTTAACATTAGTTAATCTATTTACTAACATGAACTAACAATGAGCAATACATATGTTACAGTATTTATTCATCTTTGTTAATGTTAGTTAATAAAAATCCAGTTGTTCATTGTTTGTTCAAGTTAGTTCACAGTGAATTAACTAATGTTAACAAATACAACCTTTGATTTTAAAAACTTATTAGTAAACATTGAAATTAATATTAACTAAGATTAATACATTTCGGAAGAAGTGTTGTTTATTCTTTCTTCATGTTGAATAAGGTAGTTGACTAATGTTATACTGAACCTTATTGTAAAGTGTTACAGTAATCTTTTGACATTTATAGATTTAAAGGCACAGTATGTAATTTCCGCATGCTAGAGGTCCACAAAGGCGTGGCTTGATGATGCTGTGAAAGAGCGTGGAATGATGGGAGTTGTCGTCTTCACCTCCGTTGTCGGTGGAAATCTCACAAATCATGTTCCTGGATGAGGTAATGAAATAAAGTTTTATAACTGTTACATTTAATCACATGATATTATTTTTATTCGAATGAATTAGCCGCAAGTAACGTAATGTTTAATGCTAAATTACTATTCATACATGTCAGTTTATTTGTAGAATTAAATGGTGGGGTGTAACAGCACAGTTTAATGTGTTTAAAACAAAAGTACATTTGAACTTACCCAGATCATTTTCATACTGTATTTAATTGTTCACCAGACTTGTTCACCAGACTTGTTAAACAGTGTTAGGAATGCAACTATTCATCCTAGTTTTATTTCTCCTCTCGTCTAAAACTTTTCTTGGGTCATTCGATTCACCCATACGTTTATGTTTCTTGGAGTTATCGACAACAGAGTGGCGTGCTAGATGCTACACCTACTACTTCTGTTTCTTGCACTTATCAGAAGGAGGGACTTCATTGATACTAAACAGTGTTAATGACCGACTAAGAAGATAGGTGCTGGTACAATGTAAAATATGTAAATTATAATTATGTCTTTTGAGAATTCAAGCATGAAAACCTATTCTAGTAGACTTTGTAAAAGGGCAAAATATAAAATTCAATCCAACAGCATACATATTTGTAACTACATGAGGGTAAGTAAATAATGACAGTGATGTAATTATGAGGTTAACTGTTGCTTTAACATTTGATCTGTAATCTCATTATGTACATCTACGTCTGCTATCTCCGTGATAGCAGTAAACTGATGCACCAGGTGAGAAAGTGTGTGGCTCCTTTCCAACCGTGAAAGAAACAGACTATGAAGCTCTCCGCTGATTCTGGCAGCGGGCATAATCTTTTGGTCGCTCTTCCTATTGCAAATTGGCTGTGGCTTTGGATTGTCAGTTACACTACTGCATTTGCAGAATGCCCGTCTACTACACAAGGCCTCAGAAGCTTAGAATCATATCCATCAAATCTGAAAATTCAATCAGCGCACAAGGCCGACCCTTCTCCAGATGCCTGACATTCAGTGTCGCACCCAACACGCGCCAGAAATAACAAAATATGTTTCTCAAAATAGTTGATTTAGAATAGCAGAGATTAGCCCTAAGCCACTGGGTAGAGATGGGAAATGGCAATAATGAAACATGACATGGCGGAGCCTGCAGGCAAGGATTGTGTTCTGAAGGTTATGTCACCCTCACCACTTCTCCGTAGGCTTTCTTGGAAAAGTAAAAAAGGTTATCTCATTGAGAGAGATGAATGCGCTATCGGGATGAGGATTGAATGCATGTAAATGACAGCAGAGCTTCAGATCAGGTAATAGAGCTGCTCGCTCTGGGCTGAGGAAATGTGTTGCAAAGCTGTAAATTATCTGATAGACTCACGGCTATGGAGGGAACGTGCAAAATCTACTATTTCTACAGCCGTGATGGTGATGTCTAAGTTCCTCTGGGTGCACACAGGCTGTTATGCGACCATGACAACCAGAGATGCTGGATTCATAATTGCAGTTGCAGTCAGGAGATGACCAAGCGGATATGTAGGTGTTTCTACAGCAGAACCATGAGAATTTATGTGTAATCAAGTAAGCTATTTTATTTCCTGACTCACACTGTAAATTTATACCTTTTTTCTTGTTACAAATGAGTTTTTCTGCATTGCTAAAACACTAAATCACATTCTCTGAACCAAATTCTCAATAGCCTAAACCAATTTGTCGAATAAATCGCTCTTTCTGTAAAACAAGTTCACATAGTTAAGACACCATTTGCAAATCTCATGCACACTTTTTGCAAAACTCTAAACACATTCTCACTCACTAAAACACATTTTGCACTGTGGTGTACTTGTTTCAAACCGCTTAACACAGGAAGGCAAATGTTAAACAACTACAACAGTTGTCATCGTTTACACACAACGACTCAAAATTGTTCTCATTTGTTTCTAATGATGCGACCAAACCAACTGTAAACAATACGTCAAAAAGTCAGTTCAGAGTGCCAACATTGACTAAATTTTGCACTGAATGTTGATACCAACAATGGATTGAAGCAATATAAGAGGGAGAGGAGGAAGAGTATGTGTAAGAGGAGGTTGACAAGGAGGAAGAGGATGAGGACGAGAAAGAGCAAGGTGTGGAGAGTGTTGTCAAGGCTTGATCTGGCACACTAGAGGGTTTTTTCCTTTGCCTAAAGAGACGACTGCCTATGAAGAAGTCCTCAGGCCGGACCCAACACAAAGACATGATGCTGAGGCAGAATGAATCTCTCAGTGACTTTCAGTTTGCAGTTGCACAACTCTTGAGGTTTTTTTTAACCTTTATGGCTTTTGCAGTTGGGTTACTGTATTTTAACAGTATGCTGAATTTACAAACTTCCAATAGGCCTACTATACAATATTCAGTACTATACTTGCTTGCAGTGCATACAGTATACAATTTATTCACCTTACTATTGTAAGTTGTGATTATTATACTTTATGTCATTGTAAAATGTGTTTACTTTGTTACAATATACTTTTTTCTGTAACTACATGCTTTGGATTCTGTTGATCTGTTTATAATATTGACTCGCTGTGTGTATGATCTGTAAGCATCATTTGATTTTGAGCACAGATAAAATGGTTTTGAGGCACTTGTTTGATTCTGACTGAAGTGTCAGATTTTCTCTGAATGTAGTTTGAAGATTTGGTTAGGTTTTGTGTTTTAGAAAGTGGGGGAGGGTTTCAAGAAATGTGTTTTAACAATTAAGAAAAGCTGTAAGTTAGTTTCTTTAGGACTTTTCGGTTGCTCATTTTTGTTTCGCTGTTAATTGTTTTCTATTTTAATATATTTTAAAATGCAGTTTATTCCTGTGTCCAGAGTCACATAAATCAGAAATTATTCTAATTTAGTGCTCAAGAGACATTTCTTATTATCACCACCATTGAAAAACAGTTGGGCTGCTAAAACAGTGATACACATTTTTTTTTCAGGATTCTTTGATGAATAGAAAGCACTTATTTGAAAAAGAAATATTTTAACATAATAAATGTTCTTACAAACAAACAATGTAGGATATACAGACAGATATGCAGATGCTACACATGCCAGAACAGCATGTTTTACCCTTAAATCATTAGCTCTTTTGACAACCTTTGACACTCACGGAACCATCAACGACGTCAATTTTCAACAACTTCAAGAACTGTTCCCACTGCAAAGCTATGCAAGTATCAATTTTAATGAAATGCTCTGAAAATGATATGCTGATGGTTCTTTTCATAGTTAAATGGATCTTTCCCATAGTTCCATTTCCTGCTTCCGATTCCTCTGTCACTTTAACCATCTACCCATGTCTAATTGTCTGTATGTTAGTTATGTGTTCGTGACTTAGTTAATAAAACTTGTGCACAATATGTATTTGGTTGTGATTCTCTGCTTGCAAACAAAGTCTATGTTACGATCTTGATCTTGTTACATGCTCAAAGCGCTGTACATGCTAAGAAATAATTATTTTTCTGTGGCCATGAAAGATACCCTTTTCTTAGAATAAATGAATAATCAAAGAGTTTGCTGGACAAACTGATTGATTGATTGTAATATTAATTTAGCTACATCAAGTTAATCCAATTAACTGACCCAAATATTAATCATAACAAGTTATGAGTTATTATTAATATTTCCCCTTTGAGCTGACTCGTTACATCTTTTATCTCAAAAGATCAAGGATAATATGATTCCTTATGATATATGACCCCTTTAAAATATGCTTTGAATTAAGAATTGTTTCAGAATTTGTCCCCATAGGAGCAGGCTTTTTCAGGACAACAGACTTGTCCCCTTTAGAAACAAAGGAAAACCATCCACTGTTATTTAGTCAGAGGTCATTGGAGTTTGAGTTGTTCATTCAAAATAACTTTCAATGTAACAATACTATTAAAAAGAGGAAAATGTTAGGACAACTGTAATTACTGCCATTCATTCAGAAGCAAGGATTCAGCTGGAGGACAATAGTGGATTAAATGAGGGAAAGTCTATGTACAAAGCCACTCTGGACCACTTGGTCTCTTATATAATTTCCTCTCCCAAATGATCCAAAACTTACAACCACAGTCCAAAGCCTGTATTATTAAATGAACAGGAAAAAATGCTCCCAGATCATCAACAAACAGCCTCTACTGACATTCTATATAGTCTAAGGTTCAACACTGTGCACAGCTACACACAATAGCCCCAAACAATATTAACTAAAGACATTTTAGAAACTGTCATCGTCTATAAAGTTTGTAGAGAGTTGAAAGTGAGCTTGTGTATCTGAAAATTACAATGTTATTATTTTGTCATCAGAACACTGGAACCCACATCTTTACATATTTCATGAACGAATGATTTTGATGACAAGCGTAAATCCTAACCTGACTAATGTGGTTATAGATTATAAATGGAATCCAGCCCTACCATTCATTTAATTTCTTATTTTTGGCATGGAGCAATATGCACATCGTCTCACTATTTCAAAGTTATTTACTTAATCAGAAAATGCTCATTTTCAAGCTATACTTTACACCTAAGACAATATATTGACTTCTAAATCCTCTTTTTAGTATTAACGGTCATAAAATCTCTTTATTTTCATTTAGGTGATTTAATTTTTTTTCTCTATAAATATTAATAAATGTAGTTCAATACAATTAATTACACAAATTGCCATTAAAAAATACATGTTTTAATTCATTATATTATCGCAATATTGAAAACACCACCATCATTGCCAATAGATGACATTTTCATAGCATGGAGAAAGCGAATCAAGCTTATCTCTTGAATGGGTTCTTATTTTGCATTCTCATTCATTCTCAGCAAAGATAACTTTCAGCTTTTATATTTAATATATGTCAAGAGAATTCAGGAAATTGGGCTTAATCTGCCACACAAAAAATCAACATTGTACAGTTGTAAATGAAATTATTCAACCCTCATTACAAATCAGGTTTATTGGCAGAATGTACATACTTTCAGCTGTTTGCAATAAAAAAATAAAAAATTAAAAAAAGAAACCCTGTGTATACTGTAAATTAAATAAGTGGTTTCCACAAATTCACCTGGGTCACGTGAAAATTTGAACATAGTATGGAAATTTAAAGTCACCTTTGCAAAATGAAATTTAACAGTCTTTTTCTGGCCGTAGTGACATGACACGTACAGACCATGCTGTATTGTTTCATGCACCATAAATACTTAATTTAATTTTCCATTGAATGTGCAAGATCTCTGCTTGCTCTTAACTTAAAATGAAAAGGTTGTGACATCAGTTAAGGGACATGCTGAAAACTTATAAGGCTTTTCCCATTACTATAAATATAAAAACACACACACACACACACATATATATACATATATACATATACATATACATATACACACACACACTGACCAGCCACTAGGTACTAGGGGTTGCACAGACTAGTCAACTTTAATGTTCTGCCATGATGTTTTAAGCTTGACGTCGACTAGTCGTTGATCATGACCTATAGAGGGTGTAACAGAATAAGAAATCTTGGAAGTCAAACAATTAAAAAGATAAATAATTCATACTCCGAGAGTGCTCCACAAGACATGTTTGATTATACCATCTGGATGCTCAAAATTGATCAGGAGAACACACGTTTTATAAAGCTTATTGTACACGTAAGTTAATTGCCGCTCTAAACTGCTGCTGCATTACGCACACAGACAGTAGCGTGCATATCACGTGAAGATCGCGCACGCTCAGATTCATTCAGGAGCGCAGAAATGTATTGTCAACACTGTTCTGTTATTTATCAATAAAATAGCTTAGAAACTGAAGTTCTAGCATATATTACCTAGTAACTAAAACCAACAGCTGCACTATTAGTAGATATGCTACCAGGTAGAATTACTTCACACGCAATCGCTCTATCACTAATGCATTCATATAAATGTAATAATCTTTACTGTGCTACTTTATCTGTATCTGATTTAGAACGAGCAGAAATTTGTGAGAAATATAAATGACCCAAAGACAAAAGAACTGATAAAAAATTAGCTGTTATGTAGGATCGCTGTGTCACATGCCATAATGTGCACAAGCAACCGGCATTCGAGTCTCAGCTCTAGATTCAGGCTTACTTGTTCAATAATGACATCATCAGCGACTAGTCGACTTCGACTCGACTTTCATCTCAATGTTGACTTTAAAAAATATGAAGTCGTTCAACCTTGCTAGTATTAGGTTGGACCTACTTTTGTTATTAGAACTGCCTAATTCATTGTAGCATAAATTCAACATTTGCTGGAAACATTCCTCAGAGATTTGGGTCCTTATTGACATGATAGCATCACGCAGTTGCTGCAGATTTGTCGGCTGCACATCCATGATGTAAATTTCCTGTTCTACCGCATCCTAAAGGTGCTCTATTGGATTGAGATCTGGTGACTGTGAAGGCCATTTGAATGTAGTGAACGTATTGGGTTACTTGACTGAAAACCCTGTTCCCTGAAAAAGGGGGAACGAGATGAAAATGTCTTTGTTTGAACAGTTGTGAAGCATGTGTGGCAAACACGCCAAGAATTTGGCTTAAATAACCTCTGATGATAATGTCATTGGAATGCGCGCTTGTGAGGGGCTATAAATAGACATGAAACAGACGCGCCTTCAGGTTATAACTTTGTCTGAAGAGACGTCTAGACATGACAGTGCGGCTATGAGGCGCAGCATCTCGTTCCAACTTTTCCAGGGAACTGGGTAGCCAAGTAACCCGAGACGTTCCCTATCAAAAGCTACTCTCAATGCTGAGTTTCATTAATGCTGAAGGGAACAAGAATACTAATGCAGCTGCACTGGAAAGTGTCTGCTTCGTAAAATCTTTCCCAATTCTGTCTGACTCCTTCAGGGTGGACTTTACATTCCCCGTGTTTCACAGCCTGTGATATTAAGTCTTCTCCCACATTTACATGCCCTGGAATGTAAATCGCCCGGAGGGACAGGAACCTGTCCTGAGCCCAAAGCAGAACCTGCTGCACAAGCCTGTTCAGGCAGCGCAAACGCAGTCAAACGCAATTTATATAAGCAACTACCAGGGTGTTTTTCCACCCCCACAACATGGTCGCCCCTTAACTGCTGGAGGAAGTACTTCAGGGCAAGAAATTCAAGGTAATTGATGTGCCAATCGAGATGATGACCTATCCAGATCCCTTAGGCTGGATGGCTATCTTAGACAGCGCCCCAGTCAGCTCCAGTTTGGATCCAGTCTCTTATGAAGAGTTCAGATGCCCCAACACCTTTGAATAGATGGCTCCAACTCCTGTCAGGACTTCAGATGAAGCAAACTCTGAATCAACATGCACCAATGCCGAATTTTCTATATATCCTATAGGAAATATACTAAGGGGCTCAAAGCGTGCCAAGAAAATTTCCCCCACACCATTACACCACCAGCAGCAGGTTGATACTGTTGATACAAGGTATAGGAGTGATCAATGATTTAATGTTGTTTATGCCAAATTCTGACCCTACCATCTGAATGTCACAGCAGAAATCAAGAAATTTTCCAGTTCAAAGCTGACAGGACTGGCACTGGTGTGGTCTTCTGCTGCTGTATCCCATCTGCTTCAAGGTTCAACGTGTTGTGCATTCAGAGATGCTCTTTTGTATACCTTGGTTGTAATGAGTGGTTATTTGAGTTACTGTTGCCTTTCTAACAGTTCAAACCAGTCTGGCCATTCTCCTCTGACCTCTAGCATCAACTAGAGCTGGATATTTTCTCTCTTTCGGACCATAATCAGATCAGCAGTTTCTGAAATACTCAGACCAGTGTTCTGACGATTTGTGCTACCCGCTCAGATTGTGCTACCTCTGATAGGCAGCATTATTTGCCAGATCACCGGCCTGTCTGGCACCAACAACCGTGTGTGTGTGTTTTTAATGTTGTATAAATACATACAGTACATATAACAATATATATGTATAATTTAATCGTTTAAACTTCAAAGTTGTCCTCTAAACTAAAGAATATCAGAATTTGATGCAGCTCGTCATCACAAAGCATTCTATTTTGCCATCTGCCAAATGCAACAGCAGACTTTAAAAAATAAGACTTTCATTTGAGAATGAATATTTATTGATCCAGTTTTACCTCGCATAGGGTTCTAAACTGGTTGGCTCCTTCATTTTGGCCACAGTCTTGTAATTGTGTTATCATGGAGTGGTATTGATTGTCTTTAAACCTAAAGTGCACATAGTCACAAATTGATAATGTTGCCCTTGCATTAGGACTATTCAAAGACTGAATGGTTCTGCTTGTACCAGTAATGATAGAGGTAGTTACCGCTCTTAAATAATGTTTCCATCATACTTAGGAGCTCTACTGTTTAACTGCTGTCTCCTCCACATTATGAACTCAAGGCATTCAGGTCCATGTTCATAGGATACAGTCTTTACTGAGGCCAATAACTTGATAAGAGCCAGCTCTTTATTTGATTGTAAGTTTTAAGATGTTCCTTAACTTTAAAATTAGATTTTACAAAAGAACATGCTGCTTCTACTGTTGTCTTGGTTTGTTTCTCTAACGAAAAAGTATCATGCCCTAACCCTTTGCTATTTTGGAGATGTACAATGGTGATGAAATGGCCAATATTGCCAATCATGGGTACAAATACTTGGAAAGATTTTGGTATTGCTATTATAAACCTACAAAAGACATTTTAAAGCAGGGGTGTCAAACTCAGTTCCTAGAGGGCCACTGTCCTGCAGAGTTTTGCTCCAACCCTAATTAAACACTTCTGAAACAGCTAATCAAGCTCTTCAGGATTACTAGCATGTTTTGAATGTGAAGCAGCATGTAAAATTGCTGGATAATTATGCCCAATTGTATGGCTGGTATAACTTTTTATTCAAAATATGTAGTATTTATATAAAAAGCACTGAATGTGATGGTTATATTGCATAAAATGGAGGCTAAACAAAGAGTGTAGTAACACAAAATAAATAACATTTACTAAGTTTATTTAAATATCACCTGTATTTTTATTATGTTCACACAGCAATGGCTGTTGATAATGCAATTTAGTCTTCAATATATGCACTCTGATTCCAGCCTAAAAGTGGAGCTCTATTCTGAGACAGGCAACACACCGCAGTGCTACTGGGACTGCTTCCTGGTGGCCTTTCAAAAATGTGATGTGAACAATTAATTACTGAGACAACTCACGATGACATATTTCATTAACATTCAAAGCATTCCCCAGCCTGCCAGTGAAGCCTGAGCTCCAGAGTAAGGATGGCAGGGGAAGGACACACAGCTGGAGGGAAGCCAAGTCCAAAACCCAAGACAACTGTGTCTCACTTTCTGGAAAAAGAAATTAACAAATAGTAAGTCATTTCAAGGTCTATGCACTACAAATTAGACAAACACTCAAACACTCTGCGGCACAGGTTAGTTGTTCTCACATAGGGGGTAAGTTAAACTTGAGGTGCTTTAAAACGGATGCAGACTTATTTGTGATAAGATTTGTGTAAGAAATGTGGAATAAGGAGCTTGACCTTGCAGTGGCCCCAAGAATATAAACCACACTTAAAGATGAATTAACATCATTGCAATAGATAACAAAAACACCAAAGCAAGTGGTATCTGCAAATAAATTATGTAAAAGCTTTTTTGAAATGCACTATACTTTCTAAAGGTTAGAGGGAAAAAAAAGAAGAAAAAAATTAGTGGATGTATAAAGTTAGTTCACTACGAACAGGATCCACTAAAACAACCACTTATTTATTTATTTATTTGAATCTTAATATCCAACTGTATTTCTATATATGTATATATACAGTATATTTGGTTTTACATAAAAATTTGAACTTAACCTTTTTCTTGTAAAGTGTGCTTGCTTTCTATTTAATATTTTGTTTAATGCAATGGCATTTTGAAGCATAACTTTAGTGACCAAATACTTTTTGATGCCACCTTTAAAACATTGTCCAGTATGCCAAATGTTAGAATATAAAGAATCTGGCAAGTTATTATCTGATCTCTGAAACTTTCATCATCATTTTCAAATGTGATGTCAGCGTCTTTTAAGTTAGGTAAGGAGAATGATTCTTTATTAAAATGAGGGATATACGTATTCATTATGCATGTTGTTTTTCTAACCAACATGAAACTCAGTCACAAACACAGCATGAGTTCATGGATTAACACAAGATAGTCTTCAATACTTAATTCTCCTTGTACCCATAGTAAGTTATTCTCTTAGCTTTCTTCAATGAACAACATCAATCACAGCTGATAAACACAGAGCAAATAACTGGAATCATTCTGTCTTCTACTTTCACTTTTTGTGTGAATATTTTAAAATTAACAATCCCTCACATATTTGGGAAAATACTGCCTTTAGTTTTTGCCCATACAGCAATTTTACAACTCCAACATTATAAATGTCATAAAGGCATAATAAAAGTTATAGCTGGTTGACATAAAAAAATAGATTCCTTTTCCTGTTCAGTAAGCAGATGTTAATTATTCCAGACCTCTGCTATACTGAAAAAATCTATTGAAACCTTTGTGCTTGTGACCTTGTTCTTTCTGTAGTATATTAAACTGCCTTAAATTACATTAAGATTGCATTTTAAAGATTTTATCTCCTTTGAAATGATAGATATTCAGATTTGACCTTTTGCATTTTGGGAGGTCATACATTTACTAGTATAATATGGGTAGACATAGCTTTTAAAATGTCTTTTTCCCTAGGGCAGCCAATTTAAGGGACCGTTCACACAAGAACATCAATATGCAAACATCTGAGAAAGACACGTGTGTGTACGTGTGTGTGTGTGCGTGCGTGCTTGTGTGTGTGTGTGTGTGTGTGTGTGTGTGTGTGTGTGTGTGTGTGTGTGTGTAAACGCTAGACCAGTTCTCAGTCCTCAAAAAAGTATTAACATTAGTAGTAATATCAGGTGTTAGTGTTATTAATATGTATAATTATATTTATATATATTTATAAGAATTATAATTTCACTATTTTATTAGAATTAGAATTATAAAAAAGATTCTCAACCATAAAACAAACACATTGTGTATGTCCTGTAGGGCAGTGATAAGCTGATGTAAATGATATGGAAACAAGATATTTAGAGTATATAGACTTTTAAAGGGGACATTATGCAAAATGCACCTTTACATGGTTTGAATGTGTCGGCAGTGTGTGTACACAACCACAACCAAATGGTAAAAATCCACCCACTCCTTTGTGTTCCCAGTAAATCATAAACAGTCGCTCCGTTCAAAATTGAATACTTCCCTACTATTCCCTACTACTTCCCCCTATTCATACTATATAGAAATACATAGTTCAGGTATGAAACTCTTAACAAACGCAGATTATTTCTTTCAATGCCGCGGCACCAGCCAATCAAAAGTACATCCAACTCCACGTAGCCATATATATCATAGCTACCCTAACCTGTGATCGGCACGCTGTGTGATATGAAAGCTTCTGCCATTCCTCCTTCTCCCCAGCGGCACCTGTAGAAATCTACTACGGGAGTTCTACAATTTCTTGCAGCAGCCTTTACTTTGTTCACTATTTTGACTAAGCTGAACAAATTATTGTATTTGCTCAGCAGCAGCGTAGCAAATCTCATCCACCAAAATCAATATGTAGCCTATATTTCATGCCCCATGCCAATAAATGCTGGTTGAAATTTATTTACTCCGTTAAAAAAAGTTTTAGTCATGACAACTCGGTCGCAAAGTACATTCAATTTCAAATGTAGTGCCTACTGTACTCAGACAGTATGCAATTTCAGACACAGCGAGTATCTCACAATGAGTCATTTGTATTTTCTATACATTGTGCACGTTTACAATGTAACAGGCCCCTCCCAGCGACTGGTGATGGAATCTGTCCTGTTAGCTTAGATCCTCCCTTGAGGGAGCTGTTCACAGTCCGTAATGCATATGTCCTCGCTAGAGCAACTAGTGGAAACACAAGAATGTCTCTACGTGATAAACAATCTAAGTGTTCTGTTGTTGGTGTCAGGATTAGGTTTTGTTTAGTTGTCTTTTCGTTGCTGTGTTTGTTTCTTATGCTTCAGTTCAGTCTTGATTGCTTTTTAGTTAGTCTCCTTGGTAACTGATTACCTTGTCTATCATTCTGTTTTCCCTGTGTATTTATACTCCCTGTTCTGATCAGTTATTTGTCGGTTCACGTCTTAATTTGTGTGGTAAAGTAGTATTCTCCTGTGTATATTCTCCATATACTGTATGTGACAGATGGCTGCTATCAATGAACATAGAGTGCATTTATCCATTCCACTGTGCTATTTTTTCTATTGCTTTTCAATGTAAACATGCTAGACGGATGCGTTTGACCATTGCGCTCGTGTCTATGTGTTAAAGGAGAACTCCGGTCAATTTTAACATTGAGCTAATTTTTTTGTAAATTTGGAGTGATGTCAGTACAGAGAACAACGACAAATATCGGTGTTGCCTACACCGTGTTATTTTCTTTTTAAAATTTGCACCCTGTTGACTTCAATGGGGCAAGTTTTAAACCTGCTTTTAGCCTCTTAACATCCTTGATATGTCATTACAAGTGCACAGCCATGTGAGTGGTGTTATTAAGAGTGAACACGGTCAATCTGACTGCAGTAGATGTGAAAGATATGAATAAAAATGATGTTAATTCAGCCAGCTCACATACCTGTATTTAGTGTTTTCGGTTTAAGTCCACAGTAGTCGATTGTGGAGTTCGCGTGTGCGATCATTGGTAACTAAGCAACAGTAGAGACTCTGACTGTCAGCCGATGACGGTGCTGTGTGGTGTTCTGAGAATATCAGCTCAAACGGATAGTTCATCCGAATCAGGTGTTGAACACACGGAGGAGGTTTTTGAGTTTGATGATCGCGCGCGCGAACTCGACAATCGACTACTGTGGACTTTGACCGAAAACAGGAAGAACATACAGGTATGTGAGCTGGCTGAATTAACATCATTTTTATTCATATCTTTCACATCTACTGCAGTCAGATTGACCGTGTTCACTCTTAATAACATCACTCACATGGCTGTGCACTTGTAATGACAAATCAAGGATGTTAAGAGGCCAAAAGCAGGTTTAAAACTTGCCCCATTGAAGTCAACAGGGAGCAGATTTTAAAAAGACGATAACACGTGTAGGCAACACCGTTTTTTGTCGTTGTTCTCTGTGTTGACATCACACCAAATGTACAAAAAAAGGAGCTCAATGTTAAAATTGACCGGAGTTCTCCTTTAAGCGGCAAACGGCATTCTAAAAACTTTTAAAAAACGTATCTCGACATCTTTCGTTTTCAGCTTCTCGCATTTTTAGATGCAAAGATGCATTGTGTGTGAATGGCCCTGAATGGGAGGGAAATAAAACCTCAAGGTCTGTATAGCGAGACTTAATATTCTGATTGTTCCAATCCAATCTGACCTATAATACTGGCTGAATCATTATCATACACTGTTCGTTCATTGGCCAAAGGATAACTGCCCCCCCGACTGAGCCTGGGTTCTCCCAAGGTTTTTTTTTCTCCATTCTGCCACTTGATGGTGTTTTGGTTCCTTGCCACTGTCAACTTTGTCGCCTTTGGCTTTCGGCTTGTCTATGGGACATTTAATTTAATAGTCAACAATATTATTGATCTGCCTGCATTGACACCATTATATGAGGACTGAACTGAGGTGTTTTCTCCAGAGCGGCTATATATGTATAAATGAACTAAACTTTTTTACAACAAAAATTAACCATCACTGAACTGACTTGAGCTGGACTGTGACGCTATTTTCTTCTAGAAACCAACTTTGTTGCATTATTTTCCTGTTATCTCTGTAAAGCTGCTTTGAAACAATCTGTATTGAAAAAAAGCTTTATATAAATGTAGGTGACTTAAAGGATTAGTTCACTTTTTAAAAAACTTTTGCTGATAATTTACTCACCCCCATGTCATCCAAGATATCCATGTCTTTCTTTCTTCAGTCGAAAAGAAATTAAGGTTTTTGATGAAAACATTCTAGGATTTTTCTCCATATAATGGACTTTACTGGTAGCCAAACCGTCCAAGGTCCATATGACAGTTTCAGTGCAGCTTCAAATGGATTTAAACGACAACAGACGATGCATAAGGGTCTTATCTAGCAAAACGATCGGTTATTTCTAAAATAAATAAATAAAAAACGAAGTTATATGCCTTGCTCTGTTCTGTGATCCGCGGTCGTGACTCTCCTGTTCGAACTCGTTCATCAAAATGAACGAATCTTTTTTTCGAGTCATTTCGTTCATTATGTTCGTTGAATGAATGAAATGACTCAAAAAAAGATTTGTTCATTTTGATGAACGAGTTTGAACAGGAGAACAGAGCAAGCCGAGCATTTGTGCTAATAAAACTTAAACTTTTTTATTTCTTTTAGAAATAACCGATCGTTTTGCTGGATAAGACCCTTATGCATCGTCTGTTGTCGTTTAAAGCCATTTGAAGCTGCACTGAAACTGTCATTTGGACCTTGGACGGTTTGGCTACCAGTAAAGTCCATTATATGGAGAAAAATCCTAGAATGTTTTCATCAAAAACCTTAATTTCTTTTCGACTGAAGAAAGAAAGACATGGACATCTTGGATGACATGGGGGTGAGTAAATTATCAGCAAAAGTTTTTTAAAAAGTGAACTAATCCTTTAATTGGAAAAGCAGGACAGAATGCAAAAACACGTTCTGTGGAAACAGCCCCATATACAGTTTCTCCTGTTTTGTTGTTTCCGGGGCGAGGCATGAGCAGTAAAAGGCACAGTTCTCTTTGAGCTGAAACTTCACAGACACATTCTGGTAACACCTAAGACTTATTACATCTTGTAAAAACAGGCATAATAGATCCCCTTTAAAGTCACATTTTGTGTATTCATTTTTTTTTCACTGTCTGCCATATTAAATTATCTTCATTTGAGGCTTTTCTCTATAATTATTGTGATCCCTGCCCGGGGGGGAAAAAAATAATTAGCCTAAACTGGTTTCCTGGTCCATCTGTAGTTGGTTGTAGCTGATTCAGCTGGTCTTCCAGCCTAGCCAACTTCTTAATTCTGCAATTAATTGCTCACCCTCATGTCGTTCCAAACCCGTAAGACTTTCGTTTATCTTCGAGACACAAATTAAGATCTTTTTGAGCTTCCTGTCCCTCCATTGACAGCTACGCAACTACCACTTTGACGTTTAAAAAAAGTTAAAGCCTAAATTCAACCTAAATTCAATCTGTTCATCATGAAGCAATTGTGTCTCTTTAGAAAATGTGAACTAAACTGCTCAATTCATATGGATTAGTTTTACGATCTCTTTATGAAGTTTTTGAAACTTCCATGTCTATGGAGGGAAAGAAAGAACTCAGATTTCGTCAAAAAGATCAAAGGATGAACAAAAGTCTTACAGGTTTGGAACAACATGAGGGTGAGTAATTAATTACAGAATTTTCCTTTTTGGGTTAACTATCCCTTTAAAAAAATGTCCAAAAAGGTTTTTTTCAGAGCTGAGATCATTTGCTTTATGTAATTAACTCTTTCCCCGCTAGCTTTTTTGAAAAAAGTATCCAGCCACCACCAGAACTTTTGATAATATTCACAAAAGTTTCATGAACCCTAGAATATTTTGTTGGATGAATATCTGAATACAATATCAAAAGGAAGAACAGATCCTCTGCTTTTAAACAAACAAAAAAACTGGTTTCCTCTAGCTTCATGCATTCCTTTTTTTTATCATCACCTGTGGGTAATGAAAATGGGTAAATTGTTTTTTCCATAAAAAAAAAAAAAAACATTTTGAGAAAATTTAGCTTTTGTCAAAGACTACATCTGGTTGAGATTTTATTGATATTGTCTTTGAAGCTGGCGTTATATTACTTTATCATTTTGAGCAGGAATAAAGTCTATGTTGGGACAACATTATTACTGTACCTATTTCAGAGCAATTAGGCGACATTTTAAAATGGAAAAAGTCTTGTCTTTGCTCCAGATTAACACACGATTTATTTTGAGAGGCATTAGCAAAACAAACACTGCTGCTTTCATGCAACATTTGCCTAAAGGAACCGAACTAAGGGAGAAAATGCATCAGGTTCTGAAACAAACGCTCCAAATTTGCTTAAGACCAGGAAACCAGCACAGCTTTTTTTCAACAGGGATATGTGATCAATTGTGATTCAGTTAATTATTTAGTATATTATGTAATTATATCATGTGAATTGATTGACATCCCTTTTTTTTCTTGATGTATCATTTAATAATTAAAGATAATTCCATCTTAAACGAGATAAAAGAGACTCTTGTGAATTTCTTCGTCACAGATGGTTAGATGTGAATCAAGCCTATATCCATCCTGCTCAGGCTTCAGTCAGAGGCAGTTATCTCTATTGCTCAGTGGTTCAGTGACTGTCAACTCCCAACCTTGAATGACACCCTTTAAATCTCTTAGTAACAAGGCTCAACAGTACAACAAATGTCATTTTCCACTATAGTAACATGACATATAAAAATCATGATATGTTGTTGAGCATAGTGACACTGTAACAGACAATAAACATTTGAGGGGGCACAGCCTTGGGTACCTGTTGTTCTGGCCCTCATTTTTTTTTCTGAAGGATGACAGACAGCCTGTGTTCATCCATCTCATGGGTGTGATGTAGTGTGAGAACCTTGGTGATGGACCATATGGACCCCAGCAGGCCTGACACAGATCGTTTATCCCCACCGCACTTCATATCAAGCTGTGGAATGAACTAAAAATGGCTTTAATTATTCACTGTGATATCATGATCTTAAGTTCTTTGAAACACAAACAACTGTACCATTTTTCTGTAGTACATCAGTCTTTTATCATTGTGGTGAAATGAGGTCAGACATGTCTTTTAAAGCCTATATACCTACTTTTACCCCCTGGAACCTAAAAAGTGTTAGATCGCAAAATATCCAGGTTGATCTGTTCTATACAATCAGTATGAATAGTAACTGGGACTGTCAAGCTCCAAAAATGATCATAAAAGTAGTCCATTTGACTTTGTGTGCTATATTCTAAATCTTCTGAAGTTGTATGATAGCTTTGCATGAAGGAAAGACCAAAATTTGGAAGGACATACAAAGCCAGATTTACTAAAAACAGGGCAAATTAGCATGAGAGCGCAATTCCATTATAGTGTAGATGGGAGTGGAAAGTTATGCGCGTAAAGAACACAGAGACAGCCGGAACATTTCCATAAAGACCAACGCAACCAAGAGCAGCGCAAATTAGCGTCTGCTTTAAGACAGGCTTTTTTGGGCATTAAATAATGGTGCGAAAACCAGTAAATTGAGGACTTGGGCTATTTAAACATTTGAAACAGCATTCAAAAGATAGTTTGCCAAAAATAACTCTAAAAGAACTCTATTGCTCTAAAAACATATTACTTTTAGAGGAGTACACCCTCATGTTTGATCTTTTTAGCTCACGTTAAATATCACATCTGCCTTGCCTTGCCTATAGTGTTTTTGGTTATGTAAGCAGTCCTGTTTTATTTTGATGGATACCCCACTAATGCATTATTCTCTATGACTTTGGCCTATTGTTCTGCTGAGTGTTTCTGTTTCGTTTAAACTGTAGGGCTAATAATGAAATTGACCCAAGCGTGATAATAAATAAATAAAAATTTAAAAACTGTACTTACCCCAATCACAAGAAAAAAAAAATAGAAAAGACAACTTGTCGATATCACCAGAAAAAAAAGCATGGAATCTGTGAGATTCTGTACTAATGTACTGCTGAAAAATATCCAGATGCTATCTAGATACTGTACTGTATACAAAATGTATGTGAAATCCCAAGTTACGCCAACTAACTCTGAAAAAAAAGCCTCTGAATAAAGTTGTGTTTGTGTTTTTGCGGCAACAATCCCTCAATAAAAATGTGAGCGAATGTATAAAGTGCCCAGGGGCATAAAACCTTAGACCTGTACATCTTAGAGACCCGTGTAGCGATGATTGTGTCTGCAGCAGCGGAACGTGAGAAGAAATCACGTCTCTCAGAGAAAGTGCCTGTGCCCTCAGTGGAGCTCATACAAACAAACATCCACAGCTGTTACAACAAATAAATCTGATATAGAAGATCGTTTGACTTCTTTTGTCGTGATTACAAGGTGCTAGAAATGCACCACTGTGCAAAATGTGTGAAATCAAGGCTACATCACTACCTCGCTGCCTTTTTTGATTAACCAAGCGCATCCTCTGGGCGCATCTCAAAAGTGCGGCATTGCATCTTCTCTCTCAGCCCCACAGCATGGAGAAAATAAGAGGGTGAGTGTGGGAATGGAGAAGAGGTTTTGAAGGGAATGAGTGTGGAGCCATGCCGTCAGTCTTTATTAGCAGTAGGCTAACGCTTCTGCACCCTGTCTGGTTTCATTACCATGACTCATTAGCTCGCACCAGGGTCATGAAAGCCAGGCGACTAGAAGGGGGGATGGAGGAACTTAGGAGGGAAGTGAGCTTTTTCACTCTGGACATTTATTGACCTGTTTTCACAGTGGAGAATGAGAAGGGAAAGAGAGTGGGATGCCCCTCGGAGAAGAGGAGAAGCTCAAACCAACCCTCAAGAGAAGTTGGACCCTCAAACTGAAGCATGACTTATTCTGTTAGCAGTTGAGGCTTTGGACTTGACCTCCATAAAAGTTAGAAACATAACATAAGATTCGTACCATTTTCAGGGGGGTCAATTTCCAAAATAATTCTGGTGCGGTTTGACTAAAATATGAACACAATACTGACCACAGGCATCTAAAGAGACCAAAAACAGGACATGTCACAAGATGTAACCCTTAAAAGAACAGAATGAGCAAGGGTGCCTGGTTCCTCTCGACATAGGAGCTATGTTGCCCATTACAGTTTGGTACAGGCATCAAAACTGCCATCTTTTCGCATGCAGATCTTCGTTTGTGTGTCCGACGGAGGAACTGCTGGCGCTATTTTGACTCCTTTAAAAGCTCTTTGTGAATTTTTAGCTGGTAAAAAGTGATTAATGAATCTAAAATAGGGTGACGCCATTAAAGGCCCACTGAAGTGTCTTGGAACGTGCAGCTTTGTATGATGCGTTGAAGTAATTTCCACTGAAACAGGAAGCTAAGGAGGGACATATTGAATGGCTCCTGTCAAATAGCCAATAGCGTTTAGTTTACCTCACAGACTACAAATCATACTTGATAGCACCATGGACGCACTGATGATACGTTGGATTCAATAGTAGAGGTGTGAATAAATTCTAGCCAACGTACAGCTGGAAAACGGAATAAAGCTTGAGCGTTTGAGTAACCAAACACACATCTCCAACCCATTGCTGTGTGACGTGTCAACAGTTGCTTTGGCAAGGTGGTGTTTATAGCATAGGGAGCGGGACACTTTAGATTCTAGAGAGCATTTGATTGGACAGATGTAATGAGAGGCAGAAGTCTGTGGTGATGTCATAAAAATCTGTGATCCATTTTAGCAGAAGTGAGAGACTAAGGTTTGAATCTCCTAATATCTCCTAAATGCAAATGTTGTCATTGTTTTGGAACACACCAGCTTATTTATAAACTTAAGGCTAACATATTCATACTAAAAGCTAAAAAACTTAAATTTTGAACTGTTGTGCTAAATGCAAAAACAACAAAATGCTTTAAGCCAACTGAATTCAACACTGTTTTGACTAGTTTTTCAGGCTACATGTAAGATGTACATTAGGACTCTGAGGATAGAATTTAATTAATCTCTCAGTTGCATCTTGCAGAGCCAGTGTTGAATGTGTGTGAGAATTTACACACAACAACGAGTGGTTTCACAATGCAAATTTGCACTTTACATGTTATAGGTTTCATGTTTTGCAACGCTCTTACTTTACCACTCAAGTAAAACTCTTTGCCACTCTGCATGACAGTTCTCCGTCATACTCAAACCTTAATGATTAGAGCTCTTGTCAGATTTACAATACAACTTTTCTAAGTTGGCTATATGATTAAGTGAGCAGAGCAATCCCTGCACTGAGGGAAGATAATCAGCAAATCTACCATAACCAGCGATGCCAAACATTCAGAGACTTTTGAGTAACTTCTTTCTTTTCAAGGAATTGGTCTTTTTGCACATATGTCTGAATAGATTTGCATTTGTTTGGATTGTTCTCTCACTAAATCATCTGAAGTGGTTCCTCAGTCAAACAGACAGTATCGAGTCCTTAAGAGCAAAGAGAACAAATAAACAATTGAAACAATAGGCTACATTTCGAGTAGTAACACTGAGAAAATTCAGCTCCTACTGTGTTGGTGTGATGGTATAAATAAGTGGCCATTAATAACAAAAGTCATTTTGTTGCATGCTGTTGTTTAGTTGTTTTCCTATGTGAATACACACTAGATGGATTTCTTTGACCATTTCATTGATTCTTTTACATTTTTGTGTTCTAAAATGTACAAAAACACCTTTGTTCTGCTCAGGTGTTCAGCTGCTCTCACTGATTGTTCAGTCTGAACAGTCAAGTCTTATAGAAGTGCATATTAGATGCATGAATGCTAGACTAAAGAAAACTAAAGGAAAAAACAGTGTACTTTCAGATGAAATCCGGCAGGCGCCCTTATATTTCCTGCTGGGGTAATGGCTACATTACAGTTAACAGAAGAATACAGTTAAGTGTGGAAGCTGGACAGCTGAGATGCCCATTAACAGAGACGTTCTTGACTCAGCATTTTGGACCATTGGCAACATTGATGTTTTGTATCCCTGAGCCTATGACAGGTCAAGAGTTCTGCTCCCTGCTGGCTAAAAATGTGGATGTGTGACAAGCCAATAGCGTATTTGTCAAGTCCTGTCATGCTGTCAAGGTAAATGAATATCCACTCATCCAACACTACTGAAATTTAAAATCTATTACAGTCCAGGGCACTCCTGGACAGAGTTTGAATGATACCAAAGCCTCAGAGTGGTAATACTGCTTTTCAACCATGTCAGATTTTGCCAAGCATTACGCACTGTTTTCTATTCTTACAAATTATAAAATTGTATCTTTAGGAATAGTTCTCTGATGATGATTATCAATGAATTTTGTCTTCAATTCAGGCAGTTACTGTTAGTGTTAGCAACACATCATATATTGGGTTTTGGTTTACTGTGGTGGGAAACAATCACATTAGACTGAATTTACTTATTTGTCTTGTAATCTGATCTGCACTGAACTGTATGGCGGAAAGCCCTGTAAGTATCTTTGACTGGAAGGTCTCAGCCCCGCTAAAGTAATGCTCTAGTAATTCGAACACCGTTGTGGGATATAAAATGTTTACCTTTTCCATTAGTGTTTTTGGAGTCTTCATTTGTCCCAATGGTAATGAAAGCAGAAAAGTTTACAATATAATTATAGTGGATATTTTTGAGTCTCTTGACATGCAGACTTGAACAAAAACAAGTTTTGTTGTTATATTGTCACAGGCACCGTTTGTTCTGTAGGCTTCCCTTCAGGGGTTTCATTTTAAGGAAAATCAAACGTAACAGAGCAAAGCTGTTTTGTCAATTACAGCTTGTAAGCTGTCACAACAGACATTTTTAAGAATAAAATGTCTCTTTTCCCATGAGCAGGAAACCTGGGATCTTTGCAGGCAAGTTAGTGTGCTTGAAGTCTCACTTCTAGTATGAAGTTAATCTTATTCTGCCCATTAGACAGAAAGAGATATTTGATTGACCTGAAAAGTGATCAACCAGAGTTGACATTTTGACATGCCATTTGGGGTTTGACAATCAGAACTATACATTTTACTACTGTAGTAGACCTCTGATTATCCCACAAAAACAGGTCAGCAAAGAGAAAAGAATGCAATTAATGACACTGCAGTTTCAGCAGCAAAATGTTTAACCTTTGTGATAAGATTTCATAGGAAATTACCCATTATTTCACAGGCGTAAATACACTCTTGCGCCCGACGCAAGTTTAAAAGGGGTTGGTCTGAAGTAGCTTCATTATTCATAGTTGTGGTTTGGGTGTAACGTGAAATAAACCAATCAGAGCGTCATATCACATTCCCTTTAAGAGCATGATGAACGAGATGTGCTTGTTCCATGGCGCAATACTATTATGCTACTAACTATTACGTTAGTTAGTATAATACTAACGGTGCATTTACCAGGCGCGCTTCAGAATCGGTTCACAGCCGAGGAGATCGATGTTCTCGTCAGGGCCGTTAAAGAAAGAGAAGTGACATTGGGGATGGGACAAACCCACCCAAATTAGCTTCGGTTATAGGCCTACATGCATATAATAATTTGGGTAAATATGTAAGCTTTATGCATATTTTTCCCATCGTCATGGACACAACAATGATTTCCCTCGTGTTTTAATATTTTTCCTTATAATAATGTATCATTTGCAAAAGGGAAAATGCATATGTGTAGATGAGAGAATCATCTACAGTGTATGCGCGTTGTTCACACTCTGTATTATGACCAAGCATGCGCGCTTAAAATAGCATCTGAATGTACGAGCAACGCGCCACTAACTTTAGACTAGTTTTTTTCTGGTCAGTGGCGCAATTGTTTTCTGGAACTGCAAAATAGCACCAGGGATTGTTTGCGCCGGAACACGCCTCCTTTTTTGTGCTGAACCGCCCAGGGAGCGCAAGTTCATTCTCTAATTACCGGCGTGCGTCTGTGGAGGGAAAAGTCCGCTTTGCGCGGGTGCAAAATACGAATGATACATGCGTCAGTGTGTGGCATTTGCGCCGGGTGCAAGATAGGGCCCTAGTACTTATTAGATACTAGTACTTATTCATTAGATACTAGTTCCTTTTAAATAGATACTAGTACTTATTCATTAGATACTAGTACTTATTTCAATAGTAACTAGTAACTTCTTTTGTTACTAATAACAAATTAATTTTTTTGAAATTGACTTCTATGGGGATCTGTCATTTAGATCAGGGGTTCTTAACCTTTTTGATGTCGGGGCCCAAATTTTATAGTACAAAGTGGCCCAGGGCCCATTCATATATTAGCACTGTATTGTTTTATTGATCTCACCCTTGGTTTGATTTGTATTCAATAACTAAATGAAATCCACTTGCAGTTTAACAGTTTATTATTCATATGTAAATCTGCACATACAACAAGATGCCAAACACACAACAATTCATGGAACAAATCAATCTGCATCAAGAACAAATTTAAAGTCTCAAGTCAGGCATATTAACACAAAAATCTGTTAGATTTGACCAATTTTACTTACAAAATAATAGAAAATGTATATTAAAAAAACAACAAAATGTGTTGCTAAAATAAATAAATAAAAAATTATATTTTTCAAATTAAATAAATAAGTTGTAAATGAAAATTGAAATAAAGTGCAAATGAAAAAATATAGCTTTATAATCTGCAAAATAATTTGATAATTGTTTCAGCAGTCTATGTTTTGCATGGCAGAACCTGAAGTTGCTCTTCATATCTGTGATAAATGAACAATAACAGTCACAACAGTCCAATTTGAACAAGCTACAACTCCCTATTTATGTTCCCCTCTTAATGAGACGCAGCAGCTTCTCCGGTCATCTCACGGCACATATCCACAGCGGCAGGTAAAAACAACTCCTCCGCTATCGTGAATGCTTTCTTACGCCGGTTTCACACCACACGCGTTCGCAGAGCGTAAGCGCAGGAGCAGTGCGTATAGTGAGCGGAAGCAGGAGCTTTCATACTGGCAGCGTTTGACGCGCGCGGCTGAACCACGGCGTGTTACAGACAAAGTACTCTATAATGAATAAGTTGGCATTGTTTTATTTAGTTTTCAAATACATTTAAGAGAAAAGACTTGTCAAGAAGCTTATTTTATTAATTAATAGGCTATATTATATAACTTTTGGTTCATCTTTGTTTTTGTTGACTTAGTATTCTTTTTAAATTGATGAAGGTCATTTGATTGACTGTTTAAAACACAATAGATATCATCAATGCGCTTTTGGGTAAAACTGCTGTGTATTGCAGGATCAATGCATTGTCACTTTTTCAGCGTAAGCCGCGCGGGAAAAATAGACCAGACGCCGAAACGATCGCGGCACTGCTGCTCCTGCACTATGGCAAGCCAAAGTGATCACAAACGCCTGGTCGGGCGTCTGATTGCACATTGACACGTCAAAAGCGTGCGTTTCGACCGCCAAACGCGCGTGCGTCCCTGTCCGCTTTGTGGTCACGGAAAACGCGCGTCAGAAACGCGCGGTTTTTGCATCAAAACGCTCGTCCTCGACGTGTGATCTGCTATTTAAAACGCACGTTTGCAACGTGCCATACTGCTCTGCTCCTGCTACGCGCTGCCGCGCCGCCTCTGCGTGCGGTGTGAATGCTCTAATCTGTTAACATGGGCGGCGAAAAAAATACGCGCTGCTTACGCTCTGCTAACGCGTGCGGTGTGAAACCGGCGTTAAGGGGGTTGCACACCGGACGAGAAGCACATCGCCGCGCCACGTCTATGACAACTCGAGGTATCGCACACCGGACGCGCACTTTGTCAGTTTATGGCCAGCAATATTGTTATGTTTAAGGACATTATGGAATTAAGATCATGTCTGTCATGATTGTACTGTAGGAATTAAATACAATCGTTGCTTAGTCTGCAGTCTGAACACTTTACCTCAGAGCGTCCGTTAACTGAATGAATTGAGAATATCACCTGAAAATCCGATAACATCAGCAATTTTCATTCAACCAGCTGTTTTCTGTAAATGAATGTAAAACTAAATGTACTGTATATTCCAGGCAGCACAGGGTGAAGTAGGCCTATGTACATTAATGACGATTTGAGACAAACGACTGAGTGTCTTCTTCTGCTTAATTAATGGCGTTTGTTAAACAACTAACTGAGGCATTACTGCCACTAGTGGTGTGATGGTGTATTGTAACTGTCTCGTGGATAACAGTGGTCATTTGGGTGTCTTCAATTGATAAATTGTTTGGTCCCGCGGCCCTCGCGGCCCACAAGTGAAAAACGTAAAGTTTTTTGCGGCCCTCCAGACTAGTTTCTATTCCAATTGTAACTAGTACATATACACTCACCGGCCACTTTATTAGGTACCCCATGCTAGTAATGGGTTGGACCCCCTTTTGCCTTCAGAACTGCCTCAATTCTTCGTGGCATAGATTCAACAAGGTGCTGGAAGCATTCCTCAGGGAGTTTGGTCCATATTGACATGATGGCATCACACAGTTGCCGCAGATTTGTCGGCTGCACATCCATGATGCGAATCTCCCGTTCCACCACATCCCAAAGATGCTCTATTGGATTGAGATCTGGTGACTGTGGAGGCCATTTGAGTACAGCGAACTCATTGTCATGTTCAAGAAACCAGTCTGAGATGATTCCAGCTTTATGACATGGCGCATTATACTGCTGAAAGTAGCCATCAGAAGTTGGGTACATTGTGGTCATAAAGGGATGGACATGGTCAGCAACAATACTCAGGTAGGCTGTGGCGTTGCAACGATGCTCAATTGGTACCAAGGGGCCCAAAGAGTGCCAAGAAAATATTCCCCACACCATGACACCACCACCACCAGCCTGAACCGTTGATACAAGGCAGGATGGATCCATGCTTTCATGTTGTAGACTCCAAATTCTGACCCTACCATCCGAATGTCGCAGCAGAAATCGAGACTCATCAGACCAGGCAACGTTTTTCCAATCTTCTATTGTCCAATTTCGATGAGCTTGTGCAAATTGTAGCCTCAGTTTCCTGTTCTTAGCTGAAAGGAGTGGCACCCGGTGTGGTCTTCTGCTGCTGTAGCCCATCTGCCTCAAAGTTCGACGTACTGTGCGTTCAGAGATGCTTTTCTGCCCACCTTGGTTGTAACGGGTGGTTATTTGAGTCACTGTTGCCCTTCTATCAGCTCGAACCAGTCTGGCCATTCTCCTCTGACCTCTGGCATCAACAAGGCATTTCCGCCCACAGAACTGCCGCTCACTGGATGTTTTTTCTTTTTCGGACCATTCTCTGTAAACCCTAGAGATGGTTGTGCGTGAAAATCCCAGTAGATTAGCAGTTTCTGAAATACTCAGACCAGCCCTTCTGGCACCAACAATCATGCTACGTTCAAAGTCAATCAAATCACCTTTCTTCCCCATACTGATGCTCGGTTTGAACTGCAGGAGATTGTCTTGACCATGTCTACATGCCTAAATGCACTGAGTTGCCGCCATGTGATTGGCTGCTTAGAAATTAAGTGTTAACGAGCAGTTGGACAGGTGTACTTAATAAAGTGGCCGGTGAGTGTATATTAGATACAAGTAGTTATTCATTAGGTACTAGTACTTGTTTTTTTAGATACTAGTACCTATTACTAGATACTAGTATATATTCAATAATGTATTTAGTATTTAGTATCTTTTGTAATTTGTGTGTGTGTGTGTGTGTGTGTGTGTGTATGTGTGTGTGTGTGTGTGCTCGTGTTTATATTACATTGTGGGGACCAAATGTCCCCACAAGTATAGTAAAACCTGAGATCACCTACATTGTGGGGACCAGTCAGCGGTCCCCATGAGGAGAACAGCGTATAAATCACACTAAGTAATGTTTTTTGAACATGTAAAAATGCAGAATGTCTCCTGTGACGGGTAGGTTTAGGGACAGGGGCAGTGTAAGGGGACAGAATATACAGTTTGTACAGTATAAAAACCATTACGCCTATGGAGAGTCCCCACAAAGATAGCGAACCAGACATGTGTGTGTGTGTGTGTGTGTGTGTGTCATATTTCATACATCAGGTATGAATGTGTATATTTCATAGATCAGGTATAGCTCATATATGCAATTCAATGATAATTCACAGATTAAAGCCACTAAAAGCCTGTTGTATCATATTTGTCATTTACATTAACATGAAAAATGTAAGTAAATAAATAAATAAACATTAATACATGATGTATAATAATTAATGTATACTTTATATATATGCAAACATTAAAATCAACAATACAAATGCAAAATAAATGTATAACAATTAACATTAATATTACATTTCATTTAATTAATATATGTATTAATGTTATGTATAATATATATATGTATATATATATATATTACATATATATTAAATACTTTAACAATAAAAATGTAGAAATATTAATGTTGTATGATAATTAAAATTAATATGAACATGAATAAATTATATAATAATTAAAGGGGTCATGACATGAGAAACCAAATTTGCCTTGATCTTTTGGTATATAAGAGACCTATGTACTATTAAAACTTCCTGCAAGTTTCATAGCTTAAGACGTCCTCCCCATTATAAACGAAGCATTTATTTAATCAAGCTCTAAATACAGCTCGTTCTGGATCCATGGTAAGAAGTGACGTCACGGTGCGAAGTGACGTACCAGTCGTTTGCATATGACCGCCTCCAGCGCAAGACAACTACGCCTCATTTTGCATCATCGCATGCGTTGTCGTGCAGCGAGTGGGTCTGTTTACAAGATACAACATGTTTGAATACGCTGCCGAACGATCCAGACGTCAGGGAAAGCAGTTGGATGCAGTTTATTTGCAGCATATGCAGTGCGCCAAAGCTTTATTTGAACGGTGAGTGATCAGATGAGTGTGACAGGGCATGTTACTGAAAGAACGAGGAGAGAGAGAGAGAGCCCCGGCCGCTCGCGCGCCTTCAAACTGTCTTGCGCTCGCTCGCTCGCTCTCTCTCTCTCTCTCTCTCTCTCTCTCTCTCTCTCTCTCTCTCTCTCTCTCTCTCTCTCTCTCTCTCTCTCTCTCTCTCTCTCTCTCTCTCTCTCTCTCTCTCGCATATGAATCAAAATCAATTGAGAATTGACACGATGGTAAAAGATTGGAAGACCGAAGTTTCATGTGGTGGAGGATTGTGTAGTCTACATGTGATACAAAATGATTAACGTTAATAATTTATGCATAAGCAGCACTGACGTTAGCCAATCATAACAGTATAGGCGTTAACACTGAAGTCTTAAAGGGGAAACACCCCAAAACAGACTGTTTGAATCAGAGGTGAGAAACAGGGTGGGAAAATGTCATAAATCACTACATTTTAAAAGTTTTTTGTACAAAAAACTACAGTAATACTATAATTGCACCTAAGGGAACATAAAACAAAACAAAAACACCCTTTAAAGTAAATCATATATAGGCCTACAAACATTAAAATAATAAAATAATAAAAAATAAAAATAATGCAATTGTATATATAATGCAATCAGATGGAAAATAGCATCTAAAAATCAAGTTTGACCTCTTTCAGCACCCAATACCGTAAGTACATGATTAGAAGAGCATACTAAAAAAAATGTGCTGCTGGCTTGATCGTGTATTTTCAACGCGCGGCCCACTTGACCGCAGTCACTTTGCTGGCCAGACAAACTGCTCCAAGTATGCAATCAGAAACAAAGCAAGGTGAACAAGCCATACTTAGATGGTATGCAAACTAATAGGTTGTCATGTCATAAATTTTGTTATTTTCGTTCAGGGCGATGGTTCAGATCTGTCAATGTAAGTGACAGCTGGAGCTAGCTAAATTTAATCTGTGTCATGTAAATTAGCGCTAACGTTGATGCTGAAACTCGCCTCGCCTCACGCCGAAAACCAATTATTAAATACACAGGCATCCTACCTTTCCATGCAATCCGATATAATCCATGGAAGATCCATAATCCATAGCAATGCACGTCATATGCTGTATCCACAACAATCCATAGAGACATATTTCCTTCTGGCAAGTGTTCATATCAGATCTTACACAAATCCATATAGCACTAAGTTATAGCTAACGTCCAACGTAGGCTAATCTAAATGGTAAAAGTAATTCCAACTTTTTTTCGGTTGACTCTGTCTATATTATCTCAGAACTAAAGAGCAGTAATCCAAATCGAGTTCGTTGACTGTGCATCTTGAGCAGTTTGGTGGCCCTTAACCCTTTAACTGTCGCCACCCCCCACCCCTCCCCTTTTTCGAATAGACATGAAAATCACAATCCAAACTTAAATGGTTGTAATTCAAGAATGCTTAGTAATAGACCAATGGACAAGTTGTGTTTAGGTTGATATCTCAAAAAATTAGCTTTCAGTAAGATTTTATTTGGGTGCAGTAACAAACTTTTTCACTAGATGGACAGCCAAGCTTCCTTACTGACCATATAAGGGGACCTCCATTTTCCTATCCTATGCTTCGAGTGATCTGAACCAAGTATTTCCATAATTTCCATACAATTTATGATGTAGACATCCTATTCAGAAGTAGTAGGCTATGGGTGGTTTGGCAATATTTGATTTGAATTCAACCTCATTGCATAAAAAGAGCATATACACTCACCGGCCACTTTATTAGGTACACCTGTCCAACTGCTCCTTAACACTTAATTTCTAAGCAGCCAATCACATGGCGGCAACTCAGTGCATTTAGGCATGTAGACATGGTCAAGACAATCTCCTGCAGTTCAAACCGGGCATCAGTATGGGGAAGAAAGGTGATTTGAGTGACTTCGAACGTGGCATGATTGTTGGTGCCAGAAGGGCTGGTCTGAGTATTTCAGAAACTGCTAATCTACTGGGATTTTCACGCACAACCATCTCTAGGGTTTACAGAGAATGGTCCGAAAAAGAAAAAACATCCAGTGAGCGGCAGTTCTGTGGGCGGAAATGCCTTGTTGATGCCAGAGGTCAGAGGAGAATGGCCAGACTGGTTCGAGCTGATAGAAGGGCAACAGTGACTCAAATAACCACCCGTTACAACCAAGGTGGGCAGAAGAGCATCTCTGAACGCACAGTACGTCGAACTTTGAGGCAGATGGGCTACAGCAGCAGAAGACCACACCGGGTGCCACTCCTTTCAGCTAAGAACAGGAAACTGAGGCTACAATTTGCACAAGCTCATCGAAATTGGACAATAGAAGATTGGAAAAACGTTGCCTGGTCTGATGAGTCTCGATTTCTGCTGCGACATTCGGATGGTAGGGTCAGAATTTGGCGTCTACAACATGAAAGCATGGATCCATCCTGCCTTGTATCAACGGTTCAGGCTGGTGGTGGTGGTGTCATGGTGTGGGGAATATTTTCTTGGCACTCTTTGGGCCCCTTGGTACCAATTGAGCATCGTTGCAACGCCACAGCCTACCTGAGTATTGTTGCTGACCATGTCCATCCCTTTATGACCACAATGTACCCAACTTCTGATGGCTACTTTCAGCAGGATAATGCGCCATGTCATAAAGCTGGAATCATCTCAGACTGGTTTCTTGAACATGACAATGAGTTCGCTGTACTCAAATGGCCTCCACAGTCACCAGATCTCAATCCAATAGAGCATCTTTGGGATGTGGTGGAACGGGAGATTCGCATCATGGATGTGCAGCCGACAAATCTGCGGCAACTGTGTGATGCCATCATGTCAATATGGACCAAACTCCCTGAGGAATGCTTCCAGCACCTTGTTGAATCTATGCCACGAAGAATTGAGGCAGTTCTGAAGGCAAAAGGGGGTCCAACCCGTTACTAGCATGGGGTACCTAATAAAGTGGCCGGTGAGTGTATGTGCGTTATAGCTGGCAGCCGCATCACAAATCGAGAATCCATAATATTTTTGTTTATATATGTAAAATAACATTTAATTGGTGTTTTTTTTAAACTCTTGGTATGAAAACAAACTGAGCTTTCTACCAATCTTTCATGATTTTTCATGTTAAAAATAAAGGCCTATACACGCCTAATGAATATGAAATATTCTTGTTGCAAATTGATAAATTACTGCTCCTCTGTAATTTATTTTAAAAACATCCATCACAATATGAAAACTAGAGATTGTAAGCTTTCAAATTATAATTATATATATATATATACACTCACCGGCCACTTTATTAGGTACCCCATGCTAGTAACGGGTTGGACCCCCTTTTGCCTTCAGAACTGCCTCAATTCTTCGTGGCATAGATTCAACAAGGTGCTGGAAGCATTCCTCAGGAAGTTTGGTCCATATTGACATGATGGCATCACACAGTTGCCGCAGATTTGTCGGCTGCACATCCATGATGCGAATCTCCCGTTCCACCACATCCCAAAGATGCTCTATTGGATTGAGATCTGGTGACTGTGGAGGCCATTTGAGTACAGCGAACTCATTGTCATGTTCAAGAAACCAGTCTGAGATGATTCCAGCTTTATGACATGGCGCATTATCCTGCTGAAAGTAGCCATCAGAAGTTGGGTACATTGTGGTCATAAAGGGATGGACATGGTCAGCAACAATACTCAGGTAGGCTGTGGCGTTGCAACGATGCTCAATTGGTACCAAGGGGCCCAAAGAGTGCCAAGAAAATATTCCCCACACCATGACACCACCAGCCTGAACCGTTGATACAAGGCAGGATGGATCCATGCTTTCATGTTGTAGACGCCAAATTCTGACCCTACCATCCGAATGTCGCAGCAGAAATCGAGACTCATCAGACCAGGCAACGTTTTTCCAATCTTCTATTGTCCAATTTCGATGAGCTTGTGCAAATTGTAGCCTCAGTTTCCTGTTCTTAGCTGAAAGGAGTGGCACCCGGTGTGGTCTTCTGCTGCTGTAGCCCATCTGCCTCAAAGTTCGACGTACTGTGCGTTCAGAGATGCTCTTCTGCCCACCTTGGTTGTAACGGGTGGTTATTTGAGTCACTGTTGCCCTTCTATCAGCTCGAACCAGTCTGGCCATTCTCCTCTGACCTCTGGCATCAACAAGGCATTTCCGCCCACAGAACTGCCGCTCACTGAATGTTTTTTCTTTTTCGGACCATTCTCTGTAAACCCTAGAGATGGTTGTGCGTGAAAATCCCAGTAGATTAGCAGTTTCTGAAATACTCAGACCAGCCCTTCTGGCACCAACAATCATGCCACGTTCAAAGTCACTCAAATCACCTTTCTTCCCCATACTGATGCTCGGTTTGAACTGCAGGAGATTGTCTTGATCATGTCTACATGCCTAAATGCACTGAGTTGCCGCCATGTGATTGGCTGCTTAGAAATTAAGTGTTAAGGAGCAGTTGGACAGGTGTACCTAATAAAGTGGCCGGTGAGTGTATATATATATATATATATATATAGCTTGTCAATATTACTTTAGGTTTTTTATTAAGATATTATTGTTCTAAATATGGGACAATGGCAGTTAAATGGTTCAATTTGATTGACCAGCTTGGTCACAAGGTGCTGCTCTTTTCACAGATAGGTTGTTTGTAAACATCGGCATTTTTTTTTTCTCAAGTATGCAGGGTATGGTTATTAGATGACATAGTCCATGAGCCACGGGGGTCGTCACTACCACTTGAATTGGATCAGGACAATTGTTGTTGTTAACAGAAGGACTATATTAATCATCACCTTGTTTCATATAACTTCAGAATCTTGTAGGGACAAGCCTGTTCAATGTGGTCCAGAAGCACCAAATAAAATAAAAATATTCTGGACAATGGTATGCCTATTCATTCAAATTACTGTCATAATATCTTACATTCATGTTTTTGAGATTTCCATGACTCTAATTATAATTTCTCTAATTATAATTTTCATTTCAGACTTTAAGGATTACTTTGAGAAGATGATACAAAAACATGGGCAATCCTGGATAGCTGTCTGGACATCAGTTTCCCGCAATTTGGTTCAGAGGACTTGATTAACAGGAGCCTTATACCTCTTTAAATGCCCTTTTGGATTTCTCCAGAAGTCCAGACACAGCCACTCTGCCTGTCTACAACACCACCAGGGCCCTCGTCCCAGCCACTCTGCCTGTCTCCAACACCACCGGAGTCCTGGTCCCAGCCACTCTGCCTGCCTCCAACACCACCAGAGCACTCATCCCAGCCACTCTGCCTGCCTCCAACACCACCAGAACACTCATCCCAGCCACTCTGACTGCCTCCAACACCACTGGAGAACTCGTCCCAGCCACTCTGCCTCTCCAACACCACTGGAGAACTCGTCCCAGCCACTCTGCCTCTCCAACGCCACCGGAGCACTCGTCCCAGCCACTCTGCCTCTCCAACGCCACTGGAGAACTCGTCCCAGCCACTCTGCCTCTCCAACACCACTGGAGAACTCGTCCCAGCCACTCTGCCTCTCCAACGCCACCGGAGCACTCGTCCCAGCCACTCTGCCTGCCTCCAACACCACTGGAGAACTCGTCCCAGCCACTCTGCCTCTCCAACACCACTGGAGAACTCGTCCCAGCCACTCTGCCTCTCCAACACCACCGGAGCACTCGTCCCAGCCACTCTGCCTGCCTCCAACACCACTGGAGAACTCGTCCCAGCCACTCTGCCTCTCCAACACCACCGGAGCACTCGTCCCAGCCACTCTGCCTGTCTCCAACACCACCGGAGTCCTGGTCCCAGCCACTCTGCCTGCCTCCAACACGGTTGGAGGTACCTGGCGGTACCATTAATACCACTGATGTAGATCTTGGTGACTTAAAGTCATATGTGAAGCCTGTTGTAAAAAACCTAGGTGTTTTAATGGACGGTGACTTTAAACTAGATAAACAGATTAATTTGGTACTTAAATCGTGTTTTTATCAGTTAAGGCAATTATCTAAAGTCAAGTCATTTATATCTTTTACTGATTTTGAGAAGGTCATCCACGCTTTTATATCATCCCGCCTGGACTATTGTAATAGTCTATATGTAGGCATTGGTGAGGCATCTCTAACACGTCTGCAGAGGGTACAAAATGCGGCTGCACGTCTACTAACAAGGACACGCAAACAGGAGCACATTACACCTATATTAGCTTACCTTCACTGGTTGCCAGTTCGTTTTAGAATTGATTTTAAGATTTTACTTTTAGTTTTTAAATCATTAAACAATACTGCTCCTAAATACCTCTCAGATCTATTACAGCCATATGTTCCATCCAGAGCACTTAGGTCTGCTGGGCAACTGCTTTTGGTTTCTCCCAATGCAAGATTAAAGAGCAGAGGTGACCGTGCCTTTGCAGTGGTGGCCCCGAAACTTTGGAATAATTTACCTTTGTACATTAGGCAGGCACCTTCACTTGCTGTATTTAAATTACGTTTAAAAACATATTTATATAGTACTGCATATAACACAGTATGAGAGTTACTTGTTACTTGTTGTTTTCTTGCTTTGTTGTCTGTCATCTGTATGTACAGCACCTTGGTAAACACCTGCTGTTGAAAAAAGGTGCTCTATAAATAAACTTTGATTTGATGATTTGATTTGAACACCACCAGAGCACTCATCCCAGCCACTCTGCCTGCCTCCAACAACACAGGAGCACTCATCCCAGCCACTCTGCCTGCCTCCAACACCACCAGAGCACTCATCCCAGCCACTCTGCCTGCCTCCAACACCACTGGAGAACTCCTCCCAGCCACTCTGCCTCTCCAACACCACTGGAGAACTCGTCCCAGCCACTCTGCCTCTCCAACACCACCGAAGCACTCGTCCCAGCCACTCTGCCTCTCCAACACCACCGGAGCACTCGTCTCAGCCACTCTGCCTCTCCAACACCACCGGAGCACTCATCCCAGCCACTCTGCCTCTCCAACACCACCGGAGCACTCGTCTCAGCCACTCTGCCTGCCTCCAACACCAACGGAGAATGAGGGAACCATGTGGCCAGAAATGCAGGAGAAAATGTTCATAGAAATTTAGAGAGGAATGGCGAAAGAAAATTTGGGCCATGTACTGGCACATGAACGACACCGAAAAACGTGCATTTATGTTCTGTAACATAACCCAGCTACCAACGGCAAGATTGTTTGTCCCAAAAGGAACAAGTCGACGCAGCAGGTCTTTTGTTTACAGGCTTAAAAATGAGGATCTGGTTCCACAGCAGGTTTGCAAGAATTTCTTTTTGCCCACTTTGGGCTACCATCCAAAAATGACAGCCTGGTCCTGTCGGTGATGAGAAGTGATATGGGAAATGAGAGGATCCCAAAGGATCAAAGAGGGAGACACACACTGGGCAACAAACTGGTCCTGCAGCCATTGTTGGATCACATTGAGTCTTTTCACGTCAGTCATTATCGGAGGGAACATGCTCCCCATCGCCGCTACCTCCCTAGTGACATTAGCATCAAACTGATGTACAGTATGCAGACTGGCTGGAAAAGGGCAACAGGTGCTCCTACGAAACATATTGCAAAGCAGTGCGGCAAAAAAAAAATCAGCTTCACAAAGCTTGGAGAGGAGGAATGTGAGGAGTGCTTACTGCATGAACATGCTTGTGATGACGATGTCATGGACTGCTTGCAATGTGAGCACTGGCGCAAACATAAAAATTCTGCTTTGCAGGGCAGACTCGCATATCAGGCTGACGCAGAGAAGGACTGGCAGGGAGACACAACAGTGAGGAGTGTGGACCTCCAGAAGGTTATTATGTTGCCACGCATGCCTGGAGTTAAAACTGCCATCTTCACCCGGGTGCTGGGTACTTCACAGTGGCATACCATGAGACCTTTGCTTCAGTGGGGAAGGGAATAAAAAAACACACCATCTCTGTGGTCTGGCATGAGGGCATGGCGGGCAGAAGTGCTCAAGAAATAGCATCAGCTTATGTGATGGCACTGGAGAAAGAGCGAGATGTCAGACACAGCATCTACTGGGTGAACAATTGTGCATCCCAGAACAAGAACTGGTGTCTGCTGAGTACGTTACTCTGCACCATCAATGCTGTCACCTTGGAAAGGGAGGATATCACATTGAAGTACTTTGAAAAGGGACACACCTTCATGAGCGCCGACAGTTTTCACCATGGGGTAGAGCTGGAGATGAAGAGGAGGTCTGGCGATGCTGTCTATGAGTGAGGACTTTTTTAGTCTAGTGGCCACTTCCAACTCTGGAAAAGTGGAGGCTTTACATATGAAAAATGCCAATGCACTGAAATGGCGGGATGGCCATTCCACCACGAAGATCAAGACGGCCCACAAGTTGAGCAAAATGGCTGAAATTCAGCTGCGACGTGGGTCGAGGAGTTTATTTTACAAGCTCACCCACACAGATGAAAGCTTCATTGAATTGGATTTTCTCCAGAAGTTGTTCAGCATGAATGTACCCTCTCTCCTCAGGTCACGTGACCGGGGGATTGAAGAGGGCAAGAAGATTGAAATTATTAAAAAACTGTGTCCTCTTATGCCTTCCAGCAGAAGGGCCTTCTGGGTATCGCTGCCTGTGAACATGAAGGATGAAGAATGAGCGGTCTCTCATCTCTAATGTCTTGGTCTAATGTTTAATTATTACTCTATATCTTGCATTTAAATAAATATACATTTGTATTCAATTATAATTAAATTATTTTTATTGTGAAAATATTTCTTGGATTTATTCTTACTGTACTGCAAACCTTTTGCCTTTGTGTCATGTGCCAAAAATGAGTCGTGCAGGGTACAGTAACTGCCAAACAAGAGTCAAGGTCAATTTTGAGCTGAAGATTTTTTGCATACAAACATTTCTTCATTATAGCAACTAGTCCTATACCTATAACTTTTGTCTGGACAAAACTAAGGTCTCTTGCCTTTGCAGGGCAGTATTTACTGACACTTTATCAATAGCTAAATTAAAGTATATGTCACCGACCCGGGTGGGGACAGGGTCCAGTAGCCCACCACCTGTACCAACTACCACTCTGAGGAGCTACACCAAGGGAACACCACGAGGCAGGATAAATAAGAATAAATAAGTTGGCTTTTATTCAACGTTAAAACATATTTAAAATAGTGTCAGCATGAGAGACTGAAACTCTCTCTTCTTCAGGGCGACCAGGGAGCTCAGGATGCCCAGCCCCCAAAGATCCTCAGGCGAAGAACCCAGAGCAACGGGAGGGCTAGCTCACTCCGTTCTTTCAGGACAGCGATGGAACTCAGAATACTCGGAATGCGAGGGTCTTCAGGTGAGTAGCTCAGAACAGCGTGAGTGACTGGCGTTCTGTTTCCTCAGGACACGATGGAGCTCAGAATACTCGGAATGCGAGGGTCTTCAGGTGAGTAGCTCGTAACAACGTAAGTGGCTGGCGTTCTGTTTCTTCAGGACGACAAAGCTCAGAATACTCAGAATGCGAGGATCTTCAGGTGAGTAACTCCAGCTCAGAACAACGGGAGTGACTGACATTCTCTGTTGCTTCAGGTCAGCGGCGGGGATCTTCCGGTGAGTATCTCAGGGCAGCATGAGTGGCTGGCGTTCTGTTTCTTCAGGACGACGATGGGGCTCTTCCGATGAGTATCTCAGGACAGCGTGAGTGACTGGCTCTCTCTGTTCCTTCAGGACAACGGTGGAGCTCAGAATACCTGGAATACGGGGGTCTTCAGAGCAACCAGGGTGCTCAGGATATGGCGGTCTTTGAGGTCAGTAACCTCAAGGCGGCGTGAATAACTGGATTCCCCCTAGACGGTGATAGAGACTCTGAATATTCAGGATACAATCATCTTTGGGTAAGTACACCTCCGAGTGATGTGGGCAACTGTATTTCGTCGTTCTCCAGGATGGGGTGTGAATGGACACCTGCACATAACTGTACACACAGTCAAATTTTAGAACACTTCCCACGCCCCGCAGGGCTGGATGATCCCAGGAAGGATTTGGAGCGGCGGGATATCTCAATCTTCCTCACACTTGTGCATGCATAAATCACTCCACAATCCCACACGTGAACACTTCAATTCGTAAGCACTGCAACTCTACAAATACCTCAGAGTGGATTTAAGCCTTCACGCCATTTAGCTTGGATCATTCTACCAGCAGCTCGTATCCAGAACGGAGGGGAGGTGTGTCATTCTTCTGGCTGCATGAAACTTGTAAAACGAATGAACGTGACTTAAAATCACCAGCTTCAAACACACAAGAGGAGAATCAGAAAACAGGCACGGGCCCTCTGGTACATCAATATGCCTCAATGAACACAGACACGATACTTCTGTAGTAATTAGGAATCCGGTACTTAACTCCTTTCCAGATAATGGTCTTCACACTCAAAAATGACGATCTTCCTCTCAGCGAACTCCAGTACTCACTCACTTGCTCTCTTCTGCCTTGTCCTCCGCGTCCCAATTATCCCTCTGCACACCGTTCAGATTCCAAATCACGGCTTTTATATCCCATCTGGTGATGCGCGCCCCAATCGCCACCATGATTACCCCTCATCCGATGCAGCTGCCGCTAATTTCCAGTTTTCTTTTCGGTCGGCCATGACAGCGAACCGGAACTGGCCTAGTGTCCCCCTGAAAGTGCTCCCAAGGGGAATCACGCGCCGATTTCTTTTGGTTCCGCCTTCGTCACCTGGTGACATATATTTTTAGAAAAAATATCCAAGGCACTTCTTCCCATCCTAAAAAGTTAATAAGCCTTTATTCACATCATGGCTTGCATTATAAATATTAAAAATGACAAAATCACTGCACACTGGTGCATTTCAGCCATTCGGCCATGTCCTGAAACATTTTGAGGAAAGCTGAATAAGGCGGAATTTTAATATTTCTAGTGTTAGCCATAATGTGAATAAAGGCTTCTTTTTTTTTTTTTTTACTTTTTTGGAAGTTCCAAGATGTTTTCCATGATTTACTAAATTAAATTTCCTTAAAAAAAATGTGTTCTGGTTCCAAACCTTTGAATGGTAGTGTAGCTCAGAAAACAAAACAATATGTAGTACTAAATGCATAAACTGCTGCCATAAACCTTTCAAACTTTGATAAATCCAGTAATTATATGTGAAAGCACTCACTATAACAACCCAATTCCTCAATAAATGTTTGCAGACAGACTGACCTGTATGCTGTCACTTCCAAAAGTTTTGTAAAGCCTGACAATTTCTTAGCACAATATTTAATATTAAGTCAGTTCACAGACTGTGGGGCTGAGAAAGAAACTATCATGCTTGAATCAAAGAGTTTTTGAGTTTGAATCTAACCCTTGCACAAAGAAAAATACACCATGTGATCAGCCACTTTATTAGCTTTTGTTCTCCATAGTTTAAACGAAATGGAGAATTAAGAAACAGCAGGGTAGAGATGGACTTTAAGTGGCTGAAATAAGTTGTCAAGAGTCAACTTCATGACAAAACACACACTATGGGTAATCCCTGATATCCCGAGATCCTATAATCATCTGAGCTCACTATTATAGCAGGATGACTGCAAACATAGGGGATCGCATTGTTTTATTCGGCCATAATACCTAGAATTGCACAGCTCAGTGAATGTATTATTCATCGATGCAGTACAGTCATTTTAGATGTGCTGCTTTGAGTGTGCTCGGCCCTCCTGAGTGTTTCATGTTTTTGAATACCTCAGGGGCATTAGCTGGATGACACTGGATGATTAGCCATTTTGGCCTGTAGATGCCAAGCTAAATGGATTCGATCAAGTTAGCTCTAGCTCCAACCTCGGTAATTAGTGCAAGGGATGGGGCACAAACCTCTAGTGGATGACAGCTTGTACTAAGAGACTGCCAACACCATAGAGGCAAAATACTTTGCAGTAATTCTGACGTTAATTGTCAGAAATTGTGTATGAGCAATACAAATGGTAGAAAATATGAATCATTTCACCTCATGAAATTACCTAAGATCTAAACTGTCAAACAGGACAACTTATAAGAGCCATGGCGTATGCATGCAGAAACATATTTTCTAATCTTTAGGCCTCAAAGACCCTCTGTAGCACAATTGGGAAAGTTGTTTCCTTGATGCCAGAGAGGTGCCACCGATGCATGGAGAAACATGTCTGTGGCTCGGCGCAGCTCAGAAACCACCTTCTTACTGATATTTATCCCGCTCATGCGCAATTCTTTTAGCAGGTCAGCAGCCTTTCCCCAACAGCATGGATGTTACTCTGCATGGCTTGGTAGGGAGCATTGGCTTCTTTAATGACGATCCTCTGCCAGGGGAGAGATCTTTGACCTGAGGCATCATCGTATAACTTTATGCCTTCACACCAATGATAGTCGGATAAACTGACATCGCTGAGAACACAATATGAACTATGAACACAATAATTCTTTATGGATATCTTGAAAGAAGGGCAGAGACCATCGCTCTGGTTCCTCCCCTTGGCCACCCAAGAAGATGAGCGATCTTGTTCCTATGGCCAGTTTAACTGAAGACTGTCCACAGCGTGAGTCACTACCTCAAGTAACTCATTGTACGATCTGTCATCACGAGAGGAGCGCTCAGAGGCAGCACTCTCAAACAGCATATCACCAAGTGAACTAGGGTCCTCAGCCCAGTCTGAAGAAGTGCCGGAGCACGCTCCAGAAGTGGGCTCAAGGACCTCACTGTCTGGTGAGAGGTCAAGAAAAAGGTCAAAGGTTATTTAAAACCGAGATTATTTGCGTGTTTGCCACACATGCTTTACAACTGGTCACACAAAGATGTTCCTATAGTGCTATAAGCGCAGTATTGAGAGTAGCTTTTGACAGAAAACTACATATAACAGCATCTAACACTGAAATCTACCACAATTTCAGTTTCAACAACTTTGGCAGAAACCAATTTAAAACGTGCATGACAAATGTAACATAGTTAAGAGGGTTAGTGGTTTGGATTTAATTTAGCATTTCATTTTGTCCAAGTCCAGTCCTCAGCGTCACATGATCCTTCAGAAATCATGCTGCCTTTGTAGTGTAATTATAATGGTAGTGTAGCTCATAAAACAAAACAAATATGTATGTAGCAGGGTGGTGTATAAATCTTGCTGTTATTGGTTGGTGTCATTCCAATTCTGTGAGCCTATCAGTGCCCAGTTTGGAGAGTATAAAAATGTGAGTGGTTTGTTGGCCGGGTATGCGTCACTATTGGTTCTGCCCATTGTAAACTTCACGTTGTGAGTAACGGTAGGTGTAGTAGCGTTGAGTTTGAATCTCAAACTTTGAACTTGATTGATATTTGTGGCCGGCGGGAGAGTTTGATGCATCCTCTGGTTTTCCCTCTGGTGGGTACTGGCTCTTACAATAGCTGCCAGGTAGGTTTCCGTATTTTAAGTGATCTTTGTTAAAGAGAGACTGACATGCTCGCATATTTACGTATGATTTTAATTTAGTTTAGTTTGTTTTTAATTCTGTTTAAGTAATTTTTGTTTCTCATGTTCAGCAGGTGTGACTCTCCAAGGGTTCCTGTAATTTATTTGAGGGCAGGATTTAAACCTACTGATGTGACTGCAGTCTTTGCCTGGGTCACAATTGAATTGCTTTTGTTGGCATAACTTGAGTAAATTTATTTGTTATTTTGTTTTATGAATGTGTACTTTTGTTTATTACAAGTGTAGAATCTTATTTTGTACGTACATTTGTATGTCAGTAGTTGTTTGTGTATTTTCTTCCCTTTGTTTCGTTGGATTGTTAAACGGGAGATGTTGGCCGTGGTTATAATTTGATTTGTGTATTTGCACATACTTTGGGCCCTATTTTAACAATCTGAAACACAAGTATCAAACGCAAAACGCAAGTAACTTTGTGGGTTTAAATTATAGGGCAGATGCCATTATACCAGCGGGATAAATGACTCTTGCGCCCGACTCTAAAATGGGTTTGTCTGAAGTAGCTACATTACTCATAGGTGTGGTTTGGGCATAATGTGAAATAAAGGTATTGTTTGTATGTTTTCATTCTTTTTTTTTGTGTGTGTGTATTTTAATAAAGGGACTTGTTTTTGTGTATTTTAGTCCACATCTCCTTGCTCAAAAGTTATAATTTTGGTGATTATGGCTTACAGCTTATGAAAACCCCAAATTCAAAATCTCAGAAATTTTTTATATTAAATGAAATCAATAAAAAAAAGGATTTTAAATACAGAAATATCAGCCCTCTGAAAAGTATAATCATGCATATGTATATAGTTATGTATATTATTTTCCCCTTTTAATTTGAATTACTGAAATACACTTTTGCACAATATTAAAATTTTTCGAGTTTCACCTGTACTGTCCCAAAAGTTTTTTTTTCTTATTCAAACTGCCAAATTCAGCCAATTCTTGCTATTCTTTTTTTTTTGTGCAATATTAATCAGACGGTCGGTACACAGACTGTGGGCTACCTGTCCAAATTTTCCCCTCAGTATTTAATGATGGTAAATTGGAAACATTCCTTCCAGTGTACTGGAAAGGTCAGAGCAACTGCAGCCTCTAAAGAAGCATTTTCAGGTATTATATCTCTGATTTGAATATATCCAAATTTCATGCCTCCTAACATGCTCCAAGTTACTGTAAAGGTCAAAATACTCTAGTAGTCTAAATATGTATTTTCAGTAGACTTCACAGTGGGGCCCGTTATGTGTGGGAATAGTGTTTTGAAAGTGTAGAGAGAGTAAAAGTACTGCACTGACATGAACATTTTAAAATTATACCCTTTGATTTGCTGGGAAAATTCTCAAGAAAGTAAAATCACCTTTGCATGTTTACCAAATTATAAATTTGGTTCTATTGTGTTATTTTTATTTGGTATATTTTTTATATTTGGTGCAACTGGACAGGAAGGGCTTTAATTTCACCAATAATCGAAGATGATAAAAACAGAATTTAATTACAGCAATTATTTGTTCATCAAACTTAAGGCTACTGTCAAACAGAACACCCAAATTCTTAGCAGACAAAGTAAATTCTTAAATATATAAATACATTTACATGCATAAATACATAAAACATGGATACATAATTATTGCCATTAGTTTGGGACTCTTGTTGCAATATATTTTTTTTATTTAGGGTTTTGAATAAATGTCTTGTATCATTAATACCTTTTAAATGATGCTTGTAATTACTTGTTAAAGCTCAATGTTGAAAGTCTACCAACGCTGAGGTTTTTAGTGTGTGAGAGAGTGGCTTTCCTGGGTAGTTATTGATGTTTAAGTGTATTGTGATTTTTGTCCAGTTGAATACTGTAAACACATCTGAACAAATGAAAGTCACAACGGTGTTAAACAGAATTTGGGGCAGGATTTCAAGCCACCTTTGTCTTATATTGACCTTCGCTTTGGCTTATTTATGCAACATTCAGTACAAGGTTGAGCGCATAGTGAAGATTAATAGCCCCTTTAAATGCCTGTGGTCTTGCACTACATGGAACAGTGAAGAGCATTCTTATGTTATGTGAATCCAGGTGCTCTGCATGAGCTGTATACATCTCCATATTAATCACTGCTTTATTCTTAAGCTCAGTTGATGACATTCTCAAATAAAATTGGAAAAACATCTTTCATAAATGCATTTGAGTAAATAAAATACTTCTGCTTGATAGATGACAACTAATTGTGGCATGGCTTATGGACATCCATACCATAAAAGTGATGTGAAATTAATTTCAATATCTGAACATTTGACAGAAAGAACAGCATAGTATGTCTTAGCTAAAGCTCAGGGCTAATAATCGAAGATTGTCGGTTGAAGCTGCACAAGGAGCAAGCAATGAGCTATAACCATTGTTCCCTTAAATGGAGGGAATGTCCACATAAGTGTGCTGTAAGACGTCAAACAAAAATGTATGCTAAATGACTACCTACAGCCTACTGTGTCTCAGCCTCAGACATTCATAGGGCCTTTTTATGAAAAGCAGAATTCGTAAATTGTTCAAAATTGTTCATAAAATCATTATTACTTTAAATTGGCACATTGAATTGGCGCAACAATTTACATTAGAATGGTTTTCAAATCATTCTGCTCATGTTTAATAAATGAAGCCCACTGTGTATCTAAAATGTTCTGTAGCTCTTCTATAGTCTGGATTTGGTGTGGAGGGATGGGACTTTTTATTTTTCAGGTGACAGCATCAGTTTCCACATTTCAGTCCGTCACACAAAAGAACAAAGTTGCTGATCTGAAATACTAGGGTCAAACAAGAAATCAGTTAAGCTGGGAATTAAACCATAATGCTGCTAGAATGGAAGATTCTAAACAATAGAAATGGCAAAATATCAGAGAAACATCAGTACTTTTTCAAAAGAATGCTTGTACAGTTGATATGTCTGTAAAGGGTGAAAATAGCCAAATAGTGGCACAGACTGAAGTGTGACAATAGAGGCATCTGAAAGTGGTTTATAAGGATGTCCATGAGAACATTTTAAGCAGACAGTCAAAAATGAATGGGATTCACAGCACAACTTCAAAAATGTCACTCACACATAATGTCCACATTGACGGACAAGGAAACCGAAACACTGGAAAATATAGTGTTGGAGGTTTCACGCCAATATATGGGAAGCCTCGTGGCCCATCTTCAATGATTTCACATTCCATCAGTAAAAGCAGAGTGTAAAGGTTGAATTAGCAGAGCAATAGCACAGCTGTACACAAAATATCGCAGTCCACACAACATAATGGGAGACATATCAGAGTTCAAAAGAGGACAAAATGTTGGTGCGTGTCTCGCTGTGACCAGGACAGCAAGTCTTTGTGGTGTATCAAGAGCTATGGTATCCAGGGTAATGTCAGCATAACACCACGAAGGATGAACCACATCCAACAGGAGTAACTGTCAACGCAAGAGGAAGCTGTCTGAAAGGGATGTCTAGGAACTAACCCAGATTGGATCAGAAAAACATAAAACCAGAACTGACCAATTCATTGCAGAATTAAGTGTGCACCTTGACTCTCTTGACTCACCAGGCAGTCTCCACATCTAAATATGACCACTTCCCTACTATGTAGTAGGCAAAAAAACACACACACACAAAAATTGCAGGCTACATTAGGAGAGGAGTAGGCTATGTCTGAATTCACAGTATCCATAAAATGCTACCTGGATTGGGATGACAATATTTTATGTATACAAAGGAGACTTTACTATCCCGTGAGGCCTTGGGAGAGGATTAAGAAATGGCGTGGAAGAAACACAAGTTACATTGTGGGTCACATTAGATGAAAATGCCAACATAGCGGAAGTAGCATGTCTGCATTGCATCTGTGTCCAAACTCCAGAGTTTAGCTCCAACTTGCTTCAACACACCTGCCTGGAAGTTTCTATTATGCCTAGGTAAAACCTTAAACCTGTTTAATTGGGGTTGGAGCTGAACTCTGCAGGAGAGTGGCCCTCCAGGAGCAGGATTGCACACCCCTGATCTATAGAACAGGGATGAGCAACTCCAGTCCAGGTGGATCACTGTCCAGCAGAGTTGAGATAGATCCCCAAATAAACATACCTGAAAAGCCTAACAAAAGTCAGGCAGGTGTGTTTGATTGAGGATTCCAGGACAGTGAACTTCCTAGAGTGTTCCGGGAGTTCTGGGAGTTTCTCTTCCCTGATATAGAATATATACTTTTTTTATTGGTTGCGTTCTTCAATTGTAGTATACCTTGACAAAAAATTGACGTAGAATTAAACTATTATGGTAACAGCTATCCCTTTTGAAAACATTGGGAATTCAGACACATTTTACAACATTTCACATAGGTAGGTCTCAGAAAGTGCTTATGCAGTAACAAAAGTATAAATTCAATTTGAAAAGTTCGGTTGTACCTGTCAGCCAAACCAAAGACTTAGAAAAAGTCTGAACATTCAGTATCTAAAGTAAAATGACTAAAAAAATTATTAATGGGAGATAGATTAAGATATTTTACAAAGCTTGCAGCATTATTGTGAAAAAGTTTCCTGTTGTGTAAAATGCTTTTAATTGCTGAATAAATAGAATTCACTGAAATTAGCTGAATTTATCAAAATGATATGAATTAAAAACACTGAATATGGCCTGGATATTACATTGACCACAATATACCAAGGTAAAGTATTACTTATTTCTAAACCCCTTTTGAATAAATTTAATTTAATTTGAACCCTTAATAATTTAGAAGGTATCTACGACCTACTAACAACGTTAGGCATGTAGGTATGCTTTAATATTAATGTGGAAATAATTATTTGATTGTGGAAAATAAATTAAATGTAATACAAAAATATGGTAAAATCAAGGTCATTATTATTAAAGTGCCCCTATTATGGATTTTAGAAAATTAACTTTCATGCAGTGTGTATTGTATGTGAATTTAAACCATCAGCAAAGTTGGAAAGCTGAAAGTGCATCATAAAGTTAGTTTATCTCAAAAGAAAGAGTGGACTCAGACCCGAAAACTCGTTTGAGCGGTTCAATTTTAGTGAAGTAAAACTGATAATATAAAAATAAAAAGGTTATTCAAAATATGAATAAAAACTAACACTGGGCTAAATTGAGCAATTACCTTTAAAATGAGCAAATTACGAACTGTCAACAAGCAAACAAACAGATCAGCCTAAAAAGGCCATGCCATCTGTACAGTAGCTGGTGTCCCACTAGCCATTTTGTCAGCAGAATTTCAGTCATAAGCTTTGTGTACAGTCATTGGAGAATAAGAGGAAGTTGGTGTGCGCGGCGGTGTCTCTCAGCGGGAGGGTGTTAACAGCCACAGCGAACTCCCTGCTGTGTTAATGGTCCTACTGACTCAAAGAGAACATGCAACATGAACTTGACAATTCTGTTCAGTTGGTGTGCCAGGCTCTTGTGGTCTCAATGAGCAATGAGCTTCTACTTACACAGAAAATATTACACTATTATTAAAGAAGTGCATCTATAATTGTAGAATGTAAAATTAATCAAAATTATAAAATATATACAGTTTAACAACAGCTTAATAAATGCTTAATACAATTATTTAAAAGCTTAATAAAATCTAAAACGTTTTTAAAGGGGTCATGACATGACAAATTTGCCTTGTTTTTTTGGGTATTTTGTGCCATTAAAACTTCCTGCAAGTTTCATAGCTTAAGACGTCCTCCCCATTATAAACGAAGCATTTATTTAATCAAGCTCTGAATACAGCTCGTTGTGGATCCATGGTATTAAGTGACGTCACAGTACGAAGTGACGTACCAGTCGTTTGCATATGACCGCCTCAAGCGCAGGACAACTACGCCTCATTTCACATCGTTCTCGCGCCCACAGCTGTTCAGTCGACGTGCAGTGAGTGGGTCTGTTTACAAGAAGATTGCGATGCCATGCAGATGTGCTGTTCCTGGCTGTGGACAAACAACATGTTTGAATACGCTGACGGCAGGGAGAAATGGACGTCCCAGTTACGGCAGTGTTCATTAAGTGTGTGTTCTCTACATTTCAAGGATGACTATTTTGAGAACAAATCGCAGTATGATGCTGGCTTTGCCAGAAAACCTTTGCTTAAAGATCAGGCCCTGCCCACTATTCTGGGCCCAACAACGATGCCGCAAACTGTAAGTAATGCATTTCATCTTAAAACTACTTTTTATGCATAAGCACTGACGTTAGACAATCAAAACAGTAGGCGTTAACACTGAACTCTTAAAGGGGAAACACCCAAAAACAGACTGTTTGAATCAGAGGAGGAGAAACAGGGTGGGGAAAGGACATAAATCACTCAATTTTAAAAGGTTTTTGTCCAAAAAACTATAGTTATACTATAATTGCACCTAAGGGAACATAATAAAACAAAAAACAAAACCATGTCATGACCCCTTTAAGGCACTTTTTTTTTCTTTTTTTCTGTGGATTGCATTTTAATTCGAAAAATACATCTAATCAAATTACTTAATATAATTTTTTTTCTTGGGGGTGCTGGGGGGGGGGGGGTTGTCGGGGATGGCTTAACAGTACAGAGAAGTGTATTTTTAAGAAAAGTTAAGAAATGTTTTTTTATTTTTATTTTACTTTAAAACTAGACATTTAAAATGTAACATTGAAAACTGTGCAGTTATTAAGCACATTTTCAATTTCTCTGAAAAAACTTTATTACCATATCAGCACTTTGAATCAATAACGGTTTATGAAATTGACAACACTAGTAACAATTCCTTTTATGTTTTGGCAAACAAAGTGCTGCACAACAAGCAGGTTTGTTAATATTAAAACATGGAAGAAAACAGTAGATGAAACCACACGGCCCCAGTGTTTTCGGAACGGACCAGCACATCCCTGCCCTGTAGCGGCCTCTTCAAGCGGCTCAGAGCGAGAGGTACTGCTAGCAACTCAAGGTAATTGATGTGCCAATGCAGTTAGGGGCCCGTCCACACCCCTGACACTTCATGCCCGTTGTAGGTGGCACCCCAGCCGGTGGCAAAGGCATCTGTAAACACCACAGCATGCCTGGACATCTGTTCCAATGGCACTCCTGCCAGCAGGAACGAGGGATCTGACCGCGGGCTGAAGGTCTGGCGGCACGCCGGTGTCATTGTAACCCGGTAAGTGCTGTGATGCCACGCCCACCTCGGGACTCAGCCATGAAGCCAGTGCTGAAGTGGTCTCATATGGAGCAGCCCGAGCGGGGTAACCGCTGCTGCTGCCATATGTCCCAGGAGCCTCTGAAAAAATTTCAGTGGAACCGCTGCTCTGCCTTTGAACGTGTTCAAGCTGTTCAGCATCGACTGAGCGCATTTCTCTGTGAGGTCTGTGCGACCGAATCCAACTCCATACCAAGAAAAGAGATCCTCTGCACGGGGAAGAGTTTGCTCTTTTCCCAGTTGACCTGAAGTCCCAACTGGCTGAGGTGCCTGAGCATGAGGTCCTTGTGTTCGCATAACTGATCACGAGTGTGCCTTGTCATCCAGTCAGTCGTCGAGATAGTTGAGGATGTGAACACCCTGTTCACTCATAGGAACAAGGGCCCCCTTCGTGACTTTTGTGAAGACACGGGGAGACCGGGACAGCCCAAAGGGCAGGACTGTACTGACCTTGTACTGCTCAAAACCTCGAACGCAAAGTGCAGAAACGGCCTGTGTCAAGGAAAAATCGAGACATGAAAGTACGCGTCCTTCAGGTCGATCGCTGCGAACCAATCTCGGGGACTGATGCATTCGAAAATGCGTCTCTGCTTGAGCATTTTGAACGGTAGCTTGTGAAGACTCCGATTCAAAACTCGCAGGTCCAAGATCAGTCGTAACCCACCACCTTTCTTTGGTACAATGAAGAAGGGACTGTAGTACCCTGACCTCATATCGGTTGGAGGGACCGGCTTTATCGCGTCCTTCGCCAGTAGGACTGCGATCTCCGCTCGCAAGACATGGGTATCGGCTGCTCTCACTGTAGTGGAGTGGATGGCCCTATACTTGGGGGGACGCCGGGTGAACTCGCATAGCCGAGCCTGATGGTCCAAATGAGCCAGCAAGAAAGACTGGAGAGCACTAACCAGGCTCGCAGAGACCGCACAAGCGGGACCAAAGGAACAAAGAATCCCTCCATGGGAAATGTATCTGAGTAAAAATATACATTTTATTTAGGAAATGTAGTGGAGTAAAAGTGAAAGTTGACAGAAGTATAAAAACTCTCCCAAAAAATACCCATGTACTGTAATCAAATATTATTACTTGGTTACATTACACCACTGTGCTAAACAGCATAGCAGGCTCACTGGTGAAAAGCAGGAAAAAACTTGGGAAAGGCACGATAGCAACAGTACAGCCATCTTCGTGACCAATGATAGTGGAAAAAAATTCTAGTTCTCCTCAACCAATCTGTGGTATCTGACAGGAGTTAATAAACAATGAAGCACAAGTTACAGAGGTTGTGAACTTCATCGATCTTGTTTACCATTTCACTTCCATTCTCACACACATTATATCATTACGCAACAGTTCCGACTATCAACAATTCTCAATTCACTCATGAACAACACCAAATATTCTGGGTTCTTCCATGATGATGCGTAACACACAATAATTATTAAGGTCTTATAATGTTCCTCAGAAAAAATTAAGTCCTGTTTGGAACAAAATTAGGGTGAGTAAATGACAGAATTTTCATTTTTGCATACGCTATCCAAACTATACATTTAAGGCAAACTGTCACCTGAATTAGAGAACTGACAAAGCCTCAACACCTCTGACAGGAAGGCTGCAAACTTTATTAAATTAAGTGGAAAAACTCTTTGAAACCAGAGTTGTTACATACCTGACGTTGATTAGAGTATGATAAATTGCCAGAGCTTTTATTACCCATGGCCTTCTCAGATGTTACTGCAGTATTTAACAACCATTTAAAGCAAATCTGTCAAAGGAAAGGTCAAAGGTTGGCATAATAATCACAAACTATGCTGTTCTAGGTTCTAAAGCATGCACTTGTTGTAATGTTTCTCTGTCTGGACACAAATTAATCACAGTGTAAGAACACAAAGCCTATGGATTTTTTTTATTACTATATCCTACATGCAGTGGATACAAATAGTTCACCCAAAACAAAATCAACCAAACAGTTTTGGTTACCATTGACTTTAATTCTAAGGATTAGTGTTGCTTAATCACCAAGCTTGTCGTAATTAACCACTAATGATCTAATGTAATGACATTCATACATTTTTAAATATGAATGATATCTACAGTTCATGTTTACTGGAATACATGTGTAATAATCACTACGCTAAAAGAACAACAACAAAAAAAAAGAAAAATCAGACTATTAAAATGTTTTTAATGATTAAGAAAAAAACGTTTCTTTTCCATTTAAGTGAAAGAAAATCAAGCTCTAAAGTAGAACATATTTCGTAATGCTCTGCTGCTCTAGGGTTCAGCTGTATTTTTGAGTGAAGACAATGATTACAGTGCAAGACATTGTGCAAACACAATGATTATATTTTTCTATATAGACTACCCTCATTCTATCATTCAGTAATGACCTGGCCATGCCTCTACCACCCTATTTAGTTTATTAGAAATGAATCTCTTTAGACTGTCAAAACGTACTAGTTACCAATGGGACACGACTTTTGTTTATGCCTATAAGTGAGAAAAATAGCCAGGCAGCAAGAGCCAGAAAGAGTAGAATCCATCCATTTCCTAAGATAATCTGAAATTGCCTCTGAAGAGGCAGAAGCCAAAATTCATTCTGATCTCCCCAAGAGCCTGACTGGCTGCTGGGGCCATGACACTACTCGATTTTGACAAGGAGCCAAATGAAAGCGTGGAGTATGTCACAAGAGAATGAGGCAGTCTGACAGCGCAATAGCCAGCTGATGGCAGACTGTTTTCAGACCCCACCTCTCAAACACTTCAATAAAGCCATCAGGGTCCCGAAGAGTGTTTATTTCTCTTTCATACACGGCTTTCTGCAGTACCTGATGCCGGTTGGTTAATCGCACCATTAGCCTACGTGTAAGAGTCAAATATTTAAGGATACTGACCACTGTGGTCCATGGCAACATACTGGTGCTGCTTTCATGTCTCTCATATCACTCTGCTCTCTTTTTCCATATCAATGCTAGTTAGAAAAGCTAATCCAAATGGTGACCATCACTGGAGGGGTTCAGAATAAATATGGTGAATATAAAGTTTTTGATTGTTGCTGCATACAGTAGGCTTATTGGGAAAAACGTCCCACTACCTGCATTTTTGCAAAACTCTGGGGAGGAAGCCACGGCTTCACAAAGAATAAGGGAGCTGCCTACTTAAGGTATCCAGCCTTAAAGGGAGGCAATAACCTTATATATCTAGGGGGATCAAAACACCCCAGGAGTAATATAAACACCCTTTCTGACCAGGAGTCAGCATGAAACACGAAACATAAGGGAGCTGCCTACTTAAGGACAACGTCATTAGGGTCAAGCAGCTTCAACCTTAATCACAGAGAGCAGACACACTTGATGTTATTGTCTAGTTGGAGCTCAGGAGAGTGAGGCCTCAGCAATGCTCTAATTTAAAGGCTCAAAGGAGCCGCCTGCTTCCTCCGAATTAGATCTAGCAAATTTTCCATAGAATATTCCTGTTCGACTCGTCCCATACTCTTTAGATGAAGTGCCATGAGATTTGTTTTTTATGACCACAGAGAGTCAATACCTCAGTTTAACGTCTCATCCGATGGACGGTGCTTGTTACAGTGCAGTGTCCCCGTCACTATACTGGGGCATTAGGACCCACAGGATGAGCGCCCCCTGCTGGCCTCACTAACACCTCTTCCAGCAGCAACCTAGATTTCCCAGGAGGTCTCTCACCCAGGTACTAACCAGGCTCAGCCCTGCTTAGCTTCCATGGGCAACCAAGTCTTGGGCTACAGGGTGATATGACTGCTGGCCGTAGGTGCTTAACCCTCATCCCTCATCCCTCAAGAGAGAATCAAGCCTGGGTGGAACAAATCACTGCGACCACATCACACAATGTGCATTTAACCCCCTTGGGAGTTAAGTACGCTAAGTTCAAATGCCAGTTTCTGTCAATCTGAAAGAATCATACAAGAACAGCCATGAATGCATCACTATGAGTGCCTTCAACTCCCTCGAGAGCCGAACGCACTCGTGCAAATGCTAACTGCTATCCCTCAGGAGAGAACGGGAAATACAAAGCTCCTCACCTGTCTCTGTAGATAGTTTTGCTAATGCATATCCAACGGAGTTCAACTCAACTGAGCATTTCACTGAAAAAAAACTCAAATTATGCACATTCAGTTCCCTCAAGGAACTGAACTTGTTAGAGTGTTTCTTCCTGATATTCACATTCACATGTATACAAACAAACATTGTCGCGTTTAAACACATGCTTTAGACACCGCCATCCTGGAGGCTTTACCATTCAAAAGGGAAGGCGGCACAGGAATGGGTCCTATGAAACAGCATAGGACTTTTTTTTTTGTTGCTTTATCAAATGCAGTTTAATCTAATGTTAGATTAAAATTGTTAATACTATTGGTTATGTTTAGGGTATGGTTTAGTGTAGGTTGTACATTCAAGGACAACTCCGGCGCAAAATGAACCTTTGGTCTAATTACACATTGCTACATAGTCAACCGTTCTCTGAGATTTGTTTTCATGATTGTCGAATGTAAAGAGTTTTATCTCTAAAAACTGTTTAGCATACAATGCTAGTATATTGGGCATAGAGTAATGAAAATAAAAATCGCTATTTAATACCACTAAAAAGGCTAAAAATAGCCCAACACTAACACGGTAGCATAATGAGGGTCCCTACCTGCAAACTGAAGCATTGAGAACGTTGTAAGAGTACAGACAGTTTAATAAGTCGAATCATGAACGCCGAGCCGAGTGCGCTGAACAATCTCATTTGGTCCGTTGATCGGCTCGGCGATCATGATTCGACTGATCGAGACTGTTTTCCACAGTGGAAAGGGCGAAGTGAACTGTCTTTATAAAATATCTTCTTATTAAACTGTCTGTACATTACAACATTCTCAATGCTTCAGTTTGCAGGTAGGGACCCTCATTATGCTACCGTGTTCGTGTTGGGCTATTTTGAGCCTTTTTAGTGGTATTAAATAGCGGATTTTTATTTTCATTACTCTATGCCCAATATACTAGCGTTATAAGCTAAACAGTTTTTAGAGATAAAACTCTTTACATTCGACAATCATGAAAACAAATGATTCTCAGAGAACAGTTGACTATGTACCAATGTGTAATTACACCAAAGGTTCATTTTGCTCCGGAGTTGTCCTTTAATGAGATACAATTAACCGTTTAAGATTCACTTTCCGGACTCAAACTTACAGCAACCAACATTAAGTATTTGGTAAGCAGTCATGTAAAGCAGTCAAAGTAATAAACAGGATAATGTACAACCCTCTTTTTCTTTTACATGAATAGTTTACTACAAAATAAAAATGAGCACATTGATGATAAAAGTAGTGACGCCTGCTTTGTGAACAAATTGTTCTTTTTAAATTGGGTTGTTTCAAGGACTCGTATCTTCCAGTTCTAAGAAGCAGTCTGAATGACTCGCCTTCAGAAATTCACATTCACTGTTCCACGAAAGAAATAAACATTTTTGGAGTATTTTAAGTTAATTATTTCTTTGAAGAGCTTAGCTCAGAGAGAGCACCAGAGGGTGAACGCAGCCAAACAACAGTGCACTGTTTCAGCAGACGTCTTTCGTTCACAGAGGGTCACGCATGGAAATAACAGGGCCATATATTTCTCCGAATGGAAAACATAGCACGCAGATTTACAGCTTACTCTGCCTCACCTATCAAGGTCCTGCTTTGCCTCATCAATCAAAGCAGCCATCCATCGGCATTGGGAGTTATAATACTTCATTCGTTTCACTCTCCTTGCCCCATCTAGGAGAAGGTACATGGCTTTAAATTTGAAGTCCTACCATGAAATGCCCCACACCTCAGAACTGCCCGACCCTTTTCTCATCTGATGATAGAGCTGTTTTATAGTTATCCAGAACCATTCTGTTCAGCATTGACTCTACAGTTACTTTATAAGCCAGTGAAACATAGACAGTCAACATTTAATAATGAAGCAATCTTGTTTTACAAGAAAACCAGCTTGAATTACATTAGCAAATTATTAACAATAACAATAAGTCCACAGCATAAAAAATAAGATGGGGATTCATTTCAAGGTTACTTCAGAAAAGTCTTATATAAGAGACTCTAAACCAGTCCATTATTCTTTATTTCACACAAGTCTGCATGATATAGATCACCAAACAAATTAACAGGCTTGATAGTTCAAAACATCAGCCAGATGGACTTTAACAACTTGGAAACCAATATAAAATCATATGATATCAAGATTACTTGATGCAGTTTCACATTTTGCCATTATAAAGCTGATTAAGTGTTTGTTTTTTCATTTTATAAAATAGAGATGAGATGGTATTCTGGGAAACAGCATAAATTGTTGTCTTTATAAAAGAAGTGGTGTTTGTCTCCTAAAGGCATCATGAGCTAAAAATGCACCAATAACGGAAGGTTTAGAAAAATTGGAAAATAAGGGAAAAATGGGACTACTTGAACTGGTAAAGTTACTATGATCATGATTTTTGCCAAGTTGGATATGTTTGGATTAGATAAATGTTTTCCTGGACCAAAAACAATGATCCAGGAAAACATTTATTTAAAACAAACACATTAAGTTAGGGTTTCATATACAAATGACAACTTCAAATGTGCATTCTAGTTCTCAGTTAAGATAACTAGTGCATGGCAATTCGATTCATACAAAATTGCCCCCTTGTAACGGAGTTGTGTTTTCCTGTGATATCATAAGTTACTGTACCCTTTTCTACAAGTGCTTAAAAAGGACTTTAAGCAGTTCCTTCAATAGTTCAACACCTCAAACTTAAAGAAATGTATCTTTAATACTCTTTTCTTTTCATTTATTTATACAGTGTTACATATGCTGTACGTATTAAGAGGGGTAATAAGAGTAAAATAAAGGTAAAATAAAGAGTTGCAATAGGGGTATATGTGGTTAGTGTTGTTCAACCAACCAATCACATTACACCACCTTCTTCAAATACCCGTATCTCTTCCACGTAACTATCTTTTTGCTACTTTTTGGCTTTTGACTTTGTTTGGCTTTTTGTCGCCGTCGCGGATTCTGTGTGTTTATCGTGTGATTTAACCAATTGTCATATTGTGGTTGTGAAGTGTTTTTGTTTTTCATACTGTTCACCCTTGTTCAGTCATCACGGTGTGTGCGAGGCTGGGAAGGAGGGAAAAGGTAAGCAAATCGTGCAACATACATTGTGCACCACATAGGATATATTGATTGTACTAGACACACTAGGTTTAGGAGAGTGCCACACCGTCATTTTTGTTATGTGGTAAGTTAGTGTAGTTTAGTTTGGGCGTCTTGACGCTGAAGACTTTTCTGTTCGACCTTTTTCTTTTAGTTCAGCTGAATTAATCCTAATTTGTTTTGTTTTATTTAATTTTATTTGGCATCTCTCGAGCTCGCCTTCCCACCTTTTTGTTTTGCTCTCTTTTGTTTGGTATTGTTATTTGTGTTGTTGTTGTTGTCTGTGTAAATATTATTTTCTCTTTTTTTTTCCCTTACCCAAATCTAAAGGGATGTAACAACAGTCTTGAAGTTACAGTATCTTTCTATTCTCTTCTTTTTTTAATCTTGTTTGTCTCTGTCAGATATGTCCTTCTCTTTGAAGAGGTCTAAAAGGCTAGCCGCATCCCAGACTGTTTTCTACACTGAAGCTGGGGATGAAGTTGGAGTCTATGGTGTTCAATGAAGCTTCAAGTTGAGCACTAGTGAGAGGTTTCTCAAACGAGAGACTCTGATGTACTTGTTCTCTTGTAGTTGTGTGCCTGGATCCTGATGTACTTGTTCTCTTGTAGTTGTGTGCCTGGATCCTCTTCTCTGTCTGACCTGGTTAGATCCAGTTTGCTTTCTTCTTTCAAGTGCATGTAATAGCCTTTATTCCTCGAAATAACAAACATCTGATGAGTTTATAGAGAAATGCGTTTCCTTTTGGCTATTTTTAAAATCATAATTTGACTTGCAAGTACAGGACACAGACATTTTACAGTATTCCCCATTTCATTATGCAGAACAAGTTCGCATTTTCATCTGTGCAAACAAAGAGAAAGTTACCAAATCATGTTTAGATTAGAGTTATTTCAGCGCAAGTATCAAAGGTCCCATTTACAGTCATCTCAGTTTACATATATTATCAGTATAACCAGACAGTTTTAATTGTAGACTGATACATGCCAGTTTATTATTATTGAAATAATATTGGTAATAACATTTAAACTGAGAGTATAACATTCTACTCAAATTAATAGGACAACTCATTGTCAGGAGCTCAAAGTGAGTGACCGCAAAATATAGTTGCGAAGAGGACAAAATAAAATTGTGTCTTAGGATGGTTTGCCACATTTTTGTAAACAATTTTTGTAAAAAGAAGCGCTCAGCAGTTACAGAGCAAACGGGATAGTTTACCCAAAAATAGTTAATTTACTCGCTCTCATGTTTTTTTTTTATCCCAAACCTGTATCTCCTTTTCTCTTCTGCAGAACACCAATGAAGACATTCCCATACATCAACAGCTATATGATTTGCAGTCAAGCTCTGCTCATTTCATTCATAAGCTTTACACTCATTCACTTCACACTCATTATTTGAGTTATATTGTGTAGTGATTTTAGAGGTTTATGTATAATATTATGCTTTCCCCTGGCTCACCTGTTATCCAGCAAACACGAGGGTTGAATGGATCTGCCGAATATTCCTCCCATTATTTGGTAGAATTATTCATTATTCATTTTAAAGCCATTATCCATGCCTTTCCGAATAAGCTATTTGGCTTCAGGCACATCTCTACACACAATTAAACACTAGCCACTGAACATTTCACTTTGAAAGTGCCTTAAAAAATGCTACAGACAAGATGGTTTCCATGATGTAACCCATCAACACAAATTCCTATAATTGTATTACTTTAAAAATAAAAATAAAATAAAAAGATTTTGAAACAATTGACAGACAAATTCCCATGGCCCCAATCATGCTTTCTCAGTTTCTCTCTGAAATAAAGGTTGGATAGGAAGGAATGAAACAGAGGATGAAATGGAACTCCAAAAACATAGTAGCATATAAGCATTAGTCAAACTTCATTTTATGAAGTTCAAACCTCATTTTTAGAAGACTTATCTAATAGGGTAAAACATAACATGTCTGTCCTGTTGTGTCAATTTACACTGGCCATGAATTTTATATTTCTATTACAATTCTCCCTAAATGTTAATCTTCTCCTAGCATGTTGTTATTTTCCAGCTAGTAATGGGCTTCAATAGCTTAAAATGTCCACCCTGTAGACTGTAAAAAAAGATGGATGGTGCACCTTCCATTGTAGAAAAGTGAAGCCCAATGCCTCCAGATGACGCTGGTCTTGCGCTAATTACATCGTTCGGAGCCTTACGTCCTAATTGTTGACGTGGAGAGGTATAGGTTTATGGTTTAGGAGACGTGGTATAGGTTTATGACCTATCCAGGGATTCCCAAAGTGTGGTGCGCGCACCCCCAGGGGTACGCGAGCTGCCACCAGGGGGTGCGCGAGAGGAAAAATGTAATGGCGGTCTGTTTTTTTTAAGTGGGATTTTTCCATACAATAACATAAAAAAACATGAACAGCAAACGTTTCCTTTGTAATCGCTTTTATTTTAAATAAAAAAAAATATAGAATTTATTCGTTTTTGATAGAAACGTAGAAGACGACAGCTGCTGTCTTCTTCTACGCACTGCTCTTCTTATATGCACTGCAGCCGCTAGGCTATATGCGTGCCAACTTGTTTAATAAATAATGACACCAACATATTTTACTGATCATTCAATACATGTGTGAAACGAACAATGATGGATTTTGGTGTAATTTGTTTCGAATTGGGACTAGGAAATTCCCGGGTCGGTAAGTGAACATGCTATTGCGTGCAAAACAGTAAAAACGTTGAACTTGAGACAGAAAATATCGCTATGGAGTCATCGTCAAATTACACAATAGTGGCTTTCAAAAGCGAAAATGAAAAGAGGAATTCGAGAAATGATTGACTAAATTGCCCAAAATAGGAAGCTTCTTTAAAAAGATAGCACAGGAGGGGGAGATCGAGTGAAGAGAGTGAAGGACCTGAAAGACCGTGTGTTTTCATGTGTTACGTTGCGCATTCGCCAGTGGTGTTTTTTTTTTTTTTTTTGGTGTGCGTAGGCTACTCCTGATTTTGTCAATCATCTCTTATAATCAATAATTAATTATAATAAGGTGAAAAGAACTCGTTGAAATGAATTATGCAGTGGTCACGTCCCTTGAGAATTAAGAATGTATGCCATTTCAAATGCTTTACGAACACAGATTCTTCTTTTTTTTTTTTTTTTTTTTTGCTTATGCTGTGTCTCTATGTCTATGATCCTATCCTGTCCTTTTCATGGTAGCCTACTCGTGGATATTGCTTCATCACGTGCTGTATCCTGATAAGGGTCCGGTGTTGGGTCGTTACCACTGCTATTCTCTTTAATGTTGTGGATCGTTTGTAACTTCATTACAATTTTATTCCAGTCGTTCTAATTTCCATAACCGTTGTGTTATGATGATGATGATGCTAGCTCCACAGTCATTTAATAGGCCTAGCCTTGCTGCAATGTTTCTTTTACGCGGCTGAAAATAACCGTGCTTACTGTTACTGAGCCGGTCTGTCACTAAAAGTGGAAGCTTGTGCGTAGCTTTGTTGCATTATATTGAAACTTTGTTGATGTTGTTATTGTCATGCGTGTTCTGGTTATTTACGCATGATTAAACATGAGTCTTTATATGGCGATAAAACAAAGCTTTGTTGCGTTATTTTTTAAGTGGGGATTGGGGGTGCGCCAACCCGGTTGGGACATAGAAGGGGGTGCGCAGGAAAAAAAGTTTGGGAACCGCTGACCTATACTGCATCCAGCCACCTTGGGGTGATCAAAATGCTTTGGCTTTACTTTTCAGGACATGTGCGGCACACCTGGTCCACCCTGTTAAGGTCCATCCTGTATTGCTTTGCATTGTAAAAAATGTCACGTAACAGGGTGGACAAATTTCCTTAGACGAGATAAAATATATGGTCAGGATTATTAGGTTATACTAACCTTTTCCACAATCCTACTTGGGCTAGAGCTCTGGAATCAAGGCTAGCTTAAGGTTGAAATATTAGCTCAGCTTAAGCACCCTGAGGGCAAACTCTAGCAAAAAGTAGGGCGGCTAAACGGGATACAGAAGTGAGTGTCGCATAGACTGGGCTCTTATCCCAGGTGTCAAATATAGAGACATCACAGCACAAAACAATGTTGAACCGTGCATCTCCGCAACTGTCAGCCGGCACATGACACCGCAGCGTCTTCCAGTGTTTGACACGATTTGCAGTCCTAGCTCCTAGTTTCTCCTGAAGGACAAATGCTTCATTGGCAGAGGAAACTTTTTGACATTTCCCTCAGGTACACGGATATACACATCAGCATTTTCAACTGCTATTTTAAGCCCTATTGAATACATGTACAGGAGATATGTCTCATAAAAAGAGCTGTATGTGCAAAGGACCTTCAGATCATATATTTTCATGCGACACCTTAGGTAAAACATGTTGATGCTGACAGAAAATGGTTGTGCACTTTTTTTTTTAATAAAAGAATCCTATTAATTGGCATACAGTTGTGTACACAATGCTGATTCTTAAGAGAAGTAACTAAACATAGTGATATTAATAATTAGACTAAACAAAATGTTCATTAGTGTGACAATAGTTTAGTAACATCTTATGTACCATCGGAAAGTCTGATTCATTCTAATGAATCAGTTCGTACTAAACGGCCCTTACCTTTATGGTGCTATAAAGTCTGATTCATTCTAAAGAACTTGCTCATCTAAGTCCAAGGATTAAGATAGGTAAAGATATTCAAAATAGTGGCGTATATTAAACAAAGTGACTCGGGTAATCCAATAAAACACAAAAGAAACAGCATTCAAAGCACAAACAATACTGGACAAAGAACCGAATGAAATGAGGAACTTAAATACACATAATAATGAACTCAAAGACTAACAGGTGTAATTGTTCTCGTGACATTTCGTCTACATTCAACGCGCATGGCACCCTTTAGCGTCAATATGAGACGCAGATATGTATGGGTCAGAAGGCGCCTCCACCCCAGACCTAAACCTACCCATATATGTGCGTGTTCTATTGACGCTAAAGGGTACCATGCGCGTTGGATTTAGACGAAATGTCAAAAGTGTCAGATATGACGCCCTAGGATGAGAATGCGTTGGATTGTTATATGAATGCACATGGCAACTAATGAGTGGTGGGAACAAAGGAACACAGGAAACCAAGAAACAAACTAAAAGCACATGAAAATAAGGAAACAGGGAGAATGTGACAACAACTATGATACAAATAAAAAAAAACTAGAATACTGTGTAGTTTTTGTAAATGTTTCTGTTCACTTTTGATCCGGTCATCCTCATTGTGATTGGTTGAGTTTATTCATTTAAAAAAAAAATTGAGCAAGAAACCAGTAATTGTTTAAAAGGTTACACTTTATTTTAAGTTGACGTAGTTACATTGTACTTACTCCAATAAGTGCTGAGTAATATTCATTAACTTACTAAAGAGTTAGGGTTTGGTTTAGGGTTAGTTATGCATAATTAACTTGTAACTACGTCACCTTAAGTCCTGTACACTGTACCCTGTAGTTATAGTTAGTACCATAAGTAGCATCATTTTAATTATCTACTTTTTTGTTAGCAGCCTACTGTGTAGCTAACTACTTTATTTTTAAATGAGCAGCTTGACTGTAATTTAACTAGTTAGTAGGTTCACCAACACTGATCTTGTGTTAATGTTGTGTTAAAATCAATATGAGAAATAATAATAATAATAATAACAACCATAAAATTATATTAATTTCTCTTATTTATATTACTGACCAACCCCTGCAATTATCAATAATGTATTGCATTTTATTGCAGGACTAGAAAAAAACATGTGGTAAAAAATAAAAAGCAAACTCAGCTGTTTTCCCATAGTAGAGAAATATGAGCTGTATCATGTTATATCCTCTTTCCCACATTACTTGTGGTTTGTTAACAATGAATTATTCTCTGCTTCTTAGTGATCTATGAAGTCTTGCAACACCATTAATTTAACATTGAAATAGATATTAAAGAGCAAAAAAATATTATTCTTTACTGATTTATCATACCCGCATGGCTTGTAAAGTGTAAGCCATGTTCAGTATCTGATCTGAATAATCAGGAAAATCAGAAACTTCGTTAAATTTCTTATCAATTAGCTAAACATGAAATGTTAATTACATTTTTAAAATTTAATTTTTAGTCTTAGAGTCAGATTTTTTTTGTGCAATTTTTAATAGTAAGCTTAACTTTCAACAATAAAACCAATTATGCTGTGAATAGAATAATGCCCACCTATGAATTTCACAACAGATCTGATAATTGGCCTGAATAAGTGAAACTGGTTAAAAAAAAAATACTAAAAAAAAAAAATCACCCACTTAAACAAGACCACTTTTGGTCATGGCCAAATAGGCTATGTGCACAAGCGTCGTGACGAACTTCCGCTATTGTCAGAAGCCGGCATATCAGTTTCCGGTTAACGACTGCTCATCCGCATCCGCTATAAACAAACAAGATGAGAGCTGCTGTTGTACGAAAAAAAGAGATTCAGGCTGCGTCCGAAATCGCGTACTATGTGAGTAGGTACTACATTTAAATAAGAACGTACTTCCCGACCGTTAAAAAAGTACATTCTATATAGTATGAATACGGGTAGTATGAATGAGTCCGGACGTACTACATGCGCCATGTTGTTGTCGCGAGACATACGCGCTATCATAACAGTGCGAAAATTTAAAGAGCACATTCCACTGACTGCACCAACTTCGCGCTGTTTTCATCTGCGTTTTTACGTCGTCCGAGCCGACAATCAAGAGGAGGCGTCGGTCAGCTGCTCGCAGATCACGCCTTTTGTGGAGTTTCTCAAATAACATTTATTTACCTAATAAATTTTACCTCATAAAACACACACAACCCCTATGAACAATGACAGATGTTGATTTTTGGCAAGGAAAAAGCCATTTATTTGCTTGTGATATTACCATCGATAAATAAACATGAATGAATCAATAGAGATACACGTGTGTGTCTGTGTTTATCTCTACAGCCCACAGCTAACGTTACAGCCGCGTCTCCGGTTTCCGCCATTTTCAAATATAACGACAACAACTCCTCTCCCGTGGCATCATGGGATAGTAAAGTGTCCATCGTATGCGCACTTCAGAATCTCGCCGGAAGTAGTAGGTCATCCGGGGACTTTTCGCCTACTGTTTTTCGAATTCTATGATTTCGGACATACTACTCTGCTCGCGTACTGTTTTTCGCATACTATATAGTAGGGAAGTACGCGATTTCGGACGCAGCCATAATGTGCGTGACACATCTACGTTTCTAAGGACTGTAGGTTGATCTAACGCCCGTTTCAAAAATACTCCGTTTGCCGTGCAGGAGCAGCGCGTGCGATAGTGCTTTCACATATGATGCGTTGGCAGCAGCAAAGAACGTATATTTACAAGAAGTGAAAGCCAATAGAACGTTCCATTGCAACACCAGCGCCCAGCAGCAGCGCTGTGCTTCCGCCATTTTGGGGTGAAAGCGACTCGGCAGTCATATATTATACATATATTTAGTCCAGTGCAGAGGTCATTTTTAGGTTGAAATAATTAGGTAAAAAGAAAAAGAAGTTGCTAACCAGGGGTGCGTTTCCCGAAAGCATCGTTAGCCAACTATGGTCGCAAGTTCCGTCGTTACCAATAGAGTTCAACGAGTCGGTGTTTCCCGAAACCATCGTTCCAACGAACAGTCGCAAACAGCATCGCAAAGTTGTGTGGTTTGAACGACAGCTCTCGACCTGTGGTTAGAAGCATAGTTTCTATATTGCATGACATTTGGACGTAATAAATCCTTATCTTGAGCAAAATAAGCAAGCTGACATTCAGTACAACCTGTGCCTTTTATTTAGAATACATACAAATGTAATTTACGTATTTTAGTTTGTCAAAAGATTTAAAGTACCGTGTTTGAAGACTGCGCATGTGCGAACAAATATTGAGTCTGGTAATAAAGCAAAATAACTGAGAAAAATTTGAAATAGTCCTCAGATGACATGTCTGTAATTTATATTAAAAATCTAGCGTTATTTCGACCTTAAACAGTTTAATTAAAAGAAGTTATTACTCCACCACGTGCGTGCCGTTCACTTTTCATAATCAACATGGGGAAAAAACAAATATGAAATTAAATGCGCTTATTTAATGGCTACAACACGTATACAGTAGGCCTAAAGACTCTCTATTTGTACAAAATTGCTGCACATTCATTTAATTCTGAATTTTGCACGTTGAAAGGCATTTTTTGTGCACAGTAAAACATATCTGCAACATTTATAAAGTTCACGGATAATTGTGCATGCATTTATTAATCATTATGATACTAAAATCAAAATAAAGTAGGTTAAAAAAAATCAGATGAGCAGAATATAAACGCAACGTGCTTAATTAGCTTACATTTTCCTCCCATAGAAAACCATTATAAGAACACTTGGCTTAATGCAGATTAGAATGTCCCAGCATATGTTGAAATAACGAGATATGTTCAAAAATAAGTTATCAATGAAATACATGAATTCAGCAAATAAATATAACTGTAGCCTACTAAAATGTAAATGTTGGACAACAAATATATAACAGAAATAGAATAGCTTTGCAGTAAACTCTTATATCGTATATTAATGACCGTTAAAGCAAGACTATGTAAACAAAAACACTGTACAAAAGTGGCAATTATCGGAAAACGGACACATGTAATGCATCATGTTCTATAAGATCATCGTGTTTGTAGCATGATCCAGGGGATTAAAACGTACAAAATATATTTCAGGCCTAGTGGAGTTGGTAACTAATAATAGTAGTAAATGTGTAAAGTTGCATAAAATGGAAACACTCAATAATGCAAGAAAAAACTACCTAAAAAAACTGTTATCTGTGCTGTTGTCCATTAACTTCAGTTGGAATCTTCACTCCAAAATGGCGGCCGCGCTACCGAGGCGCCACCTAGTGGCTGTTACCAAAAAAGCATCAGAGTTTCGCCTCTTGTGCTTCTATACTCTTTGGCAGCAGTGAATAACTGATCCGTGGCTGTACCACAAATACATACTTACTATTTTTATATTAAATCCAGAAGTTATGCTGCAACTTTTATTTTAAAAAAAGTTGTCAAGCATTGCGATTCTCTTTGTACACATACAATTGACGTATGCACGTTTAAACACAATTTAAACAACGTAGGGCTATTCTTCCATGCATTACTTCTACTTAGGCTATATTAAGTTGCTCAAGCAAGTGGTCAAATAGCCTATTTAACCATGCACTTATATTAAAATCGCAAATATTTTAAATTAAAACTTAGAATTGACAAAAACAGCCGACTCTCATGCCTTTTCTTTTGCATTTAAATTTTAATACAATAGATGTCACAAAGAACTTGTTTTTCCAGTGTTGTTCATTATGTCGCCTTGTTGAAGTTGTTGGTTTTCCTGATTTACCCCGGTCTTCTAAAAGTAAAAAGAGTGTGATTCTCCAACTAAGAGCACTTTCGGCACTGTGAGCTTATGGAAAATTCACTCTCTTAAAACACACTTAAAACAATCTTCCTAGCTGTGTCTTCTATCACAATATTACAGTGGGCAGTTTTAGAATTCCAAATTTGCGATTTCAATATAAGTACATGGTTAAATAGTTGACCACTTGCTTGAGCAACTTAATATAGCCTAAGTATAAGTAATGCATGGAATAATATACCTACATTGTTTAAATTGTGTTTAAACGTGCATACGTCAAGTGTATGTGTACAAATAGAATCGCAATGCTGACAACTTTTTTTTAAATAAAAGTTGCAGCATAACTTCTGGATTTAATATAAAAATAGTAAGTATGTGTTTGTGGTACAGCCGCGGATCAGTTATTCACTGCTGCTAACGCATCATTATGTGAAAAGCACTATCGCACGCGCTTCTCCTGCAAGGCAAACGGAGTATGTTTGAAACGGGCGTTAGATCAACCTACAGATCTTAGAAACGTAGATGTGTCACGCACATTATATCTCTTTTTTTTCGTACAACATCAGCTCTCATCTTGTTTGTTTATAGCGGATGCGGATGAGCAGTCATAAACCGGAAACTGATATGCCGGCTTCTGACAATAGCGGAAGTTCGTCACGACGCTTGTGCACGTAGCCTATTTAAATTAATTTCATATGAAAATAAAATGATCTGTGAAAGATCCAGTGAGCACTCGATCAAATCAAAACTGCACATTCATGTCTGCTTCATGTTTGCTGAGCATTTGATTACTAATGATTAGGGCTGGGTAGAAACATATACATTTCTAGATTTTATTCGATTTTCATTTTGATTACCCAATATCGATTCTTAAATCCCAAAAATTGACCTTTTAGTTGATAAATCAACTGGACACTGTAGCACGCCTCCCATCCAATAAATTGCACACTCAAAATATATACATTCACCTAAAGGATTATTAGGAACACCATACTAATACTGTGTTTGACCCCCTTTCGCCTTCAGAACTGCCTTAATTCTACGTGGCATTGATTCAACAAGGTGCTGAAAGCATTCTTTAGAAATGTTGGCCCATATTGATAGGATAGCATCTTGCAGTTGATGGAGATTTTTGGCATGCACATCCAGGGCACGAAGCTCCCGTTCCACCACATCCCAAAGATGCTCTATTGGGTTGAGATCTGGTGACTGTGGGGGCCATTATAGTACAGTGAACTCATTATGTTCAAGAAACCAATTTGAAATGATTCGAGCTTTGTGACATGGTGCATTATCCTGCTGGAAGTAGCCATCAGAGGATGGGTACATGGTTGCCATAAAGGGATGGACATGGCCAGAAACAATGCTCAGGTAGGCCGAGGCATTTAAACGATGCCCAATTGGCACTAAGGGGCCTAAAGTGTGCTAAGAAAACATCCCCCACACCATTACACCACCACCACCAGCCTGCACAGTGGTAACAAGGCATGATGGATCCATGTTCTCATTCTGTTTACGCCAAATTCTGACTCTACCATCTGAATGTCTCAACAGAAATCGAGACTCAGACCAGGCAACATTTTTCGTGAGCTCTTGCAAATTGTAGCCTCTTTTTCCTATTTGTAGTGGAGATGAGTGGTACCCGGTGGGGTTTTCTGCTGTTGTAGCCCATCCGCCTCAAGGTTGTGCATGTTGTGGCTTCACAAATGCTTTGCTGCATACCTCGGTTGTAACGAGTGGTTATTTCAGTCAAAGTTGCTCTTCTATCAGCTTGAATCAGTCGGCCCATTCTCCTCTGACCTCTAGCATCAACAAGGCATTTTCGCCCACAGGACTGCCGCATACTGGATGTTTTTCCCTTTTCACACCATTCTTTGTAAACCCTAGAAATGGTTGTGTGTGAAAATCCCAGTAACTGAGCAGATTGTGAAATACTCAGACCGGCCCGTCTGGCACCAACAACCATGCCACGCTCAAAATTGCTTAAATCACCTTTCTTTCCCATTCTGACATTCAGTTTGGAGTTCAGGAGATTGTCTTGACCAGGACCACACCCCTAAATGCATTGAAGCAACTGCCATGTGATTGGTTGATTAGATAATTGCATTAATGAGAAATTGAACAGGTGTTCCTAATAATCCTTTAGGTGAGTGTATATATTCAAATGTGATTGTTAAATTGACTTGAAACAGTAACTCGACTTAAATTGATGTTTTCTTTTTTAAATAAATCTCAATTTACAAGCTATATCAGAATTCCATCTTACTTCAATCAGACCACAACCTGAGTAAGTAGTTGGCCCAATGACGTGACGTGCAATTTTGATGTCCAAACCCCTTTATGAAGTCAAAATAAGGAAATGTTTAATAAAAAGCACATTTATTGAATCTATTGATCTCTGTTTATCAAATGGTTTGAACATATATTGAGGGTATTGCAAAGAGTAAGAATTATTCGACGTTATAGTCACATAATGTCATATCGGATAACTGTCCGGACCTTAAAGTGGCATACAAAAAAGCCAAACAAACTGTAAAAAATCTAATAAACCCTAACATCTCTGCCACAGGCATTATTGTACGAGTCTTGACAACAATATATTTAAATATTACAAAGATTATGACATCCAGTTGATTGTTATACTTTGGAGCATTCTGTCCAAAAACTGGCTGTCAGCCAATGTCATACGGGATAACAAGCAAACTGGAGCAATTTTATTATTATTATTATTTTGACACGATGTGAGACCGCATGTTAAACAATCAGGAAGACCCTGAAGGACCCCCAAACAATGGTGAAAGATAAGTATGTCTTTCATAAAATGTGTTTAACTTACCCTTTTTCCTCACTAGCACACTATGTAGTAAAATCGTGTGTCATATGGGATAACGCTAAAATAACATATAGAATGTGGATTTGATGTAATATGTTTATTTAGCATGAATTTACTTATTTGGAAGTTGAAGGTAAAGGTTGCAGATTTCTATAGGTAGCCACAAATACTGCCTGATTAAGATTTAAACTGAGTTTTGTCATACCGGATAACAATATTGTCATATAGGATAACAGTTATTTCCTCTTAGCCTATAATGACATTATACAGTTTTCAGCTTTAATTTTAATTCGGGTTGGCGCGTATGGTTGGGTTGCGGAGAGATTGTGAGATTGTGGTTAGGTCTCAGCAGCAGGAGGGATGTAGAGGTCAGTAAGCTGGGCTGAGTTGAGTGGGGGACGGAGGGGGGTGACTCTGGGACGCCAGAGTCACTGTCGAGCCCTCTTGAGGTGTCGTGGGCTAGTCGACGAAACACTGAGGACGGAAGGTGCCCACTTGAAGACCCTAGAGATCTCCCCTACTCGGCTCAATCCAGACGGTTGTCGTGCTGGTCCACTAGGGAGACCACACTGTAGTTGCAGCCGTCGTGTGTGCTGACGCGCCAAGTACACTGCAGCCGTTAACGCCGGACAGAAGGGGAGTCACAACCTCATATGGAAAGAAGCGTAAATGGATGGAGAAGCATAGTTTACTGTAAAGCTATGTCTTAGTGTTGCTTATCTTGGCGAAAGCCGAGTACAAATCAGCATGAAGTTTTAACATCTACTCTCGTGTAATGGAAATCATGTAGAATTTCCATTCAAATTGTGATATTAACATATCTTTAACATTGTTTAGGTGAATATTAGCAAATTATATAATTCATAATAATATTAAATTACAATTACATTGAATTATTGTCCAACCTGTCATATTGGGGAATCCGCCCCTTTAAGAACAGGCCATCCACTCTAATTCTACAGAAATTTAGTGACTCAAGGTACTTCAACCCATTAATAAGATTTTTCTTTATAAATATGTTGTTCAATTACATGGTTTTGTAAATTTGTTGTTCAAATAAATGATGTTCAGTGAAATGAGTGAAGGTCGCCTACTTTAACCCTTTACATTATTTATGAATATTGATGTAGAGTGACTATGATCATCAATAAAATGGTTCAAGGTACTTTTCAGTACTAAATTAAACCTAATGTTGAAAAGTTGTGCTGTTTTGATATTCATAAACATGAAAAAATTGTTTAAATGTATTTGCATACTTGCCAAATCTGGAAAGAAACCACACTGAGTTTGTGTGTAACAGTTTACACACTGAAAACCACCTCTGTAACTTATTTATTTACAGTGGAGCCTAATTAATTTCCTTGGAAAAACATTGCATAACATAAACATTAATTATTTATGAACATTATTATGTGTGAGTGTTGTAAAAATGACAATTCATGTGTTAACTCATATGGTGTCATACCGAGTAACAATTTAAGTCAGGCGGGATAACGCTGTTTTTTTCCATTGAAATGCATAATTTCACTTCATGGAGTTGAGAAAACAATAATAACATGATGACAAGTCCTGTAAAACATTTTCAGACATTTTGCATTTTAAATCACATTGCAGTGTTAAAATGTGGGTAAAGAACTTGAACAAGTAGGGTCGCGTTTAAAGAAATCACAATATAATGAGAAAATATAGTTGTGCAAAAAATTTTTTCTGAGCTCTAAATATTGTTTACTGCATCACTTTATATATTCATTAAGTATTATTGATTTGAAAAGTTTTAATATCATAATATTTAGAAAATGCATTAACGTTATCCCGTATGACATTTTGACTGGTGTCGTCACATGATTCTCAGTTAAACCGCTTAAAATACATAGTTTCAAAATGAGATTTTAGTAATAAGTAAAAAACATCCCCATAAACATAATAACTACTTTGATGTGCAGTTTTAACCTATTTGAATTTTTTATCAGTTGAAAACCTTATTTGTCACTGGCCCAGTTACTATGTCTGATTTCAAAGAAATTGATGGCAAAATTTTGGAAGAAACCGTACAGCACCCAACATCAACCTGCGCCCTTGACGCACTTCCCACATCTTTCTTCACTAGTGTGTTAAACTGTTTAGAAGCAGATTTTCTAGAAGTGGTAAATGCCTCACTTCTCTCTGGGAGTTTTCCCTGAAACTCCCTGAAAACTGCAGTTGTTAAGCCCCTCCTGAAAAAGAGCAATCTGGATAAGACTATATTTAAGGAACTATAGACTGATCTCAAATCTTCCTTTCATAGGCAAGATCATTGAAAAAGTTGTCTTCAATCAGCTGAACAAATTCTTAAGCTCGAATGGATACTTTGACAATTTTCAATCTGCATTCCGATCGCATCACAGCACAGAGACAGCGCTCATAGATAATAAATGATATTAGCTTAAATACTGATAAAGGCAAATTATCAGTACTGGTACTACTCGACCTCAGTTCTGCATTTGACACTGTCGATCACAACATACTTCTTGACAGGCTGGAAAACTGGGTGGGGCTTTCTGGGATAGTCCTAAAATGGGTCATACTTAGAAGGGAGAGGTTATTATGTGAGTTTAGGAGACCATAAGTCTGAGTGGACATCCATGACATGCGGAGTTCCACAATGCTCAATTCTTGCACCACTCCTATTCAACCTGTACATGCTCCCAATGAGCCAAATAATGAGAAATAACTAAATCTCTTACCACAGCTATGCAGACGACACACAACTTAGCCCTATCGCCTAGAGGTGGGAATTGGCAAAAATGTGACGATTCGATAGTATTGCGATATTTGGGCCACGATTCAATATTATTGCGATTTTTAACATATTGCGATACATCAAGTATTGCGATTCGATTCTGCGATATATTGTGATTAATGCCCCCTGGCCCCATGTTATTCAAAGGCATTACAAAAAATGAGGAAAATAACACTGCTCAACTCACTTCAAATGTCACATTTAATTCTGTGAACATTATCTTCTACACATTAACTGAAGTGCAAAAACTTTTATATATAATTCCACCAAATCAGCTTATCATTGCAAAATGGCACAGATTTTTAAATATCTAAATGTACACTCTTAAAATCTGTCAATCAAGCATTATATTATGATAATCATGCATTAGCCTATTTAATGATAGAACTAAAACTTGATAATCATGCATGAATGCATATTTGTCATTTTAACTGAACTTAAACTGAACTGGTGGTGCTTAAGATATTGTTGGTCATTCAGTGTTTCTGTAAAAAAAGAAAGAAAAAGATAATAGTAATTATTATTAAAAGATAATCCTACTACTAATAATGACAATATACAACGATAGTCTATATAATATAGGCCTACAACACATGAGCTGCTTGGTTCATTAATGTTAATCATTTAAAAGCATTCGTTCGCTCTGATTTGCTGAAATTAAAACAGGCATAGGTGCCATCCAATAAGATTGCCATTTGCGCATTAGTTACGCCCACTACCGGAGAAACCGGCATCTCTTCAGCTTGTTCTTAAAAGCGGAATAATACCAGATGAACACAAACAAGAATATCATTTACATGTAGCGCGTCGATTTTGTGTGGTATAATGTAACTCTCTCGCTTTGTGTGCGTGACGGCGAGTGCGCGCCTTCACACTAGAGTTTACAGTACGTCACACACAGGTACGCTCGCTGAGCTGAATGATCGCTTGACGGAGAACGCTCAGTGAAGCCGCCTTTCCACTGCACACGACATTCACATATGATTGTCGCATCTCGCCCCCTAGTGTCAGTTGCACGGAACTTTGAAATTGGTCGTGAAGCAACCGTTACCCTCGACTATTCACAGTGGTAAAACTAATGATTTTAATGAATGTAATGCATGCATGAATATATCCACACAAATCAAATGACCCTCAATACATCTACAATAAAAACATAGCAGTTTTTAGAGCTAATATTGATTTAATAATTATTTTTTTAAAAATTCGGCCATAATAACCGACATTTTACAGAAATAGCATTTACAGAATAACATTAAAGAGTTCAAATATTGGTAAATCTAGCCTCGCGTTCATAGTTTTGATTAGAATACATCACATCCGGTCGGCCGGTCGCATACGGTCTAATCGCAGAAGTTCAGATATTTCAACGGATCCAAAGCTCAAATCGGATCCGAATTTTTCGCATACGCATATGATCGGAACTCCCCGCAGCTCCCGTACGACTCTCCAATGGAAATGAATGACTTCCGGTCCGACGGCTGTCGTTTGTCGTGTGCAGTGGAAAGGCGGCTTCAGTGTTGAGCGAGTGGAAATATATCTATGCTAAACTTATACTTGGCATTTGAATTTCCTGTTGAATGCACGACAACAAAGCACCGCAACAAGTGATTCCTTGTGGATGTAATACGCGAATGTAAATTATCAGAGTAAACTCAGAGAAAACCAAATGAAGAAACCCCGAAAGTAAAACAGATAATTTTATAATTAAATATTGCAATACTTTGCTCTACTGTATCGATATAATTGCGTGCGCAAAATATTGCGATACTGAACAGAATCGATTTTTTCCCCCACCACTATCGCCTAACAACTACAGCCCCATTGACTCCCTGTGCCAATGCATTGATGAAGTCAACAATTGGATGTGCCAAAACTTTCTTCAGTTAAACAAACAAAACTGAAATCATTGCATTTGGAAACAAAGATAAAGTTTTCAATGTGAATGCATACCTTCACTCTAGGGGTCTAACTACTAAAAATCAAGTCAGGAATCTTGGTGTGATTCTAGAGTCAGACCTTAGTTTCAGTAGTCATGTCAAAGCAATAACTAAATCAGCATATTATCATCTGAAAAATATTTTGCCAGTATTAGATGCTTTGTTTCCAGTCAAGACTTAGAGAAACTTGTGCATGCTTTCATCACCAGCAGGGTGGATTATTGTAATGGACTCCTCACTGGCCTTCCCAAAAAGACCATAAGACAGTTGCAGCTCATACAGAACGCTGCCGCCAGGATCCTGAGCAGAACAAGAAAATATGAACACATCACACCAGTCCTCAGGTCTTTACACTGGCTCCCAGTTACATTTAGGATTGATTTTAAAGTATTATTACTGGTATATAAATCATTCAATGGCCTAGGACCTCAATATATTGCAGATATGCTCACTGAATATAAACCCAACAGATCACTCAGATCATTAGGATCACGTCAGCTAGAAATACCAAGGGTTCACTCTAAACAAGGAGAGTCCGCTTTTAGCTACTATGCCAGCCGCAGCTGGAACCAGCTTCCAGAAGAGATCAGATGTGCTCCTACAGTAGTCACATTCAAATCCAGACTGAAAACACATCTGTTTAGCTGTGCATTTACTGAATGAGCACTGTGCCACTGTTCGTCCGACTGTTTGTACTGTATTTAATTTATTTTTTTTATTATAAACTGTTTTAATTATTCTTATTTCTTTTGATTATTTCAATTTCTTTATTCTAAACTGTTTTAATTATTCTTATTTCTTTTGATTATTTTAATTTGTTCTATGTAAAGCACTTTGAATTACCATTGTATATGAAATGTGCTATATAAATGTTACATGACCCACCGTTAACTAAACAAAACATGACTCAGGTTCATTAAATGGAAAAATCATCAAGGTTTATTTTTTTTTGCTTACACAAAAAGTATATCACACACACAAGGATGCTTTCATCACAAACTACTCGAACAGAAGGAGCCTCTAAACCACCCAGCAAAATAAGAATCAAACACAATCAGAAAAAAACTAATAAGTTAATAAGTTAACTAATAAGTTAAATTCATCAAACAAAACCTTGTGAATCACTCAATTAATCCAAAATAAATTACATGCAAAAAGTAACTTAGCTCCTCTGTTCAAACACTAAGCCAGTAGCATCCTCGTGCTGCAGTAATAAATAGTGGGGGAACAAACAATATACAAACAAACAAAAAAGAAAAGAAAACTAGTCCGCCCCAAAGGCCTTTCCCATTTCTTTTGGGCCCGATTACCAGCTCAATCGCCCGGGCGGACTAGACAATATACCCAAAACAAATAAACAAACAAAAAAAACAAACAAATTAAATTACAACAAGAGCAACAAATGGGCTCCGTAGAGCTGTCTCAAAGATCCCAAAAAATCCACAGGCGAACCTCTCGCATATGAACACCACAAGTGTCGATCGATTTCCGCCGGCCAGAAACAAACGCACCTACTATTCTCGTTCCTACCACGGAGCTTTATACTAGGCTAACCACACCCCCTTGATTCACAACTTTACTCCCTTGATGTCACTCGCTACATAAATAAACTTGCCTTGCCTACTTATGGCCATGTAAATATCAGCAACTGCACCAAATTGCTTATTTTTGCTCAGTTTGAGCCTCTGAATAAAAATTTGGTATTTTTACTCCTCAAGGATGAGGTTCATAATCTCCCTATCATATGAGCCATTAAAGCCTGATGTGTCAAATATGATAATAAAACTTTTTTCAGAAAGGTTCATTAAACTTTATTTACTGTTATTTCATATGTCAGGCTATACAGCATTAATCAAAAATTCGGTAACAATTTAGTTTAGGGTCCAATTCTCACTATTAAGTTTCTAATTAGCATATTACTAGGACATTGGCTGTTTATTGGTACTTAATAAAGCACATAATGCCTTATTCTGACCACATCGCTTAATCCTACCCAATACTTAACTACCATACTAAATATTAATAAGCAGTAATTAGGAGTTTATTGAGGCAAAAGTCAGAATAAACATGGGTCACACTTTAGGGCCCGATTATCACTATTAACTAATAACCGACTAGCTTGTTTTATTTGAGCTAGTCGAGGCCATTTTGTTGACAAAAGGGCTAATAACGTGTAAATAGAAAAACGCGGTAAAACTTTGAACTGTTAGGTGGAACCCAAAAGTTGTTCGGATTAACGTTCTGGCCCTTCGCATTCGGCATGCTATGAATTTTAATTTTCCACTTTTAACCACACGGTTCAATAATCTGCCAGCCAGAAGCAGAATAAGAAGAAAAGTAACACAATTAGCTTAATGCACAAGTTAATTGCTTGGTCCCTAATTAATGTCCATGTACGTTGTCAATCAATCCTAAGTCACACTATCACCTACAGACATTCAGCCCGCTTCAAAAGGACTAACACTCCATAAGGAGAGCTGACAAGTTTCCTTTATCAAAGCTGCAATTAACTTATTTACTGGCAGGTCATTACTTAGAAGTTCATTAGCGCGAGATAAAAACAATTTCTTTGTTGCTAACACCACGATTGTCTGTTAACAGGCTTTTGACAAGGGGTTTGGCAGCTCCATACCATCATGACATGACATTAAACCCATTTCTTGTAACAGAGGCATCTGCTAGTCTGCATATTAATAACAGCTAATTATTCAGACCTGCCGCCGAATTTCCGGTCTTCTCTAATTCTTTCACTCATTTCCTAGCGCTAATTATGGCAATGCAAAATTTCCATTGGCACTTCTGGGGTGTAAACAAATCATTAGAACAATCCAATCAACATTTCTTGTGACAAATTCCACAACAAAGTTTCAACAGTGTTACATTTCATTTCACATCAGCACAAAGAGCATACTCAAAATATCTGTATTAGAAAATAATGAACGAGCAATATGAAACCTCAACATACATGTAATTCCTCCAAAACCACTTTCTTACAAGAAAGAAAAAAAGAAAAAAAAACTTGATACACATGCTTTAGCTAGGTGCATTAGTCTTAACTCTTGACGATGAAGAGATAGAGATATAACCTCACTTTGAGAACTGCATCATGGGTAATTAGCAGGCAAATGTGAATACAGGAGAACTGGTCTAAATTATTAAAAAACAACTGCAGTGTAATTCATGTGTGCCACCACGTTTGAATATTGTGGTGTGAAAAGGTTTGTGGCGTGGATATTAACGGGTATTATCTGTATTATTATTTATTATTTATTATTATTATTATTTAATACAGATTATAATACAATGTTCAAAAATTTTTTATTTAACAACAGATTAATATCTTTGCTTTGGATAAAACAGCCATATTCAAAGGTATTCATATTTAACAAGAACATACATTTTTGTACAATTGCATATATGCTAAAACATACATTGATAAAATACTATAAAAAATAAAAACACACCCTCACATTTTGCCCTCTCAAAAATCCACCTCCAAAGAACATTTCAGCAAAATCATGCTTTTCTCTGTTTACAAAGTTTAGCGGCATGAGATTTCTCTATTTCAGTTACATCTGACACCCTTGAGCTTCTATTCTCTTTCTCTTTCTTCAATGTCGATATTAGTGGCTATTATATTTTACATAAGAATGGCCAATTACAACATGAATGTTGTTATACAGTATATTTATGTCGTTTGTTATAATATTGTTTTAATCTATCGTGATCATAAACAGACAAATAGTTTTTAGCACAAATAGCCTAGTTTTCCATTTAATGCACTTTATTCTTATAGTTATTTCCCTGTTGTGGCTAATAAATCAGAAGTCTCACACATTCGTGGAAAATAGCTTATACTTCGCAAAAAGCAATCAATCCAATCTCATTATCACATGCAAAGTTTATGTAAAAATGACCTGTATATGTAGACTATTCTTTTTCTACACAGAAGAAATGCCTAAAAGTATGTAAAATGGCAAAAATATGGAACCTGCAGCCACACAACAGTGTGTCTATATACTGTAACCTGCTCCTTTCCATGGAGGTTCCTCTGAGAATTTTGCCAAGTAAACACATACACTATATATATATATATATATACAGTGGTGATTTATGGTAATCACTAATGTCAGTTTTAGGACACATGGCTGTTCCTCTCAAGCAACTGAACTGCATCATGGTGGCAAACTTGTTCGCTTTCAGAACTATTTGTTTCTCTTCAGAGTCTGCACATTGACACAAGCTCTATCAAATGCACACATCTATGGGATTGCCTCTATCATTCAACCCTGTCTTGGCCAGATCTCAGCCTCTTATCTCTGGAAGATATATGGTGTTATTCCCGAGAAGGGAAATGAAGCTCCAAAAACTCACTGTGCTCCCATGAGTAATTTTCAAGTCCATGCTTAAAATTCAGTAGAGAAGAGGGACTTTTATTGTTGGGTACTGGTGTTTTCTTCAAAGCACATGACCATACAGTCCCATCTTTTTTTCTCTCTAGTAGGTGACATCTACTGCATAGGGTTTCTCTTAAAACTCCTTATGAGATAAACAAATATACACAAATGAGTCAATTGCTAACATACAGTAGTATAACGTGACATGTACAGTGATAATTTTCCATCATTTTCCATCACTGTAAAAGTCAGTGGGGTCCAATGTTGTTTAGACCCCAGTGGCCTTCACTGTCAACATGAGTAAATTAGAACAGAATTAGCATTTTTGGGTGGACTCCTCTAAAACTCCTCTTTTTTTCCATGTTTACTGGTGTTTATATACAGTGGCCTCCACTTATTAGGCACCCTTGATAAATATGAGCAAAGACTCCTGCCTTTGAAGATTTAGAGAAAATAAATCTCCATTGTTTAACCTTTTGATCTTTCATTAAAAAAAAAAAATCACAAAATTCCAAACTTTCATTGAAGTAAAACAATTGAAAGTAGGGGGTGGGGGGCTCCAACCCGATCACACTAAATACGTGTCTACATCACGTAGTGTGTTTATCGTGTTATTTATACGCGAAAATTAGTTTTTACGTGCATACGATACGCATGGGTTGTTAAGGGTAGGTTTAGGAGTGGTGTGGGGTGCATGTGTATTATACGTTTGGGTAGAATTAGTGGTGTTGGGTGCGTGTGTATTACACACAATAAAGTGCGTATCAAATGCACGCGAAAACTGTGTATCATATGCACGTAAAAACTCATTTTCGCGTATAAATAACACGATAAACACACTACGTGATATAGACATGTATTTATGTGAGAATAGGCTGGGGGCTCACATTATAAAATAAATGTTTTTCTCTAGTTCACTTTGGCCACAATTATTGGTACCCAATTATTGCAACGTCCTTTTCCGAAGATAACAGCTCTGACCCCTCATTTACATTGCACACACATCTCTAGCGCATTACGGCTCCGACACGGCCACCGGAGCTGATCACGGCCACTCTAGTCAATGCTTGTATACCAATATTTATAATATTAATACCAGCCGCCCCGCGGCACATTTCAGAAGCGTCAAAAGATAATTATATATTTTAAACGATAAAACAGTTACAAATCTCAGATCCTTGTCGTTCATAACTGGACTTTGTCTGTATACGCTACAGCAAAACAAAGTGCATAACATTAAACACAACAATAAACAATTAAACTGGACAAAACTATTTAGCCCATGGTAGAATCCCAAAAATCAAAAGAAACACGAAAAATCTAGAAAAACAATGTCGCACAGTCAAATCTCATGGTCTAGCAAATCTAGTGGCTTCAATTCTAAAATACTCCTGGTGTGAGTTGGCACCGTGGAGGACGGAACAAAACCTTGTCCGAGCCGCAATACGCAGCAGATGTGTACATTGTAGATAAGGGGTGAGTCGTCTTCTATAAGGTATATATACCATATGGTATATATATACACACTAATTGGCTTCATCACTCTGTGATCTATATTCACCACCAGTAAGCTGCATATGGCTGCCGTCGCATCATCCAGGTGGATGCTATACATTGGTGGTGGTTGAGATTCCTCCCTTCTATGTAAAGCGCTTTGAGTGCTGAGAAAAGCACTAAATAAATGTAATGAATTATTATTATTATTATTATTATTAATAATAATAATAATGCCTGATGAGTTTGGAGAACACCTGACAAGACATCAGAGACCATTCCTCCATACAGAATCTCACTAGATCCTTCAGATTCCCAGATCCATGTTGGTGCTTCTTCTCTTCATTTCACTCCACTCATTTTCTATAGGATTCAGGTCAGGGAACTGGGATGGCCATGGCAGAAGCTTCATTTTGTGCTCAGTTACCCATTTTTGTGTTGATTTTGATGTTTGTTTTGGAACATTGTCCTGATGGAAGATCCAACCATAGCCCATTATAAGATTTCTAGCAGAGCCTGTCAGGTTTTGATTTTTTGTATCTGTTGTATTTGCTAGAATCCATGATACCATGTATCTGAACAAGATTTCCAGGACCTCCCGTAAATAAAATAAATAAAAATAGGCCCACAACATAAAAGATCCAGCAGTATATTTAACCGTGGGTATGGGGTACTTTTTATCCCTGTTTGCACAAAACACATCTGGGTGGGGTTGCTGCCAAAAAGCTTTTTTTTTTCTTTTTTTTTTATCTGACCGTAGAACCAGGTTCCTTTTGAAGTTCCAGTCGTGTCTGACGACTATGCTGGAGTTTGTATTTTGATGAGCGAGGAGGATTTTTCTTGAAACCCTCCCAAACAACTTGTGGAAATGTAGGTATTTATTTTAGGCTTTCTGACCCCATGCTCAACTAATCTCTGCAATTCTCCAGCTGTGATCCTTGAAGAGTCTTTGGCCACTCAAACTCTCCTCTTCACCATGCATTAAGACAATATAGACACGTCCTCTTCCAGGATTCGTAACATCTTTAGTTAATTGGAACTTCTTGCCCTGATGGTGGAAATGGGGATTTTCAATGGCTTGCCCATTTACTTACAGCCACGTTCTACTATATTTTGTGAAGCTCAACAAACTTTTACTAATTATGACGAATGATTACGGGAATTTGGCCTTTGTGTTTCCTCATATTTAAACTCCTGTGGAACAGGAAGTCATGGCAATTTCATGTTCCTAGTCACCATGGTGTGCTAAACAAAATGTAAATATGAATGGGAATATAATTCATAGAAATTCATAACAATTTATGGGGGTGCTCATAATTGTTGCCCACATGCATTGGCGGGCTTGAGAGCCGTGAGAGAACAGTTGAAAAAACTGAAAGGGTCTGCATACAGACTTAAACCACTGTAAGTCACTAATAAATATGCAAATTTAAATATTATAATTTGTAATCCATTTTTTTTTATGTTAGTCACAAAAAGCTATCATATAACCTCAAAACACTTGGAATATGGCATGCAACATTGTCATTTCTTCGATGGTGCTTCCTTCAGAAAAATAAGTGTGCTTAATTGTTGTCACGGATCCATCTGCTTCAGTGCCAGACACCATCACCCCGCCCACTCGTTCACTCTCCCCGGATTTCTGATCATCTTCACCTGCCATCACCATCTGTTCCCCATCACCTGTCACTTCCCCAGCACTATAAAGAACCCACACTTTCATTCAGTCATCGTCTGGTCTCGTTGCTACACTCGACTACAGACTCCCGCTACTACAAAGCGTCTACTTACCCGTATCCTTCTTGACTCCAAATCTTCATCCTCCGTCTTCATCGTCCTGTTCCTCCATCCTGTTCCCGTTACTCTGGGACTCAACCACCATCATCCTTCTCCACGATCATCTACAAGATAAGAGACATTTATCAGAGACTGTTTACATATCCTACCGATCTCTATCTGCTACTACTCACCTGCCATTCTCCATTGCGCCTTGTCAATAAACGTTCCAAACTTACCACTCTGTGTCTCCTGATCCCTGACAGAAGACCAGACCCACAAACATGCAACATCCTACTCCCAGCGCTCCCACCGCGGCGGTGACACCGCCCGCATCTACCATTCCCCGGATCAGTTCATCATCCTCCGCCACCTCCACAACTCCCGCTTCTTCGACCGTTGCCTCTGTATGTCCCATGGCCCAACCAGCGCCCTTCTCTGGCGAGGAGGGGGGGTGCAACGGATTCTTGCTGCAGTGCGAGCTCTATCTGGAGATGAATCCTGGATTATTCCCAACAGAGCGATCAAAGGTGGCCTTTATCATTTCTCTTCTCCATGGACGAGCTCTCCGTTGGGCACATGCATTGTGGAAGGATCATGGTTCGGTAACGCAAACATTATCTGCTTTCTCGGCTCATTTCATCGAAGTGTTCTCTCAATCCTCTAATGCCATTTCTACCCAAGATCAGATCTTCCGGATTAAACAAGGGAAATCATCAGTTTCAGCATATGCATTGCAATTTCGCACTCTTGCAGCCACTTGTGGGTGGAATGAGCCAGCATTAATCACAGCTTATCGAAATGGATTAAATCCCGATGTCAGACTACAGCTTGCCATATACGATGACGCTGTGGGTCTCGAGAATATTATCCAGCGATCCATCCGCATCGACCAACGACGCACTGCCTGCATGCTCGACCCTCCATCATCCTCTCCTCCTCGTCCACCATCTGGCGTGAACCTTCCAGCACCAGAACCCATGGATCTGGGAACACACCGTATATCTACTTCCGAACGTCACCGCCGTATTACCAATCATCTCTGTCTCTATTGTGGAGCCTCTGGTCATCAACTCCCCACCTGTCCTATTCGTCCTCCTCGACACGCGGTGAGTACAGTCCGTCTTCCAATTCCTATTTCCTCCATGAAATATACCTCCGCGACTCTCACTTATCTACACCGCTCTCTTCCAGTACAAGCCTTAATTGACTCCGGATCTGCTGGCAACTTCATCGCCCTGTCCACCCTTCAACGATTCCAAACCCGCCAATGGCGGATCCCCCAAACTCTCCAGATTCAGTCCATCCTGGGTAGACCGCTGGGTCGAGGAAGGATTGGACACCGCAGCCCGGACATCACCCTTCAAATTGGTCATCTACATCGTGAGAAGATTTCGTTTCTGGTGCTGGAGGGTTCTACTGCGGAGATCATCCTGGGACGCCCGTTGTTGGAAAAACATGCCCCCAACGTCCAGTGGTCAACCGGAGAAGTTCTCCAATGGGGAAAGAACTGCTTCCACCAGTGTCTTCTAGCCATTAAGAAATGCTCACGTCCATCTCCTGTTCCTCTCTCTCCAGTTCCCTTCGCATCCACCTCCATTGAGAGTCCACCTGTCGAAGATCCACCCGAGATTCCCACTCCTTATTGGGCGTTCCAGGATGTCTTCAATAGGCAGCTGGCCACCACACTTCCACCCCATCGGCCATGGGACTGTGCGATTGACCTGCTGCCTGGGGCGGTTCTACCGCGTGGTAAGATCTACCCCTTGTCCAACCCGGAACAGAAGGCCATGGAGGAGTATATCAAGGAGGCGCTGCAACAAGGCTACATACGTCCATCTACGTCCCCTGCCGCATCCAGCTTTTTCTTCGTGGGCAAGAAGGACGGAGGCTTGCGCCCCTGCATTGATTACCGGACACTCAACCAGTCAACCGTCAAATTCCGATATCCCCTTCCTCTGGTTCCCGCCGCCCTGGAACAACTGCGTGGTGCTCAACTCTACTCCAAGCTGGACCTCCGAAGTGCTTATAATCTGATTCGCATCCGAAAAGGTGATGAGTGGAAGACCGCATTCATTACCCCTGCGGGGCACTACGAGTACCTTGTGATGCCCTTCGGCCTGTCCAAGTCACCTTCAGTATTCCAGGGATTTATGAATGAGATATTCCGGGATGTGTTAAACCACTTCATCATATATATCGACGACATCCTTATCTATTCTGCCAATCTACCTGAGCACATTCGCCATGTCCGATTCGTCCTACAACGCCTGAGAGACCATCATCTTTATCTGAAGTTGGAAAAATGTGAGTTCCACCAAAGGTCCATCCAGTTCCTAGGGTATGTCATCACCCCCCAAGGGATCACAATGGACCAGAGGAAGGTGGACGCCATTACTAACTGGCCACAACCAAGTAACATCAAGGAACTTCAACGATTCCTGGTTTTTGCCAACTTCTACCGCCGGTTCATTAAAGGTTTCAGCCAAATCAGTACACCCATCACTTCACTCCTCAAGAGCGGGGCCAAGTCTCTGTCCTGGACTTCTCAAGCCCTCCACGCCTTCGAACATCTGAAGAGGTCCTTCTGCTCTGCTCCTACCCTAGTCCTTCCAGATCCTGAGCTCCCATTCCTCGTTGAAGTCGACGCCTCCACCACTGGGGTAGGAGCAGTCCTTTCCCAGCGGCAGGGGATCCCACTCCGACTCCATCCATGCGCCTTCTTTTCCAAGAAGCTGTCCCCGGCGGAGCAGAATTACGACATCGGAAACCGGGAACTACTTGCCATCAAACTCGCTCTGGAAGAGTGGAGGCATTGGCTGGAGGGAGCAAAACATCTGTTCACTGTCATAACCGACCATCGAAATCTGGAATACCTTCGTGAAGCCAGGAGACTGAACACTCGTCAGGCCCGTTGGGCACTCTTCTTCACCCGATTCCACTTCATCGTAACCTACCATCCCGGCACTAAGAACACCAAAGCGGATGCTCTGTCCCGTCAGTTCCTCCCAGAACCCTCTCCATCCATCCCTGAAACCATCCTCCCTCCAGACTTAATCGTCAGTCCAATCCAGTGGAGTATTGATGAGCAAATAACTGAAGCTACCCTAACCGAACCTGCTCCGCCGGGAGGTCCTGAGGGACGGGTCTACGTACCTACTCGACTCCGTCTGTCCCTCATGGACTCAGCACACACCTCTCCGGGCTCTGGACACCCAGGCAGCCACCAAACCCTCTCGCTCATCCAACAACGTTATTGGTGGCCCAATATGACCCAGGATGTCTCCCGATACGTCCGGGGATGCTCAGTCTGTGCGATAACCAAAGTTCCACGTCGACTCCCGGAGGGTAAACTGGTACCCCTACCTGTACCCACGAGACCCTGGTCACACCTAGGGGTGGATTTTGTGTGGAGAGCTTTCTTCGATCTGCTAGGTGTCTCTGTCAGTTTATCCTCTGGATACCATCCCCAGTCTAACGGCCAGACTGAGCGGAAGATTCAGGAGATCGGGAGATACCTGCGGTCATATTGCCACAGCCATCAGGACTGCTGGAGCCGCTACCTACTCTGGGCCGAGTATGCACAGAACTCCCTGCGCCAGTCCTCCACCGGTCTAACTCCCTTTCAGTGCATACTCGGCTACCAACCTCCGTTGTTTCCCTGGAATGGAGAACCATCTAACGTTCCAGCAGTCCATCATTGGTTCCAGACGAGCGAGAGGGTCTGGGACTCAGCCCATGTACATCTCAAGCGGGCTGTTCGGAGACACAAGAGCCAGGCCGACGCCAGACGTTCTGCCACTCCTCACTATCAGCCTGGGCAGTTGGTCTGGCTCTCAACCCGGGACATCCGTCTCCGACAGCCTTGTCGCAAGCTGAGTCCCAGATATATAGGTCCATTCGCCATACAGAGGCAAATCAATGAGGTCACCTATCGCCTGGCACTCCCGACTCATTATCGCATATCACCTTCATTCCATGTTTCCCTCCTGAAACCATACACTAATCCTCTTCTCCCTACTTCCCCAGGGTCTGGTACTGAAGACGTACCTCCTCCTCCTGCAGATCCTGAAGACGACCGCATCTACCAGGTCCATGAGATTCTGGACTCCCGACGACGGGGGGGCCGGTTGGAATACCTGGTGGACTGGGAGGGCTTCGGGGCCGAAGAGAGATGCTGGGTACCTCGGGAGGACATTCTAGACCCTGCTCTACTTCATGATTTCCATACAACGCCATACAATTCACCTGCCATTCTCCATTGCGCCTTGTCAATAAACGTTCCAAACTTACCACTCTGTGTCTCCTGATCCCTGACAATTGTATTGAATGTGCACTCGTAGTACATATTCAAAACTTTAAAAGTACATATCTTCGCCAAACTGTACTTGATAATTTATTCCACTATTGCTTTAAACATGCTTGCATTCACCCAAAGCAAAAAAGTGAAAGGCAAATATATAGAGCTCTTTTCATTGGAACTCCAACTAACTCTCAGCTGCTCTGAATTAATTCATCATGCAGCAGCTCCTGATTTAAATGCAATTTGTTTTGCAGGGGTAATGTTCCTTACTGCAAATGTATCATGCCTGACTCCAGGACAGTTTGTTCAGCTCTTCCAAGAACTCCATATTTCATCTTGGAGCCCATTTTAGATGCCAGGATCATCGTTAAGATAAATCATTTTTAATATATGTTATTAATTATTTGGTTAATATAGATCCCTTCATCACTGACTGATAGGAAAATTCAGATATTGATTGACCTTTAGAAATCTTTTCTCAAAACATGACAGTTCTACATGGCCTCATCATTTGAATTAAATTGCACATGAGTATGAGCATGTGTAATGAGTACATTTTGATTATCATACATCACACACTATAGCGTATGTGGTTGTTGAACTAATTCTTGCCCATTAGCACCTTTACTTGTGTAGAAATTCATTCCTCGGCTCTGATGATTGTTGTTGATACTGTCAGTCCATTTAAAGGTTAAGTAATTTACCCTCATTAAAAGGTTTTACATATGAAGAATATGTTTAAAATGACACTCCCACACGCACAACAAGTCATATCAGTAGATTAATTATTTTATTGTACATGGAGCAGGTTGCTTAATGGATGCCCCATGGTTATACTACTATATTTTTTCTCAATAACATCCCTATTATCAGACATTTCCTTGTGATAAAAATGAATAATGTGTGATAGCGAATAGTAAATTTTTGCATCAGCATCAGTTAAATCTAACTTTTGCTTGATAGTGCCTCCACACCACTAGGTGTCAGTACAAAAACAAGACCACTACCATATCAGCCAGCAGAACAAACTAAAACTAATGAGTGCATCTTTAAACATTAACCTAGTCAGTTAGAGAAGTATGATTGTGTTTTTGCAACTTAGTACATACAGGGTTTTTGCACTGAAAATATTTTTGCCGGCCGCTAAAATGAATCATTGTCCAGCCAATGGCATGTGAATGTGATTTGTAGAACATAAATTGTGAATAGTTGCTAAGGTTTAAAAGTGACCTTTACCAAGGATTACAAAAGACGGTAACCCAGTGTTCAGCAGAGTGTGCCTTTTTATTTTTGCTACAATATTAGCAAACATTTTTCGTTAGAGGATATAGTCGCCGGGTTGCGAACTTTGGTTGCCTAGCTGGAGTGAGATTTTGATGACGTGAGCTGAATTACACACACCTTGCTAACAATTTATAACAATAACTAAATAGAAGTATAACAATTCAGTCCATAAATCTCCGTACAATAAGAAACTTGTGGCCTCTCCTGCTAGTGCACATTTGACTCAAAATGATTTTCTATTTACCTTTTAAATCTGAGATGCGAGCATCTCTGGAATCAGCGGTGTATCTTTCATACATTTCATTGTGAGAAGTGCCATAATGGTGATTTAAATTAAAATCTTTCATTTCAGATTTCAACCAGGCTTTATTTGCAAATGTTTTATGCTATATTCTAATTTTCGCATAAGTTAAATTCACAACTTTGTATGGAAACATAGATTGTGTAAGACCAAAGAAATTAGTTAATTTAGCACCCCTGTTTATTTTACAACATGTATGTGCTTTGTTACTTATCAGCATTCCTGTTTATATTGTTGGAGAAAGAGACATGAATGCCCGAAAACACAGACATAATATAATGCCCAGCTTGATCCCAATGTTGTGGAAGTGACATGAGCAGATAACGAAAGATCTGACAGCTCTAATTTGAAAAGACCTTAAGCTTAACAGCTCAACAGGTGGGATATGGCATGTTTTTCAGCTAATCTGGATCACAGGAGCACGGCCACGGGCAATACATTTCTCCAAATGAGGCCGTAACCTTCAGTTACAGTGAGAAGATAACACATTGATTGACTTGTTCAATGGTCTTAGCACAAGCTTAGCTCTGTCTGTGTGTTAGCAAATAACAGAGGTTATGTTCTTACATATTGTCTTCTTCACTTTGATTTTAGTCAGAACATAACTAGTTATTGTATTGTATTCGTGCAAATGGTCAATCAGTCTCTTATTTAATAGTTATTTATATTTAATAGCTAAACTAGTTATTTAGCGATAAATAGCCTAACTAATTAGCTTGAGTTACTTGATATTTTTATTGCAAGCTATCTCTGCCCAAAACTGACAGTTCTACATGGAGCGTGAACGGGTAGCACGTGTTATCCAAATGAACTTGTGAAATTAACTGGATCATGGAAAATTTGTTAGTTGGAAGAGAGTATACTAAACTAGATAGTAGGCTATACTAAACTGAAGATAGTAAACTAAAAGGGTTTGGTGGAAAATCAGTGGGAAACATAATGAACCCTAAGTGGAGGCAGAGAACATTTTGAGAAAAGATTGATTTGTTTGCTTTAGGATACGACAAACTGACGAATCGTTCACAATAAAACTAAGAACCTAGTGTAGACAGTACATTTTGATTGATTAATTCTGCATTCCAATGAATACATTCATTCTAAATCTGCATTCACTACTGCATTAATGCACAACTACCAACGCAGAGAAACTGGAAAAATAACCATTTCTACCAAGCAGGTTTCCCAAACATGCCTTCATGTTTCAAAACTCAGTTGAGCTATATCAACATGGGCTCATTGAAAAAAAACTAGGGCTGCAACTAACAATTATTTTGATCATTGATTAATCTGTTAATAATTTTTTCGATTAATCTGATGAAAAATCTAAAAAAGTATTATATATTTTAAATTAGTAATTTTTATACATTATTTTAAACCAGTTGATTCCATATCCTGCCCAATGCTGTCCTCCAAAACAAAGCCTATATGAAAACATAGTAAATGTATAGGCTACTTACTCTACATAAGCAAAAAACGGGGTTAAAATACAAACATTACATTCTAAACAAACAACTGATTGCTTATTTACTATTTTAAAGCAGAAATTAAAACAAAAAAATAAATAAAAAATAAAAGCACTACATGTTAACTTGTAGCTACTATGATAAAATCATATGATAAAAAGAACATGGATTCACTCAGCTAGTAAGCTATTACATTAATGGGCTATTTAACAATAGTGCCTTTATGGTTACTGCTCTCATAAATATGACTACGTGTGTTACATGTAGAATTTTTAAGCTACACTTAATTTCTACCAAACATATTTTAGCTAAATGTTTAGTCAAAATGTTCGAGTAGATCGTTTATTTGATGCGCATGCATGCACCGGCGCTCGTTCATTAAAGTCTGTAAAGTTTAACCAAACTCGCAAGTTGTCAGAATATGCAAAAATGGAAATACTCGGTCACTGGACTTTCTAACATTTACAGATAAGGATATAACCATAAAATGTTATGCTTTATAAGTTAGTTATGCGCTGAGGAAAGCACATTTCAGAGGCTATGTTTTTAGTTTTAAGCGCTTATACAACTTGGATCTACCTTTCCCTCAGCAGCTGACTCTGTGTCCTCCGCTAATTTTCATATTTGTTTTCTTCATAGAAATGGGTTTTTCACTACTAAGTGAAACAGACTGCACTGTTCCGAGCACAGCGCGCAGACGTGACTAATCGATAATCAAATTCATTGTGAATTATTATTTTCATCATCAATAATAATCGATTTGATCAACTGGTTGTTGCAGCCCTAGAAAAAACATGCTTCTCCCAAAATTAGATAGATAGGAAGAGTGTAGAAAGCTGCTAGTGCTATAAGCTAAAGTGTTGAGGGTGTTGCAAAGCAACATTTTAGCTCGAGGCTGCTGTTAGCTAGTGCACTACTGTTAACGGATAATAAAATAGGCAGTTAAATCCAAGGGGGTAATCCACCAGACCAGACGGAAACTGAAGTCTGCCAGGGGGCCGCCATTGGCTAACAAGCCTTCACCTGCTGTTAGCATCCCATTGACTCCCATTCATTTCTGCCCATTTCTTTTACTGTCTATGGTTAAATCTCACCTCTATTTTGTTTATATCCGCTTCCGCATGAGATCGCGTAAGCGCGTGCTCCCAATGGCATGATAATCTTGTGTGTAATGTGCCACGATTTTCAAATCATGTAGTGTGCATTTTTGAGATTTGAGAGAAGAAAATCTGTAAAGATTCTCCTGCGCGTGATGCAACCAGATTTCATTATCGGTTAGGATTTAAAAACTCCTGTAGTCTGAGTCTGGCCTAGGCTATGACGACTTAGTTTTTGCGCAGTTCCTTGCATGCTAGGACCTTAAAACACTTTTACTGCAGTGCGCATTATTTGTAAACTACAATACATGTTGATGTTTGCATCAAATAACCAGCTCCATATGGCTTTTCTGATGTAGTAAACTTGCTTGATAGCTCACCTGTACAGCACTGCTTAATTGTAGAAGCAGGCTAAAATGGAATAGTTGCTTCAGAAAGTTGCTTTTGTTAACACTATCGGTTAGGTTTAGGGATACTTTCAATGCAAAATTTAATTTCCGAACTGCTGCGAGATACATAATAAAATGTTGGCACATTCACGTTAATCTGTTTCAGATGAAACTGGATGCATTTTTTGTGCCGTTCCCTGGACATTTCACTTGGAAAGTGTTGCAAAACGTGCAATAAGCAACATAATATAATTGGAGCAATGCTGTCACATGCACGTGTTTACATTGAGCCTAGATTGGCTAAATTTGCTATATCAGGCCACTCAAACAAACAGAGCAATGCTCTAAGCATCACTGTTCACACTTTTCAGAAAAATCAACCTTGCTTATAACGGTCTCTGTAGGCCTATATTAAACTGAAAAGAAAGTATTTTAACATTGAAAAACATCAGCTTTAAATTAAAGTGCAGATTCTCATTAGTATGATTTCCTGCACATAATATCCCATTTCTTCACCTTTTAAGTTTTGATATTGGCAGAGCCCTTCCCCCAGGGTTAGCTTTCAAGGTTAGCTCAAACGTTAGCGTAACGGCTAACAGGGAGACCAGAGGCTGTTTTGTGTGAATAGAAGTCAATGAAAGAGACGCCTCAGTACGCATAAACTTTTGTGCAGAAACAGCTCATTACTTAATAAACTGACTGACTTTCTGCTCATTTTCTCACCAATTAATTGGAGAGAGAGATGTCATAAATATAGGTTACCATCTGGGTGCAAAAGCATCTTTATTTATTGATGACCGTTTACAAGTATCCATATTCAGACAAAATAGCATTTTTGCAAGCAAAATTTAGAAAATAAATATTTCATTATATTATACACATCGAGGTAACATTTATTTATATAGCACCTTAAAACAACATCAATGCTGACTAAAGTGCTGCACAACAGACATAAAATATCATCATACAATAAAATGTGTAAGTACTAATAAAATATATCAGAAGAAAATCATCAGATCAACATATACATCCACATATATAGCTAATGGATGTTTTAACACTGCCTGATTTCTTTCTACTACCTTTAATGCCACAGCTCAGCACATACAGTACAGTTGAACAAAACATAATGAAATGAAATAAGACAAAAAAACAAAACAAAAAAAAGAATGAAAATATACATCATTTAAAACTAAATTCAATAAAAAGTAAATAGATTTGAAATAAGAATAAAGATACAATGTAGCATGAGCACTTTGTCCCTTAAAGGGATAGTTCGCTCAAAAATGAAAATGTCATCACTTATCCTCAAGTTGTTCCAACCTCTCTCAGATTAGCTAGACATTTTTGGGTGAACTATCCCTTTAAGATTACATGCAACCAACATTATGAGTCTTTCAGGGTTTTTTTTCCATTATATTATAGTATATCCATTTTTCCATTATATTATATGGATGTTTTATTAATGCCTGATTTTTTCGCACCTAAAATCGAGAAATGGACTTATATATTTTTTGCTGTCTGTGACATCAAATATCAGGAAATCACCATAGTGAATAGTTTGGAACAGTGCGTCTTTTTTTGGTTGTATCAACAAATCAATCTTGTGTTTCCATCAGTGTTTTCAAGGTGTCATTTCCAGAATAATTATACAGTCACATGACATTTACAGCTCACGTGAGTGCATGGCTCAAAACAGCCTGACAGCAGAACTGAATATCCATTTGCAAACACTGCAAAGATATCAGATTTCAAATCACATACTGTACATCCACAGGGTGTCCTGCGCCAGTTGATAAACTGCCATTGAGATGAAGGAGAATGCTAATATATAGCTTTCTCCATGGTTATACCTCCTTCATTTCAATGACATCAGGACCATTCGTTTGACGCGTACACAATGCATATTGAGCCTTGTTGCCAGTTACTCTTTTTTTTTATGATACAGATGCAGATATTGCCATCTTCACCTCTATAAAATCTCAAAATCTCTTCAGTAGCAGTCATGTTCTCTGTTACAGATTCTCTCACTAAGCATCGTACACTTTACAGACGTAATTCAGAATCTCCCTCAACAGAGCAAAGTTTTTGTTTTGACAAATGTATGTGCAGCTGGCAACGGCTCACTTCCTGTGCAAGAGCGCAAGCTTTATTAATGTCCAGAAGGGAGTGTGGCAGCATTGACAACTCTGTGACAGGGGCTGAGTCACCTTGTCGTTCATCATCGGAAGTAATGTTTTGACATGAATGTTTAGACAGCGCACGGCTATGGCTGACACACCGCCGGTGATGATTATGCTGTTTATGTGCCACTGCCTTCCAATGCAACCGCTGGGCAGCGTAAAGATGAGGGAGTCTGAGATAAATGTAGTACTTCGTAACTGCACTTGAGTTTGACTTTTGTAAAATGTTAACAACATTTTGATAAGTAATTCAATATATAATATGTTTTTTACCATTGGTAAATCATAAGCACAGGTGCACTGTTTCGTAGCCTGGAACTTACACAAAGCGACTGAGTGATCCTCGTCACCTATAACATATATTTCTAAGAAATGTCTAGTTTGATTTATGATTGCTGACACTTAATTTATTAACATTTAATCCTGTTATGGTAATAATATTCAATTATGGTTAATTCAAGGCTGTTAATATGCACATATTCACTAGCTAATTTTTGAATCTATAGTGTTCTAGACTCTCCGCTCGTCTTCAAATGTAAATGTAGTAAAACACGTTTTTTAGGGCTTTAGCCCTTTAGTGTTCTATTTGTTCTATAGTGTATTATTTGTGTTCCGAAGGGGTCTGGGACGACCTGAGGGTGAGTAATAATGACAGAAATTTCGTTTTGGGTCTGCTAACCCTAACTAACCCTTTAAGTTTAAGTGCAGTTTGCGGATAAGGATTTTTCTAATTATGTAATTATATTCACAATTTTGCTTCATATCTAAATTTATCTTGTGTAAGGGATGGTTAGATATTTCTGGAAAATAAAATACAAATTATTTGTGCAGTGTTTAGTCAAGAATTCATGTTAAAAATCTGAACTTCCTACACTACAAACGTTTGGGGGTGGTAAGATATTTTGGTAACACTTTACAACAAGGTTCCATTAGTTAATGCAATAACTAATATTAACTAACAATGAGCAATACATGTATTACAGTATGTATTAATCTTCGTTTAATTAATTAACATTAATTATACTAATACAATTTTTCATTGTTATATCAGGATCATTAGATAATGTTAACAGTCATAGTAGTTAACGAATGTCAACAAACAAAACCTTTGTGTTACTGATTGTTTATGACAGAAGTCATTGCATTTATTTGTTCAAAATACAGTAGAAACAGTAATATTGTGAAATATTATTACAATTTAAAATAAACTGGAAAGTGGATAACTTCGGTTTTAAAATTTAATTTATTCCTGTGATGGCAAAGCTGAACTTTCAGCAGTCATTACTCTTATGGAATATAGTTGGACTTTTGGCTTCTTCTTTTTTCAGAAAAATTTGATTTATATATACAGTGAAGAAAAGTAGTATTTGAACACCCTGCTATTTTTTAAGTTCTCCCACTTAGAAATCATGGAGGGGTCTGAAATTGTCATCGTAGGTGCATGTCCACTGTGAGAGACATAACCTAAAAAAAAAATCCAGTAATCACAATGTATGATTTTTTAACTATTTATTTGTAGGATACAGCTGCAAATAAGTATTTGAACACCTGTCTATCAGCTAGAATTCTAACCCTCAAAGACCTGTTAGTCTGCCTTTAAAATGTCCACCTTCACTCCACTTATTATCCTAAATTAGATGCACCTGTTTGAGGTCGTTAGCTGCATAAAGACCCCTGTCCACCCCATACAATCAGTAAGAATCCAACTACTAACATGGCCAAGACCAAAGAGCTGTCCAAAGACACTAGAGACAAAATTGTACACCTCCACAAGGCTGGAAAGGGCTACGGGGAAATTGCCAAGCAGCTTGGTGAAAAAAGGTCCACTGTTGGAGCAATCATTAGAAAATGGAAGAAGCTAAACATGGCTGTCAATCTCCCTCGGACTGGGGCTCCATGCAAGATCTCACCTCGTGGGGTCTCAATGATCCTAAGAAAGGTGAGAAATCAGCCCAGAACTACACGGGAGGAGCTGGTCAATGACCTGAAAAGAGCTGGGACCACCGTTTCCAAGGTTACTGTTGGTAATACACTAAGACGTCATGGTTTGAAATCATGCATGGCACGGAAGGTTCCCCTGCTTAAACCAGCACATGTCAAGGCCCGTCTAAAGTTTGCCAATGACCATTTGGATGATCCAGAGGAGTCATGGGAGAAAGTCATGTGGTCAGATGAGACCAAAATAGAACTTTTTGGTCATAATTCCACTAACCGTGTTTGGAGGAAGAAGAATGATGAGTACCATCCCAAGAACACTATCCCTACCGTGAAGCATGGGGGTGGTAGCATCATGCTTTGGGGGTGTTTTTCTGCACATGGGACAGGGCGACTGCACTGTATAAAATCCCAAAATCCAAAATCCCTCCTGCAGTGTGTGCAAACCTGGTGAAAAACTACAGGAAACGTTTGACCTCTGTAATTGCAAACAAAGGCTACTGTACCAAATATTAACATTGATTTTCTCAGGTGTTCAAATACTTATTTGCAGCTGTATCTTACAAAGGATAGATAGATATCTTACACAGTGGACATGCACCTACGATGACAATTTCAGACCCCTCCATGATTTCTAAGTGGGAAAACTTGCAAAATAGCAGGGTGTTCAAATACTTATTTTCTTCACTGTATAAATTATTAAAATAAAATTATACACATCGATTAGTTACCTGCATGTCATGTAAAATCATAGAAATACCTAAAATGGAAACCCTGGGTCTATTTTCCTAGTGTGGAAGGGAAATCATGACTTTGTTCTACAACCATTTAATTTTACAACTTTTCCATATACAGTAAATAATGTTATTTTGTATGTGTGCGTGTGTGTAAACCAACAGCATGTCACAGCTTAAGTTGGAACATTCAACAAAATTGTTTTAAGATGTGGTGTTGTTCAGCCCATTGAGAGCAATATGACTGTCATTTCACTCTACAATACATTAGTTGAGCATCAAACAAAATCAGATTTCCTCCTAATCAGGTGGATTTATCTTTCCATTTCATGATTTTGATAGCAGCATTATCTGTGGCAGGGGATTAAAAGATATATGGCACTTGGAGGAGAAAGGGCAATAGTTTTTTATACCGTAAAAGTATATCATGTTATCTAAAGCCTTTCATCCTATAGCAGGATGTTGCTCTTTCTGCCTGGTGAGATTGCTGCTTTGCAAAGTTTAATCTCTAAAAGCCATGATACATTTAAAGCTTGACCACTTAAGCTTGTCTTTGTCTAAGTAGTCAGACCTAGAAAAATTCCTCTGCCTGCACATCTATATATGGCATGACACATTTAATGACACCTTTTTTCCTTCTAAATGGACAGACCTTTCCCTCTCACACACACACACACACACACACATTATATTCCTTTCGGTTTTGTTCCCCTATGCCTGAATTTAATAGCTTTAAATGCAGGCATAGGGGAACAAAACCGAATGGAATATAATGTGTGTGTGTGAGAGAGAGGCAAAGGTCTGTCCATTGTTTTGTTCCCCTATGCCTGCATTTAATAGCTTTATTAAACCAAAGATCAATAAGTTAATTTAATTGGCATTCACAGCTTGAGGTGTTAATGGGCTGGTCAGGGTGATCAACATGACAGCTGTTTCGATGAGTGTCCCCTTCTGCAGATTTCCCCAGTTAAACCTCACTGTGGATTCCCATAATGCTCAGCTCCTTAATTTATGATTGCACTCATACGGAGCACCTACCTGCAATTATACAGAGCAAATCCTGTATTTAAAAAGATTAGGGACTTAATTTGATTCACAGACCTGATTATGGGAAATATGCAGGCATAGAGTAACTAGGAATGAAGACAAATTTCAGTAGAAAATGTTATAACCACATTAGTCTCTCTCATATGTTCTAATACTACATTTTATACTTTATACAGAATCACATTTCTTCAGCAAAAGTTGCTACCGTGAGGTTCTACTGGTGAAACTCAGAAACGAGGGAAAGCTGAATTCAAATGCTATAGCAAACTATTTTAACTAAACACCGAAAACCTTTTAATGCGTTTTGGCCGTTCATTTCATCAACACACGACAACAGTGTTTTGGTGGCCTGAAATCGTAAGCTTTTGAAAACGGGTTTCAAAGTGCAAGTTTTTGAAAACCATACCGTTATCATTACGGTTGAAACTACAAAAACGCGAATTTGTGAAAACGGTGACTTCATGCACGTGCATATTATGTGTTCAGTCTATAGGCGCGTAGGATTTCTTTACAAAGTGACGTCACCAACTACTGGCCTGGCATGAATACAGCGTTTTTATTCATACCTGACAATGAACACAGAAAACACTGGGGTTTAACTACAAGGGGTAACCAATCTAACAATCTAACTAGACACCGAACAGGGGGAACCAATTACCAAAAGGAATACAAACATGCATGGCACACGGAAGAGGAAACACTTCAAAATAAGTCCAGGAGCAAACACAGGGAACATGTAACACTACTGTTGAGGGTCGTTGTTTATTTGCCCAATATATCTATGATATTCTTAAGAAAGAACTAAAGAAATTTCTTCTGATAAATTCTCATAAATACATTAGCAGTACCACTGGCATGCTGCCGAAAAATTGTGTTGTAATTATAAAATTAAAAACAAGAGTCGGTTTTCTAGAGATGTTACTGAATTTCGAATTCGGCAAAAAAACAAAACACAGCGTAATCATGCCTAATCGTTGTTTAGAATAGATGATCGATTAAATGGAAATTAATGGCGTTACTCACAAGAATAGTGATAGGCTATGTAGTACATCTACTTAGTGTTATGTTTTATTATTTGAACCCAATAAATTCATTAAACATCTTACTTTTGATAACTTTAAGACAAGATAGAGGTTATCCAAACTTATACGTTATTGTTACATCCCAGGGTGTTCTAATTATTGGGAAAATGCTTGTGCTCTGTTTCTCTCCCTCACTCTCTCAGGTTAATTACCATCAGCTGCAACTCGTTGTGAGCATGCCTGAGACTGAGCAGAGGAGTATAAATGGTGCACTGAGAAAAGCCTGTGCTGAGGAACACCTCTCACCTCTCCCAGGTTCTCGCTTAACATGTGCTGTGCGCATAGAACCTGTGCTTTCAGTTAGTGGAACCTACCGGTATGCTCATTTGTTGTGTGCCAACAACAACAGTTACTTAACTTACATTCTAGTATTGACTTTTTACCTGTGGGTAATTAAAAGGTATTGTTTAACTTCTTATGAGCTCTGTTCACTTATTTGTGATTATCTAGGAAATGTAGGGAGAGTGTGCCTTTTTTATTTTGTATATATATATATATACGTATATATATATAAAAATATATTTTTTCCTCCTGTTTTTGGTTAGAGAGGAAGCTCAGGGAAGTTTTTGGTGTTGACTTTAATTTTTGTTTTTGTGCAGGGTAGGTAGCTCCCTTAAACCTTAGTTAGCTTCTGTTTTGTTTATCATTTTAGGCCATACTCTCTGCTGAAGATTTATTCCCATCTTTTGTTAACCTTTTTGACATTTGAAGGAAATTCAAGCAATAAGCCCCGCGAAGCCGTGATTAAACCCCCTCAAAGGCTGATGCAAATTGTGTTGGGTGATGTACCAAATTGGGATGCATACCCTGACGACATTGTAGTCTACACTGAATCATGGGAAGACAACATTAAAACCTTGGAAATGGTATTTGTTTAAAACATGCTTCGCTAACCTTAAACCTGTCAAAGTGTGAGATAGGAAAGGCTACAGTAACCTACCTCGGGAAAAAGCTAGGCCATGGTTGGGTGAAACCTGTTAAAGTGGAAAGCTAAAGTGGAAGCTATTCTTAAGCTCCCTAAACCTAACAAGCGTGAGCTTTGCCGATTTCTGGGAATGTCAGGTTACTATGTTACAGAAACTTTTCCTCTGTAGTTACTACTCTCACAGACCTCCGAAGCACAATGAGAGTGTTCAGTGTTCAGGCTCACAATGAGTGAGCAGTGGCTGTGATCGAGCATTTGAAGCTGCTAAAGACGTGTTGAGTAATGTCCCTGTGTTAGCTTCAAACTGCCATTTAAACTGCAGGTGGATGCAAGCCACTTTGGTGCGGGAGCTGTCCTTATTCAAGAAGAAGCTCAAGGCATTGAACACCAGGTCTTATTTCTCCCACAAGTTCTCAAAGGGTCAGCTATCCTATAGCACAAATGAAAAGGAAGCTTTGGCTTTATTGTGGGCTTTACAACATTTTGACGTTTACATTGGGAGTAGCGATCTTGTGTATACAGACCATAATCCTCTAACTTTTCTGTCCAACATGTCTTCCTCTAACCAGCTTTTACTGCTCTGGGCTCTCAAGCTTCAAGATTTCAATCTCCAGATCCAGCACATCAAAGGCACCGACAACATTGTGGCTGATGCTCTGTCCAGATGGCATGTTGGGATGGGGATACAGAAACCTTATCGAACCCTGGTCTGTAATCTTAGTGGTGGAGGTGTTAAGTGCCTGAGCATTCCTGAGACTGAGCAGAGGAGTATAAATGGTGCACTGAGAAAAGCCTGTGCTGAGGAACACCTCTCCCCATCCTTAGACTGGAAATTGTGTGTGTGCACAAGTGAGAACAGTTAGTGGAACCTCATTTGTTCTGTGCCAACAACAGTTACTTAGCTTACATTCTAGTGTTGACTTTTTACCTGTGGGTGATTAAAAGTTATTGTATAACTTATTAGCTCCGTTCACTTATTTATGATTATCTGGGAAATGTGTGTGTATATATGTACACACACACACACACACACACACACACACACACATTTCTTTCTCTTTTTTTCCTCCTGTTTTTGGTTAGAGAGGAAGCTCAGGGAAGTTTGTGGTGTTGACTTTAATTTTTGTTTTTGTGCAGGGTAGGTAGCTCCCTTAAACCTTAGTTAGCTTTGATTTTGTTTATTATTTTAGGCCATACTCTCTCCTGAAGATTTATTCCCATCTTTTGTTAACCTTTTTGATATATGAAGGGAATAAATACTTTTACTATTCCTTAAGTTATGTTTTCACTCTGAGACTGAGACTGAAGTGTGTTCTCCATGTGTTTTTATGTCTCTACATCACCTTTTTTTTTGTGTCATTTTCTTTTCCTTTGTTACCTCCCCTCCTGACCCCTAGACTGAGAGGAGAACGTAACAGTTATTTATGATAATATCTAAGAACATTCTTTTCAGGAATTAGAATTTTTGTCTTGAGAACAATCTTAAGACCGTAGTTAAGAATATTTTGCATACTAAAAAATTGTTTCTTCAAAATGTTACCAAGTTAGAAATTAAGTATAAAATATCAGTTAGGAAGAATTTTATTCTTAATGTTTCATAAATTGGGCCCGTGTCCCTCCTTTAATGTAATAAAAGTCTATGTGCATCTGCCAGTAAGTCAGTAAAAAAAAATGCTTTACAAAAGTAATAGTAGGCCGACACTTCTCAACTTACTGCAACTATAATTTGAGCTACAAATTATATATTAAGCTAGCACACCATTTAATTTTAGAAATAAAAATGAAAATAAACTGCATATTCACTGGTTTGTGGATGCTGATAAAAATGGACAACAACAGGCAGAATTCAGAACCATGATGGTATGTTTTTTTTTTTTTTTTTTTAGAACTCAGCAGCTAAATTTGGTATATTTCCATTATTTTCAGTGAGGGGGTAAACGAGATAATGACAGTTTGCAAACTGATTTACATGGGCTCCAGTCCTGGGGTCATTGAGCAATAATGTGATTTTACAGCAGTATTCTGTAGGTGTATGACTAGGATAACCACATCAACTAGACCTGTGTTTGGTGGGCGACCAATTGTCTGTGGTTCTGGATTTTAATCCGTTTGCTTAGATTATCATTTAAAAGCAGATCCAATCTTGCTTTAATCCCTCCATCCACTTCTGCTCATGTTCAGTTGATGGACTGCTCACTCCTGTCACCGTCAATAGAATCACGTTCTTTTTCAGTGTGGGCTTTTGCTGTAATTCTTTTTAAATCTCGGACTACCTTCCCTCTCAGTCCATCTTCCTTAGGAGAGCAGCAGAGAGACAGAAGAAAATTTTCCTGTTTCCAACTTCAATTACATGTTCTTAACCAGGAACAAAGTGCTGTAAGCAATGCGTGGCACTACATTTTGTAATTGGCTTGATTCGTATTTCAACCGCACTGGGTATCCAGCAACACCAAAAACTCAACTCAAAATTCTGCTCTTCAAGTGTATTAAATATCAAACATGGAAAAGGAGAAATTGTTTATGGAAATTAAGAAACATTGAATGTCATATGATAAATCCCTCAAATTCCACATAGAAAACTGAATAAAAGAATGATGTCTGAAGCAGCATCATGGCAATACAAGGTGTGTGGCCAGTTTTCATATTTGCCGTGTAGAGTGCAAGAGAGCATGCAAAATCATCCACACCCTTTTTTTTTTTTCAGGCTGTGATTTGTTTGTTTTTTGCATCACATCTGGAGAGAAAACGGAATAAAGCAGCATTACAAAGTGCCCGAAGTCATTGATTTTCAACAAGGGATGGTGAGCAACCTTTGGTGATGTGCTGCTGTAAACAGAGAAAATTCTGTTATTTACTCAACTGCAGTGCAATTTTTGGAAAATGATGAGGCTATGTCATCTGCCGCTTTAAATGCTTAAGCTCTTTAAAGCAGGACTGATTCTGATTGGCTGTCATTCGACATTATCGTTAGAATTGTGGTGTGGCCATTTAGAAGTATTTACAGATATCGTTATAGTTATCGTCCTTGGTCCTTACGCTTTCAATGACAAAAATGATGAGAACATTAAAAATATCTTCATTTGTATTCCGAAGATGAACGAAAGTCTTATGGGTTTGGAAAGACATGATGGTAATTAATGACAGAATTTTAATTTTTGGATAAAATAACCATTTAAATGAATATATCAATTATTGGGTCTTGTTTCATGTGCATCAACTTGCAAACAAACGGATTCATTAAAAAGTTAAATATGAAAAAGAGGACAGATTATATAGGAAAGAATGTTTGAATATTTCATAATTCAGCCATAAAGCTGCAGATGCAATGAAATGTGTCAAAAATACAGAGATGTAGCATTTGGTAATGCTCCACGCTACTCAATGTGGCTTTGATACTGGAAAAGCTAAGCAGTTGAAATATTTTGTAATCTTACTGCTTTTAGTCTGGAAGTAAAACGTGTTCATTTGTGAAGATTATAATAAGAAACAAACATTTGTCAGTCACAGCATTTTCTACAATAATCCAAAAGGCAAAGGAAAAATCCTGTTAGTCTTGTCGAAAGGACCTTGTTGTTCACTTCCAGATCACTACAGCGCTCTATACTTCCCCCAGGGCCATACAGTAAGTGACAATGTTGCTAGCAATTTTTAAAAAGTTTCTAAAAGTGTAACTTACTGTAACTGGATTTACAACTTTTTAAAAAAATGAGTAGTTTGTAGCTACTTGTTACAAGCTACAGTAGTTTATTACCTTGAGTCTTTTTTCACCCACAGTATAGGATATTTTTTTAGCTTAAAAGTGGATCATTATAATAATAACATGAATTATAATACAGGTATTATATGATTAAATTAGATTCAGTATAACGAGTGAAAATTCTGGCTTGTTCTTGTTGAATGGGGTACTTGAGTCTTACTAATGGTGCTGTGAGGGTGTAAGGAGTCACGAGGATGAAAGTGCATTGCTGACAGCTCCCTCAAACAGAATCATTCAACGAGACAGTATTTGTAATGAAGACACGGTTTTGACATGCTCAATCTGTCCGTGGACACATGGCACACTAACATGGGAGCTGTAAAATAGGAAGTGAGAGGAGATCAGGTCTGGATATTATAAGAACCCGGGATCAAGGTCTTCATGTTGTCACTGTGAACGATGCTGAGACCAGGAGAATTTGACATCCCCTTAGAAACTTTCAGCATAGAACCTTAATGCGTTTGGACAGTCACAGATGTGTCCTTGGTCGCTGGAGATTCAGTGACTTTCCTCGCCTGGCGTTCAGTTGGATAGTGTCCATCCAGCGAGACGTGAAGCATGTGGGTGAGTCGGCTCGGCTCAAATCCTCAAGACCTCCCTCTCTTTGAATCTCACCTGACGGCAGGTTGGCAACAAACGATATTACCTTCTGCTTGTTTATTCCTCAGGCGATTTATCAAACACTCCTCAATCTGTTGGCAAGGCCATATTAGCAGCAGTTAAATTAGCATAGGACTCAGCCAGTCATGTAAGTGAGGCGAGGCAGCAGCACACCGTTCAAAAGTCGACATATTTAGTACGGTTATTACCAGAGCACTTTATAATGCATCCAGAATACTAACTAAATGTGAGGGTTTAATGATATGAAAATAAAACAAAAAACAATACTGACTTCTAAAGTAATTTGTGTTGATTGAATTATTTACTGTTGTCTGCTGCAATAATGCTGTTGAATTACACTACTGTTCAAAAAGTTAGGGGGGCAGTATTTTTTTTTAAATTGAAAAGAAATTAATACTTTTATTTAGCAAGGATACAATAAAATAACAATAAATGCAGTCGTTTTGAACTTTCTATTCATCAAATAATGTAAAAAAAATGTATCATGGTTTCTACAAAAATATTAAGCAATATTTTCAACATTAATAAATGTTTCTTGAGCACTAAATCGGCATATGAGAATGACTTCTGAAGGATCATGTCAAGTCAAGTCACCATTTAGTGCTTTTAACAATATAGATTGTTTCAAAGCAGCTTTACTGTGATAATAGGAAATTACAGTAACAGATTGTTTTGGCTTTACAACAGCTCTAGAATAAAGTTATTGTCCAGCTAAACTTAGTTTTGATTGAAACAGTACACTACATTTTTAAATAAAAAAGACACAGTAAAAGTGATAGTGAAATATTAGTGCAATTTTCTATTTAAAAACATGGTCTTGGTGAGCATGAGAGACTTATTTCAAAAACTTTAAAATTGTTACAGACCCTTACTCATTACATGAATTTATCAGTGCACAAATAATTGTATTGATGAGTATTTTTTTTTTTTTTTTTTCTGTAAAAATATAATAGCGTATCTTCATTTCATACCTTTTCTCAGCAAGTATTTACAAGGAAACTAATCGAACTAATGATAATTTAATCAGTACATTAATTCCTTGAATTTAAACATGAATTATTTAACAGCTTTTTCATAAAATGCAGGCATATCTGTTCCACCAGACAGATGGTCGAATCAACAGATAACAGCTCTGCCCGGTTCGATGCAAAACCAATCACGTGACATCCTTTAAGGGTAATTTAAACGAGGAGTTTAGTGAGAAAAGAGCAGTAGAGGCAGAAAATTAAGCATACCATTATGAAAGTTCCCATGAGGAAGCTAAAGTAATGCTGAAGTATTGCTCTCTTATGACTGAATGAAGAACCTAAGGTCTTTTCCATCTCTCACATGAAGCACAGAAGTCCCCTATATACCCCTATACATTTCATCATCACTCCTTAGATGTTCAAACCACAATTATAAAGATCGTTGAACCATGACCAACCATCAAGTTCAAAGGGGTTGACATTTTTGCACTGCCTATTTTGCTATTAATATAGTTCAAAATGTATATAACATTCAGTGTATCAGTAAGAGCGCCACCTGCCGGTCCTATATGAATTTACTCAGCCACAATACTATTTATATGCACTCTTCCTTTATTAAATCCTGAAATCATTGACGTCTCACTTTAAATTCTGTTTATATATCTCAGGGTGACTGACATGACCACCGCTGTGCTGTGTACTAAAGTAGGTGGGGACGAGCTTTTGAAATGTCTACAAGAATCACAACATAGTCAGGATTTGGCACTATTACCACCAAAAAAAAAAGTCCATGTCAGGCACAGAATGGGATTGTTAAAAAACAAAAACAAATCTAGAACCTGGTGAAGAACTTTAGATTTATAAATTAAAGTGTGAAATATTCTGTTGGTGTGAAGAAAAACTGTTGGACAGCGATAGTTTCTGGCACACTATAATATTCTCTCCGTGTCCACTGAAAGTCATTATGTTCATATACATACAGTATATTCCCTACAAAAGTTATTGCACTGTAGTCAGTGAATAATGAAGAGTTACTGTCCTTGAGGGCTCCTTGAGTAATGAACTGGCGTGTGCAGGTTAGGCGATGTGGATCTTGTGAGGCAGGTGCCAAAGTAATTACATCAAACATCTTCATATTGCATAGTAAGTTTTGCTCAACTATCACTGTGCCATAAATATGTCACACATCAAGCATTTCTATATATGTTCTCTGTGCTTTTGTGTATTTTGCCTTCTCGACATGAAAAAGTGGCCTATGTTCTTTATACCATCGGGAGATCTTCATGCTGGGCCAATTTATTGATGTCAGAAGGTCTCGGTTTGCTCCTCTCATAAATTCATCATTGTTTTATTCTGTGTGCACTTTCTGGTACAGCTTAAGTGCTTTTGAAATGTAAAACACAGCAACATATTTTGACATCAATATTGCATTCTCTCCACAGAAGAAGCTGGGTACTTTACAATATTTCAACTTGTGCATCAAATTGCAAAATAAGGATTATAGAGTAAATAAAAAAGAAGAGCGTGGAAGCATGTTTCTGCCACATAATTTAACTTTTTTTTTTATTAAACTCTGGCCGGATTTCACAAACAGGGCTTATATTAAGCCAGGATTAGGCCTTAGTTCATTTAGGGCAATTATAAATGTGCCTTAGAAAAAAGAAAAAAAAAACACTGGTCACCGTTATATGTGCCTGCCACTCGACCCGTCACGGATATATGCGTTTAAATATGACGGTATAAAAACACAGACAGTAAAATAACGCTCGTTTGCCATCTTATCTTACGTTTTATTCTCTCTTTTTGTTCATAATGGAGTGCGCGTGTCGGCTTCACCTAAGCAGCGCACCAGCCACAACTTAATGTCGCGCCTGCCTCAAGATCTCTCACTGTTTACATGTACCAGACACTTGATGCAATTAGGTGGAGCTGACACGTGCGCTGCATTATGAACAAAAAGAGCTAATAAAATGTAAGATAAGATGGCAACAAGAGCAGTATTTTACTGTCTGTTTGCACTCATGCATAAAATTTTGTGTCTGGCAGGGCTCGAATTTCAGCGCGGGATTGCGGGTATTGCGCATAATTGTAATCATTCCCGCAAGTCTCCCACTTATACTGCGGGAAATTCCCGCAAACATCGTTTCACTTTAGCATGTAGGTTGTATTAGTAAATTAATCCACACAGATTATAAAATAAAATCAGTAATTTTAAAACTTTCTGCGAGACGCAATTTCACAAACAGCGCGAGTGATTCAGTGGTGCTTCGTCTCTCAACATGGGCTGCTCAAGGCAATCGTTAAGCTCTGCCTGCAGGGCAGGCGATACTCGCGTTTCGGGAGTCGGAATAGACGAAATTGTCACTTGCATAATCGGGCCAGCATTGCATCATGAGTAACTAAAGTTTACCATTTGCACGTCTTTTTAAGTCATACCAGTTTAAACATTCACGCGATCTTGAACTATTCGGTAGGCGCGCGCTGTATGAGAGATGTTTTTTTTTCGTCACACATACCTGCCTCACAAACAGCTTGTGGGTAACAAAAGTTATTTTTCATGGATTATATCGCTTTAACAGGTAAAAACATGCGAAAATCATGTCAATTTCGGTCTTGGTGAGTATCCTTAGTCGGTTGTCTTAACAAGCATGCATCGCACGTGACCGTATAATGTTGGTGCTACAGGATCTGTGCACGAGCTCTTACAGTGACAGCAGCCAGTCTGTCATTAATTTGGTTGTCAAAACAACAAAACATAGCTTTCATTTTAAGGAATCAGGATTAATAGCCTATGTATTTAATTTAGTCAGGACTAAAATACTACCCAGTGTTTTTTTTTTTTACATTTGATTATTTTATTCAGTCTTTGTAATAGCTACTATTTCTGGAAAGTGTCAGACTTAAGCAACAACTTTTCTCTTTATAGGTATCTTTATTCTATTGTATTTATTTGTGCTACTTTTTTCAATTTAATTCAAAGATTAAAATCAAGCTTCCTTGTGTTGCGTAAATTCTTAAGAACAAAATTACCCCATTGTAAAATGCAATGATTTTAAATGCAAAAAATTCATTTTTTATGCAAAATAAAAAATCCATTAATCTCCTAAATACTTTAAAAAATTATATATATAAATTTTTTTTTTTTAAATCACCAAAAAAATCTAAACTCCCCCCTCAAATAAAAAATTCCCCCCATAGGAATCACCTAAGGGGGGATTTCCCCCCAATTTTCCAAAATGAAATGCAGGCCCTGGTCTGGTATAGATTTAAACAGTGAGAGATATTGAGGCAGGCGCAACGCTAGGTTGTGGCTGGCGCGACACTTAATAGGCGTCAAGACTCGCACTCCAGATTAAAACGGCGGAAAAAATATAAAGTAGCCTAAGGTGGCAAATAGGTAGGCTAAATAAGAGTAGAAGTAAACATGGGATGCATGTCTATCTGTCTATTTGATCATACGCATCAGTTGGAGTGTCTGGTAGCTGTAAGGCAGCTGAAAAGCATTTAGTTATGGTGAATATTGACCTATTGTGCGTACCATTCTTGCCCGCAAGCTACAGGGGATACACGCTGCATTTTGTTTCAAAAACACCTTCTATATCACCTATTCTTAACCATAGGGCCGCGGCCCACGCTTGGGCCGTGAGCGCCACCTGGAGGGCTGCAAAAAACTTTACGTTTTTCACTTGTGGGCCGCGAGGGCCGCGGGACCAAACAATTTATCAATTGAAGACACCCGAATGACCACTGTTATCCACGAGACAGTTACAATACACCATCACACCACTAGTGGCAGTAATGCCTCAGTTAGTTGTTTAACAAACGCCATTAATTAAGCAGAAGAAGACACTCAGTCGTTTGTCTCAAATCGTCATTAATGTACATAGGCCTACTTCACCCTGTGCTGCCTGGAATATACATTTAGTTTTACATTCATTTACAGAAAACAGCTGGTTGAATGAAAATTGCTGATGTTATCGGATTTTCAGGTGATATTCTCAATTCATTCAGTTAACGGACGCTCTGAGGTAAAGTGTTCAGACTGCAGACTAAGCAACGATTGTATTTAATTCCTACAGTACAATCATGACAGACATGATCTTAATTCCATAATGTCCTTAAACATAACAATATTGCTGGCCATAAACTGACAAAGTGCGCGTCCGGTGTGCGATACCTCGAGTTGTCATAGACGTGGCGCGGCGATGTGCTTCTCGTCCGGTGTGCAACCCCCTTAACGCCGGTTTCACACCGCACGCGTTAGCAGAGCGTAAGCAGCGCGTATTTTTTTCGCCGCCCATGTTAACAGATTAGAGCATTCTAATGCAGAGGCGGCGCGGCAGCGCGTAGCAGGAGCAGAGCATAGCAGATCACACGTCGAGGACGAGCGTTTTGATGCAAAAACCGCGCGTTTCTGACGCGCGTTTTCCGTGACCACAAAGCGGACAGGGACGCACGCGCGTTTGCCGGTCGAAACGCACGCTTTTGACGTGTCAATGTGCAATCAGACGCCCGACCAGGCGTTTGTGATCACTTTGGCTTGCCATAGTGCAGGAGCAGCAGTGCCGCGATCGTTTCGGCATCTGGTCTATTTTTCCCGCGCGGCTTACGCTGAATTAAAGTGACAATGCATTGATCCTGGCCAAAATACACAGCAGTTTTACCCAAAAGCGCATTGATGATATCTATTGTGTTTTAAACAGTCAATCAAATGACCTTCATCAATTTAAAAAGAAAACTAAGTCAACAAAAACAAAGATGAACCAAAAGTTATATAATATAGCCTATTAATTAATAAAATAAGCTTCTTGACAAGTCTTTTCTCTTAAATGTATTTGAAAACTAAATAAAACAATGCCAACTTATTCATTATAGAGTACTTTGTCTGTAACACGCCGTGGTTCAGCCGCGCGCGTCAAACGCTGCCAGTATAGATGGGTTTCCGTTTCTCTAATTACCCATTATCCTCTGCGGCGCGCCGCCATGTTGTGTGTCAAAGCTGTCATCAAAGCCCATCTGTCATGCTCATGTTTACCGCCTTTTCATTTACCCAAGTATTTTTGACTCTTTTGTGTTGAGGTAATTTTTTTGTACGTGTTTTAAATCTGTGTGTTATTCGTTCAATCAAATTTTTGATTTCTTATTTGATCGGTGAATAATGTACATGAACTGCTGCGCTTGTGACAGGACCTATTTTTTACAGTCTATGGACGGACGCATGCTGAAAGAACGAGCAGAAAGAGAGAGAGAGAGAGCCGGTCGCGCGCGCGCACTCCCTCTCTCCTCGGAGCTAGGCGAAAGTGTAAACAAGACTTCACCGTCTCCAAACTAAGCGCTGTCTTGCTCTCACTCCCTCGTGGAAAAGTTAGTCTGGAGCCCTGCATTGACGGTTCACATCGCTGTAGCCAGGCGGCTGATATCTGCACAGCCCTTATTATACGGTACATTTAGACTCAGTGTCAAGACAACACCATCTGGGTAAAAAAAAAAACAACAACAACACAACGCTCCGAACTAATTTAGTGTAGGAGAGAGATGGAGAGCAGAAGCACGGAGCATGTGCTCCAGGTGTAAGTTAGCCTCTGCCTCTGGCTCGACCAGCTGATGTGGCCACAGAGAAAGTGATGAAGGTGGACAATCGTCAGAGTGTTGTTTTGCCCAGCCAACACCTCTCAAGGGCTGTGTCGATAGTAGCCGCCTAGGTACAGCGATTTGACAGCCGATGAGAGCTAACGTTAGCGCATTTAGCTAGCCCATCTTGGAAATGATTAGATAATAAAATAATAAAATTTTGCAGATTATAAAGCTATATTTTTTCATTTGCACTTTATTTCAATTTTCATTTACAACTTATTTATTTAATTTGAAAAATATAATTTTTTATTTATTTATTTTAGCAACACATTTTGTTGTTTTTTTAATATACATTTTCTATTATTTTGTAAGTAAAATTGGTCAAATCTAACTGATTTTTGTGTTAATATGCCTGACTTGAGACTTTAAATTTGTTCTTGATGCAGATTGATTTGTTCCATGAATTGTTGTGTGTTTGGCATCTTGTTGTATGGGGGGGGGGGGGGGGGGGGGGGGGGGGGGGGGGGGTAATCGTCGCATCTCGACGAATTTTTACTCCAATGCCATATTATCTACGCTATGATACACATAATTTGTCTTTTAATTTTTTTTTTCTATAAGGATAGCCTTTTTTCTTTCTTTCTTTTTTTTTTAATACTGAGAACTTTATGAAAGAGTAAACTCTGAGCAATAAAACGTTCCTCTGGGAGTACAGAAGGAAACCTGGCAAAGGAAATTAAATTTGTCGAAGGAAAGTGCAGAGTGATTCATCCAGTGCTGGTAAACACTTTTACTTTGGGGATCGTGAAGGTCTTCTCATGTATCAGTTGAGTTGTAATATTTCTTGAAATTATCGCAGTTTGTTTAAGAGCTTCCTCCAAGGTGTTAAGAACACATCACAAGACTCATGCTGTGAAAAATGCCTAATTTCAGAAAAGCTATCTGTGACCAGCTGGAACATTTAAAAGCATTTCATGGACATTAAACTCAGACCCTGTTAGAAAACTTCTCCTTTAAACTTGTTTTAAAACTTTTCTTTAAATACTGTGCAAAAAGGAGCAACATCATTACGATCATTTCTCAGTGAATTTTATGACTGACAATTACACCTAACAGAAAGTGACAGCTGACGGTTAATTGACAAAATATTATGAACTATAAACACTGTTGAGATTAATTCTGGTAGGTCTTGACAGTTTTGACTGGTTTTATTCATTAGAATAATTAAATCTTTTTTAACAGAGATGACTGTCTGATTTACAAGGACAAACTGATGTACCATATGGTCAAGCCGTGACTATTTCAGCCTCTCAAACAGTTCTCACGGAGAATTTAGCTTTTATCAAACAGACAGTTCTTGTCATTTAAATCTCAGTGGTATATAAACAAGTCATTATTCCTTTCTTCACAGTTTTCATGCTTCACACGTTTTACTTCCAAAACCAGTGCTTTCTAAATTGTGATCCGCAGAGGTATTGTAAGGGGGCCGTGGCCTAAACAAAATAAATGAAAATATTCTCGTTTCAGAACATCAGTTTGAAATATATTCAAACTAATATTTTATTCATGATAGCGAGGTGAGATAGCTTGCTTGTTTCTAACTGTATTCCGTTAATTATGTCTAATGATTTCAGTCAGTGAGTCAGGTGAAAATTATCTGCCTCTTCCTAAAAGCATCGATGAAAAAAAGGGGGAGCAAAGCACGACACCTCATTAATGGGACCTGATTTAATGACAGCTAAGAGAACTGTAATCTTCCAAATACCATGAGCTCTCAAACAAGGGCAATGTTTCTGATGCCATTTGCCACAACATTTTCAGAAATTATTCTAAAATCCTGATTTGGTGCTCAAGAAACGTACACTGCCTGGCCCCCCCAAAAAAAGTCGCTGTTTGGAGTTAAATAGGCAAATACATGTAAGTGCTTGCAAAGTTACTTATAGTCAGAATGTCTGTTAGAGGAGCATCACAATAAAGAGTTTGCCGGTATTAAGCAGACAGTAAGTCTATGAATATTCTAATGAGAGTTAGTTTACTTATAAATCAACAGAATGTTCAAAAGGGACCATCAAAATAAAGTTACACCTATATTTTTTTCCTCCACCAAAAAAAGCCCCAAAAGAAGCCAAAGTATATCAAGCTTTGAATGAACTAAAGAAATAGCGGATCATTCTAGAACACATTTTCCTCATGTTTCAAGTGAGGTCTGCCAATGAATTAGTCATTTGTGTAGTTCAATGCATTTAACATCACGCACATGCGACACAAAAGAGAAAATTACTTCATCGCGACATGCAAGTTGTTTTGCAGTCTAATTCTTTTAGCTTTTTGCAAGCTTATCATAATGACCAAAACCTTACAATGAACAATCAAATTATAATCTTGGCTGTGAAAAGAACCCAATTCCCCCCTCCCAAAAAAATGTCCACTGCTTAAAGAGAGCAATTAATATGCTCCATCTAAACTGTTCGAAGGCATGAAAGAATGGTTGGCCATCATTTTTAAAATCAATTTTAGACATTAATAACAAAAATGAGTTTTCAAGTACAAAAGAGATATGCTTTTTGTTTGCTACGAACAACAAAGAAACAATAAACAAGAAATGTCCCAGACTACATGCACAATAGAGTGATCAATCTCTGGCGGTTTGTTCTAAAGCTCCTGTAAATAGTTCCCTGCAGATGAACTGCAGATGTTACCATGACTGATAATGGAAAGCGAGTCCTCGAGCTCCTCTAAATCTACCGATCGCCATCATCTAAATCTACAAGATGGTGTGCAACGCAACAAACGACACGACCAGAAAAGCAGGGCAAAGGACAACACATTTGGAGAGCTGAGACCACATGGATCAAGTGTAGTTAGACATAGCCGAATGATGTTTGCGTGGGAGAGAGAGGTTAGTGTGAGAGCTACAATAAAGAATAGGCCAATCTGTTATATGCAAAACGGCAGAGGGAACCATGCAGTCAAAATAACTCTTTACAAGCATTTGATAGGTTTTTCAGATAAAATATGGCCTTTCGTTCACTATACTGCCACTTTCTGAGGTGTTATAAAGCAAACACACAGTCAATGAACTTGAGAAGGTTGTTCCTACCTGTCATAACTCTTTAAGCATGTAGCCAAGATTCGCAGCGGCTCATCTGAAGACGGCACGCTCTTCCTGTGTTCATTTTTAGAGATGTTGTTTACAGCGAGTTGTTCTGAGGAATAAAACCCAGGAATAAAAACAGACATGTTCCCTTAGAATAAAAAGATACGCTCAGGCAAAGCAGGTTATATAAACATGCATTATATAGGTATTCATAATAAGGCATTATATCTTTTCATTAATAACTGTAACCAAAGTTAAAATGCATTATAATATTTGCAGAAAATTGGTTGTTTTTCGTGTTTTAATTATACTTTCTAAAGGTGTGTTTTGAATGAGTGGATAAGAATTATGATGCATTATAACTAGTTACAATTATCCATGAGATTATACAACACATCATAAGGTGCACTAATAAGGCATAAATAAGGCATAATTACTGCATTAAAAATACTTTTTATAATGCACTACATAAATGGCTTAAAGTGTTACCAAAATATTTGTACATGAAGTAAGGTTATTTACCTCAAACACCATGAAATGATACAATGTACAGTAGTAGGCTAATGTTTTTAAATGATTTAATTAGCACTTTTCAGTAAATAGGTTATTAGAATAATCAGCCATCATCTAATTAATTCATGTATTTAAATTTTTTTTTTTAAATAGTTTGAGACATGATTTGCAACATTTAAAAAAAAAGTAGAACTAATTTTCACTCAGAAATTGCTAGTAAATTTCACAATTATTAACAGTTTAGTATAGCACATTGAGTTAAACATGAAATTTTAAAGTTGAAAAACTGAAATAATATTTTCTTGTAAAATATACTCCAATAAACTTCTGTGTAAAGATGTATTTTGTATATATATATATATATATATATATAAAATTACATATATTTATTGAAGTAGGCCTAACACTTAATATTAAAGGGTTAGTTCACCCAAAAATGAAAATTCTGTCAGTAATTACTCAACCCCATGCTGTACCAACCCCGTAAGACCTTCGTTCATTTTCGGAACACGAATGAAGATATTTTTTATTAAATTTGAGAGCTGTATCACTCCTCCATAGGCTTCCTAAGGGATTGAAACTTGACGGCCCAGAAAGTCATTGAAGAAAATGTTTAAATATTCCATGTGAGTACAGTGGCTCAACTATAAGTTTATCAAGCGACGAGAATACTTTTTGTGCGGAAAAACAAACAAAAATAACGACTTTATTCGACTATTCCTTTTCTTCCTTGTGGGCCTGAGACATGAGTTCAAGAGATTTCCAACCAAGACGCATGCGCGAGAACTGAGTAACAAGAAGTAGTAGAAGACAACGCATCCTCATCCCAAGGCGTCATATTCTGACACTTTGACAAAGCGTCTAAATCCAACGCCCATGGAACCCTTTAGCGTCAATATAACACGCACAGATATGGGTAGGTTTAGGTATGGTGTAGGGTTAGGGTTAGACCGCTAGGAGGCGCCTTCTGACCCATATATATTGGCGTCTCATATTGACGCTAAAGGGTGCCATGGGCGTTCGATATAGACGCTTTGGCAAAAGCGTCATTATATTACGCCTTAGAACGTCCTCTTCTCAGTTCTCGCGCATGCGTCATGGAAATCTCTTGAAACAACCTTGGAAGCCCATGGAGGAGTGATCCAGCTCTCAAATTTAATAAAAAATATCTTCATTTGTGTTCCGAAGAGGAACGAAGGTCTTACGGGGTTGGTACAGCATGGGGGTGAGTAATTAATTACTTAATTTTCATTTTTGGGTGAACTATCCCTTTAATGCAGTTAATGTCTAATAAAGGTTGGTTTTAATATTTTCCGTGACCTAATCTAAAGTGTGAACTTTTTAGTTAATAATTTGTTAAAGAATAAAAAAAAACATCATCTAACTCTTTACATATGAGCTAATTAAAGAATAATAATTTGGTTAATTGCAGTGACAATGAATGAAGAACTCACTATTTGTATAGCCTATTAATATAATAACAATGAGACTACAATATATTAACTATGAACTAAGAAAATGAATAGTTTGCAAATAATTCGTAAGTACTTTATTACAGTACTTATAAAGTATTACCTTTAATTTTAATATCATTTATTCATATTTAGCGGTCTTATGGAACACAGACTCGAAAAGATTGTGAGAAACAATAACAGTTTATTGTAAGGATTTATCAACAGGGGAGTATTTGTAAATCAACACCAAATGAGAAGACGGGAAAGGATCAGTCCAATGCATGTACATTGCACCACAACAACCACACAAACACCAGTATTTCACTAAATACTTGAAGTAAGGAAAACTCTCTCTCACATGTTGGGAACACACAGGAATCCAACAGGAGCAGCGACAGAGAATAACACAGCGGTGGGTAACTCAGGTAGATCATCTGATACTTCAGTTTGAAGAGCAGACAATGGAGTGTGTAACTCGCAGGCTTATATGTGTTTCTGATTGATGAAGGTGATTGGTGTCAGGTGTGGGTAATGGCATAGTGTGTGCGCGGGTTGTAGCCAGGGAGGATGCTGGGAGATGTAGTGCTGGGGTGACTAGAGACCGTGACGAGGAGAAGGGACAATATTATTCTATCTAGAGAGTATTTTACTGGACGGAAATCTGTATTTCAGTCCATCAGTCCATTTTCTTGGACGAGAAAGTACATTTAAAGGCGAATATCTTCTAAAAGTCTTTTTTTTTGCCAACTTGTAGACATCCACTAGCATAGCCTACAGATGGAAGCTAAAGGACTTGGATACACTCTTTACCTGTCCAACAAGCTTTTAAGAATTTGTTACACATGCTCAGTCGGATCATGCACTCGGGGGGACAGATTTATCCATGTTTTCCTCTCTTCATGTTTGATTCAGTTAGCACATCTGGCTCAAGGAAGTGTGCAGATAAGTATTTGATCCAGCCTGCATGCTGGAGTAGTCAGTACAGTGACAGGCACTAGTGCTTCTGCACACTTCACACATTTCAGCTTATCAGCTGTGGGACACACGTGGCTTTACCGTGCAGGAGTCAAGCTGGTGATTCATGGGCTATACAAAGGCAGTATTTTGCTTTAGAGTCATATTAAAGAAAGGAAAATGAACCGACAGCAAGACGTCACTGGAAAGAGGAGTATCGCTGGTCGCAGGATCTCTCCACCAAACCAACACTAAACAGTGTAAACTACAAAAGGATGGAAATTCTTTTAGCAGGGAAAAATACAAATGTGAATCTTCAAAAAGGATATTGAACAAACATACCGGATCAAAACTAGAATAATGTAACTGATTTACATTTATTTCCTTAAAAGGACACATTCATTTGATCAAAAGTGAAAGTCAAACATTAAAATGTCACAAGTTAATAAATAATTTCCATTTCAAATAAATGCTGTTCTTCTGAACTATCTATCCTTTGAAGAATCTCGAATTACAATAATAATCATCATAATAATTGGGTATATTAGAATGATTTCTGAAAGATCGTGTTCGACTCAACACAAAAGTAATGAGGCTGAAATTTCCCCAAAAAACGTACAAACCCTTCTTTACGTACAAACTTCTGTACAGTATAATAGTGTTGTCAAAATTTTTCGATATTTCAATATGCAATGATACAAATATCTGAAACAGTTCCAATAGGCCTACTGCAATGTTCTATACACTTGTCTGAACAAATTTTCTATGGATTGACTGCAAGTTGTCCAGAATGAAGCTGCTAGGCTTTTGACTAGGACCAGCAGGAGGTCGCATATTACGCCTGTGCTTAAGGCACTTCATTGGCTTCCTATTGGTTTTATTTAAAAAAAAATGTAGTCATTATTTAAAGAGCCTTGCATGGTCAAGCACCCTCTTACATCCAGGATCTATTACATACACACACCCCCGTGTGAGGTTTTCAGACCAAAACCTGTTAAATATTCCCAGAGCACAAGCGGTGACCGTGCTTTCTGTGTCGTGGCTCCAAGGCTCTGGAACTCTCTTTCTTTAGCATTGAGAACTAATGGTTTCTGTGGAATCTTTTACAAAAACACCTGAAGACACATATTTTTGGACAAGCTTTTAATTAACAATATGGTTTGGCGTTTTATTACATTTCTATGGTATTGTACAGTTGGTATTTTATTTTTAATTTAAAAAATTCTGTAAAGCACTTTGTGACCCTTCCTTGTCTTTGAAAGGTGCTATATAAATAAAACTAAGGGGGTATTCACACCAGGAAAGTCCGCTAGTTCACTTGCTTTGGTCCGGACCAAATACAATGTTGATTTTTTTTGTTTGGTGTGGTTCTCTTTCACACTGCCCTTTTTGCAAATTTGTGAACAAAACCACACGTGTGCTAAGGTCATCCATTCATTCATTGGACAGAAATTCTCAAGCAGGGAAAATTGCAGGCTAATCATGCAGATTTTTTCGTAGTGCAATTTGTATGGTGTTATCGGCTAACGCAATAACAAGATGATCATATGGGGGAATGTAACTTTGTAAATTTGTACTGTAACTTTGCTTTTCATTTATTACTTAAAGCTCAAATGAAAAAACTACTAGCCTAACTGATAAAGTTCAAACGTTATTAAAAACAAGTGAACAGTCATAAAAGTCTAAAAGTCTAACTGCAGTATTCAGGTACAGAAATGTTTCAGCTTTGTTAAAGCTGTATTTTGTTGTTTTGATTTACATTAATGACACAGTAGAAATATTAGTCTGCTGTCACTTTAAGACAGAATGCACAGACCGAAAAAACGGACAAACATCTGGTTTCTTTCTCAACTGTCCACTTATGAAATAACCGAGAGAATACTTGCCAAGGCGGGTATTTAGATTCGTTTTTTTTTACATAATTTTGCGTGCATGTGTCCGTTCAAGGGCAAGGGAACACAAAAGAGGAATCAATATGGTGTTCGAGCGCTATCTGAAACACGGCTCTCTCTCTCTCTCTCTGTTAATCTGCGAATCACATGCTTGCCGAACCGTGGGGGCTGGTCCGTACATATTAATACATGTAATCCAGTCATTTCTGCACAATACAATTGGCCTTTTTATACAACAACAAAAAATCAAACGCATTATATCAGTGACATAACTTGAAGTTTATTCATATAAAGCACCAGTTGCGCCATTAAAATAACAACTTTATGGCTGACATGTTTTCACTAAATAATTAATCTGCGTTAAAATTTTAAATTAAACTCTTTTTGAATCTTGTCTGAATTACTTTACCATTTACTGTTACAGCAATTAAGGTTTTTTTACTTAAAAAAGTAAAAACACAAGGGATGAGTCAAGATTATTTCTTGGGATAATCAACATGTGCCACAAATCCTGTCGATAGATTATCTTGTATTAAACTTACAACACTACTTTAATATGCATGTTAGTATGCAATGTTTATGTGTGTACTATGCATTACTTTGCAGTATGTAGTGAGGATAAATGGATAAATACTGCTTCATGGCACTAATGGAGTTAAGATCAAGGGTTTGATGGCCAGAGAACACAAACATATACTGGCAAAATGCATATCAATTCGCATTGTGTAAAAATGTCTGTCAATGAATGTAATGTAAATGCAGTACTTAAGGGTACACAAAGTTATTGCGCTATAGGAGATTGTCTCTGGACAAAAAAGGGTTGAAGTTTCACTCAATTATGTCAACTGGAACATCTTATTACACTAATGAGATCTAGAAAATGGCTCAGCTGGATGTAAACTGCTAGATGTAAATGCGTGAAATAAATTTTCACCGTTTCATCAATGCGTTTAGCACAGGAAAGCTTTATAGCCTATCTGCAGTAATACCCCAGGGCGGGAGTTTCGTTATTAGTTTATGATGAGACAATCTTCAGAGATCCGCTATAAATTTGGTGCCCCATTATACTGAGACGTTAATACAAGAATTGGTTCTCAGTTTTGATATTATTCTCAAACTAGTGTTTGCAAGATAGAGTCACATTTATTAGCAGGCTTACAGTTCTTTAATACAATCACAAATAATGACCACTGAAGACCATATACAAATGCACCAATTCTACAGTTTGAATTCAGCTCTACTCTAGTTATATCTAGTTATTGATAACTACCAGAGAGTAAATAATTCTCACAAGACCAATGAGTCCGCAATTCGAAATATCTACAATATCCCCCCTCAGTCCCCATGGAGACTTCCAGAGACAAATTAGAGCATGTGTGCTGGTAAGTATAGGCACAGTGTATGCAAATGTGAGTGAGCATTTGATTTGTAATGATGAATTAGGGGCCTTCATTGCTCATGCTGATTCAAGGCAATGCATACGGTGGAATAGAGCAAAGAGCTTCTGAAATCAATAAGCTCCTAACCACCGAATGAGCAAAACTCTTGTGGAACTCGTTTCTCACCCTCAAGTTGTTAATGAACCACTCAAATCCCGAACAGAGCTTTTAGAGTCTAAGGTGCGTGATAAGAAACGAGGGCCTGGAGTTCCTTCTCCGCAGTCCTGATTGGATTTGATCTGCCACTTTTTCAAAATACTCCAGCCATTATAGCTTACACGCACGCATAAATCACGCTCGCAAGGTGTGGAAATGCTACTTTGCATCGCAAAGCAATGTATTTTCTGGATACATAGAGAGTGTCCAAGTCATCCATTACTATAGTGCTCCGTCTGGGGAGTATAAGTCAATTACTCGGTTTAAATTTTGATAGCTCGTTCATTCGAAGGGAAGTCGCTACTATATGCCACAGCGTTAAATTCTCCCCAATAACCACGCGGGACTGGCGAAGAAGCCAGCATGTTTGATTAATGACTTAATATTTTATTAATACTATTTTCCCCATTCCAAATGGAACTTGCAGGAGGAAAAATGAATCTTGTCGGAGCATGAGAAACCAAAACAGGCCCCGAGGAGTGCTTAAGATTGCAGGATTGAAGCGTGTCAGCACCATGTCCCACTCTAACCCTGTTTGCTCTCGTAGCGGATGGAAAGGGGGGGGGGGGGGGGGGCAGAGTTGTTTGCTTGAAAACACAAGCCCTCCCCAACTGTCCACTGTTGATTTGCCATCTCTCAACAGAAGCACTATCTGCAGACGCAGTGGGAGAGAACGTGCCTCTATCTCTCTCCCATGTTGATGAAGCAACCAGAAAAGGACTGTGAGAAAGGTCAAGACCACATTTCAGCTGGAATGAATGAGCCACTAGAAATTCTTCTTAACTTCAATATTGAAAAGTAGTTCTTTCCGAGTTGCCAAGATAAGGGGTTTTTGTAACTGCATGAAGCAAAGCGGGCAGATGTCCTATTGTGAGGATGACAGTGGATCCAGTTTGGAGCCACTTAAGATTTCATTCATGCTGTTTCGAGCACAAGGTACAGAAAGTATTTTCCAAGACAATTCACCAGGACACAGGACTGAGCTCCAAGGATATTTGACTGTTGCTGCAATCTAAAGGGTTATTGGCCAGAATCCATTAGCCACCCATTCTTCAAGGCACATTATCTAAGTGTTTTGGATGGACTTTTTCACTGTCTATATTCAGTGAAGCTCAATGTTTCCACTGTGTTCCATCAGTGAGGCTGTCACACGCTTCAAGTCTGAGACACTTTTTCAATGGGACACTTGCTGTCTATTCAAAGAGGGAATAAAATTAATTTTATTATGGGTACGCCTACATTAATCCAGATTCAGATTTTGTTTCAAAATGCTCTGTGTATACACTAGTGTTTTCTAAAAGTTGCTAAATCCACACTGACACATCGGAAAAACACTTAAATCATCTTACTGAACATGTGTTAGTGCCCAGAACTAGATCTAAACGCAAGGGTAATCGTGAATTTGCTGTGACCGGTCCCAATCTGTGGAATAATATGACAGATTGGGACCATTCTTAAGCAATAAGAATGGCGCTGTCTTTTGCCTTTTTTAAGTCTAAGTCAAAGGGCCCTATCATACACCCGGCGCAATGCAGCGCCAAACGCGATGCAAGTGTTTTTTGCTAGTTTCAGCCCGACGCAGTTATAATTTTCACGTCCTGTGCCACGTTGTTTAAAGGTGAACTAAGTAACTTTTTTACCTTAACAGAACAGCTTTGGAGTCATTGTAATGTTTATATTACTGATTTCGTGTTGAATGGTGGTCGTTTCGCACCCCCCTGGTGCCTGTGAGCCGCAAAATCACACTTGCAACTTCGAGCCGGCGGCCCTGATATCAGGTCTCGCGATGTAACGACTTGCTTTACGGCAAAAAACAGATCTGATAAAATTCTGATAAAATGAGCATCAAACAGAAATAACCCGGCGCCGTATACATGTGGTGTTCGAGGCGCATATAATACAGACTGCCGACAGTTAAACAGGGCGCGCGCAGCTCTTAAAGGGGCCACACCTTATTAAGGGGATCAGGCCGTGAGTGCAGAGACATCTCTGCGTGAGTGCTATTCACGACAGTACAAGTACTCCACAGCGACTCTAGGGGTCGCTGTTTGACAAAAACGGAATTCCTACTGAGTGCTGCTTTAAATAGCAAATGCATTTGTGCCCATTTGTGCGCCCATGGGCGTGCTGGTCTGAAAACGAGGTATGTTCAGGAACATTGTTGGCGCGTTGCTATTTTGAGGCAACTGACATAAACTGTGTCATTGACCAACGGAAACCTGGTCTAAAGTCAATGGCGCAGTATTTTTTTGTTATTTAAAGGATGCATAATTAATATGAGCCTATAGGCGGGCCCACACTGCGCCTACACTCTGCTTATTACATTTAGTCATTTAGCAGACGCTTTTATCCAAAGCGACTTACAACTGAGGACTAAAGCAAGCGAGTCATCGGGAAGAGGCAAAAACACCACAAGAAGTGTTCAAAATACAAAGTTCAGGCATTGCCCAGAGTCGCAAAAATCAGACAAGGGAGGATTTAAAGGGGAAGGAATTATGTTCCAGCAGCACACAAACTAGCCAAATATTAAAAATAAAAGTATTACAATGTAAAAGATTATTATAGTGTTCATAAAGAAATGGTGGAATCTGGTTTGTCCTGTAGATGGTCTGCTTGGGCGCTTTAACCTCGCACACAAATCTTTCCACTTGCAAATTCCGTCATGTAAATCCGCCATGAAACGAGCGCAACTGGCTTTTAAAGGGAATGGGAGATGAGACTCTGTTTGGTTTATTGCATGTTACGCCCAAAACACACCCATTACTCATTAAGAGAATAGGGACAACCCTTTAAGACCATGCACCGTGCGTGCCGACCATTTACCCCTTCATTAAACTAGCAAAAGTGGATTTGGACACGCACTAAATGTGCTTGTGCCGTGCACTTTAGATCATGCGCTTAGATCGTTAAAATAGGGACCCATAACTTATCTATTCACTTTGGCATTTTAAAAAATTTTTGTCTTATGATTGTACAACTTGCTTTAAATTGTATTATTACTATGCTGATGTATTATCTTTTTTGCATACTTTGTAAAGCCATTTGGTCACCTCAATTTGTATTTGAAAGTGCTATATAAATAAAGACGATATGCGCATATAGACGCATATTAATGCGTCACATGCTGTTGTGGCATAATGGTTAGAGTCAGACTGGTAACCCAAAGGTTGCAGGTTCGATTCTCAATGCCGGCAGGAAATGACTGAGAAAATGTCTGCCCACTGTTCTGGGTGTGTGTGTCCACGGTTTGCAGTGTGTGTGTGTGTGTGTTGTTCACTACACACTACTTCGAATGTGTGTGCACTAACTTGGATGGGTTAAATGCAGAGAACAAATCCTGAGAGTGGGTTAGCATACTTGGCCTTCACCTGTCACTTTTACATGAGTAAACATGCATCATCGTTATTGAATTCCTCCGTTTTCACAGTCCAAAACTCCAACACGAAAACAACCATTTCAAATTCATCCATTTGGGAGAGTTGGGAGATGTTTTCACTGGACAAAAACACTGTCTCAGTATGAATGGAAGGCCAAAACGTAACATAGAGAAAAAGGTGCATTTTCAAATGTATCCAGATTAATGTAGACGTAACCGGCTTATTAACTGACTCTGGCCTGGGATCAGATCTTAAATGTCCGTGTAGGACATGGAATGAAAATGTTGAGTGGCTGTCCTGAAGAATATGAGCTGGATGGCAATTTGTTTCCTTTCATTAACCCACTCACAATAATTGTATGGAAAGCTTGTGGCGCACAGAAGAATGAAAGGGCACTGCATTTTTTTTTTGTTTTTTTTTGGTAGAACAAACTAAGTGCAATCTGCTGGATCTTTTCCTCATTCGTTCGAGACATGATGAACGGTCGTCATGATCCTCTCTAGAGATCAGAGTATTCATTTCAGCTCATTGTGTTGTGAAACTGCATCACGCTTTTGATACTAACATCTTAATGACTGTTCAATGTGCTGTAATCAGTCTATTTGGCAGTTTGCTCAGTAAACCTGTCAGTTTGTGATACTGGGTTGTCCATCAGGGTGCTATTTACTCCAAAATAGAAATTAGTGTTAAATAAAACAATAAGTCATGAGAGGTTATTGTTAGTAAAAAAAAAAATGAAACCCAGAACAGTAACATTACTGCAGTGCAAACCTGAGTGGCTTATTGCTTTTGTAAAATGGTACCAAAAGACACCAGCACCAGTTAATCACAACTGTGCTGATATTCTGACCAACAGCACGACTGCAAGTGTGATATTATACAACTTTTAAATTAACTTAATATAGAGTAATTTACATTCTAAGCACAATATTACCAGTTACTTTATTTGTTCTCTATAAACAAAAAATAGGTCCAAATGAGAGTTTAATTGTGACTTATAATTTGGAAAATAATCAAAAAAGTACAGTGATGGGCTAGTATAAAACAAAACTAATACAAAAATACAACAACAAAAATACCTATACCTACTTAAAATTTGAATATAAACAAATGTAAAAAATGTCATTCAAAATATCAACAAAACTATAATAGTATATTAATGATACAAAAATAGCACCATGTTTGTTTTTTATGGAAGCTTGTTTCTGCCACTGGATAAAAAAAAATATAGAAAAGGTAATTATGACTTTTTATATCACGATTCTGACTTTTTTACTCGGAATTGTGAGTTTACATCTAACAATTACATCTCTCCAAAAATAGTATCTTTTACCTCAGATTTGGACTTTATAACTTGCAAATGCGAGAAAAAAGTCAGAATTGCGAGAGAAAAGTCAGAATTGCAAGATATAAACTCGCAATTGTGAGGAAAAACATTTATACTTCTGCGTCGTTGTCCACGTTTACGCACAATTACACTTGCAGAGGGAGCAAGTGAAACCCGAGGGAGGGGTTCTAGCAGACCAATCACAGCGCTTGCGTCCGCGTAGAATTTATGCGTTGTTACATTTTTGGAGAGGTGCACGTCAGGGTACGGCCTAGGGTACGGCACTACACACAGCCTACGGCGTAGCTATGGTGTGAGTTCGACGCAGAAGTATAAATTGGGCTTAATTCGTACAAATTCATACGACCTCACTCGTATGAATTTGTACGATTTTTGCTAAATCGTACATATTTTACGAGTTGCCCGAATTGAATTCGTACAAATTAGGCCTACCTACCCCTGACCCCGCCCCTAAACCTACCCATCACATGGGTTTAGACAAATCTTACGAATTCGTACGAGTGAGGTCGTACGAATTTGTACGAATTAGACACCTTTTAATCACTCGTATGAATTGGTCGTGAGATAGTGTTGGAAAAAAGTTAGAATTGCGAGAAAAAGAAAGCGAGAAAAAAAAATCCATAGTTTTTAACTTTTAGGTGGAAAAAGACTTTATAACCTAGGATTGAAAAGTGAAACTACTATTGTGAAACTTAACCCAAGGATAAAACTCACCTGAACCTGGAGTTAAAAGTTAATAAAAAGCCCTTATAGTGGGGATAATACAATGCACGGTTTCAATTCCACTGAAAAGAGAGTAAACATAAAGAACCAGGTAACAGCTCTCAATTATACAGAATATTGCTATTCATCCATCACTGCTTGCTGAAGGGCAGCATATTGATGGGTGCTGTCATTATTACCGTTTCATCTTCGCGCAGACAGAAACTCAATGGGCAGCATTGGCACGAAGGACAGAGCCACTTAAAGACACAAATCCACACTTTCTCACCTGTGCATGCCGACTGGTTATACAGTGCTTGTACATGACTGAATACTTATATGAAATCTTAGATGCATCATGTATGCAGATCAAAGCCTGCCACGTTGGAGTTTTAAATTGGGCTCATTTTAGTCTGGGGTGAAGGCCACCAATCACTACTGTCAATTTAAACTAACCGCTGATCACAACTGTTATCCATCATTGTCATTGTAAAGATCCCAGTCTCTTACTTTTACCCATTAAAGTAGAGGAACAAGTGAATGCCTGTGTTTGGAATACAGAATCCTGCCCATTTTCCAAATGCCAGAGATCGATAGGCAATTTGATGGATGGCTTCAGGAATAGGAAGATCCCACCATGAGAGCCCTTAGCTCAATCTAACAGGACTTGTGTAAATCAGGTTAACAGCAACCTGAGGCTAGAAGACACGTGAGCAGACAGAACATTCCTGTCTGTAGCCGGAGGATATTTGTGTTACTATACAAATGACAACAACACTTGTTAATTCTCTGTGTGATTTTCTGTAAAATGCTGTTCATTGCACCAAAGGCTTCAAATCAAACAGCATAGGCTATATCAATAAACAGCATTTATATTAATGCAGAAGCATGCATGTGCATTGAATCTAGAGTGATGACAGGAGGAGTAGGCACATACTCGTATATCTCTAAAGAACTTTTACAGTGACAGTGTTTTGCAGTTGTACAGTGACCCAAAGTGATGGATTTTCATCAAGGGTTGCTGATCTCTGACATGCTAACAGACACTCCTGGTGATGTGACAAATGAGCTTTACTATATGCAAATAAGCAGCTGTGGTCAAATACGGATACACATTTTAAACAGCATTTGACAACTTCCAGTGTTTTTTAATGTAAAAAATATATATATATTTATTTGTGTGAACCAAAGAAGTCTTATTTATAATGTCAACAATGATTGGCCGATGGCACCACAATAACACACACAGTCTAAAGCTAATTTCCCTTTTATATATATATATATATATATATATATATAAAAATATAAATGAAGGCTGCACTACAAATACAGTATTTGATTAAAAACAGTAATATTGTAAAATATGAATGCATTTTAAAATAAGTTTTTATCTTTTTGAATATATTTTAGAATGTAATTTACTCTTGTGACGGCAAAGCGAAATCATTCCAATATGCTGATTTGCTGCCTAAGAAATCTTTCTTATTATTGTTATGTTGAAAACGGTTTAATTTTTTAATTGCCTTTTAAGAGTTTAATTGCTTTTTTTCAGGATACTTTGACAAATAAAAAGTTCAAAATAACAGGATTTATTTGAAATATAAATCGTTTATAACATTATAAATGTAAATCAATTTAAAGATACAGTCCGTAGCTTTTCCTCTTGGTCACCATCTCTGTTCGAAATCTGCAATTGCAGTTATTCGCGGAATTATCATCTTTACGTGGGTTGTAAATCGGCATGAAACAGCGCGGATGAACACAGTGTTTTGAGGCGAGTGCTGCTGTCAGTCACCGCGCTGTGTGGATACTGTCATTCAGAATCACAGATTAACTTTTTGAAAGTTTGACCAACATAAGAATTTTCACTGAAAAATGTCTTCTGAACAAGTAACATCCATTTTTGTTCTGATCAACTAAGGGGGGAAAAGCATTCGACATGACAAGCGATCGTTAGATTTAATCAACGCGATTTACAGCAACCGAGCAAATTATACTTTGTTCTCAAATTGTTCATGTTAACAACATCAGCATTGCGTGACTAACGTTGCATTTAATGTGTTTTATTACCTGTGTAGTTCAGAATTCATATTCTCCATAATAGAAAAACGAGAAAGGCACAACAAAGGAAACTCCATAACTGTGTGAATTAAGAAAACGTGTTACACGATTGAACTATTGAAAAGCCGTCTCTTCTTCCGTTTTGAACCCCTTCAAAACACGCAGCTCACACACCTTTCAAAAGTCCCGCTGATGTTTATCCTTGTGTTCGCATGAGACGGTTTCTTTCTCTAGCCACCTTAAATCCGAAGTATGAAGTCTTTTGGGTTTTATAACTGGTTAATCTCCAGTTGAGACTGATGATTGTTGTTTGGATCTGCCATAAGTTTAATTATGTAAAGTGCTGCGAGAAAAGCCTAGCTGCTATCTCAACATCTCCTCACGCGCAGTATAGCTGGCTAGCCGAAACTCCTTCTTTATGTGTACGGGTGTGACGTAATGACGCAAAGACATGCTTGAATTTCCCGCGGAAACCCACCAGTACCACTGGAATTAAAATCATTATTACAAGCTAACCGTTTTGAATCTAGCTACGGCAAGCAGATAGTTTTGACCACTGGCAGAATATGTTTTTTTAAATAATTATTTTGGATTATTTTTAACTTAAAAAAAGTTGCGGACAGCAGCTTTAATGAATCCTGACTGAACTAAAGTTTTTTTTTTTTTTTTTTTAGGGGAACAAATTCAAAAATCTTGAAGACTGCAAGAAGTCTACAAGGAAAATCAGGACAGTTGGAGTTAAAATGTAGTTAGTTAACAATAAATTTAAGACTCGTATCTTCCTTGTTTTCATACAATAAAATGCTGTATTTTCATGTAAAAGAATGATTATTATTCATACTAAGTTTGCCAGTTTTGGTTAGTTAGGCTATAGATAAGGATATTCAGTTAAAAGAAAGGTACAATATGTAAGAATTTTGTAATAAAATATCCAAAAAGCACTTGCACAGTGTGATATATTTTCTGCAGTTGTGTACTTACAATATCCCAAAAGTCTTCAAAGATTTTTTATTTCAGAGAAATTCCCAATTTAAATAAGTGGCCGTCCCAGAAAAAAATGTCGCCTGTCAATGACGCAATATCCGCGCTATCCTCAGTTTCCGCTCTAACTGCCATAGCCATGACGTAACCATGGCGACAGACTGGACAACTGCATAGTGCGTAACGTTTAGCGGCACCCAGTTCTTGTTTCATTCAAACATTCTAGACCATGGCAAGCAGACTTTGGGACAAAAAAGGAGAACTAAAATGAGGATCAATATCGGCGTAGCATTTTCGAGATGCCGAGAGCTCCACGTCCGCGACTAACTTGGACTTGACAGAGCTTCACGAGTCACGACTTGACAGCGCCACCGCTCTTGCACATACTACAGGTGAGCAAATGTACATAAAACCAAGCAATATTATATAGTTCATCATGATGAAATGTTAGAATATGATCATGTTATTCTAATGTTGATCTAACGTTAGCTTACTCCTAGTATCATACAGACAAACTAACACATAGAATAACTAACATTATAATTTTCAACACACTCAAATGCTGTTTAGTTTGATAGTGTAACATTAGACCAAGTGAAACAGCGCTGCGTTCCCTCACAAGTTTAATTTGTCTAATAAACTGACCTGTGTGAGTAATCCAGCACTTGGGTGTAGTTCGATAGAATGAAATGTCCTTATTCCTTTATATCCGCGGGACTCGCGTTTGATATCTGTCTCTTATTAGCAATTGCGAACTGCTTCATACCACTGTAATGTTAAAAAACATGAATGTTGTCACTCATCCATAAACATAATTAGATACACGGGCGTAATTTCCTATGGGGACAGGGGGGACATGTCCCCCCCACTTTTCAAAATCCTGTTTGTGTCCCCCCCACTTTCAAATTCGTTTTGTTATGATTTTTAACTAAAATCAATTAAGTCACCTGTTGTTTCTGTCGTTTCATCGCCGACTGTGCGGCAACCGCAATCCCTGCTCATTAGAACTTTCAGTGAGCTATTTTTAGAGTGTGCACGCGACGTTCCTGGACGTGGACGCGCGCATCGACACAGGCTCGCGCGCCAGTATCGCACAGACAGCGCGCCAGTATCGAGTTCTATTTCGCTGCTTGAACGAAAAACACACATGTATGCCAAAATGTCCGTTTTGTCGAGTCCACAAGAACAGTCTTAAATGAGTTAAATAAAATCTTAAATGAAAGTAAAGAGTAGTGAGAGAATGAGATGAGTGAGGTCCTGTCAGCAGGTCTTAAAGTGACAGCAGCCTCTAATTCTCTCTGTCAGTAAAGTTAACCAAAGAACAAAGGGAACAGAAAAAAATACTAACTGCTCTTGACTAAAGAATGCTTGTAGTTTTAATAAGGATTAATTTATATTTAATTTATATTTATGCAGTGCGGACTGTTTGATAACCTTATTCAATTTCTGTATATACCTGTTAGACAGGAAGGCACAGGTAAATATGACGTTTATTATGGGTTTATGTAAGGTTTGGTTTAAGTTCACTTAAATTATAAGTTGTTATATTTTTTTGAAGCCTAATAAATGTTTAAAATTTGTGAGGTGGGGGTGGTCATTTTCATCGAGACATCAGTAGCTATATTAATTTCACTGATACTGGCCTTCATTCATAAACAGATGCCATTAAACAATTATTTTAAATATACTGTCTTTATGTTGTTTCTACATTACAGTGGAAATTGAGGCTCACATTATTTACATTTTTATTTACACACAAAACATTAATGGCTAACATTTTGACTTTATAAAATGATTCTCTAAAGTCTTGGCGATCGGCCCCTATAAACAATAAAGAAAGTCTTATACATAGGCTAGCCTACTATTCTTTTTGGCAGAATTTATCATTATAATCAAATTATTTCCTGGTTTTTGTATCACCATAGTCCCTAAATGTATGTACATCCAGGAAATGGGATTCAAATCGAAAACATTTCAAGTCAAGTATATTTATATAGCGCTTTTCACAATACAGATTGCATCAAAGCAGCTTCACAGTATCAATCAAAACATAATAACAATGTTCGTTTCTTAGTGGAAAAACATCCACGTTTGGTAGAGTTGATCAATGGTATTAATGATTGGTTAATTAATTTGAATATCCCCAACTGAGCAAGCCAAAGGCAACAGTGGCAAGGAACTGAAAAACTCCATCAGGTGACCTAATGGAGAGAAAAAAAAACCTTGGGAGAACCCAGGCTCAGTCGGGGGCCAGTTCTCCTCTGGCATTTATGAACTAGACGCCGGATTTACAGTAACTGTAAGGTAAAAATGTATATGAACGTCTCTAAACAGACTTTAAACGCGAACCTGTGATAAACGCTGATGGCATTCACATGCGCATTAAGAATTGATTCTATAGTTATGTGCGTTTGAATATATGTGCGCAGGTTTGTAATTCCCTACAAAACCATGCCTGAACAAACTACTATTTCCCCCCATTTTGTGTCCCCCCCACTTCTCAAACCAAAGTTACGCCCTTGATTAGATACATCTGCTTGACAGCAAGTCCCATCATTCAGCTCGTCACTGCGTCATAAACATACGCCTTTGTTATTGTAAGAGGTTAGCGACCCCTAGTGGCGAGAAAAAAAAAACATATTGTAGCTTTAACTATTTATCTGGTATTTATTAGTTTGTGAAAAGTGGGTGTTACATACCAGAAAGGGAAATACATGGTTGGATGAGTTGGAAAATAAAAGTCAGTTCAGAGATTTAGCAAATTATTGCACTTTGATGAAAAGAGGAGAGAGGATTACAAAGAGGAAATTGTTTTGCAAAGATATTTCACCACACAAAAGTAAATGTGATTTCATGTTGACTTTTCAGCCACAGTATAAGTCTTCAGGTCAGCCGTTCTGAAAATCCTTGAATGTGAGTTAATGAAGTGTTCACCAAAAAAAAAAAAAAAAAGAGAGAGAGAGAGAGAGAGAGAGAGAGAGAGAGAGAGAGAGAGAGAGAGAGAGAGAGAGAGAGAGAGAGAGAGAGAGAAAGGGCATGGTACATTGTAAGAACATCAGCACTCTTAGACATCAAAACTCCCCGAGCTACATTCTGCACATCTCACAATTAATTACATGTCATCTCATCAAACTTTGAGAGACAATGGAGCCTGCATTCATTAGCTGACGATGATGAACTAATAGCGGCGGGAACGCGCGAGAGAAAGTGAGTTTCCATAGTCCCACGCCAGGACCAAGGCCACTGCGAAATGTGCAATTAGGCCGTGGGAATTGTGAACACACTGTGTGTGATCAGCCGTTCGGGCGAGTGGAGTGCCAACACCTCCAGATGAAACGTGACACACTGATTAATGGTGACTGCCACTGAGCTCGTGAGATAGATGGGCCGGAGTTTAGTTTGACTTCACACTACTGCATGCCACAGATTAATGCTCATCCTTACTCTGGGATCTCGGTTTAATGCATCAAAACACATGGATTGACAAATGGTTATTTCACCAGAACAAATAATGCTGCAGGTCTTAGTCACCTGTTATAGAAAGTGTCATTTTACGCAATCTTTGCTGTCTAGTCACGATCAAAGATATAAATAAAGTCTATCCATCACATCTAACTAGAGTATCAGCTAAACGCGTTATAGAGATCAAACGTCCTCCAAAGGCTTGTTAAAAAACACACACACGCAACCCGTAAGATTTTTTTTTTACACTTTTATTCAGCGAGAGAGCGTTATATCGATCAAAAATAAGATCAAAGAGATTTTATAATTTTACAAAACATTTATATTTCAAATAAATGTTGTTCTTTTGAACTTTATGTTCAACAAAAAAATCACAATAAACAATTCTACTCTTTCCACTCTTTTCATCTAATAATTATAAGCACCAAATCAGTATATTAGAATTATTTCTGACACTGAAGGGGCTTCTGAAAAATGTGTGTGTGTGTGTGTGGCTTGTGCAAAATTCAGAATTTCAGAATTGGCCTGCATTCAATTCATGAACTGGAATTTGAATTGAATTGACTCCGCCCCACAGGAAGTTGAATTGGAGTGACAGGAAGTGGAATTAAATTCATGGCAATTCAAAGAAATTCCACACAGTCACACAACAGAAGGAATGTGATGAATCTCACATTAAAGTTTAGTAAGGTTACTTTGGAAATGTAATTGTTTTCTGTTATAAGTTACCCATTATAAATGTGGTTTGGGTTATTTTATTTGGATTACTTTATCAATGCAAAGCAATTTCCTTTTAATTTGATTAGTAACTAATTGAATTACACATTTTACCTAGATAATACAAATAAATACAATTACATTCATTTTGTAATTTGATAACATAATTGCATTACACGTGATTAGTCACTCACTCCTAAACCCTGCATACATTTTGTTCTAAAATATAGATAATGATAAAATTCTTGAAACAAATTACCCCCTCAATGTTGTTTAATTAGTTTTGTTCCAATTTTCATTTCAAAGTAATCAAATAACACAAAGTCCATAATCATATCTGACATATACTGTAAAGCTTCATTGTTAAACACTTCATTTAAAATATGTATTTGAATTTCTTTGATTTTTTTATGAATTGCAATTCTGCTTCCTTTAATTCAAATTGGAATTGTAATTCTAGATCCTGTTTTTGACATCAATTCAAATTCAAGAATTAAATTGGAATTAAGGAGTCGTTCTCAATTCAATTCTGAATTGTGCACAAGCCTGGTGTGTGTGTGTGTGTGTGTGTGTGTGTGTGTGTGTGTGTGTGTGTGTGTGTGTGTGTGTGTGCTCGTGTTTATATTACATTGTGGGGACCAAATGTCCCCACAAGTATAGTAAAACCTGAAATCACCTACATTGTGGGGACCAGTCAGCGGTCCCCATGAGGAGAACAGCGTATAAATCACACTAAGTAATGTTTTTTGAAAATGTAAAAATGCAGAATGTCTCCTGTGATGGGTAGGTTTAGGGACAGGGGCAGTGTAAGGGGACAGAATATACAGTTTGTACAGTATAAAAACCATTACGCCTATGGAGAGTCCCCACAAAGATAGCGAACCAGACATGTGTGTGTGTGTGTGTGTGTGTGTGTGTGTGTGTGTGTTGTTCACTACTCACTACTTCGAATGTGTGTGCACTAACTTGGATGGGTCATTTAACCTAATTAATATTTATGATCCAGCCATTTGCCATGTCATGATGTCACAACCAACACTTTAGTGTGCAACCTAATTTCAAAATAAAATGGACACCCACGGTCATGGTTACATTAGAGCAACAGTAAACCAAACGATATTTGGCTTTAGTCTTTATTTCCATGCAACATGTAATATGAAAGTAATCATTGAGAACATCTTAAGAAGTATAAGAATAATTCTTACATTTCTTCCAGAAACTTCAGCATTAAGAGCCCATTTTAGGAGGAGATGAGCCTGTGGGCATGCGGCGGGACACACTTCAGTGGAGGAAATTCATCACAGCACCCTTCGCTCCTTGTTTTAATTACACACAACAAACAGCATAGATGTTTCCTAATAAGATGGAGTCAGAGAGGGTCTCATTACCAGTTATGAAGGAGAAAGTGGGAGCTCTTTCATAAGCAAAAGAGAGGATTTCTCATGCATACAGAGGAAGCGAGTACAATAAACAGAGTAAATCAGCGGCTTGATATTTGTTCAGTGTGCAGCGGTAATACGTTTTTAGGATGTCTCAGAGGATCGGTTCATCTACATCATATATTTGTGTGATTCAAGGCCATGCAATGCCAACATTTTTAGACACCTAAAGGCATAATTCATCCTTTCAGCTCCTCATCATCACGTTGATCCAAATCAGACTTACTTTCTTCTAGAAGATATTGATAAAAGAATATTCTGAAGAGCTGTTTTTAATCCATACAATGAAAGTCAATAAGGGACAATGCTGTTTTGGACCCCATTGACTTTCATTATATGGACACAAGCAGTTCTTCATATCTTGCATTCACATATTCCATGAACTATTTGCTAACGTGGAAATATTCAACAAAAAAAGAAGCTATTTAAAGGAATAGTTCACTTTAAAGTGAAAATTCGGTCATCATACTCACCCTCAAGTTGTTTCAAACCTGTATGAATTTCTTTTTTTCTACTGAACACAAAAGAAGATATTTTTAAGAATATTGTTAACCGGACAGTTGATGGACCCCATTGACTTCCATAGGAAAAAAAATAATACTATGGAAGTCAATGGGGTCCATCAACTGTTTGGTTACTGACATTCTTTAAAATATCTCCTTTTGTGTTCAGCAGAAGAAATAAATCCATACAGGTTTGGAACAACTTGATGGTGAGTAAATGATGACCGAATTTGAATTTTGAAGTGAACTAATCCTTTAATGTGACTTAAGTTTCCAAATACTTATTCTGGTATTCAAAATGTGACATTTGCACAAAGATTAAAAGCATTCTGCCATTGAATTTCTATAAGATGCTATAAACGTCCCGCAGTCAGTGTCTTGTCAAGGTTTGGATATTGTGGCCCAGTAGTAACAAGGACTCAAGATTTCAAAGGAGTTGAATTCTTGTTATCTTAATCAACACTTGAAACACTGGAGAACAAGTGTGTTCGCTGTGCATCAGCATTATAATCTTGTTTGATCTTCACATTTTCATTAAGCGTCTTCTTACATCATTACCACTTACCAGCGATAAGAGTATTCTTACCTACAATCAAAGGCCTCTTATTTATCACGCATGTTTTTCAAAGTCAGTTAATTTCAGGCATTTACATATAGTCGAATGAAACCCTTGGCAAGTTCGCAGCTTCTGTGGGCGCACATCCGTTATTCAAAAGCAGAGAAAATAAGACACATGGTAAAGGATTCTCAACAGAACACATCTGATCGGATGAGCAACCAACATGAGTGCGACAGTTTTCAGCTTTCATTTCACGAGGGAAGAACAGAATCTCACTCTGCAGGTGAAAAGCATTCGTCTTTATAAAGCAGAAGAACAGCAGATATCATGGAGCAACACTGTCCTCTACTGACTGAACGACACACTCCAGCTGGGAGAATTCGTTCACATTCGGCTATTACAAACATGAGAATCTGATACAAATATGAGATAATATGGTGAAAGCTTGAATGTTTGTCAACAAAGTCATGTTTCTTCCCCAAATATACATAAGAAAGGTATATTTTATGTGTATACGCTACCGTACAAAAGTGGGAGGTCAGTAAAAAAAAAAGTCTCATGCTCACCAAGGCTGCTTTTATTTAGTCAAAAATACAGTGGGAATATTGTGGTAATAGTAATATTGCATGATAATAATAATGTAATATAATTACATTTATTAAGAGGTTAAAAATAACAGTAACTCTTTACAATAAGCTTCATTAGTTAACTACGAACGAACAATACTTCTACAGCATTAATCAATCTTAGTTAATATTTCAACATTTACTAATACATTATTAAAATCAAAGGTTGTATTTGTTAATATTAGTTAATGGACTGTGAACTTGCATGAACAAAAAATGAATAGCTGGATTTTTATTAACTAACATAAACAAAGATGAATAAATACTGTAATAAATGTATTGCTCATTGTTAGTTCATGTTACTTAATACATTAACTAATGAACCTTGATGTAAAGTGTTACCAAAATAACTTTAATTTATTTTCTAATTGAATATATTTTAAAATGTAATGTATTCCTGTGATGCAATGCTGATTTTTCAGCATCATTCCTTCAGTTTTAAGTGTCACATGATCTTTCAGACATGCTGATATTCTTATCAAGAAACCTTTCTTAATATTATGAATGCTGTGAAACAGTTGTGCTGCTTAATATTTTTGTAGAGAGCATTATACATTTTCAAGATTCTTTGATGAATAGAAAGTTTGGAAGAGCAGCATTTATTTAAAATAGGAATCTTTTATAACACTATAAATGTCTTTTGAAATTTCTGATAAATGTCATTTCTATCAATCTATCAGAGGGAATAATGGGCATTTAAAAAAAAGAAGTTACATTTAAAGTCAAATGTATGGATTTACTACAACACCAATGAGAATTTGGAGTGAAAATGCACACCAAAATCTTAAATATATTATTTGTGTGTGTGATATGAGCTTTTCTTGAGATTACTGGTGGATTTCATTTAGTATTTTGCCTGGAAGAATTCAGTGTTTTAAAGCAGTGTTCTCATTAACGAGTAACGGAAACCAAAAAGTGTCGTTATATGGAGTCATGTTTATTGCTGATTAGAAGTTGAATATATATTTATATATACACTTGCATACATTGTAAAACCAAAAATCCCATTCTGTGGAGTAAGAGATGATGAATGAATGTCTCCAGACTCGCAGTGGTAATGAACTGTAACTTAATCAAACACTGCTGATTGTCTCTGTGGCACCATCTAATACTGCAACCCAATCATAATGCTGTGGGATTGCATTTCTACACCTATTTTCAGGATCTGGACTATAATTAAATAAGCAATGAAACTTTTTTAAAAAAGCATTACATGGTGTTGCTGAGCTTTTAAAAGTTTTTGCATTTTTTAAATAGCTAAAATGTATGTATATTCTGAAGAATAAAAATGGTTAACTGCAATAGAAACCTATAGATGCCTTATTCCACCACTGAATAAAAAAGAATGACTAAAAGAATTGTCGGAATTGAGAGATTTACCTTTTTTTCTCGCAATTGCGAGTTTCTGAGTTGCAGAAATTGCGGAAATTCGAACTTTATGACGTGCATTTGCGCGTTTATATATAAAAAAAATTTTTTTTTAAAAGAGTTAAAATTGTGAGAGAGAAATTATCTTTTAATTATTGTTTTTATTTATTCCGTGGCAGAAACAAGCTTCCATAGAAACCTTATTATGTGGAATCAAGACAAAAATTAAACCCCTTATGACCGCAAAAAAAAAAAAAAGTAGCAGCAAGTGAACGGCATCATCAAATCTGTCAGGTTAAAAACCTTACGACCAAAATTCATAGCTGCAAATTCTGAAAAAAGTGCCTTTAATTTCTGAAGCAGTACATTTTACAGTACTAGTAACGACATATAATTTGCATTGTGCAAATTTGTGTTTTCATACGTTGATGCTTTTAAATGAATATTGTATCGATTCCCACCAAAGGATCATTGCCGCAGGTGCTCTACTGTAATGTAGTGCGTCGTGAAGGACATCACAGCCCCATCGTGAATCATATTTTGAGATGAACGAGGCGTCGGGGGGCGAGTCTCCGCTTGGCTCGAGATTCGGGCGTCAATCTAAGACAGAACCATTCGTGAAGAACCATCTATAGCTGCCTTACAATACGGTGAAAGTACAGATGACCACAAAGCCAGTGACCCCATGTTAATATTCTAGACTAGTTAAGTTGCCGCCAACATTCGCATACATCCAAACCTCTCGCCGAACATCATCTTTCCGTCAAGTTTTATTAGATCTACAGCAGATGGAACGGTCCGTTTCACATGCCTGAACCGTGAGCCCCTTGGCTCTGAGCGTCTCGTTTCAGACAGTCCTCCGTCACGCCCTGTGAAGCCAGTTCTGAGAGCACATTGTCCAGGTAGTTGGGGTCGGGGTAGCCGTGGCCGGAGACGTTGGACATCATCTCCGTCTTGTGGTGGATCTCGTTCCAAATGACGGTGTCAGGCTCCCCTGTGGTGCTGGAAGTGCCCACGGTGAAGATGAGGCGTCGTGTCCACGCCACCTTCAGCAGCTCCAGCACCTGGAAAACACAATCAAGACCCTCAGATTTACAGTGAACACACTTGGTGGTTTTCTCACAGAGAGGAACGCAAACAAATGCTGAGCAAGACCTGTGTCAAGATTCAATATATCGGGCAGAAATCTAGTATCTCCATATTTAGTCATTTGAGTCATTGCTAATTGATCACCCTTTTATGTTTGTCTGTGGGTTTTGCAAATATTTAAAAGGTGTGGTTGATTATGATTTAGTTTTTCTAACTTTAAGCGTGTAATGTTGCTCTTTGAGCATAAAGCACATCAGCAAAGTTACGACGCTCAATGTTCAAAGCAAAGGGAGATATTTTCTTTTAATTAAGAAATTGCTTTATAACAAACAGCTGGTAGGGACTACACGAGCTTCCTCCCGAGTTAGTGACATCACTAACCCTAAAATGTACATAAAACCTGCCCCCGGGACACGATTTATAGATTATCAAGACAGAATATGCTAATCATTGACTAGAAGATAATTACACATAAGCTACATAAATTCATCAACTAACCATTCAGAAATGTTGTCTACGTGTTGTCACTTCTTGAGTCTCTCCATCTTTCTGACTCTGGTTTGAACATAAAAGGTAAATAAAAATTTCCAGCGCATGTCTGTGTGAGAGTAAGCTGTTGTAGCTCCGCCCCCTGTGCCAGGAGCAGCAGCTCATTTGCATTTAAAGTGACAGACACAAAAACGGTGCGTTTTTACTCAGTTTTACTCGAGTTTCCGCACAACAGCGACAATATACTGCATTTCTTTTGTTACTTCACTGCAGTATGTAGTGATTAATTTCAATCTTACCCTGTTAAAACTCACACAACTGTGTGACGTATCCCAATTTATAATTAACTTTGTAAAAGGTTACAAAGACAAGAAATTATGGTCTGTGGTAAATGGTAATCGACAATCGATAGATGCTGGAGCATAAACACTCTTTCAAAGGTTCAGGTGTGTGTGAGGTCAGGATGCTATGACATAAGCAGAAAATGTCAAAGAATTTATGTCAAAGTTTCTAAAGGAACTGCAACAACAGGGCTGAACAACAAAGATGGGCCACTTTCCCTATTGGCCCAATACTGTATCGTGCATTTTCGTGTTTTATTAGCATTTTAGACCCTGCAAACTTAAACATTTTTCTGTTCCAAACTGATAAGACTTCGGTTCGTCTTTAAATATTCTCTCATCACTGGAGTTTATTCACAGAAAGTCTAGATAATGTTCAAGCTTTGAAAAGTACATAAACCGCTCCATTCATATGGGTTCCTTTTATGATGTCTTTTTGAAGCTTGAACATTTTGATTACACAGACTTTCATTGGAGATACAAAAAGGATGAGAGAACATTTTGTGTGCCAAAGATGTACAGAAATGTTATGGGTCTGGAATGACATGAGGGTGAGTAAATGACGGATTTTTCATTTCACTCTAATGTGTGCTTTCCCATGACATTTGGTTGCAAATTCAGATTTCAACTTTTTTTTTTTGGCTAACATAGAAGTTGTCTATTGTTAGAGATATATAGTTTATATCATTGTACGTAAATATATCCATGTAGAAGATAAAAAGTGGGACATGCATGCTGATTATTCATTTTTTGTAGTATTTCTTACATGTTAAATAAACCTCCTGTACCAGAAAGCTTAATATGTATCTTTGTTCTATTTTACTTGTCCTGTTGTTTGTATTATTTTTCTTCTTTCATAACTAAAATAAATGAACTATCATTTTAGTGAAATAAAATTTCTCATATCGTGAAATAAGATTTATATAGGTTTTTTATAAAGATATATTTGGTCATAAATTTTGCACAAAAAAAGTTACATAGTGTAGCTTTAAATAATAAACATAAAACATTTAAATTGTAAATACAACATTAGAAGTTTTAAATCTGAAAAGACAACCACCCAAAAAATCCTCACTGTGAAATCCACATTTACAGTTGCTCGCCGAAATTTCATAAGCAATTTAAAGTCATTTCAATAGGAATCGAGAATTATATGTAAGAGCGAAACATTTCCCTGTGCAGATTTCACCTTTTTTTTTCTTTTTTTTTTTACAGCATTGACCAACAGAAAGATGATTGGTTTGAAAGTGACTTCTAAGCGAGTGCTGCTTCCTGCAATACTACAGTATTTACAGTGACCGCATCTTTAGTTTTTCAAACTATTAGCCTTTTTTTTTTTTGAGACAATGATGTTTTAATAGCATTGTGGTGCAGGTGTGTGAATGGTAGCAGGGAAAGCTACCACATCAAGACACATTTATTTAAATAGCGCTTTTTACAACACAGATTGTTTCAAAGCAGCTTTACAGAGATAACAGGAGAATAATGCAACAAAGTTTGTTTCCAGAAGAAAATTGCATCACAGTCCAGCTTAAAAAAAGTTCTGTGGCGTTTCATTTTTGTTGTAAAAAAGTTATTAATTTAGTTCATTTATATAAATATAGCCGCTCTGGAGAAAACCGTGATGTCATTGTGCAGCTCAGTTCAGTTCTCATATAATGGTGTCAATGCAGGCAGATCAATATTATAGTTGAAAATTAAATTAAATGTTAAATTTAATGTCATCAACTAAGCAAGCCAAAAGCCAATGGCAACAAAGGATGAAAAAAGGGGACGACAGTGGCGAGGAACCGAAACTCCATCTTGTGTAACACATGGCACTGGAACAGATGATTCAGCAACTGACCGGTAATTTAAAAGGTTTAATGTGTGAAAGTGGCTAGTGATTCCATATTGTGACAAATGAGAATGGCATGAATCTTTATTTGAACTGGGTCAATTCACTCTATTACCTTTCTGCCTTTGTCATTGTCAGGAAGGAAACAGAAGCGAGGGAATCCTCTGCACGTATACGGTTGTCCTGGGTTTGGGTGCTCAGGGTCCTGCAGACAAAGAGTGCATTAGGATAATGAGTGCTTCGTGCAGGCCAAGGCAAGGACAAAACCATCAGCACACAAAGGAATGAGTCAGTTATGCCCCCAATAAACGCAGATGGCCGCCGACGTCAGTCTGCTGGATGAAAACATTTGGCTGGTTCTTAAAGACCTCTAGCACTTATTATAAAAGTCGAGAGCACTTTTCTTATTGTTAAATCATGGTGCAAATAAATATAAAACGTACAGCACTACATTGGTTTTCCAAAACAGACCTGTATTCCGGGCGGGATGTTGTAAATGATTTGTATAGTGCCACAGTCTGGGTGTCCAGGCAAAGACTGAGGAATAATATAGATATCCATGTTGCCCTTTGGTTGGGTGCCGGTCTTCTCTCCGTAAATTGTCTTACATGAGGGGCACTGCAGGCTCCCGTCCTATGGTGACAACGTGAGAGAAAATGGGTGCAACAATCTCTTTAAAAGAAATAAGTATTTTGAGCTAATAAAATCAATTCTTGTAATTGCATGCACCTATTTTGTCATTTTAGAGTAATTCCAGGAATGCACGATGTACACTACCATTGAACATTTTGGGGTCATCATGCAACACTCGGCTTTGCCATCACAGGAATAAATTATATTTTTAAATATATTAACATAGAAAACCGGTATTTTCAATTGTAATAATATTTCACAATGTTGCTGTTTTTACTGTATTTATGATCAAACAAATGAAATATTTTCTCTTCTTGGTGAGAAAAAGAGATATCTTTATAAAAAAAAAACACTTGGCAACACCAAACATTTGAATGGTAGTGTAGATTAGAATACTGTTAAATACTTCACCCAAAAAATGAAAATTCAGAAAATAATTTCAAACCCACGTTTTTTGGGGGTATTAACAGTATTGCAATTTCTGTCATCCATTCTTGGAATTTCCTTAAAAAAGATATTAAAATAGTTTGTATACAACTGAAAGTTAAAGGTGTTGGTAAGATATTGCACACCTTGGTTCCATTGTTGTACATGGCCAGCATGCAGGGCATGTGGAAGGTGTGACCACATTTAGTGAATTTGCCCACAGTGTTGGGCTGAAGAGACTGAGAGCACTCAGCTGGGACCTCATAACCAGACGGGCAGGCCAGGCGCTCCATACAGATAATACAGTCCTGAAAGCACACAGCCAGGTGTCACACATCTCATAGGGCAGGGCGTTAAACATGAGGGTGAATGTCATCAAAATATGTCCAGGTTATGGTATATTTTGCATACAAAAATTTAAGTCTATGGTAGGACCATTACGGGATTTTTTTTTTGCATTGTTACATAAATGTGCTTAATTGTCATGGAAATATGTAAAACATTTCTTTAACTAATATATTTACTAAAAACTATATTTAACTAAAATATTATATTCTTTTAACTCTGGGGTGAGAAATGACCTGAAAAATGTACAGATTTATGCCAGTAAATAAAAATATACCTCATCTGGAACCACAGGCACTTCCTCCATGTATTTCTTGATGACGTCCTCTGGTTTCTGAGCCGGAGCTAAGGACATACACAAGACACATGTTTTAACCTACGTGACGACATGAAGATTCTTAGAGTCTGTGAAAGCTTAATCAGAGTTTTGTGGCTTTTGTAATCCATGTCTGTCTTTTCTGATCTGACTGTTAATTATTCATCTATTACATACATTTTTGGCCAATCAAATGCTCTCTATAATGAGACTCTGAAGCCAGCATATGCATATATATATATTTGTGAATTTCTGTAGACACTTAAAATTTTTTTTTTTTTAAATAAATTCCTATTACATCATTAATGCAGCTAACCTGGCAGAAGTAGAATGCTATGTTTGTTATGGTTTCTAAATTGACAAATACATGATGGAAATTGTTTTTCTAAGAAGCAGTTAGAGATGAACCACAACCAAATAACTAATGCAATAACACTTGCTCTTGACTTCCTGAGTCACAGTTTGTTTTAATGAGTGCATTGTTATGCATTATCACACACTGATTATATGCAGACACATATAAGCTCATGTATACACATGTAACTATTAATTAGCTTTCCCCTAGAAAAGAAACACGTTTTTGGTGACAGGGTAGGCCGATTTTGCTTTGCATGTGAAGACCGTGACCATTTAATGTGCACATCAGTTCATTTTGATGTTCCATCAAGGCAATTTTCGCAATTTACTAATGTAAACAGAAGTGTGCAGCATATGTGCCTAAAAACTAGAGTCTCTAAGGGGACATGTTGATGGACGAAAAATGAGTTGAGGAACAATTATACGTCAATGCTTTTGAATTCGCTCACAAATGTTCCCTGAGAAACTTTACATTCTGTCGCAAAAGTTCTGCGTCCCCCAGAGAAACTTTGCATTCTCTCTTAAAGGCATTGAAATATAGTTTTTCCTCCCACCTCATATATCCATCACCAATTTTGCAAGGGAATGCAAAAAGAACACAAAAGCTTTGAAATATAATTTTCCTCCAATCACCATGTCCCTTTTGGGGCTCTCGCAGCCTGAGGTTTACAATTTATCAAATAAAATGTACAGATCTTAGCTAAATAAATTAGCTAAATGGTTATTTTCGAATATTCTTATATTTTAAGTATAATCCACAGCCTCAAACAGCTCTTATGAAAATACTTTTGTTAAATTTTATAATTAAATGTAATAATGATAAACAATTCACTAAGTGATATAGTTTATTAGTCTAGTAACATAGTATATAGAATTCAAATAACGTGAACGTGCATCAGCCATCTAACAAAGGCTTTGAAAGTCGCTCATCCAATCACAATTTAGAGTCAGAACTGTCCATTAAATATGGCTTCTTTTAATAAATCAATGTTTGGTACTTACTCAGCATTTAACATACCATATAAAAGCACAAACTGTTCAGATTACAGACCTTGGTGTTAGTTTTTTCAAACACTTAAATAGTCAGTTCAATAAAGAAAATGTGTTTAGGATGTTTTAGTAAGCCGATATTAAAGCAATAAACAAACATTGCTTGTGAGTGTCAGTCTGAACCTAATTTCATCTTTTGTATTAAAACACATTAAAATGAAAAGCATTAACCACAACACAGGTTATTTAGGGTTAGAGAAAAAAGAAAAAGACCAGGGAACAACTGTTATTCGACAAACCCCCCAGCAGACATCTGTCTGCAGTGTCCCACAGGTGAGCAGGCAGGTGTCAAGCTCAATACCATCAATAGTACATTCATAATGTGATCGAGAGGATGGAAGCAAGACAGCATAAACATGAAATGGGTGAAAACATGACGGCAAAAGCAAACGATAAATAGCAAAACATACACATCTCGCAATGGCTGGACGGAGCATGTCGGAATGAAGCTACGGTACTAACCCCCTGGGGAAAATATCATTTGAAAGGAGAATGTTAAGGAAAAGTGCAATTAAACAAAAAGGACAGCAGCAGTTTGCAGGCCAGTGGAGGGCAGGTTCGGTCAGGCTGGTTGGCGGTGCTTAACTACCTGTCCTGGACTGTCTCTTTGCCCTCTTAACGGAGCTGGGCTGGCCTTTGGTGGGCCTGCTGGAGCCACGCTGGGAGAAGGGGGCAGTCAGGAAGCGAACTCCCAGTCCTGCGGCTGACATCAAAATGGAAGCCATGCCTGGAACGGCCGGAGGCCATGTGGAGACATGCAGGAGGAAGGGAGGAGGAGGAGTGAAGGAAAGGAAGAGTAATGAGCCAAGAGTGAAGAGGCCAACCACAAGTGGGACATGCTCTGATGAGGTCAAGAAAACTTTAGGCTCCTACTCACTTCTGCATCTGATGCAGAGGAAATAATATCGGTGACAAAAACATCCATCTATAGATGTGGACTACAATACCTGTTATTAATATTCATCTAGGACTAAAACGGGATCCAATTCGCTTTGGAGACTAACTGTGGTCCAATCACTCAAACCACCGTCAGAGACATTGGACACATTGGTCTCACAGAGTCAGACTTTTAACTTTTTGCATAACGCCTGGTCCATTTTGACAGGAGGAGACCATCTGATTGACATCTGATGACCAAACACAAATCATGTTGCTTTTAAGCAACGTTTAAGGGCAGGAAAATTTGAAATCCATTACAACATAATAATAGAACAGCATGACAAAAAAAGCTGCAAGCAAGCAATGCTTCTGGATACATAAAAAAAAATTACATTAAAGCTTTAAACACACCAAGACATATGACCAAAACTGAGCATACTGTCAGCATTACGTTTTTTTAAGACAGCATGTCAAGTTAAATATTTAGGCCTGGTTCCACAGACTAGGCTTAAGCCTTGTCTGTGAAACCAGGAGTTTAAGTTAAATAGTTTAACTTTAAAAGTTCCCTAGAAGTCAATAATGTTATCGCGTAAAACTCATCTTTGATGATCACAAATTTCCTTGTGAAAATAATTTCTTTATGCCTTAAAATAGCTTAAAGCTGCAGTCCGTAGCTTTTCCTCTTTGTCGTCATCTCTGTTCGAAATCTGCAATTGCAGTTATTCACGGAATTATCAACTTTACGTGGGTTGTGCCTCGGCAAGGCACAGCGCGGATGAACACAATGTTTTGAGGAGAATGTGCTGTCCGTCACCGCGCTGGTGTGGATACTGGCATTCGGAATAACAGATTATACTTTTTGAAAGTATGACCAACATAAGAATTTTCACTGGAAAATGTCATCTGAACAAGTAAGTAGCATCCACTTTTGTTCTGACCAACTAAGGGGGAAAAAGTATTGCAGTATCGCGCTGATTAAATCTAACGATCGCTTATCATATCACGTCAAACCGTGCAAATTATACGTTGTTCTAAAATAGTTAATGTTAACAACATCAGCATTGCGTGACTACATATAATGTGTATTAGGGCTACCTGTAGTTCAGTACTCCGTAACTGTGTGAATTAAGCGAACAAGTGCGCTACTGTTACATAATTGAACCATTGAAATGTCTGACCTGTCCAGCAGAAACAAATAGCCGTCTCTGCGTTCGTTTCGAACCCCTTCAATACACGGAGTTCACGCAACCTTTCAAAAGCCCTTTCTTTCGATATCCTAGTTTTCGCACGGGCCGGCGCCGGTTGCAGTCTCTTTTTTACTGTAGCCACTCCGAAGTCTTTTGCATTTTACAACGGGTGAATCTCCAGTTGTCACTGGTGATTGTCGTTTGAATCTTTCTGGATCCACCATCAAATTGAAAAGTTCAATTATATCAAGTGCTGTGAGAAAAGGCTATAGGCTACATCTCCACCTCCAGCATCCTTACACGCAATATAGCCTAGTAGCAGAGACTCCTTCTTTATGTGAGATGTGACATAATGACACAAAGACATGCTCGAATTTCCCGCAGAAATCCACCAGTACCTCTGGAATTAAAAACATTATTGCAAGCTTACCGTTTTGAATCGAGCTACGGCAAGCAGATAGTTTTGAACACTGGCTAGTTATGTACTTGCTCCAAAATTTATTTTGGATAATTTCTAACCCAAAAAAGTTACGGAGTGCAGCTTTAAATGTAACACTACACCCTTACTGCATCTGAATATGCAAATTAGCCCCCGCCTCCACTCACTCACACCAGATCGGACTACCTCCACTTGGTCAACTATAGTAAACGCTACACAAGTTGAAATATTTGTTTAATTCAGCCATATAAGCATATGCTAAGCACCCTCAAATGAAAGCAAGAGCATCCTCAGTTGACACTGTAATAATATCATATTGACAAAACAGATTTGGTAAATGCACCAGTGCGTATTTGTGTTGGCGTTCTAGAGACCGTCAAATGTTTCTATTTACAACGTGTTTTTGCAGCGGTGAACAAAGTGGCCAATCAGAGGTGTTTATTCAGTCAGAATCCACTCACTGGTCAAAAATCTGGATTTTTTTGTTCAGCGCCCAGTTCTGCACTCCTGCGAATCCTCTTATTAACAAAGTGTCGAAAAATGTAAAGAAGTGATTCATTAGCCGTTTCTCAATGTCAAGGAAGGATCCTCGGAAGCCGGAATTTCGAGGATGCTACGTCATCGACATCCGTCGAAGGACTGTTCCAATGTCGAGGATCCTCAGAATTTCAACCAAGGACTGGGTCCTTCATTCGGAAAATATCCCATAGACAGGAAAGGATGCATATGTGTAGCCTTCGCGCTCTCTAATCGCCCACAATCCTATGCGCGCAGCTGCTATCTTGTTCAAAAAATAAAAAATGTCGGACGTTAGCGGAGTCGGAGCATATGCTTTCAAATGTAAATAAATTTACGTTACCATACATTTGTTATAACCGTCATACAAGTAAAGTTTAACGTTTAAATGCCAGTAGATTTACTACCGTTGATATTACAAATTATACAAATTATGTTATTGATGGCTAACTGAACCGGACCTGTCATGATATTTAACAATTGTTAGCTTGGTTGCCGTCACTGGCATTTCTTTTATTAATAATTAGTTAAGTTGTACAAAGTAATTTAACGTTAATATTATACCATTCACAGCGTTATTCATAGCTTTCTCGTCTTTTTTAACAGGGACCAAGGAACAAACGGAGGCGTTCATACGAAAAATAAAGTCAATTAAATTGAACTTGTTTTGTCTTTGCCCCTTAATTATTTAATATAAACGTACGGTCATGATTTATTTAATATAAACGTCCGGTCAAATTTATATTTAATATATAAACTGTATATCCATTTTTTTAAACCTTGTTCTTTAGACTACAATAGAAAAAAACTTTAACAAATAACTAGCATGTGAGGCCTAAAACAATGTATTGAACAATATCTTCACCCTTATTTACAACGTTTTGTGATTTAGGTATTCCAAGCTTTAAAAAAAGCGGACCCTTTCACTGACGCAATGACGTGCACTTGCTAGCCTGTTCCATTTACGTGTTCTCCGAATGCTAAGGAGGAGCCTCGCCTAGCCTCTGAAGGAAATGACTTGGAAGGACGCGTCCTGCCAAGGAAGTATCCTTGACATTGAGAAACACCTATTGTGTAATGTAGACAACTTTATTGATTATAAATGGAACTGTGACACAAAATGAGATGAGTGACAGCTTCTGTCTTTGCAGGTCTTTTAGGCTATATACGGTATAATCCATTCAGAATTTTAATAAAAGTCAACATAACAGTAATTTATATGATTCTTCTGAATTCAGTTTTAATGGTTTAATTAAACTTTAATAAAAAAAAGTAACTTATTTTGACAGGCTGTCGTGAAGATGTTTGAGTGCCTGTGTATATATGAAATGACAATGCTGTAAAGAGCAGCCCTGGAGATGAAGATCATGTGTTCACGTATGAATTTATTGATGAAAAATATATAAACACTGTTACGGTGTATGCAGATTCAGTCATTCTTTTTAGCATATAGTTTTTTTTGCATTGATCACTTTATTCAAAACCCACCCAAAATCTCCTCACCTTCACTCTAGTGAAAATTATGTTAGAGATGTCACTTCGCTCCAGATCTGTCTATATGTTCCCCAAATGCCTCATTCATCTTGGTGCTGCAGCTGTCAGCTACGAGAACAACAGATATTCAACATCCCCAGACACGCGCCATTAGCCTGAAACTTGTTGAAAGGCGAGCGCTGTTAAGACACACCAACACAAAACCCACAAGCTGGTGACTAATGTCATAAACTGATTTGTGACAAGCATAAGACAAAACCATCAAGGTGGAAACGCAAGTCTGTGGCATGAATATACTTGTGACATTCACTGAAGGATGCTAAAGCTGACTTCACTGACTCTCAATGCTCTGGGAAATATTTGAGTGGTTCAAACTGACACTCCCAAGAAATAGTTCAGCTGCTACTGCAGCATCAAATACCTTTCTGCAATGAGGAGACCCCAGTGAATCACTGGAAGGATTTTCTCCTGCGTGGTGTGTGTGAGTACCGTACCTGCCAGCGCCGAGTTCACACTACTGGATCCGTTCATGTGTAAAGGGATGGTTGGGATGCTGTGGAGACAGAAATATACACACTTTAATGCATGAGAACAAGAGCGTTTGACAATGGCCTTAACTCCCATTACAGGAGTTGTGTCATGTTCTTTTTATTATACAAAAGAGAAAGCAAATTTGTTTGGTTGAGATTGTTGTAGATGACCTAGATAAGATCAAATGAAAGCAAGATACTTTCCCAAGGAAATCCCCTGGCTTTCTCAAGCTGTCATGGTGTGATTCACGCTATGCCTTCTGATCTGACATGTCTTTTTTATAAACACTCCCAAGTTTGTGGTCAGTAAGATTGTGAAGTTAATACTTTTAATCAGCAAATATTTATTTAATTGATCAAAAGTGACAGTAAAGACACTTTCTACTTAATAAAAAAAATTGAAAAAAGGAACACAGTTTACACAAAAATATAACGCAGCACAACTGTTTTCAACATTGCAGATAACAATAAATAATTCTTGAACATCAGCATATTAGAATGATTTCTGAAGGACCATGTGACAGACAAGACCGCTGTAATGATGCTGAAAACTCAGCTGTGCTATCACAGAAATATTACATTTTAAAGGGGTTATGAATTAAGAAACCAAATTCCTTGATCTTTTGACATATAAAAACCAAAATCAGAAACCAAGCTCTGAAAAGCTCTAAAACCAAAAAAAAGTAGTAAATACAAGACAGACGCAAACACAGGATTACTCCAGCAACAAAGCAATAAAGATGTCTCTGAGCATTACAAGATATTTTGAAGTGCCAAGTTGAGGACAAACATTTCCACATTCTTTGCATTGCCTTCCTTGTGGTCCGAAGCGTGGATGAACTTTTTATCGAAGTTCCAAGTCCCGTCAGTAAGACGGTTGGTTTGTTCTCTTCATTTTACAGCGAATACATTTTTAAACCAGACACAGTTCGACGCAGGCTTTTTAGAGAGACTGAATAAAAGATGACGCAGTGCTGACTATATTGAATCCGACAGTAAAGTCGCAACATACAACTCACTTTACTGAAAACGATGAACAATGAATATAACAACGACAGTGCGACAAACTATGGCACATTCATTCATAATTTGTTTACGTGAAACACTGCAAGCCATCCTTTGTCTATAACTGGCGACTCCAAGTACTTCAACTTTATTTGCCACAACCAAGACTTATAAAGCATAGGCCTTTAGATGCAATGTGTACATAAATGTTTCATCTATGTAATGAGATAAAGACCTTGCTGTAGTGTCTTACCATGGTGTTGCAGACTGGAGTATCCTTGGTATTTATTTAAGGTGTAGGGATCAGACTCTGGCTCAAACATGTAGGCTGTGGTGAACATTGCAGTTTCAAAACTATTCCAAATGTTTAATAAAAAAATGCAGTTCATGACCCCGATATATTAAAACATATTTTGAGACTTAAATTGAGACATAAGAGACTTTCAAAACTATTACAGATCCCACATTTTTGGGGCAGTGTAGATGCACATAATGATCTACACTACCTCAAAAAAAGATGACAAAAGAGTAATGAGTGCACATTTTTTTATCCAATCAAAATATGTTTCACTTTTTCAGGTTTTCATTGTACAACAGTTCCCACAATGACTGTGACCAGTGTTCTACAAAACTGGGTCATGGATATACAGTATAGAGTAAATCCCTCCTATTTTATGCATGTGGCACAGTTGTTTCTGCTACTTACATAACCGCATTTACAGCTTTATCTCAGTAGTGGCGCTACAATTCGAAACAATTACAGTTCACAGAACACTCCCACAGTCATCTGAGAACCGCATGACACAGTCGGGTGTGATGAGACCATATGCCAGAAAATATTCAGCTCTTCACTCCGTGTAAAACTAGCCAGCATAAACTGAAGCACCAAAACTTAAACTTAAGTTTAAGAATTTATTCAAATCCCTAACTTTAAGTATTGAGCAAATCTGAGCTTTTGTAAATCAACACTAATACATTTCATAAGCTTGATTTTTTTATTTTTATTACTTGGGTAGGGTTACACTTTACAGCGAGTGATTTTGGTTTCGATTTCCGACTTTTCATTTCATAGAAATCATGCCACAGATCATAACCACACGAGGTGTACTTTGTCCATAAGAATCAAACTACCGTCAGATATGGAAGCTAGTGTACGTTGACTGTCTGAATAAGGAGTGAGAAAAACATGTCTAAGATTTCCTGGTTCCCCTTTCAACCTAGTTTACCAGAAGAGAACAATAACTCAAATCTGGGTCTTCCCCTTTCAGTCAGCACAGTAAGTGCAGACTTGCTCTCCTCCATGTGTCCTAAAGCAGACCTCTACTCCTGTAGATCCACACAGAGGAGAGGATATGACACCATTACAAAGAGGAAAAGACAAGTATAGTAGGGGGACAAAAGGGAGGATGATCCTTACTGCTCTTGAATTAAAATTAGTCCAGACTGAGAGGAAATTATCATGCTATCATAAGCTATGTTTCCATCCACCTATTTTTATGCGCATTTTGGAATATTGCACACAAAAGAAAATCTGGACGTTAACACCAAAATGTGCATAAATTCTAAAAATGCGCATAAATGTATGCGCTCAGTTGGGTCGGATTAACTTTTTATCTGATAATAAAACATGCGCATAAACTACGATCGAAACACCTTTACCGAATAAATAACTCGATGCGCATCAAAAAAAGACTGCACAGCATCTGAAATTATACTAAACCACTCATCAAAGTGGACGTGACGTTGGTCTCTTCGGCTCACTAGATGGAAACTGTGTTTTTTTCTTCATTTTTTTATGCAAAATTCCAATTTTGCGCATGTTAAATTCGCAACTTTGAATGGAAACATAGCTTACAGTGGTTTTCACGACAATCCCACATTTTAAGTAAAAAAACCATGCACGAAATGTGAGGCTCATATTTTTGTTAATGCATTTACATTGCATGAATACAATTCTTCCCTAAAAGTATGAACAATTTATCATTGTATTTATTTTTTCCATAAAAATATTATATTAATTTAGCTGCAAATTTGTAGTTTTACTGTGGGTCTACTAGTTTTGTTGCTGTACTATTAAAAACTTTGCATATTTAAACATCTATTACTTTCATTGTAAAAGTTAATTTCCTTAACGCAAAGACAGTTCTGGAAGTACTTTATTTTTTACAGTATACATGAACTATTACTGAGTAATATAAAGGTAAAATCATTTAAGGCGTGGTCACATTTACAGTTGCTCTGCAAAACAGCGCAGGCAAAATCCAGTGAATTCAACAGAAATGTGATCTGGATTCTGGAGTTTTTTGTGTGAGGGCCAAAGATTTCCCAACGCAGATTTTGAGTTGGTCACACAAACTCATTGCGCTGACCGACAGAAAGCTGCTTGGTTTGAAAGTGACTTCTGTGTGAGCTGTGCTTCATACGTTACACTATTGACAATGGCCTTTTTTTACATGTGAAATGTAACACTTTTTTTCTTCTCCAGGACACGGAAGAAGATATTTTAAAGAATGTTGTTGGTAACCAAACAGTTTTGGATTCCATGTCTTTCACTATGTAAACAATCAGACATTTCTCAAAATATCTTCCTATGAAAGTCATGGGTTCGGAATGATACGATGGTCAGATTTGATTTTCATTTTAGGCAAAATTTTTGCTTTAACATGGGTAAAGGTTAAATTTGGTTCTGGGTTAGTAACTAGTTATTACACACTAATTACATACTATGTCATACAGAGAAAGAACTATGAAATAAAAATGCTTTTTTTGTAACTAATAACAAAGCCAAAATTATTTTCTGCAGTAATCAAAATTATGCCACAAATGGATCCACAGAATGACTGAGCTTACGACTACAAAGACCACATGAGAACGGACACAATGGCAGGAAGGAGAAGACCACAGTAGATAATGAAATAAAACCTTTTGACCTTTGGTGTCATTTGAAATATGCAGGTCAAACATCTTGTTTCCTTATGACCAAAAGCCATTGAGTATTTTTAAACTGCTCTCTGCAGGAGAACTCCCATGCTTGTGTGCAAAGTACTTGAAAATATGGCTAAAATAAGTCCTAAAAAAAAAAAAATTGGTGTACAACTATGGTGGTACCATGATAGGTTGAAGGTATCAGAAGGCAATTACAGAAGTATTTAAAAAAATATGACAACTTTTGAACTAGGCCTAGTAGTCTTACCTTAAGCCGTTTGCGTGATGACCAAAAGCCTGCGTCTGTGCTGTGGGATGAGCCGCCGTGGTGGGGGTGCTCCATGGGTTGTTCCATAACAGGTTTCCCATCGAGAGAGGTCTTCTGGTGTAGGGCGAGTAGGCTGAAGAGGAGCTGGTTCCAGGAAGTCTTCCATGCTGTGTCTGGAGGCTGGGTCTGTTGGCTTGCCCCGCGGTGAAGGAATGCCGTGTCCGGCTCAGCCTGGGTCCGGCGGTGCTGCTATTGCTCACGCACTGGTGACAGGTACAGGCCGGGCCCGAGTGAATAACCGACCCAGACGTGAGAGGATACGGCATGCTGCCTTGCCGCCTGACGCGCCGTCTGAAGCTAGAAGTCTTGTTGACTTGCTCCAGAGCGGTGAGGTCCACAATGTAGTTGTAGCCCTGTGGGCTCAGGTCAGCTGTGGCCTGCCCTGCCTGGTAGCTGTGCTCCAGCAAAATGGAGGTTCGGATCTCGTACGCCGTCCACCCTCCTTCATCATTGGCCCACTCCCAGAGAACGCCACTGCCCAGGGCAGAAGACTGCGGGAACAGGGATCGCCGAACAGTGCGCATCTTTCCTACAGAGGGTTCAACAAAAACAAATTGACAGTGATTGTTGGAACAAGATAATTATCATTCCAGAGAACATTTCTCAATCATAAAATGTGCTTCTCTTCTAAAACATATGTATGAAAGAGCTGTTATTTCATCCAGCAAATACGCTGTGCATCCTGTCGAAATCTGTACGCTTATTTCCTGAGTTTTTTGTCACCTCTTTCCTGTTCTTTTCCATAAAGACCACAGGTGTCAAAAGTCATTCAAACATCCCCCAAAACAAGCCTAATCTCCAGCTAACAGATCAAACGCCCATGTGTCAAACTGCAGCGCTAAACAGCTTTACCCAGCAGGCTTACTGACCCGTTGTCAAGAATGAAGCATACATATAATACTTTTAGAGCAACTGAATTAGTTTCAGCCAGCATTCACAGTTCACAATCATCAAGCTTATTTCACTATGTAGATTAAGGAAGCACTTCCTTGACAACTGGTAACACATTTACTATAATCCAAATGAACAATAAGCAAACATTCTTAACACTCCCTTAAAGTGAAGTATGTGGCGGTACAAGATGGCAAAACCATCACTTAACATAGTTTATGGGTCAATAATAAAGATGTCCAAGATAATAATAATAATAATAAATATATATATATATTTTTAAATCTAGTCTAAAACGCTAATTAGATATAAGTCCTTAAAAACTTCTCAGATAATTAGATATTATTTAAATGCAAATTAGATATAAGCTCTTTTAAAAAATCTGCGTACTGATGCTGGTTTTAAAAGGTTTTTGGAAAAAAAAAACGTTTGATATAATGACCCTAAAAATGTCAAGTGTAAAAGTAAATCAAAAATATACTTATGGGTGTAGCCTAGACAAAAAAAACAAACAAAAAAAATTCTTTATCAAATATCTATACACACAATATTGATCATCTTTTTTTTAAAGAAATGAATACTTTTATATAGCAAGAACACATCAAATGGATTAATACTTGCAGTAAATACATTTATGTTACAAAAGTTTCCTATTTCAAATAAACGCTATTCTTTTGAACTTTCTATTCAACAACTAATCCTGTAATAAAATGTATCAGTTTCCACAAAAAATATTAAGCGATAATAAGATGAAATGTAAGTACTAGCTGCTGAAAATTTTACTTTACGGTGACAGATATAAATCACATTTTTAAATATATTCAAATAGAAAGTTATTTTGTAATAATATTTCGCAATTTTTTTTTTTTTTTTTTACAAATACCACAACTTCTTTAAATCATGAGTTATTTTGAAATTAGTCAGGTTAATTTGGAACTGGGAGTTTCACCATTAGTCACAACCTGAACCAAAGTTTTGGTACAAGTTCCATGTTGTTATGTTAACGTATGTATTCAATAACACGGATAGTGTTAACAAATAAGTACCATGGTACTACCATATTTTTGAATATGTACCATACCATAGATGACTGAAGTTCTATGTAGATGATACACGAATATGGTCACGATTCATATTCAGTAGCTACTATTAACGTACCACCAGCGTACTTTTTTACAAGTCTCCATAAGTAGCGTTAGTTTAGTGAACGGGCTGTGTGAGGTCCCACTCACCGGTGTCCTGTCTGAACTGTTTGAGGTTGGGGATGTCGATGATGTAGGCAGCCAGGCTGGGGTCCGCCTGAGCCAGACAGATGCTGCTGCTGCTGGGGGTCGATGCTCCTCTCTGATGCTGGAGACACTGCTCGATGAAGCTGCACACCTGTCCGGTGTAAGGCCTCCAGAAGCCCAGATCATCCTGCCATTCCCATACCACCGCCATCGGCTGAGCCTGTCCTGGTATCCCTGAGGAGGAGGAGGAGGATGGCGATGGCGATGCGAAAGACGGTCCGTTTCTAGACCCACTCGCTCCGGAATGAAAACTGGAGCCTGTTGCCATTTTGTCAGTTAGAAAAGATCCCAAATGACCGCCGGCGACCGAAATAACCTCGAGTATAAAGCAATGTGACGATTTGGCCCAGCTAACAACAACACCCTTTCAGTTGCACTTGATTTACAGCCAGCTAGCCCGCTAACTAGTCGTATTCTGTTAGATAATGATCAATATCGCCACTACAGTGTTTTATCCAGTAGCACACGTTAATTTAACCGCAGATTTGAGGGTAAAACCACTGACGTCGCATCATCTTGTTCGGTTGCTAGAGTCGCAGCTTCAGACTAGCCGCGTCTCGCTCTTTTCTTCGCCATTCGGTGCGTTACTGTACAGCTACCAGCCTCATAATAGACCACTATAAGATAATATAACAGCTACTATTTTGTAGACAGCAGACTAAAGTTGTCATGTGGCTTATAGAAGCACAGTGATGGACATGTTTTTTTTAAGTAGGCAAGGGTTGTATATAGTTACTTGCTCGCTTGCTGTGTGTTTGTGTCGCTGGTGGTGGATTCCCATAGATACACACTGTGAAGCCAGACACAGAACACTCCCCTATGGAAATCTGGTTTTAAATTTTTTCCCTAACATTTTACAGGTTTAAAATAAATTAAAGTAGCTAGTTGTTTTAAATTACTAGCGTTTCCCGGTGTGAAGTTTACTTATTTTGGCCGTTATCAGATTTTGTCTCTGTTAGCTAGTGTCTGCATTGCCGACTCTTATTTTGAAAGTAGTTATTATAAGCCATTATGACGAACGGAAGAATAAAAGTCCCAATATATATTTATTATAAAGTACAAATACGCGCAATTTGTAATATACTAGTTTGTCTGAAACTGAAAATGATGCCACTGGATTTTTTTTTTTCTGTCCAGTTTGCTGTCAACAGATTCATCAGGATGAATTGGGATCAGTGAGCTGAATTGTATGGAGAACTAGACGAGTCTGATTCGTGAATCAGTTTTGAAAAGATTCAACTCAAATGAATTGATTTCGTAAACGTTGGATTAGGGCGAATGTCAAGATTTTCAGTAAGTAATATTGTTTATAATAAATATAATGTTTCACTATTAAAATTATGTCACGCTGAATAGGGAAAATTATCCGCATCAATAATAAATGGCGATTCAATAATGACATCATTTCGATTGTGGGTGAATTATCCCTGTAATTCTGTTTGCTTGAAGTTCAAGTTAATAGTAAAAACTACTCTAGCAAAGGTACCAGTAGCGATGGTGTTTTAACTTTCATCTCCTTCCACGAGTATAATGCAGTTATACCTTATGAAACACTACAGATATGAAAATGTTTTTGGGCTTTTGGGGGAGGGGGGAGGGGGGATTCAATTTAAGATATTCCCCTGGTTAACAGGCAATGATTAAAGGATTAGTTCACTTTAAAAAAAAAAAACTTTTCCTGATAATTTACTCACCCCCATGTCACCCAAGATGTCCATGTCTTTCTTTCTTCAGTTGAAAAGAAATTAAGGTTTTTGATGAAAACATTCCGACTTCAATAGAACCCAAACGGTTCAAGGTCCAAATGACAGTGTCAGTGCAGCTTCAAAGGGCTTTAAACACCAGACGATGAATAAGGGTCTTATCTGGCGAAACGATCGGTCATTTCAAAAATAAATAAAAAAGTTTAAGTTTTATAAGCACAAATGCTCGCCTTGCTCTGTTCTATGAGAAAAATCCATGTAATTTTTTTTTTAAAAGTGAACTAATCCTTTAAGTCTAGTCCCAGACTAAAATGCGTGTTTTAGCTTTTTTAACCGAAAGCAACTTGCACTGACAAATCTTAAAAAATGTCACTACCCTAAGGCACGTTTATAAAAGCTACTTAAATGTCCTAATTAATTTAGACCTAATCCTGACTTAAGTCCTGTATGTGAAACCAGGCGTAAAAGTGGTACATTTTAATGAAAAGTTTCTCCATCATTGAAAACGTAATGTTGCCCTTTGCCCAGCAGATGGTGCTAATGATGGCCTCAACTCTGATGTGTATAGAACATTATTCTTTCTTCATCGTTCATCTATTTTCCATTATGAAAGATATCATATTTCAGAATTCTTTAACTACTATACAATAAGGCATCCCAATACAAACACGTATGAAGGCATTCACTGCCATTATCATGATAAAAGTTAAACAAACAAACAAGCAAAAACAAACGCAAGGCAACACATTTTATTTGAAAGGCCTAAATGGCATTAGGGTACAGCATATAAATACTGGCGATTCCAGAGACAGTCGTTACAGAATAACATTATAGCATTCTTTCCTTTACAAACAATACATTCATGATGTTTTCTCTGTGAAATATCTCACTTTGCCTTCCTTTAACAAACTTGAGAGTAACTTACAAAGCTAAAATAATACGAAAAAAAGTCTCTCACTTGAATATAAGTTAGTGCTATCATGTTAGGGTTTTCCAACTTGACATACTGAAACCTGAAGCAGACGTTTCTCTCTGAATACATACAGTAGCTAGCTGTTTTCAGCATCATTAGTCGTGTTATTCAGTACTTTATGCTCTATACTGAATGTGGTAGTTTACATTCCCTGCGTATACAAGTTTTTATTTAAATAAATAAATAAATAACAATACAAACATTTGCAAGGCATGAGACCCAGACAACTACACGCGTCGTACAGTATGTACGTACTGTACGAGCTCTCGGCACCAAACAAGGCTGTGTATCCCAACAGTGATTATTATTTGGGAAAAAAAATTTAATAAGTCCCAAATCTCATTCTTACTGCTCTTTATGAGATGGTTATTATTTAACCATGATTGTGTCCAGGATCTGCTGTCACAAATCCTGGTGGCAAAGCAATATAGTTCATCTGATACTCAAATAACGGCTACTCCTTTTACAAACAACCTCTTAAAGGAATAGTTACCCTCATGTCATTTCAAACCTGCATGTTGAGGTTTGGACTGACATGAGGACGAGTACTATTCCTCCTAAGTAATAGAGCACTGGTCGATTGATTTACTGCTGTGTTTATCCATCATTAGCACTTCATTCAGAAACAACTGCATCACTGCAGCAGTTCACACTCTCTAACTCCTGCCAGAACACACAAGTGTCTCCATGCGTGAGTCGCCGATCTGCCACAGCTCTGGGGAAAGCTGAATTTAGCATTCAGAAACATTTAAAAAGGTCCCATAATCGGAAAGTTATTTAGTATTTGACTTTGCCCGGAACTTGCACATTCACTCCGCTATAGTCCACCATGTACATGGGCCATTGCTGGAAAAAAAAAAGAAAAAGGAGGAGGACATTTTAATAGCGAAAATAGCATTTTGAAGGTTGACATGAAAGTTCTATACAATTGAACAAGTTTGGTATTTTACACTTAAAGCCCTGTTTTAAGATCGTTTCTGATGAAATAGAACGGTTAAGATTGAAATTTGGACACATGCTGCTGGCCCGAGAATTTTCCGTTTCTGTGGTAGCATGTTTGGTTACCGACATTCTTCAAAATATACTCTTACGTGTGTATAACAGAAGAAAGAAACTCAGGTTTAGATCAACTTGAGGGTGAGTAAATGATGACAGAATTTGTGGGTGAACTATCCCCTTAAGACCTGTTTACAATCTCATTGTGCAAAATTCATGTGTTTGTTCTAACAGCCTTTACACTTTTTTTTTTTTTTTTACTATTTCTAAAATGACTTTTCAGTTCCATCTAGGATGCACAGGGAATTGTTGACACTACCATTTAAAAGTTTGAAGCGAGTACGTTTTTTTAATGTTATGAAAAAAAAGTACTTATGCTCACCAAGGCTGCATTTATTTGATCAAAAATACAGTGAAAACAGTATTATTTTGAAATAGTATTGCAATTTAAAATAACGGTTTTATATTTTAAAATGCAATTTATTCCTGTGATTGCAAAGCTGAATTATCATCAGTCAGGTTTTTTTTTTTTTTTTTTTGAAATCATTGTAATATGCTGATTTACTGCTCAAGAAATGTTTCTTCTTATTATAAATGTTTAAAACAGTTGTGCTGCTTAATATTTTTGTGGAAACCGGGATTTTTTTTTCAGGATTATTTGAATTTTTACATTTGTGTGTATGTATGTATATATATATATATATATGTGTGTGTGTGTATATACTCAATTTATATAATATAATTTATATATATATACATTTATATGTTCAATTTAACGCACCTTGCTGAATAAAAGTATTCATTTCTTTTATTCTTTAATTAATTTCTTAAAAAAAAAAAAAAATTACTGACCCCAAACTTTTGAACAGCAGTGTAATGCACTATGGACTATGGAGCAACTATGGAGTAATGCACTATGGAGCAACACTATGGACCATTTTTTACCTTAAAATAATGTTTCCAAAATCTTATCAGTGGTTCATCAAGTCGTAACAGGGTGAAAGGCACTTCTGGATTTGTTTTGCGGTCCTTTATCTGCTATAACCACACTATGTAAGTTTGCCAGATAGGGTCGTGTTTCTGTAGTCCGAATGAGTCCGAAGACAACTACAAATTTGACTTGCTTTACGTCAAGCGTTACAATAGTCATTATTTAGTTTTTCTTCGTTTCTGCATACTTTCATGAAATCATGTAACATACTCTACCTTGTCTGTGGACATCGTTCATTCTAAAGCCGGTGCTGGATAAACAGCGAGCGTGCGTGCGACGGTAGGCTAAATCATTTACGACAGCGGTAATGGATCATTTCGTTTCCAACCAGTGGGGTGACCGAAGAGGAACGTTACATGGTGTTGCTTTAAACTATACAGAAATGACCATTTAGTCTGGCTCCATTCTGTCCATAACACCCACTTTTCAAAACACAATTAATTCCTGTCTGATAAAATCGAGTCCCACCCCACATTTCTTCCTCAGTGAAAATCCTGTTCAACAAAATGTTGCATTCTGAAAGTAACCTGGGTTTAAAATGCCTTTTATGATGACGTAAAGAATTTTTAAAAAGTGTGAATAGAAAAGTAATGTGTTTGCATACCATGACAGGTATCTGATTGGTTGATAGTGCCGAGTCTGCTCTAGTGGCCATGGATGCTTGACTGTTGTCAAGTACTCTTTTACGTTTGCGTCGGTTCGTAGACACTTCTTTACCTTCTGCAAAAGAAGATGTAAACATTTGCGCACATTTCTACACATTAAATTTTTTCCCATAAGGACATAAAATGTTTAATAACAAATAAAGGGTCTTACCTTTATTACAAGATTGAGTACACAACTCTGTGAAAGGCCTAAACAAAGACAAAATCAATGAGTTCAAACAACACTTGCAAGCATTGTTCATCCAACATAATCAATATCATCACATCCAGCAAGCACTTACTGTAGGGGGGTTTTGATATTGAAAGTAATTTCGTCTTGGACCTGCAGGATTTTTTCCAACCGAACTATGTCATAAGTATTGGGATTCCTGAAGGGGATCTCATCCGGAAGTCCACACACCTCCAGCGAGCCTGGATTGGCACGGATTAACTTGTACGGAACAATGACTGAGCGATCCAGATCCAAAGCTTCACCTGAACACAACACATTCACATATGAAGCATTGGAATATTTTCAAAAGGACAAAAATAATCAATCCGTTATTAGTAATTAGCGTACCATATTTCTTATTGAAGAGCTCTTTAACTTGTTCCCTTAATATCACTTTCTCTCCCATTCGGTTGACCTCATCTTCTTCTGTTGGACAGTGATAAAATATTTAAGTGTAAGGATATTTGATATAAGTTCACTGACAGATTCAACATTAAAATAACCTTTTATGCTTAAAACTTGGACTCCAGGTTGGTGTGTACTTAATTGATTAGTTAAGAAGTGGAAATGATGACATCTGCTGTCCCTTTTGTGTACTAACAATTGTAATCTCAGCACCTCAGTTAACAGATGGAGACTTCTGATTGGTGGACTGGTAGTTCATAAGAAACTCTGTTTGTTTGAAATCTGTTTAACTCCCAGAAGAAGGCATGTAGCCGAAACGCGTTGGAGTTTTTTAGATGGTTAATTTGACCAAGCCATAATAATAAAGGCTTTTTAACTTTTTCAATTGAGAGTGCCTTGGAGTTCTCTTTTTTGATTTTTGATATTTAGTTTCCGATCCAAAGAGCACCTCTATCTTAACCAAACTTTGGAGTCCAGGAAGCGCTCCTCTACCCCTCCTGTTTTCTTTGTAACCTTTTATGCTTGACAGACAGTCAGATTCAAGCTTGAGGCAAGACTTGTACTGTTTGTTTGTTTTTTCAAAGGAAATACCTTGGATGTGGGTTATTTGATCATTTAAAAAAAATATTTAAGAAAATTATAAATGATTACATATTTTGAATAAAACTTTTTTATAATAATGGGCAATTTTATACAAGTGAAAATGTTGCTGTTATTTTGTAACTTTATATTTATCAAAGAATCCTGAGGAAAAAATGTATCACAGATTCCAAAAAACCATTAATCTAAATAAATATAAATATTTTTTATATATATATATATATATATATATATAAAAAGCTGAATGATTGTGATAGCTGTGCAGCCCAACAAAGAATAGAAATGGGACCTCAACTGACAGTTCTAGATCTAGTTTTGTTGCACCACAACGCTCTGGTTGTCCAGTGTAGAAATGGATTTCTTGTCCATGAAGTGCAATAAATAACAACACAAAGCACATAGTAAATGATGCTGTATTCTCACCGCTAATTGGGGTGTAACCTTTCTTTAATATGGTTATTCTTCGTGGTGCTGGCAAAATAAAAATGATTTGATTAAGTTATTTCCATGAGTAATTCAGCAAAAATATAGACACTTTTAAATAAAGAAATTTCGACTGCTTACCTGGCTTGGGAATAAGTCCTTGGAAAGGCCTGAAAAGATAAATAAACCCAATATATTACACAAATTAATCCACGTTAATCCATTTTTTGTTTGTTTTTTTTAGTTTGAAAGCTTTTGAAAGACTTGGCGCAGTGCTTCACCGTGTAATGCTGAAAGAGATCTTGTCAGCCACCGCTAATATCCTCTCTAGATTCTGTGAGCCGAAGGTACAGGGTTTTCTGAAGGGGATGCCAGGGGGCAAGCCCTCGATAATCACTGAGCCAGGGTTACTCTTGATCCTCTTGTAAGGCACTTGCACAGGATACTTAATGCCCAGTGCCTCGCCGTATTTCCTGTTGAACAGGTCTTGGACCTGCTCTCGGAGTGTGTTCGCCAAGTCGATACGGGAGAGCTTGGCCTCTAAACTGTCTGAGGGCAGAACAATGGTCGAAAAGCCAACGGTTTAGTGATAGCATATCGAGAAAGGACAGGAGGGAATGACGTTTTGAACATGAACTGGCATCCAAAAGACAGACAAACCAAAGCACAAGGATAAACTGAATCTTTTCATTCAGTCAGGATACAATAAAGTTGCAAACTAACTATGTACAACACCCGATAACTTAATCACGGTGATACCTGAGAATCCTGGTCTTTTGGAGGCAGGTCCCGGGTCATCTGATTGGTCTTTAGAGTCGGTTTCTGCTGAAGATTGAATCAAAAGGAGCATTATATTAGATTAGTGAGTGAAATTTTGGATAAAACAAGGAATACACACAAAATGGATAGTTCAAACTAAATAAAATGACCATACATAGGGCAATTGGTTTGTAAAATAAAATAAAATGAGGTCTGTCACTAACGATTATTTTGGTATTAGAGTAATCGGTCGATTATTTTGACGATTAATCGAGTAAAAAGTGAACAATAACCATTAAAATGACTTCAAATATATAGGTATAATAACAATGAGGCAATAATCATATGACTGTATTAAACAACACTGTTAAAATACAGTATGTACATTACAGAGGACGCCAATGGCCTGGTGTGGTTGTTACTTTACAGCAGTTCAAATCCTTGTTTAATATTGCCAATTATATAACATTTAACTGATTTAATTTACATGAAATCTTTGATATTTGGCCAATTCTTTACGATAAAAATGCTACAGCCACTGTCATTTCTTGAAAAGGAACATGTGGATATCAAAACATGCAAACTCAGAGAGAGGGTTTAAACTTTTATGTTGAAATCACGATGAACAACAGTTCGCATTTTTAGAAACGTATTGATGTATTCTGCTGTTTTGGCATAGATTTATAAATGTTACAAATCTGGTGAAATGACGCACAAATTCGTTCCCAATGAACGTTGTAAGCAACCAAAACATATGCAGAGATGGAGTGTGTTAACTGAGCTGCTGAGTCGCGCTCCACGCATGTAAATGATAACAGTGCAACACTTCACATGAAACACAAAGCGTGTTATTGGAAACCCAAACACACAGCAAATGCAGAGACTGAGTTTGTGTGGAGCAGCATTTACGGTGAACAAACTCGTAACCTGCAGCATGTAAATAAAGAGCCGCGCTTCACCCTGAAACTCGCAGCGCATATATATTTATTTAATTGAATCGCAGCCTTTGTGATTCACAACAGCACTATTCTATGTTATGATTTTTAAATGGTTAAAATATATATCGTGCAGCCTTTGAAAGCGGCCTAATAATTCTCGTCTGTGGAATGCACCACTTCCTGTATTTTGCCAGTTAATCAACACAGGCAAAATGTAATCGAGGATTTTGTTTTTCAAATCGAGTACTCAAATTTAAGAAGAATCGGGACAGCCCTAAATAAAATAAATTAAAATATGTAAAGAAAAAAAAAAAGAAAAAAAAGTTAGTTTACCTGAATCAGAGGTCGTCTTAGAGGCACCTTCATTTTTTACTTGGTCTGTCAACAATTCTGGCCTGACACACAGATAAAAAAAGGCGCATCATTGTCAAGCAATCGTAGTGTAGTGTTTTGTGTAAGTCTGAACAAACTTGTTTGATCATTTTAATGTGTTCTGTATGACTATCACTATACCTCTTTATAACAAATGTAATCTGAGTACTGGCGGCGAGAATCTTTCGGAGTTTTGCCGCCCCAAAACAGTTCGGCCTTCGAAAAGTCATCCCTTCTGGCAGCCCAGTGACATACAGGTCATCTGGGTACATCTGGAACTTGGAGTATGGCACTTTAGCCGGTTCAGGCAGACCAAGAGTCTCACCTAGAATGAGAAAGATAGATGATTTGACAAACTATTATTTATTCGTGTATATTTTAAGACAGTGGAATCTGAAACTGGCAGATTTGCCGGTTGCCACCACAGTTGACTGTAAATGATACGGTGAGTAAGTCCATGACTCACTGTACTTGGAGCTGAAAAGACTCTCGACTTGCTTTCGCAGCTGAAGGATCATCTCTCCGATGTCTTCTGGGGAAAAGGGAGGACAATCACACCAACAGCCCGTAATATCTGAAGACAAACCTGAGTGATAATTCAAAATGGAGTTTTACCTTCAACAGCTCTCTTGAGCCCTTGTGGTGTAGACTTGGGCGTTAAATCTTCTGTAGAGATATAAACAGAATGATATTACCATCAGCGTAGCACATGGGAAGTATTCCTCTGTGTATGATTTGATCAAAAACGCATGAATTCTATTCTTCTTTGCTGGAGATGTTTTGATGATTCAACTCACCTGTGGTTTACTCCAGTGACCATTTGTGTAATGCAAACTTCAACATAATAAATCCAGTGTTATTAATTATGAGTCAAAATACTTCATCTGTGAGTCAATATGTACGCTTCAACAACACCAGGTTTCTACACCTGACTCGTGTACAAATTTTTTTTTTTTTAAATGGTAATTTGCAAATAATTAATTATTGTTTAAAAATCTTGAAATATATATATTAATAAATAAACTAAAATGTAATAACACATATTTATATTAGGGCTGTTAAACGATTAATCACGGTTTGTACTGTGTAAAATTGTTTTGTATATAAATACATTTATATATTTAAGAAAAATGTGTTATTTATATATAAAATATTTATATTTATATATAATATAAATTATATATAAATCTATATATAGTATATACATGCAGATATTTCTTAAATATATACAAGCATGTGTATGTATTTATATATATAAAATAATTATACACAGTACACGCACATTTATTATGTAAACACAAACTTTTATTTTGGATGCGATTAATCGTTTAACAGCCCTAATTTATATCATTATATATAAAACATTAAATACATTTTGTATGAAGCACACTTTGTGATCAGTGAATTTCCATGACTTTTCCATAGTAAGAAAAAATTATAATTTAGATTTAGATTCAGATTCGCTAATGAATCATTCAGACCAATTTGTGATCAGATTCATGGGAAAGAACCAGCATTGCTATTGTTAACCAAAACGATTATAAATCTTTTTTATTAATTGAAATAAAATAAAATATAAATATTAGATGAAAAACTTTTTATTCAGTTAACTAAAACTGAAATAAACTGAAAATGTTATAAAATAAAGCTTAATAGAAATATAAAAAAAACAACTAAAAATGCCAAAAGCAGACAACAAAATGATTAAAACAAACGAAAATTAGAACGAAAACTAAAAGATATAAATAGTATATTAGTACATTAATAATAAAATAATTCAGTGCCAAAATAGCACTTAAAAGATCCAAATCAAAAGAATCAGAAATCACTTGCTTACCTGCAAGTTTTACTCTACAAAAGAGCGATATCTAAGTGACAAAATATTCTTCAACATTAAGATTGTTTTTCTAGGCCTGGCAAAGAACTTTAAAATTCCCTGATTTTCCATAACCAAGGAAACCTGTTTATACACAAGACAGTGGTTAAGCGTTCATATCAACTCACAGTATATTTCTATATATTAGGGGCACTAACACTGGGAGTCTATTTAGGGAGTTCTATTGGATGTGGGTTTACTGTAGTGGGAGAACTAGCACAGCATGGGGAACAGGTTTCACATCGGATCTGACTGGGGCTGGGACAACTGTTTGGGTTAAGTCTAGGGTATTGGGTTTGGTGTTAAAATAAGAAATGTAAAACTCTTGCCTTACCACATTTCAACCTATGTTATTATCACTGGTAAAAATATTTGTTTGTACATTAACTGCCGCTGTCCTGTTTCGATCTCCACAGAGGTTCGAACTCATGTACAATTCCTTTTGAGAGATTAGGACATGGTTTCTCCACACAACGCAGTGGCTAAATCAGCATTTAATATCCATGTGTTAAGCAGAAGCTCACTGAAATGAATGTCTTACAAGAATGGACTTGACAGTTAGTTGGACTGACTCGTACATGTGCATATAAAGATTATGAGACGGGCATTAAAGCTTGTAGGAGGGCAGGTATAGACGGGATGGAGGGATTTGTAACTGGATGAGAAATTGGAGAGGGTTTTATTGGAGGCTTTGATATGTCATATGTTTGGGATTATCAATGTACCACTGGAGGCAAGAGAAAAAAGATGGATATGGAAGTACATTGAGATATAAGGTAAGTATGCTGTTACCCGCTTCAGGCTCCTTGGGATGACAGAGGTCAGGGGTCACCCGCTCAGCCTGAGGCTCACTTGGCTCCTCTGTAGAAGCACTGGACTCTGAGAGTAGAGGATGAGAGAAAGACAGGAATAGAGAATGAGAGAGAGCCGGATATGGATGTAAATTTAAAAATAAAAATGGCACTCAAAATGCATTCAATTTAGCTAATATGATGTGTTCACTTGAATTTGAAAAGTAGAAAAAGTTATGGTGATAAAATGTATTATTTATATTTTTTAGAAAACATTGATAACTTGTCTACTATTAAGGCTAGAGAAAAAGAAAAATATTACGCTCACCAACGCTGCACTTATTTGGTCAAAATACAGAAAATTACATTCTAATATGCTGATTTGATGCTCAAGAAACATTTCTTATTATTATCAATGTTGAAAACAGTTGTGCTGATTAATATTTTTGTGGAAACCATGATTCATTTTTTAATTAAAGACAATAAATATCTTTACTGTCACTTTTGATCAATGTGATGCATCCTTGCTAAAAAAAAAAAAATACACTGACTGACCACAAACTTTTGAACGGCACATTTAGTATAAACCAGTGTCATTCATTAAGAAAGTTAATAGGGCCCAATTGGATTTCAGGATGTTTTTAAATTCGACATTATGCAGCATTCACAATCGTTCCGTAATATGACATATTTCTAAGTGAAACAGGATACTGAACGACAGAAAAACCAGTCTGGAATTGATTTTAGATATCAATGATTGACAGGTGTTTGGAATTGGATTCAGAGTGGTTTCAGAGATGGAGAAAGTATTATATTTGGCCAGAATTATGTTTTTCAACACTGTTAATGTAGGACTTGAGCTCAAATTTTCAGTTTATATATGATGTTTCTTCAGTTCACAGTGTGTTTAGCCAATAAATGTGCTATGTAATGCAAAATGCCCTGTCTGTCCTCAAAGGCTCAGATCACTGCACAGCAGGGTGGAAAATGAGAGCAAATATTTTTAAACCAGAAGGCAACCATGAAAGACAAACTTCCTCTCAGTGAGTAAGTGGAATATGCTAATGCTTTCATATCCAGTAGACCTACAGGGATATCATGCTGCGATCAACTCAAAACTTTATTTAAATTTCTGCACAGATGATTGTTGGCAACAAACAATAACGCCAAAAAATATTTAAAAAAACTTGAGGTGCCATGGCCGAAATATTAAAACTCTCAGTGTGAGGCTTACTGTGGGACTGGGAGCCCATACCTGGCACTGTCACCTGGATAATTTCACCATCTGGGGGTTCTGTTTTGATCTTTTTCAAAGGCAGACAGTCTCCAGATGGCCCTGGAAAATAAATCATAATGAATTATTTTGAATTTTACAGATAAAATAAGTTACAGATTCATAAAACTACAGTGCAGAAGCAAAAGTTGTATTAAAACGATGAGCAGAAGATCTACCTGCTTCACACTCGGCCAAAGGACTGACACAGGAGCTAGTGGATCTGAAAAAAATTTATAACAAGATTTCCATCTTTATTAGTTACCTTTCTACTTTCTTCTTAATTACCGGAAGAAAAAAAAAAGTGATGCACCTAAATGAAATTTCTTGGCCTAAAGCAGAACTTCTGACACACCAGTTAAAAAGGCTAAATTCTCATTTTAAATGGTTTGTTTTGAAGAACTATACATTCTGTTAGCCTATACATTTTTTAAATCAAAGAAATATCTGCAGAAAACCGAGAATAAAGAATTAAGGCCCATGATTCACACCAAGGACGATAAAGACATCTAAATGTAATAGACTAGCAAAGTCTATAACAAAAACAGCACAGAGAAATGATATAATTGGAATCACTTTCACAAAGGTTTTATTTCCCCAACCTGATGAGCGATAAAACATTGACAGCCAATCAGAATGCATCCTCCTTTAAAGAGCCAGAGCATTTAAAGCAGCAGATGATAAGACTGTTTATCATGCTTATAATAAACAGAACGATACTGTTCGTTGGTGTTTATGCTAATGTAGTGATTGTTATCGTTATTAGAGTAATTATTCTAGGTATAAACAGGCCTTTACTCATTACTCTTTTTTTTTATGAGCACAGCCTAACATGTTTAGACTCCCTCACTGTCTGTGTACATGGGCAAGTACATGTTTGCTTATAAGGAAAATGTATGCAAATATGGTTGCTTTGTTTTAATAGGGAAAATGTAAAAAATATACGTTTTAATTCGTTAATTTTATTTAATTTATTGTCACATTTTTTGGGCTTTTTATCCATGTCAAAGTTACCAGATCTCAGTTTGAGGAGTTTTGGTTCTTAGTTTCAGTCAAAGCGTTCTGTCAGTGTATCACTACAGGAAAATACAAACGCAAACGATCTAAGAACATAGCAATGCTGTTCTTCTGTGGTGACAGGCGAGGTAAATTGATACCTGCTACTGTGAGTGTTGCTGACCAGCTCTAGGGAAGAGCTCGGCACCCTGAGGCCATCTGGGAAACTGTCCTCGAGGCTGGCACCATCCAGTTTGCCCTCCTCCTTAGCTACTTTACCAGCAGCTTATAAAGAATGTGACAAAGTTTAACATACACATACTGCACATTATATAAAAAATTTGCCAACTTGATTATAATAGGTCACACCAATGAGTGTACTTTTTTAAAGGGTCAGATGGGGTAAAAATAGCTCCTTAAGATAACAAGACATTTTCACTTACAGTTCAGAAAAGGTACAAAGTTACTATTAAAGGTCAATGTTACATTATGTTACATGTAGTTACTATAGTAATAACTATAAATTATGCATGATTACATGAAACTAACCCTGATCCTAACCCTTTAGTGAGTACATGTAGTTACTTAATATTACTCAGTACTTAAATGTATAATTACAGTGTAACAACGGCACATTAAAATAAAGTGTAACCAAGTTATGTTATAACAATGCTATTACAATGTAATAAGCCAGATGGATTCTGGTTCAGGAAATACCTACCAGTAAAAATCCGTTCATCAAACATTCTAAGAAAAGAAAAAAGAAAATTGTTAGTTCCTGTAAAGACCAGCTTAAACATATTAAAAATCTGAAATGCTGTCTACGCATGTCTGGTGCCGAACAGCAGGAGATTTCCTCATTATGCCAAATCAGCGGCTCCACGCTGGCTCGTGTATGGCAACGGTTACAACCAGCATGACGCTCCACTTTGGATGCCTAGCGCTGCCCTGCCAGATGGCAAAGACGGCTAGACTTTTTTCCCTTTTTTTTTCAGATGAAGCAAATTAAAAACTCAGTATATCCAGTACCAATATCTGGATTCATTTTCAATGAGCCCCACAGTTAATTACATGACCAAAAATGAAAGGTTATCAGTAATTGAATCTCTAAACACAACCATCACATGTTCAAATTGGAAGAGCTACAAATCACACTGCCGCTGTAGCAGTTTAACTATGTGGGTAATAAACTTAATAGAGCAGCTATGTCACTTAAGGAAATCTCCTTAGTCAGGTCAAGATTAGTTCTCAAAATAAACGTTCAGATGAAGACTCGAACCTTCTGACAACGAAGCGGACAGCATGCCTTTCCTCCAGGATCCGTTTGAGTTTAGGCACACCGTAAGTGCATGGTCTTTTGAAGGGAATCTTGTCTGGAATTCCAATGATCTCCACCGCCTCAGGATCACAGGCGATTTTCCGGTACGGCACAGGAACCATGTGATCCAGGCCTAATGCCTCAGCTAAAATAAACATTAGTTATGTGATGAGTTAAAGCTGAAGCATGTCATTTCTGCGCTACCAGTGTTCCAAAACTGAATTGAAAAAGAAAAATTGTTTTTAAAACGATTTTTAAACAATTCCCCAACTGCCATTGGTCAGCCAAAAAGATGATCGCCCTAAATGCACACCATTGGATGAGCCAATGTTGCTTTGCTGGCTGGTTTTATAGCACCACAGAGACACAGTATTTATACTTTTTGGGGGGGATCAAGCTACTAATGGTTTACTTAAAGTTCTCTGCATATTAAGCTGTGATAAGAGAAAATAGATTAACCTATAAAGCATACTGTATCATATTTGATAAGCAAATTTCAAAGGCCTCTAAACTATCAACGTGATCACAACTTTGCTGAAAAACCTGTTGTACACAATCTACTACATGTCTTCTGTCATCTGATTGATAGTTCATATTTTATTAGCTTTTAGTAAAATTCTATTTCATCTCCCCTCAGGTCGTGGTTCACGTCTTTTTGCTGTGAAATCTCTACTGTTTTTTTTTATAAAGTAAAATGTAAGATTTTATATTAGTAATATTTCAATATGAACAATGGAAAACTTGCTGACTAAAGCAACTTAGGTTTACTTGATTATCCATACATACAAGGTAAAATGAGTATCAAATATGATACATCAGACTTTTGAGGAATTGCATTGGATTATATGATTTGCCCCCACAATGAACTATAGAGCTTTGAGAGATTTTTTATAACTGATAATTTGTGCATTTATAGCCAGCTATACTATTATAAAGTCATTGATTTATATTACAACAAGCTATTAGAATTTCATCTTATATTTTGGTCATATAAATATAAACAACTGCACCAAATTGAATATTCTTGCTCATAAAATGTAGGTGTTTTTTTCCTCCTCAATTATGAGCTCCATATTCTCCTATATCATACTACTGTATATGAGCCATAAAAGCCAGATGTATCAAATATGATACTCAACCAAAAACATGTATGCAAACTGTTTTAGATATTTTTAGACTGTGTCTAAAGCTTAAATAAACAGTTCCATTTCAGAAAAAAAAAGATTATTTCATATGTCAAACTTTAAATGGTTAAAAATGACACACATCAGCTCTACACACTTTCTCTATCAATATGCATTTTTGACAATTATATTGTATAGTGGTATGGCTGTGAATTGTGCACTGTGAGCTCACCATATCTGCTGTTGAAGAGGATCTGAACACATTCTCGAAGGGTGTTGATATCCTCGGTCTCCCTGATGAACGAGTCCCATTTTTCTGTACATGCAATACAAAACAAAATTGTATCATGTAACAATCTTTCATATGTTCCCTGACTGTTAACATTTTCTGAAATGTATTTGGGTATATTGAGGTTTTCCTCTGTTCGTTTAGACATAGGAGACAATTAAGGCAGGTCCTGACTCTCTGCAGCGACTGAAGATGTCCCGCTGATCTTTAGAGAGGAACAGACTTCGGTAGCCCAGGTGACCTGGCCAAACTCCCATTACTACTGCTCACTCAGCCAAAACCAGCCCTGTTTATGTCTCATTCGCCTGGAGCCAGATCTAAACCAACACCACCCACATATGAAGAATACTTTGTGGATCATTAGATATGATTGATTTATTTACAGGGAGTTTAAATTATACATTAGCTGTGTTTTCTTACTGGAAGGAATTCTGTTGTTGTTTAATCACTGAATCATTCCAAACCCATATGCTGTTATTTTCTGAAGAATCGTCATGAGGCTTTTTATAAATTAAACAACAGTTTATTAGTAAGCGTGTCAATATGTCAAGTTTGTGAAAAAAAAAGACACACACTATATACCCTCTATCAACTCTCTGAAAGAGACTACAAAAATGTTTTTTACACTTTATCTATTTGTGTTGTAAGATCAATACAATCCTATTTTCTTTACATAACATCACATACAAAATTAAGGTAGAGTAAATTGAATTTAGATCAAGTGTGAAACAGTTTCCAGCAAGAGAGTCCGGCCAGTCCTGTTTTCTGTATTTGTCAGATTACTGAAACTCTAAATGGCTCTTGGGAGCTCTTGTCTCAGCGAGAGAGTCCAGCCAGTCCTGTTCTCGCGTCTCAGTGTTTGAATAGTTATGCTGATTGGATTAGGATTGGTAACACTTTCAGACTAGGGCAGGTTTCCTAAACCTGAATTTTTCATTTACATGCTTTGTTCAAGAGTGTCTCATCACAATGTAAATCCCCGCCCCTAAATGTATATAAAATGCAATGTAAAGTTCTCTTAGTTGAGACTCGAGAGTCGAGACTTAACTTGGAAGACTACAGCAACGCACAGCTCGTGCTCTCAATAAAGAATCCTGCTTAAGATAAAACCCGAGTCTCCTGGTCTGCGCTTCTGACTTTTCTACACTTTAGAAGAAAAAAGTTCACAACAGTGTCTTGCATACACCAAACTACACAGTTTTATTCTGTATTCTGAAAGTTTGAAACTGGCTTTACCCAATGTTTAGATTTATTTTCTAGAAATGTATTCAAATGAGTGCATATTTAATTAAATTAATACCTGATTGGTATTTGTTTACATATTAATCGTATGGTGTCGTATGCGAGTATGGTGAGAGTATTTACCTGTAATTTCTTGCTTCAAAAAGGATGGTGATCTTGTGTCATTTATGTCTGTTATATATACTATAATATATATATTATTCTTTGTTCCAAAATAGGAACATTAGAACACATCCTGAGCAGCTGCTCTAAGGCACTGGGTGAGGGCCGGTATCGATGGAGGCACGACCAGGTCCTCAAATCCATCGCTGAGGCAATCAGCAAGGGGATCAAGGACAGCCGATACACCCAAGCTTCAGCCAAGACAATTCACTTCATCAAGGAAGGACAAAAGCCAGAGAGAACATCACAAAACGGCTCTGCAGGTTTGCTCTCCTTGGCCCGGGACTGGGTGATGACAGTCGACCTGGAAAGGCAGCTGAAAATTCCAACACACATCACCCAGTCCAAATTGAGACCTGATATCATCTTGGTCTCTGAGGCCACCAAACATCTTATCTTGTTAGAGCTGACAGTGCCCTGGGAGGAGAGAATGGAGGAAGCTCAAGAGAGAAAAAGGGAGAAATACCAAGAACTGGTGGAGGATTGTCGGAGGAACGGATGGAGGACCAGGTGTATGCCAGTAGAGGTGGGCAGTAGGGGATTTGCTAGTTACTCCCTGAGCAAGGCCTACGGTACGCTGGGCATAAAAGGTGCTAATCAAAGAAGAGCCATAGGCAACAACGTGGAGGCTGCAGAAAAAGCATCCAGATGGCTCTGGTTAAAGAGGGGAGAGCAGTGGGGGCAGTAGAATGCCACTTGGACACAGGCCGGGGCCTGATCAGCCTCGGTCGGGTCGCCTGGACGAGGGTGTCTGTTGTAAGACCCGAAACACCCAGTGACTCCTGGAAACAACACTGATGATGTGTCCAAGGTTGAGCATCAGAAGATGTTTCTGTAAACTGAAAACTCTGGGAGCACCAGTGACAACCAGGAACAGACTGGGTGACAACCACGAAGAGTGTGGTGACATCTGGAGAGACAGACGACGGCCGGAGAGACGGCAGCCCGGGGTGGAGAGGGTTGGCAGCCCAAACCACTTCTTCCGTAAGGAAGAACCCAACAGCAAGCTACAAAACCCACAAAAGAAAAATACCCCCAGGGGTGCCCGAGAGGGGGGGAGGATGAGCACCCCAACAGGACGGACTCAAGGACAACGACACAGGACAAAGGTATTACGACATCGACAATTCAGTGCATCTGCGGTAGGATCTGCAAGAACGAGAGAGGTTTAAAAATTCATCAAGGCAGAATGAAATGCTTGACAGCGGCAACGACGACACAACGCACAGAAGCGACATCTGGTAAGACGCCGGAGGAGCCAGGCCCGGAGGCAACCCACAGTGCCCAGAGCCTCCTAGTGTCGCCAATACCTGCTGCCAGCAGCTCACATGCCACTATAACCCAAAAGACAGCATCTCCCGACAACACACATGGCCTCAGAAGCCAGCAAGCTGCAGCCGTAACAACTGGCTGTGCCCCCGCAGTCCAACCAAAAATCCAGTGGCCCAAATCCCACAAGAGAGTTGAGTGGCAACAATTTGATGAAGATGTAAGCCAGGTCCTGGAAGTAACAGCTAAGGGTGACGTGGACCATCGATTGAGAACGATGACCACCCTCATAGTGAATATCGCAGCCGAGCGATTTGGAACTGAGGCACCCAAGCCTGCTCCATCTGCATTTGCTCCAAGCCACAGAGTAAAGAAAATTCAGTGCCTCAGGGATGAACTCAGGCTGCTAAAGAGGCAATACAAAGCAGTGGGGGAAGTCGAGAGAGCCGGCCTAGCGGACCTGAGAGCAATCTTAAGAAAACAACTGTTAACCCTACAGAGGGCAGAGTTCCACAGAAGGAGGCGGAAGGAGAGAGCCAGGAAGAGGGCAGCATTCTTGGCCAACCCATTTAAGTTGACCAAACAGCTCCTTGGCCAAAAGAGGGCTGGCCGCCTCACCTGCTCCAAGGATGCCATAAACGACCACCTCAAAGCCACCTATAGTGACTCCATCAGAGAACAAACGCTGGGTCCATGCAATGCGCTGATAACACCACCAGAGCCTTCATCAGACTTTGACTTGAAGGAGCCCCGCCTAAGGGAAGTGGAGGAAGTGGTGAAGAGAGCAAGATCAAGCTCAGCACCAGGCCCAAGTGGAGTGCCCTACAAGGTGTACAAGAACTGCCCAAAGCTATTACATCAGCTTTGGAGGGCTCTGAAGGTTATCTGGAGGAGAGGGAAGATCGCCCAGCAATGGAGGTATGCCGAGGGAGTGTGCATACCAAAAGAAGAGAAGTCTGAGAACATCGACCAGTTCCGGGTCATCTCCTTGCTCAGTGTGGAGAGCAAAATCTTCTTCAGCATCGTGGCCAAGAGGCTCTCCAGCTTCCTGTTGAGCAATGAGTACATCGACACGTCTGTGCAAAAAGGAGGAATACCAGGAGTTCCTGGTTGTCTGGAACACACGGGCGTGGTAACCCAGCTTATTAGGGAAGCAAGAGAAGGCAGAGGGGACCTGGCTGTACTGTGGCTGGACCTCACCAACGCCTATGGCTCAATACCCCACAAGCTGGTGGAGGTTGCACTGGAGAAACACCATGTACCGCAGAAGGTGAAAGATCTCATCCTGGACTATTACAGTAAGTTCAACTTGAGAGTCTCCACTGGCCAGCTAACATCCGACTGGCACCAGCTGGAAGTGGGGATAATCACTGGCTGTACCATCTCAGTGACCCTCTTTGCACTGGCAATGAACATGCTGGTCAAGGCAGCTGAAGCAGAGTGCAGAGGCCCCCTCAGCAAGGATGGAGTAAGGCAACCTCCCATAAGAGCATTCATGGACGACCTAACAGTGACAACAACGGCGGTACCAGGAGCTAGGTGGATCCTCCAGGGGTTGGAGAGACTCATGTCATGGGCACGCATGAGCTTCAAACCTGCAAAGTCCAGGTCTCTGGTCCTAAAGAAGGGGAAGGTTACAGACAAATTCCGTTTCAGACTGGGAGAACACCAGATCCCGTCAGTTACTGAGAGACCAGTGAAGAGCCTTGGGAAGGTCTTCAACTGCAGCCTGAATGACAGAGACTCCATCAAGGCAACCAGTGCTGACCTAGAGGGATGGCTGAGAACAGTGGATAAGTCTGGGCTCCCTGGAAGATTCAAGGCCTGGGTCTACCAGCATGGAATCCTCCCAAGAATCCTCTGGCCTCTGCTCATCTATGAGGTCCCCATGACAGTGGTGGAAGATTTTGAGCGGAAGGTGAGCAGCTATCTACGCAGATGGCTGGGCCTGCCGCGTAGCCTGAGTAACATCGGGCTATATGGGAACACCAACAAGCTCAGGCTCCCTTTTAGCTCAGTCAGGGAGGAGTTTATCATTGCACGGACACGGGAACACCTGCAGTACTCTGGATCCAGAGATACCAAAGTGTCCGGCGCAGGGATTGTTGTGAGGACAGGGAGGAAGTGGAGGGCAGCCGAGGCAGTCCAGCAGGCAGAGGCGCGGCTGAAGCACAAGGCCATCCTTGGAACAGTGGCGCAAGGCAGAGCCGGACTCGGGAGTCTAACAGCGATCCGATATGACTCTGTTAGTGGAAAGGAGAGGCAGAGGCTGGTACAGGAGGAGGTGCGAGCTTCAGTCGAGGAAGAGCGAACCAGCAGAGCAGTGGCCATGCGGCAGCAAGGCGCTTGGATGAAGTGGGAGCAGGCAATGGAGCGGAGCATTACCTGGAAGGAAATCTGGAAGTGGAACCCCCAGAGAATCAAGTTCTTGATTCAGGGGGTCTATGACGTCCTCCCAAGTCCATCCAACCTTTGCACATGGGGAAAAATAGAAACACCTGTATGCCCTCTTTGTTCCAAAATAGGAACATTAGAACACATCCTGAGCAGCTGCTCTAAGGCACTGGGTGAGGGCCGGTATCGATGGAGGCACGACCAGGTCCTCAAATCCATCGCTGAGGCAATCAGCAAGGGGATCAAGGACAGCCGATACACCCAAGCTTCAGCCAAGACAATTCACTTCATCAAGGAAGGACAAAAGCCAGAGAGAACATCACAAAACGGCTCTGCAGGTTTGCTCTCCACGGCCCGGGACTGGGTGATGACAGTCGACCTGGAAAGGCAGCTGAAAATTCCAACACACATCACCCAGTCCAAATTGAGACCTGATATCATCTTGGTCTCTGAGGCCACCAAACATCTTATCTTGTTAGAGCTGACAGTGCCCTGGGAGGAGAGAATGGAGGAAGCTCAAGAGAGAAAAAGGGAGAAATACCAAGAACTGGTGGAGGATTGTCGGAGGAACGGATGGAGGACCAGGTGTATGCCAGTAGAGGTGGGCAGTAGGGGATTTGCTAGTTACTCCCTGAGCAAGGCCTACGGTACGCTGGGCATAAAAGGTGCTAATCAAAGAAGAGCCATAGGCAACAACGTGGAGGCTGCAGAAAAAGCATCCAGATGGCTCTGGTTAAAGAGGGGAGAGCAGTGGGGGCAGTAGAATGCCACTTGGACACAGGCCGGGGCCTGATCAGCCTCGGTCGGGTCGCCTGGATGAGGGTGTCTGTTGTAAGACCCGAAACACCCAGTGACTCCTGGAAACAACACTGATGATGTGTCCAAGGTTGAGCATCAGAAGATGTTTCTGTAAACTTATTTAATTACTGACTTCAATGATGGAATGTACATTTGAGTGCTATAGTGAAGAGGAAGATTATCGGGGAATAATAATTAAAAAAATAATTTTCCATTTGTCACATGTAAAGTTATCATACGGCTTCAGAAGACTGTGAACAGTGATTTTTTGAACAGTGAGGTCTTTTCAGAACAACATGAAATATTGATTATATATATATATATATATATATAAAGCTACATTAACATTCCTCAAAAATTCTCCTTTTATGTGCCACTGAAAATATAGCATCATCCAACCTTTGGAATGGCATGAGTGTGAATAAATAATGACAGAACCTTGACCTTGACTTTAGGTGAACTATCACTTTATAGTGTTGTGAATAGATTCCTTGTCTTTGTATTTTGGGGTGGAAACTAACTTTTTATCATGTTCTAGCTCTATTAGACACACTGCTTGGGACCCCATAAAACCCACTGAAATGAAGGCCAGCTTGTCCTTGGCCAGACGCTGTAATGGCGAGTACAGTCTGTCGCCCACCTGATTTTTCATGCACTATGGAGAACAGAAGGCGTTTGGAGACATGGATGCTGGGAGGGCTCTGGGTAAGATCCGCTGCCAGCCCTATTCGTTCGCCTGGAAGAGACACGCACAGAGTTAAGTACATAAAAAAAAGAAGAATATCCACATGGTTCAGCATCTACACGTGTGATATCACTCATCATAAGTGCGACGGTGATTCATTTCCATAGAAAGGTAGTGGAAGCCAGTGTATATAGAAAGACAACAGGAGGCTCTAACCATTGTCAGCACATTCCTTGGCCTGAACCGCTTTCTCCTCAGCGGACGCCCACATGCCCAGCCGCTCTTTCCCAACGCAGTGCAGTGATGTGGGCTTCAGGTCCAGCTTGCTGTCTGGGTGGGGCTGGGAGGACATGGGCATGCCGTACAGGAAGCTGGAGAGCATGGAGTTGCTAGCAGACACTTCCTGCACGGAGGGTTTGACGGAGGCGTGGTTGCTTACGCTCTTTGAGGTCGAAGATTGATGGTTGACTTCCGGACAGGATTTGGCATCCCGAGAGGGTTCCTCTGGCGTTCTATTAAAATACACACCGAATTCAACACCAATGAACTTCATTTAAAATCATCAAACATTTAATGAAAGCAGCCCTTCATATGATTGAATTCATATTGAATATTACAATTTAGAATAACTGTTATCTATTTGATTATATTTTAAAATGTAATGTATTCCTGTGATGGTAAAGCTGAATTTTCAGCATAATTACTCCAGTCTACAGTGTCACATGATTCTTCAGAAATCATTCTAATATGCTGATTGGGAGATCAAGAAACATTGGAAACACTTTATTTCGATAGTCCACTTTAGAGATTCTACTAACTATAACTACATGTCAACTAACTTTCATTATAGTATTAGTAGACTGTCTGCTTAACATCTGCTAACACTTTATTTTGTTGGTCCTCCAACAGACATTCAACTGACTATAAGTAACTTGGCGACTACAAGTCAACTTATTCTCCTAACCCGAACCCTAACACCTAACCATAACCTAACCGTCTACTGACAGTCTACTATAATATACTAATACTCTAATGAGAGTTAGTTGACATGTAGTTGAAAAGTTACTTATAATTAGTAGAACATCTAAAGTGACTATCGAAATATAGTGTAACCGAAACATTTATTATTTTTATACATTTTGAAACCGGCGTAATATTTTTGTGAAACCCATGCTACGGAATTATTTGTTCAAAGTTCAAAAGAACAGCCTTTATTTGAAAGATATTTTTTTGTAACTATGAAAAAATCTTTACTGTCACTTTTTAACAATTTAGTGCATCCTAGATTAATATAAAACAATCAAACTTTAGAGTATGTAGATTATTTCAATTTTGTCAGCACATTCTGTCATTTTACTTTTTCATGTTACCTTTTTGTTACTTTTATCCATTTCCTTGTTCTCTGACACCAATAACAACCTCTAAATGGTAAGAGACACCTGACCAAAAGCTTTGATCTTATTTTGTGAGGTTTTACAGGAAAGAAAATCACATACCCTGTGAAAAAAATAGTTAAATCGTCATAGAATTTTTTATGTAAAGGAGTTCCACGAGATGCATTTTTTCCATTTAATTTTACAATCTTTTGCGCAGAAAAAAAAAAAAACAGGCATTTGCATTCCTTCCAGTGTATTGTACAAAAATCCACTAGAAGACTGACCTCTTGACTATGAAGCGGATGCGGTTGCTCTGCTCTAAGATCTTCATTAAGGTCTTGGTGTCATATTCCGAAGGCTTTCTCAAAGTCACACCATCGGGCAGGCCGTAGACAACCACTGAGCTGGGATCCTTGAGAATCCAATCATAAGGCACAGGGACCAGGCTGCTCTTCCCAACAGCCTCACCTGAAACATTACATTTAAGTGGATAATGATGTTTTTGCTTTTGTGCCAAACACTGTACATCTTTTTTTTTGCGTTTCATCCCATAAAAATGTAAAGAAAACCCTAATCAACTTACTATAAAGCACGCTGAACACCTCCTCCACCATCTTCCTTAGGACAAAGATGTTGGAATGAGTGTCTGTTAAGGCTCTCTGTCTGCCCTGCTGCCCGCAGTCTTTGCCAGTCCGGCTGCAGTCCACATCAGGAACTTTGGCGTGGGAGTTCATGGATGTTAATGCTTGCAGACAGGACACTTCTGTGGAAAATAAATCTGTTATTTCTGAGGAAACAGCACAAATAGCCGATTGCATTCAACCATTTCATAATCAAAAATACAGTACAGTAGAAACTTATTTGAAATAGAAATCTTTTGTAACATTAGAAACATCTTTACTGTTACTTTTTTCAATGAATCAAGTGTGCCGAACCGTGAGGCCTTGTCCATACGGATCACGGATCAGCTACGATCCATTACACCCCAAACGGTTACATTGTAATTGCCTATAGAATAACATACACATTTAAGAAAGCAAAAAGGGTACATTTTGGATTTCCTGTTGACTTACTGCAGAACTTGTGAAAGTCTGTCTGTATTTCCTTTCTGGAGTTTAGGAAGATTCTTCCCTTCTCTGTACCCACGGCGATCACGCTGTCCTCGTGCACAGTGACGCAGGCCACCTCAGCATTCAGTTTAGACATGGCAGTGCACTGCAAACACAGTTTGATTCAAGTCATCCAGCACAAATAAGTTGCATAATACTCTCACTGTAAGTATCTTTAACCAGTCTTACCACAGAGTCCAGAGCAGACACTAGGCTGGTGAGGATCTCTTGTCTGGCAGACACTTGGGGAACTTTGAGCTCTGGCCGAGAGCTGGTCCTCATCCCATCACAGCCCAGCTTCCGTATCTGTGCCATTCTTCTGAGGGAAAGACACGGAATGAAATGAGGGTCTATAACACTACATCAAACATCAACTTAATTACTCACTAAATAACACAGAACAGCTGTTGCGCCAAAAGTTGTTTAAAAACGGATACCATATTTAATTGACAAATAAATCGATGCCGTATGTAAGCGACAGATGTGCGATCTACAAAATAACGGTCAAAACAAATGCATCTCTTGCTTTTGAGTTGACCTGTACAGTAGGATACACAGAAAAACAAATAGTCAGCGCAATCATTCAGTGTAGTCGGATTCACAAACATATGACTCATGTCAGTAATCATTTTAATATGCAGATTTGGTGCACATTATCATCGAGGTTCTGCTGCTTCACATTTTTGTGGAAAACTCAGGATTCTTTGATGAATAGAACATTTGAAAGCATTTATTTTTAAACAGAAATCTTTTGTAACATCATAAATATAAGTCATTAGGTACATTTGGGCACAACAAGTTGCTAAATATATTATCTTTTAGTGTGCCTGTAGGAAAGTATTAATAAATAAGCTTTTAAGGAAATTTTAAGGTTAGGGATTTAAGAATAATGTGTATGTAACATGGTTTTGTTGTTTGTTTGTTTGTTTATTTGTATGCATGTAATTATTATTAGCCTTTTCTGGGTTTGTGTCATATATTGAAATGAATTGTATGAACAAGAGGTCCTACAGCAGATGGGATGGCCCACGCAGAGATCTGATCTCACTGTCATCAAATCTGTGTCAGCAAAGTCTAAATCCACAGAAGAACTGTGGCAACTTCTCCATCCTACCTGCAAACTACCCGTAAATATTGTAAATAGTGTACCAAGGATTGATTTAATAGAAGTTTATTAATAAATAAGATCTACCATGTCATTGTTTTGGAAAACATCTTCACTTTACAGCATTTTAGTTTTTTTTTAGCCCAAAAAACATCTCACACTTCTGTATAGTACTGTATGCATGCTAGATGTATATGAGTCTGGAAAGGGGTAATAATGTTTTAAAATAACAGTTTTTGTGATTTTTAACTATTATTTACAATGGGATCTGAAATTACTGTACATGGGTTAAAATTAGGGCTGTTAAAATTAACGTGTTAAGACATGAGATTATTTTTTTCAGTTTAACGCGTTAAAAATATTTAACACAATTACCACAGCATTAGGTTTTTTGTGTTTTTAAGTACGACCAGACCTAACACCCTTGTCGTGGGCCTAAGACACCCTAACCCCCCCTCCCTAAAATCTGTACTTGTATGAGTCACTGTGAACAAACACATTAATATTCAATATGTAATTTATGCAGTGTGCATTGTTTATTTATTCCATTTCTGTATATTTACCTGTTAGACCTACCTGAAAATCAAGGTTACATGGGTCAAAAACAATGAAAACAATAACTTTTTTGTGCATTTTAGTAGGGCAGGTAAACATCTGAACCGACCCACCTGGGCCAGTAGAAATAAATCCTGAAAATCCTTTCACGAGTCCTGATATAGCCTATGAAAGGTACAGCTAAATGTGACATTTATTACAATTGCTTTAAATGTGAAGATTAATTTAATTTAAATGAACTTAAAACAAAGTTGTTTTATTTTTTAATGCCTACTAAATGTTAAAATTGATCACTTTCAATTGTACTGTAATGTTAAATGGCTATGATTAATGGCTAAAATTGAGGGGAAAAAACACATTTAATAGAGACTATCAGTGTCATAGTGCTTAGTAAAAAGATGTCATTTTGTGCATCAAAACCACATAGTAAGCCGCCAGCCAGGTTAGTGAACTTCGTTCAAAGTGTTTTGACAGACATTTTTTATGCACAAACTAGAACTACACATTCTGATTCTGACATTCAATACTTTCAATAATTTTCTATTCTTGACTGATCTTTTTTTCATAATTTTGGTTCACGGTTCACGGTTTCCCCACCATTGACGGGGCATGAAAAGTGTTGATAAAAAGAATGAATGAAGCTAGAATAATATATATATATTATATATATATATATATTTATTTTTTTTAAGCAGAGGCTCTGTTCGATACATTTTCAAATATTCTCAACAAAATATTCTGGGGGCCATGAAACTTTTGTGAAAATGATCAAAAATGCTGGCGGTGGCTGGCAACTTTTTTCCAAAACGCTGGTGGGGAAAGAGTTAAATGACTGATCTTGACATGAGTCCCTGTAGTCGTCCAATTTGACTCTCATATGCTGATGTGATATATTTTAAAACTTGACAGGAGACTTTTATAAAATGTAGGCCTAGTTTGATCATAATCTTCTCTGTTGTTTAAAAGATTAAGACAATTATCAAAGTTTTATAAAATATTGTTTCCTTTTCCAGTAAAAGGTATTTTTTATATTTAATTACCCCTTAGCCGATGAATAGTGTTATAATTACGTGCAAAAACAAACCTTTTTTTTTTTATAAACTAAAAAAAAAGAGTAGAAAGGTTTCAAGTTCCCCAGTAACTTTTTAAAAATATTTTCGGCTGTACAAAACGTATTGAAGGATGGAAAAACCTATAAGAAGCTTTGGGAAGTGATAGTAATACCCTCTCCTGTGCTAATACACCAAAATCCGTCACACACATGTGAAAGTAGCTAATTACGATAAGCCTTTGTCAACCAATTAAAGCTAGCTCAGATTATTGCCTTAAAACCCTTCATCCTTAATTTGTTCTCCTTGGAAGCAAGACAGGGCCTGGAAGCATGAGACCCCTAAAGTGAAGTGCTTTACCCGTCCCTCTCGACAGACGGCCCCTGACGCCTCCAATCTCGATTTCAGCCACGTCGTCTCTAAACTACAGTGCTGTAAACTTGAGTACGGACGAGACTGGGTTTAAATATGAGCGCTAACGAAAGACAAAACAAAAACAACAGGGATGACAAATGTGACCTGTAAAACGAATAAACAAATAAATAAATAAATAACGCAATCCTAATTCCGGGCCTTGTGTTCACATGGCAACCACAATCCGTTTCCTTGGAAACTAATCTCGAGGCATGTGAACAATGCAGCTCTGGCCTTTAATCTCTCCAGACACTGGGAGCCATTATCCCAGCCTCCGGGCAAAGCCAAAACCACAGACTGCACAGAGAGAGCCCAGTACTACTATTAGTCGTCTGAAAACCTCCTATAAATCCTGATACAAGGCAAAGCCGGATGCCTCTGCCTGAGTGTAATATTACGTACAACACTGCAGCACCTTGTTATCTCTAGTTCGCTTTCCGATTCATTCAAATAGCCAAATCTAAAGGCCTGTTCACACCAAGAACCATAACTATAAAGATATCTAAGGATAACTATTAGTAGCATCCACACCAGCGGACGATATCGTTCTGTTTATTCTGCAGTTATATCGTCTAGCGCTTTAAATGCTCAAGCTCTTTAAAGTAGGATGGATTCTGAAGTTTTTATTGTTCGTAAGCTAGGGGAAAAAAAGTCCTTCTGAAAGTGACTCCAACGACATCGTTTCTCTGTGGCGTTATCATAATAGTTGTGGTGTGTGTGCTATTCTTTAATATTTAGAAAATTTTTTAGAACTATGTATCTTTATTGTTAACGTTATAGTCATCGTCATTGGTGTGAACGGGCCTGAGCTCACTACTTTATTTTTAATCTACAATTGGACCTAAAGGTCTGTTATGTTCTGATGCTTTAGCATCATGTCGTTAGAATCGGCACAACTTACATTGCATGTTTGTTTTGGATGAAGTAGAATTTGACATTTTCCAGAGAAAATGTGAGCACATGCCAAACCAGATTTTAAAAGTATTTTGGGTCCCTCCTTCAAAACATCACCCGTACGATTTTTTCACCCATTTTATCTCATCTAAAAGCCAAGTGTAAGAACAATTTAAAAAAATATATTACTGGTGTGCATCTTGAGACACAACAATGACACGGGCATATTTTAAGATAAATCAGAGCAAGTTGCTTTCAGTTGAAACAGCTCAAACATGCATTTAAGTCTGGGATTAGATTTAAGCCTTGTCTGTGAAACTTGGGGCTGGTGTTTTAATACATCTCTTTTGTTCGCTTTCAACCACTTCTGCCCTGGGCTGGTAAATGTATGGATTTTTTCAGATCTTTCGATCTAATGGACAAAATTAGCTCACGCAATTTACATGAAAGCGCCTGGAGACGACGGAAAAACACACAGAGCATCAGCTTTCGTTTCTCCTCTGACAGCCGCAAGATCACACAGAACGATGGGAGTGTGTAGAAATCAGGAATAGTGAGAGAACATTGTACTTGGTAAATTTTTCGTCTTCAATCCAAACTTGGGTTTCCAGCCGACGACGTTTAAATCTGGCTAGCGCTTCCCATAATGTTTAGCCTACACATTAGGTCAGTAGGTGGACCACATGAGCGTCTACACTACCAAAACAATCAGGTCGAATGCTTTTTCGACCAACTGGAAGCGGTTGAAAGTTGATAAGCCGTTTACACCTATATTTAGCGTCGACCACTTGTGATCAAACTGACCAAAACACATCTTATGACTTAAACTTCTCATCCTTTTTGGCTGCTCATTTACACGACAACGAGCCACAGGGGCCTGAAAACGTGTTTCGTGGTCTGTTTTTGAAAACGTCTCTGTGTAAACAAAAAAATATAGGTGTTATAGGTGTGTACGGTGTTTCTTAAAGTGACATAGCCAACTACTGGTCTGGCAGCATAATACAGTGTTTTAGGCCATTTTTGAGGATCCGTGTGAACGGGGACCGCTTTGACAACGTTTCTTTCGGTCTGTACGCGAAATACACAAAGGAAAAACTTTTCAGTTGTTAGTACATCGTTGTATTGTGAAAGTTGTTTCTACACCAAATTTTATTCAGTGCATGTGTATGACTTTCTTTCTTTCTAGTATTTTGAAGAATAGTAACCGGTATTGGTGGTTACCATTGACTTCCATGGATTTTGCAGACTATGATGACACGTTTACTTAGTTATTAACATCATAAATCCAGTTTTTCTTCTTTTGGAAAGTCATAGAAATACTATAATGGATTTTTTCTTTTGCTATTGGGGCAAATTTACACACAAATCATATCTGACAACTTTCACGAAAAATGTGAAAGGGTCCATTTTAGGAAACAAACCATTTCTGAGTAAATTATTTTTTTTCATGATTGGGTGAAATTTCCCTTTAAGGTTTGGAGTTAATACCTACCTGCCGTATATTAATAACTATGATTGCCATAGCAAATGATTTTGTATGAAAAGGGTTACGGCCATTTAACAGCTTCCTCTTGACACTTTTATGTTTAACTAAACGCTTTGAAGAAAAATAAATTGTTAAAACTTCCTCATTGAACAGGCTTATCCTATCTGCAAAGGAAACCACATTCATCTGACACCTTAAGCTTCATCTATAAATGACTTGTTTTGTTCTCTACACTAAGCTTTCTTTCGCAGTAATCAAACGACATGAGTTAACTATAACAAATATATTTTTATAGGGTGAAAAAAAAAAAACTGGTGACACTCCTAAAAGAAATTGCAGGAAAAGTAGGATCCGGACTGACATGCTTAAATGCTCAGATTAATGACTTCCTCCTTGTTAGGAGTCCACCCTGCCAAAATACTTTTTTTTTTCTTTTTTCATTCACTCTATCTGGGATCCTCAGCTCTGGGGGAAGCATAATGTAGCTGCTCCTTTACTTCTTGAATTACAGCCTGTTTGGTGCTTAAAGATATTACCGGCATCTCAAGAAAGGGTAACGTGGGTTTTATGAGCGGTTTTGCCCTAAGAGGCTTGTGGTTCTGCCATTGATACACAATACTTCTGCTAATAGCCTTTATACACAGATCCCTACAGAAACACAACTGTATCTAAATCGTTCAGCTCAAGGGCTGATAATTGACTTTTAATTGGCTAACTCCTTTCACCCTGGACACTTCCCCCAAGGCCACAAAAACATGTTGCATTGAGCAAACACAAAGAACTGCGGCCTGGATGGGAAGATATTGTCCTGACGGAAAAGACTTACGACTTACTTTCTGTAGCAAAACTGTATTACTGTTAAAACAGATAATTTATGAGAAATTGTGGATTGAAAGACCCGTTTCAACAGAATGTGATCATTTCAATATTAAGAGCTAAAGTTTTTTAAAGCAATGACAAATGTCAATACTTAAACCAATTTATCTTTTGGAAAAAAAGTACTGAAATCATTCAACTTTGATTTGATACAGATTGAATGCCATATTGGATTCATATGCTACTCCAAGGTTATTCAAAAAATACCATACTATGTCCATAAAATATGGTACTATTTATCTGATTCAGTAGTTCTCTACTACTGATTTCCAGGTCTGTTGGAGTAAAACAATACCAGCAAATAATAAAATCCAACTAACCATTTAATCATGTATACTTCGGATTACAAAAAACATCAGGTTTAACATCATCTTAAGGGGCACAGAAAACAATTTCTGCTATTTAGCCTAATATCCAGCATAATGGGACTTTATGGATTGAAAGACCTATTTCATCAGAATGCAATCGAACATTTTGAGCTGTGAATCAACCGAGGTTTTCAAACCAATGTCACAGCAGACCTAACAGTGCTGAAATCGTGATATTTTACATGGTACTGAATGTTTGCCATATTCATATAGAAATGTATAAAGGTAATTCAAATGATTGCACAGTACTATGACCATAAAATATGGTCTGATTCAGTAGTTCTCACCTGGTGAGTTGCAGGTCTGAGTAAAACAATGCTAAATGCAAATAATAGAATTTAACTAGCCATGTAATCAAGTAGGCCTATAGCTAGGAATTCCAATTAAATTTACCACAAAAACCAATGAGGATTGCTCTCATACATCAAGCAGGTTTGGTTGAGCTTCTGTTTATATATGTGAATATTGAAAAAATGCCTAAATTCAATCTGTTCATAAAGCAATCAAGTCTCTTCAGTTCATATGGATTAGTGTTACGATCTCTTTATGAAATATTTGAAGCTCAAAGTGGTAGTTGCGTAGCTGTAGGGACAAAAATAAACTCTCAGATTTCATTAAAAGATGTTCATTTGTGCTCCGAAGATGAACGAAAGTCTTAAGGGTTTGGAACGACATGAGGGTTGAGTAATTACAGAATTTAAATTCTTGGGTGAAATATTCCTTTAATTCATGGAAAAATTGATAATTATCCCAGTGTTTTTTTTTTCCATACAATTTAATCTCAGTTCTGTTGTTTACAAATGCACAATATTGTAACATTTCTTATTCAGTCTACTTCTTAACAATAATTTCCCGAATGCACTTCATGGCAATAAATACCATTCAATATTTGATCATTTTCATTTAGTTGTGTTCACTAAACAATTGTTGTACTGTGTCAGATATAAAATATGGGTGAAGAAAAACCACAGAGAAACACAGACAGCTATTACTGTCATACAGTGCTTGACAATGAGGCCCAATCCGACAGCAAGTCATTATGGGATAGTTCATGTTTCAGTTAGAGACTCATAGTGGGACAGCATGACATAAATCATAAACTCTCATGAATGGATCTGACAGTCGAGAAGTCCTTCGAGGAAAACTGAGCAAGTTTAGAGACATGTGATATTATTTCTCAGCCGCAAACTTACTGGGACATATTCAGTTATGCATAATCCACTAAAGTAAAGCAGCCTTCATAGTAACGTTAGACACAGATTAGCAGCAACTGATATGTGGATTTGACATTGTAAACATGACCTTCTCAGGTCGAAAAACGTGCCCGTGACCACGCCAACGACGATTTTCATCAAACTGTAGGAAATAAACACGACTAACTGTATTGTATCACCCTGCCAACAATGCAATTGCTCCATTTCAGCAACTTGCTAGCACTCAAATTGTGTTGCCATTTTTACAATACAAACAAAACAAGAGAATTACAGCTATTGTTAGACAAAAACGCGGAACGCAAAAGCGTTTAATTGTTTCTTATCTACAGCGTATTATAACGCGTGTTACTTTCATAGAAGCGTATAAAACATCGCGTTGAGTGCCTTACATTCGCGTTAGCATGATAGCAATCGTGCTAACACTCCTAGCCATCCTCCTCCCCCTAAATTATAATCTGTAATTTCACTTTTTCAACATCCATAAAAAGTCACGTGCTCAAGAACGATACTCGTAAATGTGTTTTCATATATACATACACAGAATTATATTTAATCCGTACCAAGTTTAATTACCTTATGCTGTCAATCCCGGATAGGTTTATTCTCCGTTTAATCCAACAGTGAGAGCTGAATTCCCATCTAAAGAAAGGCGATAGCGACTTTATTAAATGTCATAATCTCGAATGGTTTGTAGTCTGTTGAAATACAATCGACGTGGTTTATTTGATGAATATGCCCCGATTCTTTCTGTTTTCTTTAACAGAGGAGTGTGTCCCCTTTCCCCTTTCTTTGTTCTGTAATCCAGTAAAATTGAAAGTCATTCGCCTCCGCTAATCCCAGCCCAACTCAACAACAGCATCTATTGGCTGTCATTTACATACAGGATTAAAGAACCGCTGGACCAGCAACACTCGCCGACACTCACAGGATAAATGTGAGCAGTGCCGCTGCTAGCCATTTTGGTGCCCTAAGCATAATTCCTTTATGATGCCCCCCCCCCCATCATTTATTTTTATTTTCATTTTCATTTATGTTTCATACCCCAATGAGGGTATGATTTATAAAAAATAAAATAAAAAGTAACACTTTAGTTTAGGGTCTACTGCTCACTAACTAGTTTCATTACCATGCAATGGCATGGTTTTATCATCACTGTGGTCCCGAATTTGAGGTAGGTTAGTCAGGGGGGTTCGGGGTTTCCCCGGGAAAATTTTGGATTTCTCTGAACTACAGATGTGCATTTTAAGATGTTGTGAAGGCAAACAAACAAAAAATCGATAACAACAGCTTTAAAACCATGTCAGTGGGCAGCTGATTATTTTGCTCTCCTCATCAGCATCACACTCTTTTTCACTTTGTTTTTATCTTGCCCTGTCTCTTCCCCTCCTAAAGTTGGCTTTTTTAATTTACTAAAGGCTACAATTTGTATTTTATTCTCAATATGTACACATTCATTATTAATCCTGTGCCTAACATGATGAAAACGGCTTTGTTCATGTTTCTTGTCCCCTCACAATGACAGTAGCCTAAACTATTACAGTAGGCTACATGTTACATAGGCCTATTTTCAGTTCAAAATGGCGAAATTAGACAAAACTATATTAGTTTGCCTAATTATTTTTTGTCATTCGTTTAACATTTATGACCTAAAAAAAACTGTCAAATATGAAACGTTAAGTTTAGCTACTTACATCTTATCTCGCACTTGACCGTACACTGAAGCGTCGAGTTGCACTGTTAAAATTCGCGCTCAGCGTCTGTGAACATAAAGCCCGCCTACTTTGATTTGATTGGTCATCTCAAATATTCTGACATTGACGAGCAGTGACGGACCAATGAGGCTCAGATGAACACACACACACCCTGTCCTCTCTGTTTCTGACGTGCTCTAGCTCTGCTCGGCGCTGCGGATTGAAGATGAAGAACGCGCTGAATCTGATTATAACAAGAAGTTTGATGATTGATTTTTCATTAGGCTATTTTTGGTGCCCCCTCAGCACTTGGTGCCCTACGCACAGCGCGTGATGCGCGTGGTGGGAGCGGCGGCACTGAATGTGAGCAACTAACTCTTTTGACATTGTGACTGTAACATGTCTATTTTCCTCTCTGCCCCTCGCCACAGCCCCCCTTGTTATTGTTGCTTTATTTTAAGATTAACTAGACCGTTGCAAATAAGAACAAACGGGTTGACTGACAACCTGTACCCTGTTTTATAGATGAGTTTTGGAATAAAACAGATTTCATGAAACTGTACATACAGTTCTGATCATACGATGAAGATAATGCAATGTGGATGATGCCTTCAGCTGCCCTGCGCAATGAATATTTACGTATTTATTAATATTAATATTACGAAGAGCTCATATTTGGACTTAGTAAAATATAGCAATATATTTGAACAACATTTATTAACCTTTATTAATGTTAGTTGATAAAAATTTAAAAAATCATTATAACGCAACCAACTTTTGATCTTAAAAAATGTATTAGTAAATGCTGAGATTATTAACTAACATTAATAAATGCTCATATATATATATATATATATATTTAACACCTGCTCCAAAGCTCCAAAGGTTGGTAGCCTACTTAGATACCTAATAGTAAAAAAAAAAAGTAAAAAAAAAGTAGGCTACTCTTTTACTAAAAGAGTAATTTTACTAGAACGTTTGCTGAGGCTTATGCTTTTTTCCCCCCTACATGCTATAATTAAAGAGTAAATGATTAAATGAATGTTATTGTAATTTTACATTGGCATTGTAATATATATATATATGAATTAAAATAACACAAAATTACAATGCCATTCATTTAATCATTTACTCTTTAATTATAGCATGTAGAAAAAAAAGAATGCATTAACCTATCAAGTAACATTAATAAAGGTTAATAAATGTCATTCAAATATATTGCTCTTTGTTAGTTAACACATTAACTAATGTTAGCAAATGAGACCTTATTGTAAAGTGTTACCAATATCAGAGACCCACAACTGAGTGGGATGGTTCCAAATCCCAAATACCCATATTGATTTAACACTAGGTGGCGCTATAAGAATATTATTTACATTTTTGGCAATAATTCTGGAACAGTATAAAAAATTATCTGAATGTCCAGGTCAGTACAAACAAAACAGATTTAATTTTGATCTATAAAATAGTAAAATGAAAAAAAAATAAGTTATTTTCTAAGAATCAAATTAATGAAGTTTCTGGGTGTGGCCACAGTTATGTTCACAAAGTGCAACCTTAAAAATGGTGCTTGATAGACATTTAGAGGATACTGACCAAATTTTAACCAGTCATGCTCATAGGATCCAACAAACAGTGTGGTATTAATGTAGGACTAACAATATTCATTTTGTATAATAGTTCAGCATGTGACAAGATATTAAGGCACCGTGATGCATCTTTGATCACAAACTGCTGTCCAACAACAAAGACACAGAGAGGCACAGAGGAACAGCCTTCAGTTCACAGGTTGGCTGATTTGAAAAGATCTGTTGATGTTATAGCTCCCCCTAACGTTCATCCCTCAACTCTGTCATTCTGTAGTGCACTGCTGGTCAAATAGAACATATGTTGAAAATCATGTTCTTGCTTGTCTTGCAGACATGTATACAAAATTAATATCATTAGTCCTACATTAATGAAGATTCCTTTGAAAACTCTTTACTAAGCATGTCTCTTGATGAAATATGGGATTTGTTTGGTACGGTGTATTTTGAGAAAATAAAGTCTGTTGAATTGTACTCTCGCTAGCATTCATTTAATATATTAAACCATATATATATATGTATTCATTTGTCATGAATAAATGTTCCACTTTTTTTTTTTTTGCATATGTGAGCTTGATTGGAATTGACACTCGGTTTTGTGTGAGACAAAATTATGCTCAGAAGTGAATTTGAATATTTAATCTTTCCAAAAGATCCAGGAAAATTATTTTCAGTATTTTAGGTTCATTTTCTGAAACATTTCTAGTATTAATATTTATTTAATACTACAACAAAGTATTAAATACTGACACCTTTTAAGGATTTACCTTTAGGATTGGGAGTAACATTTTAAGAATCAGCTATTGAAAATTCCACATTTGTTGACTACTAACCTGGTTATTGCTGCATCCCAAAATGGTGGTAAAAGGACTTTTCGAAAGAGCAACAGTAACCTTTTTATAAATGCTGAATTAAAAAGTTCAGTCATTTTTAGGTACAAATATGCCCATTTGATTATTTTATTTTTTTACAGTATATATTGTATGTAGTGGTGACTTGGAAAGCACGCATGTACAAACCCTTCCCTTATGAAAATGAAAGGAAACCATTTGTTACAAATAATACACTACAAAGTGTTTCTTTTGTTAATGTTTAATTACTGATTCTTGGAAACCATTACAGCAAGTGGTGAATGAAAAGTTTCCCAACAGATAAAAGGCATTTTTATCGAATCCAACTGCAATCTAAAGCAATTTCAACTGCAAAACTTGGGGCCAGCCCTATCATTTTCCCTATTCTTATTGAAAACAAATGCTTTCTTAGTTCTAATGGCAATCACATCAGTATAAAGTTGCTTTATGAACCAACTTGACCTAATAGCAGTGTTTCTGTTTCATCCACATGATTTTTTTTTAATTCTGGAACACCATTGAGCAGACACTGAGTTATGGGATTGCAGTTATTGTTTGTACTGTTAAATCAGAATTTTTTTTTTTTTTTCATAACACAAAGATCTGTTTAGACAAACAGTCTTCTGTTCTTTTAAGGGGAGGCACTACAGGCGATCCTTTCCTTTTATCAAAACGAACTTACTTGCATATGACAAAAATATAAAAAAATGCACTTTTGTCAAAAGGTTATTTCCGTCAAATGTTTAATAAAAAGTTTTGTGCATGTGAATAAACATGCTTCTTGCTCTTTTATAAAGATGCTAAGAAAATAAAAATGCTAATGAAAATAGCTAAATGTATTTTGAGTGGTGAAACGTGGTGAATATGTCACTTATGCATGTAGTACCTCCCCTTAAGATACTCCCATCACAACTCACCACCAGCTGAACTAAAAGACAAGCCAATCAAGAAATGAAAGCTGTTGGTTCACTGTTCATTTGAACTGAACTGCAGGTTGGGAGTTGGCATTGTCTGCTAATATTTTATATTACAAAGGTATGCGCTAATATTGACTGAAACTGCAATACTGGTTCTTGAAGCTTTACGGTGCACCTTAACTTGCTAATTCTGTTGAACATCGTTGCTGAATACTGTATAATTCATACATTAAAACCTATGCCTTGATAAAAAGAAAAAAAATCAACACAAGAATGAGCAAGTATAGAATAAGGGAGCCTGTTGGATTTATTTACTTGTTTGCTACAGAATCTAGTGACCAGCCCAAGTCCTTCAAACCTTATGCTGAGAGTTGGCCAGTTTATCATTAAAAAAAAAAAGTGAAAAGCATAAATGGCAAATAAATTAAACAGTATAAATTGAGGCCAAAAATGTTTTCTAAACGGGCAACTGGTTACAACCAACTGGGAGTATAGCAGGGTTTTGTTTGTTTTCCTGACCAACAGCCAGACATCATTGTCCATCTCGGAGGTAGTCTACAGGATCGGTGTGTCAGTTTGTCCGTGTTGTACCGTTGACCTTAAAACCACTTCCATCATGTCTTTTATAGCATCTCGGATCATTTTAGATATTCTTCAATTCGTGGTTTCTGTTTGTTCATTTATAAAGTTGTTGTTTTGGTGTTAACTGTAAGCGGAAAATAAGATGTCCAGTGAAGCATTAGTCCAAAGGTCTAGGCATCAAATTGGCTTCTTCTTTCCCATTACACCTCCATTCTTCCCTAAACATCCAAGAACTGTTTTAGCCCTCATCAGTGTTCTTCCTAGAAAGACAAATAGAGTTTAGGATAATAAACAAATATTAGGGTTCTTCACTGTCACTCCACCTTCCAATATTCAGAACAACACCTTGCTTCCTAATCTAGTTGTTAAATACACCTGGCATTGTATAGTCTGAATATTGTTGGCTCCTCTACAAATTGCTTTTGTTCCTCTCTTGTAAGTCACTTTGGATAAAAACGTCAGCTAAATGCATGAATGTAAATCTAATGAACCTCTTGTGTGAAGGAAGCGTCTTCTTGATGAATTCCATTTGCAGAATTTGCACTAGCATGTGCCTGTGAAGATGAAGAAAGAGTGAAATAAACCATTTCAATAGTTAGTATGCTGTTGGACTTTGTGAGTGTACAAATTATAAATAGGGACAAAACTGCCTGTAGTTGAAGAAACACCAAGCATCAGTAGCAGGTTGAGGTGTTCACCTGGTTCTTGTCTGGACGGGTACGCATGGCCTGCACTAGCTGGTCCACGTGTTGGTTGTGTTCCAGAGCGTTCCTCAGGGCATCTTCTGTGCTCAGCAGCCGTTGACGCAGACGGGCCACCTCTGTGTCTGAAGCAGATGGGTCCATCATAGAGTATCTGCGGTGGTCTGGAGACGACCTTTCCCGACTCTGATATAAGGAAATAGTACGAATTAAAAGGGATGAACAATATATTAGTGCACATATCGGTGTAAGTATAAAAAAAGTGAGGTGCAAACTAGTGCCAGTAAAGACGCTTACATTGTTACAAAAAAAATTCTTTTTGACCTTCTATTCATCAAATAATCCTGAAAAAGTTTCATTGTTTCCACAAAAATATTAAGCAGCTCAACTGTGATAATAATTAGACGTGATTCTTGAGCAGCAAATCAGCATATTAGAATGATTTCTGAAAGATCATGTGACGCTGAAGACTGGAGTAATGATGCTGAAAATTCAGCTTTGCCGTCACAAGAATAAATTGCATTATAAAAATCTATTAATTAAAATAGAAAACAGGTTAAAACCTTTACATTTTTAAAATTGTTCAGAAAGAAAAGTAACCTGTGCATACGTTTTAGCCGATGCTGATTTATTTCGTTCAATAAAACACACGTAAGGGATGATTTACCTTGGATACGAGCGAGAGTGAGCCTGCAGTGTAATCGCACATAGCGAGTGCAAAAAACAACAACATATTGACCGTGTTCTGTTTTCTATCATGCGGAGTGCACATTTGTGATGACGTAAGATGAACGTAAGTGCACCAGGGTTCGATAGAATCAAGTTAAGTGTAAAACCACCGCGCTCGGACCGCGGCAAACGTGCCCAGTGTGAAAGCCCCCTAAAAGTGTCAGTGGCATAAAACAATGACAACAGCTGCAGTCGCAGGTTTCTGCCCGTGTGTCTCACCAGCAGCAAAAGTTTCTCCCGCAGGGTTTTAATGTCATCCTGTAGTTTCTGCTCCTTCATCCTCCACTCCGCTCTGTGGACTTCACGGCTGATGTCCCGATCCACGCCTGCGGAGTGACGCGGAGATTCCAGCAATAACACCCGAAGCTCATTCAGGCTCCTGATACGCATTCCCATTCACACACACAGGAAGAAAAAGAAAAACATTGTATAAAACTAAATATTAATATTAAAAAATGAATTTGTTGTTGACATTTAAACCAATGCAAACATTTTTTATGTATCCTAATCATTTGTTAACAAACGTGTATTCTTTACCTCGACGGGCTCATTGTTTCTGCCTTACATGAATACATTATTAGCTAACTGTGTGATTTGTATAAGCACATTTCTGAAATACATTTCTGAAATACATAATTTGACACAGTCACCTCTGATAACAGATCACTCTAAATTGTATTTTCTGTAAAGCTGCTTTGAAACAATATGTATGGTGGAAAGCGCTAATATGAAAATATAAATATGCAAATTAAACGGTGGCTGTAATAAAAATGTTTTTTAAGACAGATTTATTGAAACATACATTAAATAATGAAGACAACAGGTAAAGTAAAACATAATGAATATGGTATTATTTTGAATATCTTTCATCGAATGGTTCCTGAGGTAATGTTACGTGATATTGTTTGCAATTGTTTTGTTGGCATTGTTTTATTGACACATTGAGTGTCAATTTCAGTAAATTGTTTCTTTATGATGTTTATTTCGTGCTATAAATAGTAGTAAAGAGAAAGAGCAGAACCGCACTGTTTGAACTGAGGATGATACAGCGATCTGTCACGTCACATTCGATTTTGTTATAAAACTGACAGAATTTGAAAGCTCAGACTTTGTGTCATATCTCTGTGCCACCAGAGAAGCGCTAATTAAATGTCACCATTTAGATCAATGATTTTGCCCCTCCAAAACCAAATAGAATTTTTGTTTTCAGACGAATATTTTCAGTTGTCGGTGCATCACTAGTAACTGGGGATCTGCCTGTCTGTCATTCATCCAAAGTATTTGATAAGTAATAAAAACACTGAGAGCAATGTGTGTCTGTAAATATTTTTTGGTTCTCCAATAAGAGCAGAGCCTAAACCCCTGACAGGATTTTCACTGTCAGCATGTAGTATTGACTGAAAAGGCTTAATGATGTTTAGGTCACAGCTTTAATCAACGCAATTGTCTTTGTTAACTTGAATTGCTCTTGAGTGGATTACAATCAGCAGTGGCACATGGGTAACCATTTATCCTGGTGTATTGGAAAGCAATACAATCCAGATGATGGTTCTTCATGACAGGGATAAAACAGAAGGTGGACTACTAATTTCAAGTACGTAGTTGTAAGAATAAGCCTATCTAAGAATAAGTAAGTGTAAGAAAGCCTATCAAAGCATATTAACTGAGACGATAATTTTCCAGATGGTTCATGTTGTCATTATCAAGTGGTTAAAACCTCACACCTGTCATAATGCAATGCTCTTTACCTCTCTTTCTTCAGAAGCTCCTGGCTAATAATCACCAGCTGGCCTGATGCATCATGGGATTTCTTGGTCATGGACTCCAGCTCCGCCTCCAAACGTGTCTTCTCCCTAAAGAATCCTTCTGCCGCATTCTCTCCCAAACGAACCTTTTCCTCCAAGGCTACACAAAAGATGCAGTCGATTTTATTGTTAGAAAGAGAACAAAATATCACTAACATCATCCTATGTTATGTTAAATATAGCTCTCTTTGTTCTTTTATAAAAAAAATATAATGAGAATGACAAATGTCACTCTTTAACGTGATAATTACCAGTTATTTGGGTCTTTAGGGCGTCTACTTGGGTTGTTAGAGTGGAGACTTCTTTTTCCCTTTTTGTGAGTTTCTCCAGAGTTTCTAATAGAAAGAATGAAGTTATAAACACAGGCATAGAAAACATTTTTCACATTCTGAAATGTCTGAAAATGTTTATTATTACCATGGTGATTCACTCGGTTTTTCGTTATAGCAACTACGGTATAATTACAGATTAAAAGAAAAATTAAACATTATACCAGAAGGATTTAGTACACCACTGTCAACTCAGTTATGTACACTAATGTTCAAGTTTTGGTTTTCTTTCTTTTTTGTGAAAGACTTTTTGAAAGACATAAATATTATTCAGCTACGATGCATTAAAGTGATCAAATGTGACAGTTAAGACATTTATAATGTTATAAAAGTTCAAATAAATGCTGTCCTTTTGAAATTTCAATTTATCATGGATCATGGATTCCAGTAAAAGTATTAAGCAGCACAACATTGATAATAATAAGAAATGTTTCTTATTATACAGCCTTCTAAGAATCTTAGCAATCAAACTGACCATCTGATCAATCTTACCAACCCCAAACCTTTGAACAGTAGTCTACAGTACATTAGTTACAAGATACAACATAATAATTTGTCATCATTTGTACTCGTACCTTCCATATTCTGTTTCAGTTTAATCTTCTCTTCAGAGTTGTCATTATTTTCGATCATCTGGATGGTGAGAAAAATATAAAAACATATTTAAGTGAACCCCAGTCAACAATTTCCAAAGTGTGAACAGGATTCATTTGGGCCTTTTTGTTATAATTTGGAACTAATATGATAGGATTTCAATGGTATCACAAAAGGATCATCTAAGTAAGTATCAAATAAGATCCCACTGGATCCTAATGGAAATTTCATACTATTTTTCCAGGATTTCGGTTTATCCAGTAGGATCTTCATGCTTATTAATCCCATTAGGATCCTTTTGGACTGGTTTCAAACATTTACGATCAACTTCCAATTGTAGCCCTGTATGTAATGGAATTTTTTACTAATCTACAAGATAACCAAGATAACATTAACTACAACTCTACACATTTTTTTAATTTTTAATCATAAAAAAAGGGTACTGTCCCAGAGGTCACTAACATTAACATCCTGGGTGTTGTGATCCGCCTCCACAGCTTGCAGTCGGTTCTCACTGACCCTCAGCTTCTCCTGCAGAGAGAGGATCTCTGCTCGGCTCTGAGCTTCAGCCTTCTGCAGGGCTTCATAATCGACCATCTTCTTCTCAGCCAGCTCCAGCTGCTCTTTGAGAAGTGTGCTGGCATTTTTATGCTCTTCATGGGACTTATCCATATCGTTGATCCTAAACTCAGCCTTTTGGAGCTTCTCTAAAACCTCTTTGAGCTCCAGAGTATGCTGGGTGCTCTTGGTTTCCACCTGGATCTTCCAGTTCTGCTCGCTCTCCTCTAGCTGGTCCCGCAGATCCTGAAGTCGGGCACGTAGGTCTTCGCGCTCTTTGGCCATCACGGCGGCATCAATCTCATGCTTGGCCTTCAAGTTCTCTAACTCCAGTTGATGCTCCATTTTTAAGCCCTCCAGAGTAACCCTCATCTCAGGTGTGGTTCCTTCACCCTCTCCGTTTTCACTGGCCCCACGATCTCCCGTTAATGAGGATTTTAGTTCCTCTAGAGCACGTTGATGATCTCCAACCAAAGCGTCAAGCTTGGCTTTCCAGCTGTCCATCATCTCCATGTTTTCACGAGTGGCCTGCTGAAGTCTTTGCTTCAGGTCAGAGATCTCATGGCCCTGACGTTCTGTGGTGGCTTTAAGGCGTTCAACTTCTTTCTGGCTGGTGCTCAGGGACGCCTCGTACCTCTCGCGCAGCTGGCTGCTCTCTTCACGGCGTTCGCGGCCTGCGGAGAGAAGCTGTTCCCGCAAGACCAGAGTCTCAGAGTTTAAGCCTAGCCCACAGTCTCCAGCATCTGTGCCTGGGCCGGAGGAGCTTCTCTGAAGCCGAACCTGGAGCTCCTCGACCTCAGCCTTGCGCAGGGCCAGTTCCTCTTCCAGCTGCATAACACGACTCTTCTCCTCAACTGTAGTTTGCTAGCGGACAGAGAGAGGGTCATAAATCTTGGATCGTAAACCGTTATTATGCCAAAGCTTCCAGTTCTTCTGCTCAGTGGCAACTCTCAAAGGATTTAGTGATTTTTCAATAATACCTTTGACCTTAGTCTTAGATTTAATTAGTGATTCTAAACAGAGCAAACTTTTAGAGTGTTTTGTTATAACATCTAATTGGAAAAATCATATTAATGACAAAATGGTGATGAAAATAACAATATAAACAACTAAACTAGGGATGCACAATATACGATGGGAACTGTAATGCCAATACGGAGTAAACCTGTACAGGTCGTAAAAGAGATGAAATTTCATCACATTACATTTTTGTGCACTCTGACATTATTTGAATGACAATCTGATATAATCATGATACTGATAATAATAATACTTATTAATATTGTTATTATTATTATAATACTGGAAGCAGATTAGATAAGGAAGCATTTTTCCAATTAAATAAATAAATCGGTAAAAGCCATTGTTTATATATTGTGCATTCCTAAATAAACATTGTATTGTTGCTGATAATCCAAATTAAATCTCTCAGAGAATTGCCCACTAGAGATTTGCAACTGGAAGGCATTATAGGCATGAGAAGCAAACAAAGCATTTTGCTTGGCCAGCAAACATTTCAGTGAATGACCATTTCTTGAAAAATGGCTCTCGCATGTGCAAAAAAGCAGATAATAGTGCAACCTAAGAAACTACACCAGCATTCCTGTTGAATTCAAGCCCAAGCAAGCGTTCCTCAATCTGTCCATCAAGAAGCAGCCAGGCAAATATGAAATGGCACAGCACACAGCAAGTCCAAAGGAACACAGGCAATTACTACTATGATTCAAGCTATGTTTAAAGAAAATATATTTGAAGATGTTTTTCATTTCATAGAGCACACCAAATATTTATGTTAGTTATTGTGGAGTCAACTGAAAATGTGATATTTCCAAGGAAAATATCATTAGAGGTTATCAGAGATCAGATAATACTACAAGAGTTCATAGAGTTCATAGACCACAAGAGAGAAGTGAGAGGAGCACGCATCTAAATGTAAATGTTCATCTTTAAAGGAGAAGGTCACTCTAAAACCACACAGTATGTTACTCCCTTTATATCACCTTGAGACTCTTGCCCAGCCTCATGGGTGCTGGCTGGAACCTGCCTCTGACCTGTTAATGATAAATGTGAAATCCTGTTGATTAGAGTGCCTGGACTGTGCTGAATTCACTCACTATCACTCACAATGACAGTAAATGTGTGTGGTGCTTCTCCACGCAAAACTCCCACCACATTGCTAGGCACTTGCTAGGGTGTTTGTGCATTTGTGTTTCTGTGTGTTTGCTAGAGCATTGATAGGTAGTTGCTAGGGTTTTCTGGGTGTATCCAGGGGCATTGCTAGTCACTTATTAGCAGGGCTCTGAATCGGTTCAAGGAACGAAAACAAAAACAACTACATTTTAACAGGAACAAACAAAACTAAATCAAGTTTAAACGTTCTGAACAGAAACACTTACTTGAAATTACGATTAACTGGTTAATAACGTTATTTTATTGTTCTGTTTAAGATTTTAATTTGATATCATTCAACCAATCATGAATTCAAATAGTATGGCCTCTAAGCAAATGTGACGTTGACACATCCAACGCGAGTAAAACGCCAGTGCTCGCCTGTAAATTCATCCTATGTAAGACACAAGGCAACGTGCTGGCATTAGCTGTAGGATCGCAGGAGTTTTTCCGAGGATATGTCATCAATGGCAGGTTATATCCAGCGTGGTGTGTTTTGAAACCAGCAAAAATCGCAGTTTAGTTTATTTTTTGACCCTGCTAACTAGGGTGTTTAGGATGATGTGGTTGGTAGCTAGGGCATTACTAGGTGGTTGCTAGAACATTTCTAGGTATTTAGGGTGATCACTGGAATGTTACTAGGCAGCTGCTGGGGTATTCTGGGTGGTTACTACGGCATTGCTACAAGGTTGCTAGCATCCTCTGGGTGGTCGCTAGGCATTGCTTGGTGGCTGTTAGGGTTTTCTGGTTGGAAGCTAGTGTGTTGCTAGACAGTTGTGAGGGCGTTCTGGGCATTTTCTAAGACGTTGCAAGGGTGTTCTGGGTGGACAATCAGGTGATGTTAGAGTGTTTCCCTATGGCCACTAAAGCATTTCATGAGTGTTCTAGGTGGTTGCTAGGGCATTGATAGACAGCTGTGAGGGTGTTCTGGATGTTTGGAAGGGCATTGCTAGTCGGTTGTTAGGGTGTTTAGAGTTTTCTAGTTGGAAGCTCAGACATTGCATCTTGCTTGGATGTAGCTAGGCAGCTGCTAAGGTGTTTTGGATGTTAACTAGTTTATTACTAGGGTGTTCTGGGTGGTAACTAGGGTGTTGTTAAGGTGTTGGTAGTGGTCCTTAGAATGCTGTTAGGGTCTTGGTAGTGGTCATTAGGGCATTTCTTAGATTTTCTGTGTGGTCGCTAGAGCATTGATGGGTAGGTGAGAGGGTATTTTGGGTGTTTGCAAGAACATTGCTAGTTGGTAGCTAGGGTGTGTTTTACTTTGTAGCAGCTAGGCCATCGTTAAGCAGTTGTAAGGGTGTTCTGGGTGTTTTCTATTGTGTTCTGCATTCTCACTTGGATGTAGCCAAGTAATGGATGTACTGTAGGATGTCGTTGTTAAGGTGTTTTGGGTGTTCACTTTGTATGGTGTTCTTTGTGCTTGCTTGGATGTAGCTAGTCAGGTGTCAAAGTATTCTGAGTGGTCACTTTTTACTAGTCTATAACTAGGGTGTTTTGGGTGGTCACCAGGGTGTTGCTATAGTGGTTCGACCACACATTTCTAAGACATTCCTGTCTCCAGCACACACAAAAAAAAACAGTGTTCCACAAATTTTGTGGGATGATTAGCGTGCAAAAGGACTAATAAGAGGAACAGGATAAATATGCATGCAAATATGCAATATGCACTAATTATAGAAAATTGAGGGCTACAAATACAACGTCGATGTGTCAGAGGGAATTTTATCACAACCCTTTAAGAGGCTGGAGGCTATATTTCAGCATATAAAAAATAAAATGAAGGCTGATGTGGGGAAGTGATATCACTGCAAAGCAGAAGATAACTTCTCAACTCCACCAGAGGGTCTCGAGCAGATGCTTAGAGAACAAGAAAAAGATAGACATGAAAAAATATTTTGCAAATGATAGGTGAAAGCAGTTGCTGGCTATCAGGAGCAGTGCTGCCCCACAAGAGACAGACAAAGATCTCCAACATCTCCAACACTCACAGCATTGAAGTTTCTGATCAGAGCTAGAGTAAATTCCAATTAATTCAACAATGTAAATGCAAAAAAAATGAGTGCGATTAAATTTGATCCAAATCTACCAAAGACTGAAACATCTGATATTTTCTGATCCACTTGATTTGACAAAATATATCGAATCAGTTGCACAAATGAACTTCCAACAGCCCTAACAAACAAGTCAGATCAAATTAGTATATGAGAGCTTTTGGTGAATGATGGAGATCCCAGGCCTGGTCAGTTAAGCACAAGCAGTGGAGGTCCATAGACATGGGCTCTAATAAAGTGGCAGAAACATGGCAATGGGAGAGATGGCTACAGTGATTCCTCTCCCTGCATGTTTACCATATTTTCCTCTAACTCTTTCTGAAGCCGCTCTGCTTTGGACTTTTCCAAATGCAGACACTGCTCGAGCTGCCGAATACGGGCATGCTCCAGTTTGGTCTGAGTCTAAAGAGAGAAAAAGAGGGGGGAAATAAAAAGACACGAGAGAAAGAGAGAAAAAAGACATACATAGGTAGCAGAGAAAAAGATAAACAGGTATTTGCTATACACCAATCATAATACCAAAGTGTGAAGACGTTTAAAGGCAGGAAAGAGTGTTTTTAAATTCAGCATGACAGTAGGGCTTGATGGAAGGACATGTGTTTTAATATGATATGGACACCATATTTAATTTTTCACAAATTAAAATAAGACTGTAAAAGTAGTGTGTTCAGTACTTCGTACAGTCATAAGGTCATACATCATGTCTAATATTCATAACGCATGATTTATGAGGACTGAAAATATTTGGAAAGTCATTTTAAATGTTTTATCAATTATATAATTCAGAAATAGCATAATTTTTCATTTCAACAAATCTATTATCTTAATAGAAATCCTCCAATTGAAAAACAATACAAAACAAACATACAAACAAAAAATAACACCATCTTCCAGTAAAGTAGTAGTAAAAATGGCAGATACCTCCAGGTCTCCTTTGGTAATGGACTCTTCCTCGACTCTGAACTGAAGATCTTCCACCTTCCTGTCATAACACATAATAACCACCAGGTGTCAGGAAATTCTTCATTTATGTGTTTGTTTCGCTCGCAGATAAAGAAGTATTGGACTTTATGCTGACACCTATTGGTGTGTGCATGCAGCATCACATAAAAACAAAAGTGTTTAACTGCCAAACACCACTATTCGCATGGGCGTTTATCACCGATGGCAAGGATATATTTTTTATACATCTCATATACTACAGGCTGTAATTAAGAGAACATAAGAAAAGTAATAAGCATTTTTTTTTTGTCCTTTTTTGCATGTCAAATTTAACTTTCCATCAAACTTTATTACCAATGCATAAAACCATGTAAAAATTCATAGATAATGATTAGCCAAATCATCAGATGAAGAATTTTCCCCAAAAGCTGTGAGGGTGAGAGCAGGAAATAATTACTCTGATTACCTTTTCACCTTTATGATTACCACCTTTTCCTTGCTGTTTATATTCAGAATTATTATTTTTTTTTACTTTTCTGTTATTGTCCATTAGGAAATAGTTTTTCCTAATTTATGTTTATTTGAAACATAGTATAGGTATTCCTACTGGATCACACTATTATAATATTTTGGAGAATATAACTAGTTGTTTTTAACCTTTTTGACTTGAAGGCCCCAATTGTCCAATGCATTTTTTTAAAGGCCTCTCAATACAAGGTAAGATATTTGTCCCACTATAATTATGACAAAGCTGCTTGTTTTTAAAGACTGGGATGCGATTAGAAACAAGTTAATAAAGGAAAAAAGGAAATATTGCCTTTAAATTTAAAGTTTAATTCATTAAGACCATTTCATTTTATTATTAATAATATTCAAATTAATAGCATAAATAATAATATATTTCACTTGAATCATTTTAAGTCACCCTGCGGCCCCTTGGATGTTTGCTGAGGCCCCTGGTTTAGAACCATCGATACATTACAGACGCTTTCTTCAAATATCAGAGGGAAACAGACATAATGAAATGGCTGTTATTTCTCTTTGTCTAGAGGACATCTTAAGTGTCCCAGCTTACCCCACTCTCATCTCCTCTTCAGCACCTTTTTGTGCATTTTTATTAAAAAACAAACACTAAGTGCACCTTTAAGTGAAGAACAATGACAAAATAACACAAAGTTGATAACAACAGCACATGTCAGGACACTACTATACAATGTATGAAAGGTTCAAAAAAGCTCTACCTTCTCTCTTCTTCAAGCTGATTGGCCAGTTCCATTTTGTCTTTCTGTGTGCCAGCCAGCACGGCACGTACTTGCTGTAGGTTACTCTCTGCCTCCGTTGCATACTGAATGAGATAAGAGAAAAGGTCATTTGTTCGTCAGAAACTCATATGAATGTGCTGTTAAATGGAGTGTATAAGTTTGCACTTGTGAGTAAGTGTAGTAAATGAAAACGCTCATGTAAGTGTTGTGTTTATATGTGTGAGTCACACCTGCAGATGCCCGGCCTTCAGCGCCGCCAGCTCTTTTTCCACCTCGCAGATACGGCTGGTTGCCTTGGCGACCTCGGCCCGCTCCAGGTCTCTCTCGGCCAGGAGCTGCTCTATGTGCTGCTGTTTCTCCTTCAGGGCCTCCTGCAGAGCCGTGGTCCCAGAGATCTTCCGTGCGTACCTCGACGACGTCTCGGTCAACTGCGCAAAAAAAAAAGGCAAAATGTCAACTCAGTTCAAATCAGAACAAAGATATTCATATTGAATTGGTAACCTCTGGGTGCTCTTCGGTCATTTGTTATTTGTTGTTGAAACTGGGTAAAGCTTTTGGCACTTGCTATGTTAACACACACAAAAAAAAAACCAATCATGGACATGATTTGAACAGGTTAAATGGTCCTGAAAAAAATAGTCACACTTGTCAAAAAATGAGCGCATTGGAATTTTTTTGAGATATCAGACTCAAATTCTGAACACAACTTGTTTAGATTTATGTATAGATTTGTATAGATTTATTATATTTCATATAAACATTTAATATAGTTTATTATTTAGAATATTTTTCATAACAATAAACGTAAAATTCTGTAACTTTTTTAAAACTGTTTTCACTTCAGCAATAATCCGCCAAGTGTCGTCTTTGAAAAGAGATCAAACTTAAGTCTGTGCTCTAAAGCATTTAAGATTTACGACAGTTTAAGTTGGAAATTACATTTTCAGGTCTATGCTCAAGAAGTGAATAAATGGATTATAAATACAGCGTAAATATATAAATCCCCCTAAAAATATAAAATATGAAATAAAAAACATTAGCGAACTAAAATATAGTACATTCATTTAATTGAAATGAAAAAATTAATTACTGTCTTTTTTGACCGACACACAAAAGAGCACCAGAGGTTCTTATCAAGAAAAAAAAAAAAAGCATTATATTACCCCAGGACAGAAATAAAGTGATTGTGACATTATGACAGTGGCATCAGGAAGCAACGCTGCAAAATGTCAACATAAGACATTCGTGATTTGCACCGGCACTTTCTTCTTGGCGTTTTAAAGTGTCTTACCAGGCCAGTGCGGCTGGGTCGCCCCCCCACGCTGGAGGCCACAGAGCTGACGGAGCTGATGGAGGAGCTGGAGGGGCTGTGAGCCAGAGACGACACACCCATGGCCATACGCTTGCTCTTCTTAGCTTTAGCTGGACTGGTGGATGGGAAGCCAATCCGAATCACCTTGTGGATCGGAGCAAAGAGGCCAAACTTGGGTGGGCACTGAAAATATCTAAGGAGAGAGAGAGAATACGGATGTGAGGGAGGAAATGCAGTATATTCAAGGGTAACATATAGAACATTAGAACATTAAAGTGTCATGTTTTAGCCTGGTCGTTCACACCTCCGAGTTGAAAAAGTCTCAAGAAATGGGCGTGTAAAGCTGTGGAAAAGTGGGAGAGTAGAAGGTGGGAAAAGGGGAAATAACAACGAATAAAACAGACCTGCAACACATTCATTATACTGGCACATGAATATTAAAATATGACCACGGAGAAATTACACACAGACTATTACTGAAAAGGTATATAGACATTTAAAAAAGATAACACTGATTTTAATACTTTAATGCGGCAAGGACAATTGATCAAAAGAAATAAAGACAATGAAGAGATGTATACGGTTACAAAATGTTTAGATTTCAAAAACTCTGTTTTAAAAAAAACGTTCAATTCATCAAATAATTCTGAAAAAAATGTATCAGTGTTCCCACAAAAATATTAAGCAGTACATTTTTTTAAAAAGTGATAATAAGAAATGTTTCTTGAGCATCAAATCAGCATATTAGAATAATTTCTGAAGGATCAAGTGACACTGAAGTCTGGTGTCATGATGCTGAAAATTCAGCTTTACCATCACAGGAATACACTGGATTTTAAAATACTGTATATTCCAATAAAAAAACACTGTAATGATAAATTAATAATAAATGTAATAGTACATTGTAATAATATTTCACAATATTACTGATTTTACTGTATAATCAAATAAATGCAGCCTTTGTGAGTAGAAGAGACTTCTTTCAAGGCATAAAAATGTACTAACCCCAAACTTTTAAACTATGGTCTGTTTTAATTTACTGTTGTCTCTTAGAAAACGTTTCTTATCATCTATTCTAAACTGAACAGGCAGATGTCCAGCCTGTGTCAAGCCATCATTTATAAAAACAAACTACATAATCTACTAAATCCAGCCTTGGGCCAAATGTCAACAATTAAAGAGTATCCATGAAGCTGTTTATTCCTGTTTGGCACTCAAACATCCCTGTTCTTCAGTGAAAACACAGTTGAGGTTTAACCTTGGCTCAGCATGTGAATCATTTCATGTGCAGATCACCTGGCCTGTATTCTAATACTAAAAGTCAACATGAAACTGCACTCGCAACCCATTTTTCTTCAGTAATTATTTCCCTAAAAAACTATTAAGGATAAGAGTTTGTATCAGGAATTGTTTGGATTGTGAACCGAATGCAAAGCAAATTACAAGATATTTGGGCTATCAAAATGAACACGTTAAGGTATGCAACGCATTTCAGTTTAACACTGTTAACACTGCAATTATCACATTGCAATTATTCTCATCATCCGTTGGCTGCGCACTATGATGACTATGACTATGTATATGATCACACTATCATTCATTCAACTGCTATTAAGCCACTCAAAAAAAAGAACTTAAATCTGTACTGACGTGCGGTCTGTCAAACTCCTGTCTGTGTGACAGACACACACAGGACTCGTGCGCAGAAAGCCACATTGGACAGCGCATGGCTGCATTGAGTTGTCTTTCACGCTTGAATGGACAACACAAACACAAAATTATGACGAAATGCAAGCTTTGTCGAGTATCCTCGTAAGCACAGTCATAAATTATTTAAAGGGGTCATGACATGGTTTTTTGTTTTGTTTTATTATGTTCCCTTAGGTGCAATTGTAGTATTACTAGGGGTGTCCATGGTTATAACCGATTAACCGTTAAAAATTGCTTAACAGAGTGAAACAGTTTGCTCGGTTAATTGGCGTCAATGGCGTGCATTGCATTTAGTTGTAATAAATTTTTGCACCACCAGAGACCGCCAAATGTGGTCCAACCAGTTATTAAAGGTGTTAAAAATAAACTACCCCTTTCTCGTGTGTCTGTATCTCGGGGTTGCGGCGCGCACACCAGGGATGGAAATTAGCACCTGCGCGCCACCAGCCAGATGCGGGTGATTTTGTGTTGTTGCGGGTAAACTCGCTTCACCTACCAGCCACCGTGGCGGGTAAATAAAAATAGCATCATGCGACGTTCATCTGTTATAGGACAAATTAGTTTGAATAAACGAGCAGACACTGACAACTCAGTGAATGTGCTTTCCATTAAATGAATCACACACACACAGTAAACAAATCCGTAACAAAATATTCTGGTGGGTGCAGTGATGAGCTCATGTAAGGGTGGCGCTGCCAATAAAGCTCCTAAAATCTGTCACAAAGAACCGGCATAAGTTATGAATATGTAAAATATAGCAAGGAGATATTTTAATTATTTATTAATAAACAAGCCTGTTTTCTTTTGTCCGTGTCAGTTGCAAAGATGAAGTTGACGATGCTGATCGTGATCTTCGCCGTAGTGAACGCGGAAGAGAGAAATGCACATTTCATACGGATTACAAGCAGAGAGCAGTCTGTGTCTGTTTTCTTTCGTTTTGAATTATTCTGTTAGACATGTCTGTGAGGCGAGTAGGCTAAGGCTACCTTATACTGAGTTTCGGTTCATTTATGAGACGAGCTCCAGTTCACGCGCCGGCGCCTCCGTTTCGTGATTCTCTACCGTCTGCTATATTTAATTCTTACTTATTAAATCCAGGCAATTGGTTGATGAAACACTGATTAAAATTAAGATACAATTAATACAAAACGAAATTCACTTTAAAGAAAGGTTTTGTGCTTTCTGTTTGATGTCTCTGTGAAAGTTTTAAAGCATCTTTTAGTGCCGCTTTCACAGCGCTCACGTCCACATTGTGTTTTCCTCATAAATGTGAACTGAAATGAATATCAGTTCATGGTTTGTGTGTGTAGGCTATAAGAGAGAAAGAGAAAACGCCAGCAGCCTATTTCATTGAGACTTGAGAGTAAATAAACTGCTTAAGTATTGTAGATCTTGTAGTATTAACTATGCAGTTACACATTGTCGATTAAAAACAAGAAAGTGCCTGGTAAAAACATTGAGTGGCACCAGCCACAGTGGCCGGTGGACAAAACAGTTAATTTCCATCCCTGGCGCACACTATGGTTAATAATAATACGTTTTATTTATTTATTTATTTGGTTAACCGAGTATTAACCGCTGAGGGCCTCGGTTAACGGTTAATGAAAAACTTGAAAACGTGCAGCCCTAAGTATTACTATAGTTTTTTTTGTACAAGAAAACTTTTAAAATGTAGTGATTTATGACCTTTTCCCACCCTATTTCTCAACCTCTGATTCAAACAGTCTGTTTTGGGGGTGTTTCCCCTTTAAGAGTTCAGTGTTAACACCCACTGTTATGATTGGCTAACGTCAGTGCTGCTTATGCATAAATTATTAACGTTAATCATTTTGTATCACATGTAGTTATACATGTTGTTATAGTTATACATAGCTACACAATGCTCCACCACGTGAAACTTCGGTTTTCCGATCTTTTACCATCGTGTCAATTCTCATTTGATTTTGATTCATATGCGCGCGCGCGCGAGAGAGAGAGAGAGAGAGAGAGAGAGAGAGAGAGAGAGAGAGAGAGAGAGAGAGAGAGAGAGAGAGAGAGAGAGAGAGAGAGAGAGAGAGAGAGAGAGAGAGAGAGAGAGAGAGAGAGAGAGAGAGAGTGAGAGTGAGAGTGAGAGTGAGAGTGAGAGTTTGAAGGCGCGCACGCGCGGCCGGGGCGCTCTCTCTCTCTCTCTCTCTCTCTCTCATGGAATGTGTCAGATCCACGTCATCTGCTTCAGATCTTAAAGTGACAGCAGCCTAATAAACCTGCTGCTGCTGTGATGTGTCATTAGTGTAAATCAAAGAACAAAAGACAAAGAGTAAAATCAATCACTGCTCTAGTCTAACTTTTGAAGCTTTAATAAGGATACATCTATATTAAAATGTATGCAGTGAAGACTGTGAAGTGTTTGATAACTTTATTAAATTTCTGGATGTTTCCTACCTGTTAGATCAAATATTTAAAATATACGGCCTTTATGTTCATGGGTGCAAATAACTGGTGCGCAGCTGCGCACGCGTGGTGAAAATATACGATGTGATGTGATTCGCATCAACGATGTGATTCACTGATTACTGCTAAGTTTAACCATCATAGAGTGAAAGTTTATTATTTGGACGTGTTTTGTCTTGCCAATTTACACATTCAAACGATTTAAAAGTGAAAGAAGAGGCAAAAATCGGGACTGGTGCAGTGTCATCTGTGCGCACAGCCTCACACACCAGAAGCGCGCACACACAGAGAGAGAGAGAGAGAGAGAAAGAGGCACGTATCAGACAGTGCTCGAACACCGAATTGATTCTTCTTTCGCGTATACTTGCACTTCAACGGACAGATACACAAAATTATGTCAAAATACCCATCTCGGCCCGGATGTGTGTCAGTATATTCAGACCGTGCATTCGGTCTTAAAGTGACAGCAGCCTAATATTCCTGCTGTTGTCTGTGTCATTAATGTTGATTAAAAAAAATACAGCTTTAACAAATATGAACCAATTTTTTATTTCTACAGTGACCAAATAGTGTTATTTTCCATTTAGGCAGCTTGTAGGATAAGTGTGCCGCTGTAGTGTGAGTACCAAGCAGCATCTCCAGGTGCACCCTTGAGAACCAGACCAAAAAAAGTTGTGTGTTTATGTTGTTTCTACATTCATTTGGAGATTAACTGTGAAAAATGATTAAATACAAAAATATATTAAAAACTTTAATGTTAGACGTTTTTTTATGGATTGACAGCACTAAAGATTCTAAAGACAAAAAAAAAAAATTTCTTAGGAATAACGTGTAGAAATTGCTGAATAAATTTCTATTTTTTCTAACGGTAATTTCTAAATCACACGTGGTCCCCAGATAGTACTAATCCCGCGCGAATAGGGCTTAATACTGGAATGTATTGAGAAAATAAATCAGGTCCATTTTGATTTTATGTTGTAGGTCGCACTACAACAGAGATATATTAACATACTAAATAGTCTACAAACCTATTTTAAAAAGGGCATGAAACAATGAGACCTATTAGTGTTGGAAGGCCATTGAGGGTGCTGCTAAAGACAGGACATGTTAGTGGAAGACAAATTATGTACCTGGTTCCTGCTACAGCTCCATCGTTTTTCCCTAACGGCTCATCCAGCTCCACTCCACACCACTCGCCCTTGGCAAAGTCAGTCTCCCCCACATAACGCACTACTCCTGTTTTAGTGCCGCCAACCTGAGAAGAGAGCAAAGGAGATTCAGTGGCACATAGTGGCAACACTGACACACATGGTTTAAAGTGATTACAGTTATTTAGTATAACAAAACAGGTTTGGAAATTTGCTCTCTTGAAATGAAAAACAGAAAAAGACAAAAATATATATATTTTTTATATACTGTATGGAATATTGATCAGTCAGTGTATTCTAATAGATTAGAAAGGTTAATTTAATTATATTTGTTTAATATACATCAATTATATATAACTACATATATACACACAGATATACATACCACACACACACACGCACACAAAAACACACATCCATATAATCATATAATCAGTCCCGGCGCCATGATATCACAATATTTTTTTTACTGTTATCAAAAGTTATCGTTTTGAATACATAACTCCTGAATTTTTGTTAACGGATTTGATTGGTTTGTCGATAGTGAGCTCGGAAATGCATGCGATAAGCGGTCTTATTAAGCAAGTCTTTGAGTCATTCATTCAAACGATTCGTTTAAACCGCTGATTTATCAAGAATGGGGGAGTTATTTAAGAATGGGTCATTGAATCTTTGAATAAACCGATTCGTTCAAAACGCTGAATCATTCAGTGATGAAAACACGATTGTGTTGGTGTGAGACGTGGAACTATTTTCGCTGCTAAAATAGAACAAAAACAGTCAATATTTAGTCTAAAATGTAAGTGACTTAATATGAATTACTTGTTTATTGAATTGTCATATGAAATCAGTGGCATATTTTCAATCGTGATGGTATTCAGCACTGTGTGATGTTGCTTAACTGTATCAAGTTATAAATATAAAAACTCCACATTTAGAATTTGTACATCAGTATGTTAACTGAGTTTCTTTTTTGTGAGCTGTGCTCATTTGTTTTCGATTTATCCTTGTGAGGCTGCGCGAGCGTCAGCAATGCATTTGTAAGGTCCCTGCACACTGAGTTTGAAACTTTCGTATCCATTTTTTCGTATTGGTCATTCGGTTGCTGTGAATTGTAAAAACACCTCTCAAAATACTTGCTACGGATGCGAAAAACGTTTCGGAGGCAATGTGTAAACGGGATTGACACAACGTGAGGTCTTATTTATATACGAGAATTTTGGACACAGTGTGCAAGTAACTTTAGCGTCAGTACATTATACATTATTATGCTCCATCGATCATTATCATTGTATCATAATCAATTACTGTTATTATGCAATGAGGTTGATCTCATTTGTGCCCCCCTGAAAAAAATGTAATGCCCATCCGTGTATTTGTGTCTGGCGTCTGCATATAATGTGAAGTTTGAAAATAGAAAAGGATATTTTGGAACCTTTAAGAGTCCAGCAATATGAGTTGGCATGTTACTCTTAAAATCTCCAAATATTTGTCTACCACAGCTAAATGTCTGCCGGTCACCAAAACTTAAAGTCTAGGAAAGTAGATAGAAGTAGTCTCACTGCATGTCAGCAGTGTAGAGTAGTAAACTCTGCCAGCTGGTGCTGAGATGTAACTGGGAATGACTGTTGTGCTGGTTGAACTGGCCTACATTCATCAACCCAGGACTGGGGAAAAAAGGAGGTCACAGACTATTCATTAGTGATGGCACCACTAATGCATAAGAAAAGCATATTGTATTTCAGTTACAAGGAAGTGTATGTCACACATTTTGTGTGCTTCAGAAGCATTCATTCATATTACTGTAAAAAATGATTTCTCTCTCATAAACGTGTACACATGCAATCAAAGCGACTACATTGAAAGAGATGAGACCTGCTGTAAGAAAAGGCTCTAGTTCCAAGCAGGTCACATTCATAGCTTTACTCCTAAATTATGCATAACATGACATAAAAAAAACACACATTGTTTCTGCAAAATTATTTCACTAATTTCGGTCATTATTACACATGACTGGGATATTTACTAAGAGTTTATTAGAGATTAACCTGTTTCACCCAAGTAATAGATTGAGTTAAATTTAGATAAAAATCATAGATTGATATTGCAGTATTTGCAATCCATTAATAAACTAGCCTATTCTGGCCAAACAATGCACTAAAAATCTAGAAATCTCAAGAGCAACTGGCCCACAAATAACAATCACTTTAATGTAATGCTAAAAAAATATCAGATTTTTCATTTTAAAGAATGACTAATATGATGTATTTTAAGTTGTTAACCATCAAATAAACCCTCCACAAAACAATGTTTTGAATGCATCAGAAATGCATTTGCTTTGTGCAGCTGTTCTGCATTTCTGTAGATCATACATTATAGGGAAATTTCATATTTTAGTAACACGTAACTTTACATCTTGACCTAAAATTATCCTCATAAAGATCTCAAATGGGCCTAGTACGGAACCTTGAGGCACGTTTCTTCAAAGGATTTCATTTTACTGTTCCTTATCAACCAGTCTACCAAAATATTTCCCAGTGATGCTTAGTCATAAGACAGCAAAACAGAACATGAGAAAGCAGCAAACCATCCATCCAAATTCAAAATCCTAGAGCCAAAATGAATAGTAAACAGATAAAACAAAGAATTAATGAAAGTCATACTTGGGGAACAAAAGCATGAATTGCATTGGAACAAAACTAAACACATCTACAATCTAGGGATGGGCATGATTAATCGACGATCGATTATTGATCATTAAGAATTTCGTCGATCACGTTAATTTGTTATCGATTATCATTAAACTAATGCTGCTGCGTTGCGTAGTGTGAGTGGAAAGTGAACGTGTTCCCCGGCCCGGGCTGGTCATGTTAGCGCGGAGGTACCTGTGCATCCCGGCAACGTCAGTCCCCTCATCAGAGCGGTGTTTTCAGCGGCTGGACTGAAGCCTTGTTTACACTCGACGCGTCCGCACGAGCGCGAAGGTGAGCGCGGCAAAAAATGCGGTATTCGGTGTTTCACAGGCGAGCGCGTCGAGTATAAACGCCTCGTCCGTTTGGTGAGGTGCGCGCGCAGTCTGCGGAGACTCGCGCTGAAGAGCCAGGCGAAAGTGTAAACAAGGCTTAACGGTCACCAGGTTGCGGTCGCGTCTGACCCCAGATCATGTCATCAACATGCTTATCTTTCTCAACAAAAATCAGTAGACTGGTGTAGAAGTTGTATGTGAGTTATTTTTTATGAGGCTTTGTTAAGTAGCCTAGCCTAATTGATTGTTAGGTACAGGTAGGCTAATCTCTCTCACCCTTTCTCGACTCCGTGCCTTGGATAGTTTTGAGTTACATTTTGACAAAACCTGTCAGATCTCTAAGTATTATTATGTTTTTGGTTAAGTTATTGTTTAACATGATTTTTTTATTATTTATTATTTTGGAACAAACGAGGGTCTCTGTTTAAGAACGCCAACTCGCAGCTGCAGGTTCCGCTGCGTTAGAGCAGCGCATACTGTATCTTCAAATTTAGCCTAACCGAACGTCCAGTTTAACTGCCACAAGTTGATCATCTTGTAATAAAGATCTAATCGAGGAAAAACACGCTGTATTTTTGTATTTTCATTGCATTTTTAATTTATAAAAAGTTAAATAAATAATAAATTTGAATATAAAAATATTAATGATTAATCGATAGTCGATCGTTAATTCTCCCGACGATCGACTAAGAAAATGTAATCGAATGCCCATCCCTACTACAATCATACCTCCCAGCCAAAGATATAAACAGCTTTTCTTGAGGGTCTGAGGCATTGATCCATTCCCAGAGAGATTGATGGAAGAGATTTGCAAAGACTGGACCATAACGTGTGCCCTACAGTTGTGTCTACTCTTATGCTTTAATCTGTCTCTACTTAAATGAAATGAAAGCCAAAGCAGTCAGTTTGCGGAAACTCTAGTCTCCGCTCAGACAGAATGCCCCATGTTCCACCCACAATCTGTTCACTGACTGTCAGATGCATATTGCAGACGAGAATTGCAAGTGTAGAACGAAATTCAGCAGTTCCAATATGATTGGCTGGCATCTACACACCACTGGAAGTCAGTTTGTATGATTTCACCTGGAAACAAAAGTTCTTTACACGTTTTTAGCCATTTTCCAAGGTGCTGTTTCTACAACTGTTTGCGGAGACTACTAGGACTACTACTTGCGGAGTGTTTTCCTCCCACACTCCATTCTTTATTATTGGTTGACAGATTTCAAATTAATCCACCCCTAAATGGCACATAAAAACTAAATTAACTATGGTTGGTTGCTTTACATTTTGGTCAGTCAGTCTCATCTTGTCTAAGTGGGCGATTCAACAAGCTGGAGAGTGGATCAGTTGGATCACACTGTGTGCCAATAATTATAAACCTAGTTCTGTAAAATTTTATTGAATGTGCACTTGTAGTGCATTTCAAATCTTAAAAGTAAATTAAAAAAAAAAATGTAATTGCAAAATAATATAATAACGATGAAATAAAAGCCCACTTAAATGTACTAGACGAAACATCAGCCCGCCCACTTATTGCGCACGCACCAGGGAAACTTAAACCTCAAACCGGCAGCTGATCCTGTGGATACTAGATAGATCATGTCGAGGAGATGCTGTGTGACAATTTTTTATTTACTTTCCCACTGCCCAAGGATTTGTTTTACCAATGTTTATTGTCATCAGTCATTCACACTAGAGCTCGGCTATTAGTTACCTTAAACTGAGTGTGAATCACTGAAACGTCCTGCTCGAGTCGTCCTTGCGATGGAGGTTCGGGTTGAATGAATGGTTCTTCTTTTAGTGTTTCATCATCGGACTCACGCTCGGATTGATATGGTAAAAATCAACGTCATTGTTCGTTACTGTGTTTAGTTTACGGTGAAAGAAGCCTCAGGACACACAGAGCTGTCTGTGTTATGGCAATGGGAATTACGCGATAAACCAATCACAACAGACTGAGCTGTCTGGCCAATCAGAGCAGAGTAGCTCACGGAAAGGAGGGATTTAGAGAGATTGATTCATTTGGCAAGTCGTTTGAAAATCATTGAAAATCTGGTTATGTGCAAATGTATATTATGAGAAAATTATGAGTATATAGTTTTTTGACATTTGATGCATGCAAACCTGTTGTAGGAGACTCCAAAACAACATTAGGAAACTTTAAAAAAATCCATGATACACTCAAAAAAATAACTCTTTGAATGAGCATAAAAAAATCATGGAAAGGATTTCCACATGATTAACTTGCTTTATTTCAGCATTATGCAATTCTGTTATTCCAATTTAATGTACTTACGTTGGGTCAACTTAATTCATTAAGGTTGATTCAACTTATTTACTATGGTTGGGCACAGCCTAATTTAATAGTGTCAGTGAATTTAAAAATGCTCCCTGATATGATTCAGGTATTCAAATTCATATATTAATTCATTCAATTCAATATAACTTATTTTAGAGTCACACTAATCAATTTCTAGACTATAGCCGACTATTAACTACTAATAGCACTTTATTGCATCTTTATTTATAAAGATTCATCAGCCAAAGCATTTGCTGTGAGTATGGCAGAATCAGTCTTCAGCCTAACCAAATGCTCCACTCTTCTCCACAATGGTAACCCACTGTAATTTAAATGGTTCAATAATTGCAATGTAATTGAACATTAAACACAATTGCAAACTATCAAGTCTTCCCCTTTTCTCATTTTCTCAAAAAAACATAAAACAACACTTCATTTTAACATTTATTCTCTGTTAATTCAACCATATGCAAAGCATGCTGGGAACTAACAAGCACCACCGAGTTTCAGTTAATGCAACACAAATCAATCATGTAAACCCAACACAAATGGATTAAGTAAACTTAAATTGTACATATTTAAGCAGATTGAACACAATCAAATTAAGTTCGGGCAAAATGGCAGTTGGCTCGCTCTACACTGCCACCCTCTGGATGTAAGAATTTTTTACTTAACATAAATGGTTTGTGTTTAGGCAACACATTAAGATTTTGTACTGTTAAGTTGAGACATAATTACGTTGACCTTAATAGAAAAAAACATTTAAAGTAAAAAAACACAATTATTATAAGTAAACTAAATATAAATATATTATGTAAAGTGCACAACCTTCCTAGTTCATTTTTTTGAGTGTAGGGGTCCTTTAAAGGGGCTATATGTAACTTTTAGCAAGTAAACTCAAGTAAACTCAAGTAAACTCCCACTGCAACGTTACAATAATAGGCTACTTTGATCAGCTTGACGTTGAAGTAATGCTCCATGCTCGTACCATGATAACGTTACATTGACTGCATATAGCCGACATGTGGTGTTATCTAGCATAAGGCATTTCACTAACTATTCATGTATCTTTCACAATGAGCAATGTCAACATTGGTGAACATATGATATGGTAACGAAAACGGTTAGTGAACTAGACTGAAAAATTTCAGTGTAACAGTAAGACCGTAGGAAGTAACATTACTGTACTGAACGTGTCTGGACATGTGTAGCCTATTATAAACAATATGATAGTAGTGGGATGAGTAACGTTAGTCAGTCAGTAGATCTAGTACATAAAATAAAAGTTACATCCTAAAGCACCTACTTTTTGTTATCCTGGAACAGTCTTTTGTATTCATTTCATGTCTCATGTATGTTGTAGTAAGTAGAAGTTGATCTGAATCACGTTTGGATGATGAGCTTCAGCAGATAAAACTTTTTTTAGTTTTTTATATTTATGTGTAGTTTGTGTTGGAGTCTGTGTTGTGCTGGAGGCAGGGCGTTTTTTGGTGTTATCAGACTCCATATCGTTAGCTGCAGTACCGTCGCATAGACTGTGTATAAAAGGAGAGAGGCTCGGGAGCGCGCATGCACGTCACATCCGATGGATTTCGCGGTAAATCCGACCCGGAGCCTTCACATAGAAATAGGAATACTGGCCTTCAGAGGTAATAGCAAAACCCGACAAGTGGATCATCGTAATGTGTGATTACAACCCCTTCACACACAGGCAATAAAAAAAGGATTTATTTTTGTAGAAAAGCTACATATAGCACCTTTAATAATGTAACTGGAATCTGAACCAGAACAATAACATTTCTTAGGATTCCAATCCATGCCTACATGAGAGCCAAAAAAAAAAAAGTGTCCACATCAGCATTTATTCATGTGAAAAGGAAAATTCATTTTTTTGCAGCTGTCAAGTTTGTGGAACCTCACCATTCTTCTAAAACACAGATCATGTGGCAATTTTTAAAAAAGTTTATAAATTAAGTAGAGCTGTTTATGTTTTCACAGGTTCATCAAGTGGTGTTTTGAGCACTGCGAGACATTCTGCTCCTGAGACATCTGCGGTTTGGCATTAGAAAGGAGAGCACCCGGAAAAGAATATATCCAGACAGACACATCACATTCTCCCGCCAGTGAGCGAGTCTGTGTTTGTGCAACTGACGTGGCAGATGAGCCACAGTGCGCTCAAGTGTGGATAAGGTGATAACACAAACATTCCTGAGGGAACGTTCCAGATGTGCAATATTTACTTTACCATGTCGTCTCACTGACGTCTCAAACCAAAACAGCAGCAATTTAAGAGGGTAAAAACATATGTCAGATGCACGTTTGGCAAAAGCTTCTAAGTCACAATATGGCTTTGAGCAGCTATTCTCTAATAGACCTTCTGGGTGTCAGAAGAACTATAAATTCAGCAGAATACACAAGCACAGCACAGAGATGAGCGGTGAGGAGAGGAGAAAGCTGACTCAGACCGTCTCCTCTCTCAACTCACTCGCAACACTGCAGATCCACGATCAGTCAGCATAAGCCTCAACTTGGCAGTGGCTTGACCCACCTTACAGGTCTTTTGACGGACTGTCTGAACTGTCTAAGACACATTCAGAAGTCTGCTCAATAACACTAGCGTGAAGAACCCCTCTAAAACATGCTACAAATATTACGCTGTATGACCGTCAATATACTGCAGAAATAAAAATCAAATTTACCCCAAAAAAAATTTTTCTTTTATTTTTCCCCAAAAATGACATCTTCCAGGTCTTTTCAAGAGTTTCGATAGCTAACTAATCTCAGAAGGGATGTAGGATAGAAAACAATTTGATGGGAGTTTGAATTTTTAACTCATGCAAATGTTTTATTTTTAAGTTGCAAGCCAGTGCCAGCATTTTTTTTATCATAATTCACAAAACTTTCATGGCCCCCAAATTATTTTGTTGAATGAATACGTGACCATACATGATGTCAAAGGAAAGAACAGAGCATCTGCTTTATAAAAAAAAAACACAAAATGATTCAAGCTATATTCAACACTTGAATGTAGGTAAGTTTAATAATAGTAATAATAACATTGAGAATAAAGCTGAGAAAATAGCATTTTTGTAAGTCTTCACTGTAAAAAAAAATCTGTTAAATATGCGGTATAAAATCGGCAGCTGTGGTTGCCAGAAACTTACCGTAAATAAATATGACAGTAACATTTTAGGTTTTCCACAAGCTGAGAAATTAAATACTAACACATAGAAGGTGCACTGTGCAAAAAACCTTGTCATTCACACAAACACTAAATACCATCATGGTAACACACAACAATAAAAATAATGCAATAAACAAATTTAATAACATTTGTAAGCGCTGTCTTATAAATGAAAGAAAATCTTGTCAATTTTGGGAGAAGAGTTAATGTAAGAACAGGTGTAGCCATTTGCTTCAGGTGTAGTTCACTTCCACTTTGTTATTCATCTAGTTATTTACCTATAGCTGCTAAAGAATCAGAAGTCTCGCACATTAGAAGAAAATAGTCTGGAATCACTTACTGGCAGAGGAAGTACTAAATTTGTTGAACTTTGCAACCATTAAAAAAAAAAATTATTCTATATAATATATGTGTAGTATGCATGCAATCCAGACATACTACATCCACATTGTCATATGACTTACGGTGTCAGTTGTGGCGCTTACCCATCATTTCATAATGTAAAGTGTCAATCAAAAGCGCATATGGAATCTCAGCAGTAGTAGTAGGTTATCCGGGTACTTTTCACATATTGTTTTTCGAATACTGTGTATTTAGACATACTACTCCTTTGGCGTACTGTTTTTTTGTATAGAAGGAAAGTAGTCATATTTGGGCGTAGGGTAAAGAAAAGTGAAAAAAGAAAGCCAAACCATTAGATTGTAAGAAAGGGGTGGGGTTTACGTGAACAAAATGATGGACCCTTTTCACATTTCCGGGGCTCGCAGAGGCGGAAGTCATCATAGTTGGGTAAACTTCAATAGTGGTGAATGGGAGATGACAGCAAATATAATTTTTGTATTTGCATTTGCTATAAAAGCAAAAGAAAAAATCCATGATAACGTTTCCACAACTTTCCAAGAGAGAGGAAAAAAGAAATCAGCAGTCAGAAGAGAGAAAGATGTCAAATTTCCCATCATTCCCTCAGCAGCTGTATTAGAAACACCCTCGCAGTATCGTTAATTCGTTTATTTGTAATTTACTGGCAAGGTAATATAACACAAAGTATAGCAATATAAATCTATATAAACTTAAAAAAAAATTTTAAAAATTAAAAAGATTTGCAATGTTGACAACTGTGGAAACGCGCCATCACAGTCTGTGAAAATGGTCCATTAGAGAAGTCCGGCATCCATTGAGCACAGGTAGCAACAAATATTTTTTTCCATATTTGGCCTTAGTATTGCGATTAGATGTGATTTGGTCACATGATGTGTTTAAACAGCCACAAAAGACCGTCTACTCTCCACCTACTGACCTAATGCGTAAACATTATGGGAAGCGCCTTAGCCAGACGGGAGACGTATTAATTAGGGATGTCAACGATTAATCGACGATCGATTAATTGTCGATAAGACATTTAATCGATAAACCTTATCGATCATCGATTAAGCAGGTTCATGCGCGTGCATGCTGCTGAACCGTGAAACATGTGAGCGAGCGCGCCGGAGTTATGTTTGGGACTATTTTACACCTTCATCATGACTATAAGTTTGTGTGTGCATTCGCAGCCTTTTGTTTTCTGCAAATGCAAGTTGTAATACTGTTTATTTTGTGTACGCCTATCTATATCTGATTTATCTCATATTCATATTGGATACATTTGGTTAAGAATTGACGCTAAAGCCTGATCTTTAGCGCGCGCAGCTCAAACGGCAATGCACGACTAATAATGACTATTGGGACTGTCATGTTACATAACATTATAAAGAGAACAATATTGTAATAAAACATTGTGAATTATTTGGGTTTAGTTGCCGTGTCGCGTTGTTCCAGGAAGATCGCGTCCACAACATGAGTCATTCTGAATGGCACCTAACTTAGTTCAAGTTCACTTATGCATTTACGTCATTTTGTGCAGATATAATTTGTAATATGTTTATTTTGTATATATCTGATTAATCTCACGTTTCTTTGAGTTAAATAACGCGCGAGCAAAGTGCTCAACGGTTATTCATTCAGCGCGCGCCTCTCAAGAATGATAATAATATCATTATTATCACACTAATAATAACGATGATTAATTTGGGACTGTCATGTTACATAACATGAGAACGCTATTTTATTAAATCGTGGTGAACTCATTGGGTTTAGTTGCCGTTTCCAACGCGTTGTTCCAGGAAGAGCACGTCCACAACAGTCACACATTCTGACAAGCACGCATCTGAGGCGGCGCTGGTGACACGTTGTATTAGTCGTTATACACTCACCGGCCACTTTATTAGGTACACCTGTCCAACTGCTCCTTAACACTTAATTTCTAAGCAGCCAATCACATGGCGGCAACTCAGTGCATTTAGGCATGTAGACATGGTCAAGACAATCTCCTGCAGTTCAAACCGAGCATCAGTATGGGGAAGAAAGGTGATTTGAGTGACTTTGAACATGGCATGATTGTTGGTGCCAGAAGGGCTGGTCTGAGTATTTCAGAAACTGCTAATCTACTGGGATTTTCACGCACAACCATCTCTAGGGTTTACAGAGAATGGTCCGAAAAAGAAAAAACATCCAGTGAGCGGCAGTTCTGTGGGCGGAAATGCCTTGTTGATGCCAGAGGTCAGAGGAGAATGGCCAGACTGGTTCGAGCTGATAGAAGGGCAACAGTGACTCAAATAACCACCCGTTACAACCAAGGTGGGCAGAAGAGCATCTCTGAACGCACAGTACGTCGAACTTTGAGGCAGATGGGCTACAGCAGCAGAAGACCACACCGGGTGCCACTCCTTTCAGCTAAGAACAGGAAACTGAGGCTACAATTTGCACAAGCTCATCGAAATTGGACAATAGAAGATTGGAAAAACGTTGCCTGGTCTGATGAGTCTCGATTTCTGCTGCGACATTCGGATGGTAGGGTCAGAATTTGGCGTCTACAACATGAAAGCATGGATCCATCCTGCCTTGTATCAACGGTTCAGGCTGGTGGTGGTGGTGTCATGGTGTGGGGAATATTTTCTTGGCACTCTTTGGGCCCCTTGGTACCAATTGAGCATCGTTGCAACACCAACAGCCTACCTGAGTATTGTTGCTGACCATGTCCATCCCTTTATGACCACAATGTACCCAACTTCTGATGGCTACTTTCAGCAGGATAATGCGCCATGTCATAAAGCTGGAATCATCTCAGACTGGTTTCTTGAACATGACAATGAGTTCGCTGTACTCAAATGGCCTCCACAGTCACCAGATCTCAATCCAATAGAGCATCTTTGGGATGTGGTGGAACGGGAGATTCGCATCATGGATGTGCAGCCGACAAATCTGCGGCAACTGTGTGATGCCATCATGTCAATATGGACCAAACTCCCTGAGGAATGCTTCCAGCACCTTGTTGAATCTATGCCACGAAGAATTGAGGCAGTTCTGAAGGCAAAAGGGGGTCCAACCCGTTACTAGCATGGGGTACCTAATAAAGTGGCCGGTGAGTGTATTTGATTATTAAATAATTAATTTAATTTAATTATCAATCACGTCGAAACATTTTTACAATCCTACAAGCCCTTTATTTAGATTAAAAACCATTCTCATTAATTTGGTGAGGAACATAGCGTTTTGAGCAGCATTTGCAGACCCTCATGCTGTTGGCCATATGCCACTGCAGCAGACGCATATTACAGTATTAAGGCTAACGATTAATCGATTAATTGATCGTTAATTTAAACGACGATCGATCATGGGAATTTGTGAAAATTGACATCCCTAGTATTAATACACCGTCACCAGGTGTAAACGGGTGTGTCCACCTGGTGACGGTGTATTAATACGTCTCCCGTCTGGCTAAGGCGCTTCCCATAATGTTTAAGCATTAGGTCAGTAGGTGGAGAGTAGACGGTCTTTTGTGGCTGTTTAAACACATTCGACCACATGAGCCTCTACACTATAAAAGCAATCCGTTTGAATGCATTTTCGACAACCTCTGGAAGTGGTCTAAAGTGGACAAGCTCAAAAGACCCCGTTTACACCTGTATTTACTGTCATCCACTGTGATCCGATCGACCAAAACGCATATACCAGGAGTAAACAGGGCCATTGTGACATTTACATGCGAGCAAAAGGGTTTTTGAAAAGAAAAATGTAGGGTGTGTACTTGGTTCAATTCACTGGTTGTTGACTGAAAAATCCAGCATATGTGACCAGAGAGAACACTGTTGTTTCACCAGAAGATTGAGTTTTCTAAATTGAGACATTTTGATTACATCATAAGGTAAAACAAAAACAAAACAACATACATTGATGAATCGTTCACAATAAGATCTATAACATAACAATAAGATCTATAAAAGAAGATAAGGTGAATTTATTACATATCAACTTGAAGGCATTTTAGATTATTACCCAGAGCGACTAAAAGTGCTTAAGCTTCAAATAAGAGATTGTCTGGACCAACAGATTATATCTAACAGGAAAAGTGCTTCCTGTCCAGATAAAAATAAGTGCTCACTAGTCAAATTAACCCTATTGCAGAACCAAAAATCTGTATAAGTGCAAATAAAAAGGATTATTTTTGCATTGTTTTTTACTGCTGAAAGTGGTGCATTTTGAGTCTAAAAATTTGGAAAGATTTGGAGAGCACTGTTTGGTGTGGATTGCGACCTGTTGTATGAGTTCTACAAGGCAATGTCAAGGTGTTCGACTGAGTCATGGTCCTAGGCTCTGGCTCACATATTGCTGATACATGAGCATCGTTTTTACACATGTGCATTTGTAAGTCTTTTGTGAGCAAAAAATGGAAAAGCACTGACTTTGAGAGGTCCTTCATGCACTAAAGCACAGTCATGGTAATAAGATACCAGTTGTAGGGGGGAACAACAGAGGACTGGCATCTTTCTAAAGCAGTTCAGTAATATTGTACACTGGGAGACTACTTAACAGATATGAGTGTGTTGAAATTATATTTAAAATCTAACAAGCTAAATATTTTTTGTACACAATTCTACAGATTTATCCAGCAGGATTTGATGATTGAGTTCAACAACACTAATATACTAGATTAAATTCATCATATGTTCTATAAACAGTATCTGTAGTGGATGTTTGATGGCTACAATCAATAACTTCGACTTGGCTCAGCTCAACAAAAATGCAGTTACAGTAAATTAGCCCCAGTGGGACAGTTATAATTTATGTACAAATTTGAACCGAGATAAATCATTTTGTGAAATAACAGCAACAACAATAGCAAGGCTGGATACCATTTCTAACAGCTATATCCACAAATGGCTTGGTCTGCCGTGCAATGCCTTTCTGATGCAGCATTGTTTGGAAGAAATACTCTTCAGCTCCCACTAAAGAGCATTTCACTTGGCTACAAGCTGGTGAAGACCAGGCTGGTACTCGAGCTTAGACAGTCAAGTGACACAATTTTGTCCGAAATGCTGGTGCCAAGGTTCAGACCGGCAAGAAGTGTCAACAACGCTATCGCCAACCTGAAGCACCAAGAGTTTGTGGGAAGACTGGCAGGGGTGAGGCATGCGATTTCTGGTCAAAAGCATCTATAAAAGAGCAGAAATAGCTAGTGATTACAGAAGTGACAAGATTGGAAGAGGGAAGACTTCTTGTGAAATCTGTTGGCCAAGGTAAACTAGGCCAGTGGACAAAGTGGGGCGACATCCTGCCAAGGCCAGGCAGTTGAAGCGACTTTTGGAGAATTCCCCAAGACAAGTTAAGTTTCATTATTCAAGCCACTTATGACACACTCCCTAGCCTAGTCAACTTGGCACAGTGGTTTGGGGGTGAAGAAATCTGCGGCCTGTGCAATGCGGCTCAGGGAACCCTCCATCACATTCTGTGTGGGCGCAAAACTGCTTTGGCTCAGGGCCGCTACAGGTGGCGCCGTGACCAGGTGCTAAGGAAGTTGGCAGAATGGACAGAAAGAGCAAGGTTATTGGTAAACAAGAGGCGCCAGAGCCTTAAGAGTCAGTCTGTCCAATTTGTAAGAGCAGGACAGGTAGTGCAGAAAAGCACTACTAAGCACAAAGCATCAATCCTGGCCAGTGGCAGGGACTGGGCATTACAAGCAGACCTGGACCTGGCAGTTCCCCGCTTCTATCACGCAAACCTCATTGAGACCGGACCTTGTGTTGTGGTCAGAGACGAGAAAGTGGGTGGTGCTAGTGGAACTGACACTGCCCTGGGAGGAAGCCGTACAGGAGGCATACGAGCGGAAAAAGTCACGATGCGCCGACCTGGTAGTGGAATGCCAGGGAAAGGGATGGAGAGCAACAACTTACGCAGTGGAGGTAGGCTGCCTTGCCTTTGTTTCCCAGTCAACTAGCCGCTTCCTGGGGGACATCGGCTTTAGCTCTGGCGAGGTCAGGAAAGCCATGAAAGATCTTGCCGAAGAGGAGGAGAAAGGAAGCTTTTGGCTATGGATGAGGAGGAATGACAAAAGCTGAGGTGCTGGAAAGCCTCACGGCATAAGGACCTGAAATCTAAGTCCAGCTGCAGGGAGACGTCCCTGTCGCTGCCCCGACACCCTGAGATGTTCTGGGAATAAAGGGGTGAAACATCAGTAAAGGGTGGCTCCCAGCTGATGATCCTGTGGCTAGCAATTTGGCACTGAACACAGGTACATCGGGCAGTAATGCCCAGCAGGTTTACCATCAACCTGTTTCTAATCACACAATAAACATTGAAATCAAATTTAAATCTGTTAGTTTTAATAAAAATCAGCCTCTGGGAAATAAAATTACAAAACTGATGTGTGTCTGTGACCCTGTGTCTAAGTGAGGATCCTCCCTGATGTGTTCATCACTGAACAAACCAATCAGGTGTCAGTCGGGATTGAAGCAGGCAGACAAATAGATAGCTAAAATCAATGGCTGATGGTTTATGGAGCAGTAATCCCATCTGATTAAGATTATTGACTGCCTGAAAAGCTTTAGGACTACGCTATACTAAATGGAAAGCAATTTGACCCCTAGCCAATCAACTGTATCCTCAAGCAGACAGCTATTGGGCAGCATCTGTTCCCTAACATGAGGAATTTGACATAAGGGAAGCCACATATTAGTCGTTCACAGCCAGATATGAACAATAGTGTGCTTTATACACGATATTTAGGGACAGGCAAATCTGAAATTGATAATAGCATACTAAAATGCACCCGCAAGCAAATCAAAATGGCTAAAAAATGTGACTGTAGCTCTGTTCGCAAAAGTTTGTACAGAAAACGCATCACCAGGATGGAGCATTTCAACAGCTGCAGTCCAGTATTAAGTCTCATTGTACCCTATACAATTCTGAATCACTAAATATATATATATATATATATATATATATATATACACTGTATATATATATATATATATATATATATATATATATATATATATATATATATATATATATATAAAACTGTAATATCAATTCAAAGATATATTTATTTAAAAAAAAGGTTTTCCCCAACAAAAGGTATTTCATCAGATTCTCCATAAACTGTCAGAGCATGAAAGTCATTTACAGGCTTCAACATCCATGTCAGTAGTTTCATGAGGCTGGATCGAACAAAGATTTGCAAGATAGACAACAAAAATGCAACCCACACAGGAAACAAGATTAATCCTATGGCAGTATATTATGCATCAGCAGATTCAGCACACAATTTGAACTTTTACACATTAAAACTCGCTGGATTGGAAAGAGTCAGTGGACCAGTGGAAGGCAGGGCACTTCTGAAAACAGAGTTGGGTTTGACTCATTTAAAAAATTTAATTTTAATTTATTGTAAAAATGTTATTACTTTTCAATTACAATAATACTTTTATTTTCATTCATTGATCCTTATACAACCTTATAGGGTAATAGGGCTGGAGCCTATCCCAGTTCTTATTGTACTTTACACATTGGTTTTCTTTTGGTCATGTTTTTTTCTTCTTTTGTACACAGCATTCATATTTAAGGACTTCATTGTCATTGTACTGCTGTGCAACACAATTTATAAGTATTCCTTTAATTTAGTATTCACAGAATTCGTTTTTGGTGTATGTACTAAATGAATGCCAGTGTCCCTATTTAATTAGAATACACCTACAGCCTATTCATAGCATAAGATAGTCAGTCTTTTGTTTAAAGTGCGCAGTCACTTTGTGTGTTACAAGCCAAATTAAACAAAAAGGTCTGTAAAGCCACAAAGCAGTCACTCCAAAGGAATCATTCTCTACATCAGTACGCACTAGGACTGTCATATGACGATATATATCGGATGGGCGAAATAAAAAGTATATAATTTTCATATTATGCTCTATCATTTATTTCGTGGTGTCACAAAATACATTGTTTACGGCAAAACTTTTTCATCATTTGGATGACTGCAATCTTACACGCCACCATGGGGATGAGGGCAGAAACGTGAATAACAGCATTGCGAGTGAAGGGAAGACAGAACTGGGTCCGAGACCGAGCAGGAGAAGGACCAGCCAGGAAAAATCGAGCTCATTCCTAAACGAGAGGCTAACTCTGTAGCATGGACATGGTTTGGTTATGAGAAGTCTGACACAGACCAAAAAATTGTACTTTGCAAATTATGTCAGACACCGGTTCCCACAACACGCTCAAACACCCCTACCTTCACTTGCATTATCGACGTAAAACATCATCCTTCACATATAACAGCACAGTGAGGCGGTAGTCACGCTGCATGGCACAGATTGGACTACGGCCTATTAAATTGAGCAGTGTAACTACTTTCTAGGCTATATGTTTGGTTGACTATTTTATTTTGATAATGAACAGGCTGCAATATTAGCAATGATAGAATATGTTGTGTGTGCGTCTGAGGCGCTGGCGCGATCATTGAATTCCTTCTGAGGAACCACTTACTCTGTAATTTATGGTCATACGGATAGAAGCAAGACATGATTCAAAACTGTAAAGCTTTTGTAAAATACATTTGTAAAACGTTTACTCGTTTTCTGACGTCTCTGTTTCCTTTCCGTGAACTTCAGAGCCCGTCACAATGAACTGAAACTGTTAATCTGTATTAAGTGTCAATCACAACACACTGTTCCAGCTGGCCAGTCAGAGAGAGAGCACACTTTTCAGAATGAGGGGCTTCATAGAGACTACACAGTGTTACTGACACACTGTTAAAATGTAAAATATGTGAAAAATAATGTTTGTTGAACATTCAAGCATGAACACCTATTTTAGTATACCCCAAAAACAAAACAAAGACATCAAAAAAGGGCATTATAGGTTGTTTTTTTTGTCAGAGTGGTGTTTTACTGAACATGGCTATGGTTGCAAATATAGAACAGTTCAATAAACAAGTTCATATCAAGAAAGTCAGTTAGCATTTTAATTTTTGCCTTCCTCGCAGAATGACACCACTGCTTTACTCACATACTCTGGAACAGTGCTAAGATGAGTGATACAAACTACATACTAAATATTAGCACTCAGCAAATCAAATCTTTGGATCAGAACTGTTATATTATGAAAATGTTATCAGAGATGAACAACAGACATATTTTAACGATCTGAAACGCAAGTATTAAGCGCGAAGCGCAAGTAACTTTGTGGGCGGGTCTTGGACGCTGTTGCTATTTTTCCCGGCGGGATAAATGACTCTTGCGCCCGACGCAAGTTTAAAAGGGGTTGGTCTGAAATAGCTTCATTTTTCATAGGTGTGGTTTGGGCGTAACGTGAAATAAACCAATCAGAGCGTCATCCAACATTCCCTTTAAGAGCAGGAGCGCATGTTGCATGGCGGATTGTTATCATTATGGCGGATTTACCAATCGCGCGCGCCAGGAGCGGTTCACATAGGTGATTTCGCAGTCTTCAGATTTTTTTTCCTGGTTCTTGACGGACAAACTAATTTGTCAGATGTCCTTATATACATACGTCTTGCCACTATTGGGCAAACAGGTCTGATCCGTCATTACTACAATTAGCCTGAGGAATTTGGGTAAATGTGTACGCTAGATTTAGGCCTACATTTTTTTTACATCTTCATGGACACCACAATGATTTCTCTCATGTGTTAATATTTTTCCTTGTTATAATGTATGATTTGCAAAAATAAAAAACTGCTGCATCTGTGTTGATGAGAGAATCAAAGTGTATGCGCAACGCGCAACGCGCCATTGACTTTAGACTAGGTTTTTCTGGTCAGTGGTGGAATTGTTTTCTGGAACTGCAAAATAGCACTAGGGAATGTTTGCGCCGAAACACGCCTCTTTTTTTGCGCCGACCCGCCCAGGGAGCGCAAGTTAATTTCCTAGTTTATCGACGTGCGTCTGTGGAGGGAAAAGTCCGCTTTGCGCGGGTGCAAAATAGGAATGATACAAGCGTCAGTCTAAAAAGTAATTTGCAAATCCTCCCATGTTAATCTACTAACTCTCCTGACTGTCAGACAAAAATGGTGGATTCGGCGGATGACGGATTATGATTGGTCAGTTTGCCTGTCAATCAAACTCAGAGGGTCAATTGATCGTGCACGGTGTGAATAGCTCCATAGGGATCTATTGTTTCGATTCAAGAGCATCATCGCGACATACATTCGCACCGTTTAATCACGCTCAGTGTGAAAGGGCCTTAAGAAACAACTTTTATGGGACAATTCATGTAATTGTGCTGATTTGAATTATGTTTTTTAAATGAAAGTGTGGCAAACACTTTTTCAGATTTCAGAATTTCCCCATTCAAGTAGATGGGACTTGGTCTTGGATGCATGAAATAGCTGCCCGGAGGCATTGCAAATATGGCTGCCAACTGCCAAGTGAACTGACTTTACCTAAAAGGGATTTTGGGGCGGGCCTCAGTTAATGATGGCATCAGCAGTGATGTGATGACTTTACCAATTGGTGATTGGTTCTCTGCTATCACAATAGCAATATTTCAGCAAAATTGTGCAGGCATTATCAATAGTGTAGTGATGTTTGAAGCACAGCTCACCCAACACAGAAGTCACTTTCAAACCAAGCAGCTTTCTGGTCATCACGGCGAATTCACCTGACCGACTTGAACACAAGCAAAAATCTGCTTGTGGAACTTTTTTACCCTCCTGCATTCCTATCGTGCAAAACTCCAGGGTGCATGGATTCCAATTGAAATGACTGAATTTCGCCAACAAATTTTTACCAAGTAATGGTAAATATGGCCGAACCTTCAGTCCACCATACTAGGCCTGTTGGAACGAATTCCGAAATTCGAATATAAATCGAATATTTAAAAAATCTATAATATTCGAATGCTGAAGTTACTATTTGAATATTGCTTTTTTTATGTATATATATTTTTTTTAATTATATGCAATCTTGCCTTTCTCGCCGCCTTAGCTTACACGCATGTGAAAATGAAATGCTTTTGTTTCGTCTGATGAACAATAACGTTTTTGAATCGTAACACAAGTGTGCACGTTATCCACGCTGTATCATCATAACAATACTGTAAAAAAAATGGTAAATGTTTAACGACGTAAAAGCACCCCCCAAAGCGCCCGTGAAGCGAAAAACACACATATCTCACCGGATTCGGCGAGCACCGAGCTCGAAAAGAACGATATAAGTTTCAGAATTGTTGGTGGTGTTTTCGCGGAGATATTAGCCGAAAGCGCTTCAGCCATACTCAGCACGAATAAATGTTTATTAGATGTCCCTCTAGTGGACAGAACGTGTAACAACAACCACATGCTATAGTGGCATTGGCGATCCATCCATAAGCCTGTGTAATGTCGTAAATATTAATAATAGGATGAATTTGAGCATTTAATATTTGAATATTATTCGAATATTAAATAAAATAAGGAATGGAATTTGAATAGTATTATAGAGGAAGATTGAGAGCCCTACACCATACTGCGCGTTGCACTTTCTCCTATTCACAGAAATGAGTGATCCATCTTGGTTTATATAGACTTTAATTATACTCACTGAAAAAAATTAAACACTCACCAGTACTCGATCTCCGACCTTAAGGTCCTTCTCTCCGCCTTTCTTCACAGATCCACTGTCAGACATGTTGGATCCTGACTCATTGCCGGTTTTGACTGAGCTGTTGAGCATGCCTTCTCTGAGCGGCATGACCACACGCTGACCGGATGCTCCCGCACCACCCTGCAGTTGTGTGTTCTGCTGCTCGTCACCCCCATCCCCGGCGGGTTGCCGCATGAGCTTGGAAGGCCTGGTGAAGATGCCCTGCAAAGCCTGGCACTCAAAGTAACGGACTCCATTGACAGAGCCGTCATTTTTTCCAACAAGGTCATTCAGCACCACTCCAGCCCACTGTCCCGGGGAAAACTGGGTCTCTCCAAGATAGGCGATGACTCCTAGCTTGACTCCGTTCACCCAGACACGTTCACCGACCACAAAGTCCCCGGCCACCTCGTCACCCACCTCAGAGGCTTTGGAGCTGGACTTGTCTGAGGCGTTGCTGCTGGGGGTGGGAGTCATCTGCTTGTAGGGGCAACCTGTGGATAAAGAGCAAAAAAAGAAGGAAAATTCCACGTTCAATAAAACAAAGCTTCAATCCACATAATCAGTGGCACACTGTAAGTTGCCAAAGAACTGCAAAAATAGTTTTTTCATTTTATTTGTTAAAAAACAAATTATATTGTTGTGTACAATAATGGACATGGAGCGCGACATTCTGGAGGGTTCTGTGTTGCTCAAACTTTTTAAAGTATTTCTGTTCTTTCTGCCATACAAAAAAAAAGTGTTTTATTTGAGATGTAAAGTTGTCTAAACCATCCCTTAGTGGCAGGACTGCTGCTGTAGGTGGATGACCTTTTAATTATGCGATTCCAAGGTGCGTATACAAAATATGCAAGTATACAATACAGTACATTTCTTGTATCCTTGTGTAACATGTTTTTGTATCTCCATTTTGTTTGATATATTACCATAACAATGTATATTTTAATGTTTATTATTGTGAAATTGCTTGCCCCTATTAGGCTAAACATGATTGTTGTCTGATTTGACAAAATTAGGGATGGTCTGATCATCACAGGATGTTGCTGTGTAGCGTGTCGCTACCAGACATACCTTATACAGAAAGCAATCCTTGGTCAGACATTGTTTTAATAGCAAGATATTCTTCAAAAACTGATGTACACTACAGCTCAAAAAGTTGAGGTTAGTAAGATTTTTGAAAGAAGTCTTTTATTCTCACTAAGGCTACATTTATTATATAAAAAAATACAGTAAAAAGTGTATTATTGTGAAATAGTATTACAATTCAAAATAACCGTTTTCTTTCTTTTTTATATATTTCAAAATGCTGATTTGGTGCTCTAGAAACATTTATTATTATTATCAATGTTGAAAAGTTTCCTTCACAGTTTCAAATTTTTTCAGAGAAAGAATGTGAATTTTGAACAGTAATATATATGAATATTACTTATTAATACCATTAGTGTTGTGGTACAATAAAAGTCAAACACTGGGGTACAATAAAAGTACCACGGTATTAACATTTGTACCATAATACTGTTTGTCACAACATGTTTTTTGTAAGGGACCCAAAAGATTTAAATCCCTGCCCTATAATATTTAGTGAAAATCTTAAAACGTAAAAAAAACTATCCATTTCACAATGCATTTACATGTTATGTGACATTTCAGAGGGAACAATGATATTTACTTGGGACAGTAAGTTGACCATATTGACTGGAAGCTGGAGATAGATAAGTCCACGATAAATACTTGAAAGTAACCTGAGGGATATCGAAAAACAACCATTTCGAGATTTTACAGCATTCTCAGTATTTCACAACATATGTTGTCAACACTTGTTACACGGCTCATTTAACGCATAGCATCAAATGAGTACTTTCATCATTTCGCTCATGTCTGGATGTCACTGCAGACTTCACGCAAGGCTGAGCAGCACACTAATTTATGAACGAATCTGGGTCAGTGGGATTTGCAGTGAAATAGTTTATGAACCTGAGTATCTTTGCACATGTGCCGCTTTTGACACATGCCACTTACCCGATACCGCTTGAAGGATCCAGTGATGATGTGTGAGCCACGGCTCATTTAGCATGTGTTCAGTCAGTCTTTCATACCTCAGTGTATGTGAGTAGGGTGTTATTGGTGCTGGGGGAGGGGGAAAATGACCGCTTTTGTCTCAATTGCTCCAACATGTTGTTTGACTCATAAACATGGTGGTTAAAGATCTCTGATATGAGACTCATAAGTCAAAAAATTGTAATTGACTAATTTTAATTTGCTGTTGTTTAGAAATGGTAACAATACTGGGACGGTTTGCCTCAGAGCTGACAGACTGTCTACGTCGAAAATTTTGGATGTTATTCAAATAGTATTGAGGTCAGCAGTTTACCACACAGAGGCAGACGTGTAAACGTCAGCTGTAATGGAAATATATAAACAAATCTTCTTTTTGGCAGAAAACAGGCTAGAATACAAAATCTAGTGGTCAGTGGCAGCTCAACTGTATTTGCTTAATGCACAAGAACAATTGATGTGCTCTATTTGTGCTGATGGTCAATGTTTCTATGTGAATAAAAGCTTAAATGAAATGTTCATCATATACAGTGAATGTGTCTCTTCAGAAGTTTTGATTCAAATGGATTACTTTCACTGTTTTTGTGAACTTTTTCTATTTGGAAATCACTTTCAATCGAGGGACAGAAATCTCTGAGGTTAGTGTCACTGCGGGTCAGGCAAAACGAGGAGAGGAAGCACTATTATTATAAACAAAACAGAAGATAATTCACAAGAATAACCACAAAGAAGATCATGGGAGAAATACAAGTGGCAGCATAAACAACACAAGTCAAAGAACTGAACAAAGTGAGGGCTGCACAGGGCAAACTAATGATGAAAACAAGGAGCAGGTGTTTGTTGATGAACATTTGTTCATCAATGAACCAATGAGTAACCATAACAACCAATTAAAACATACTTAACAGCCATGACAACAAAGGAAACACAAGAAACAACGAGAAACAAACCAAAAGTCAATTGGTGTATCCGAAATTGCATGCTGTCTGAGTAGGTACTACATTTGAATTTAAAGGACAAGATCGGTATTTTACACTTAAAGCATCTTTTGCAGCGACCCAGACCACTCGGTGAGTTTCACGTCTTTGTAAACTAAAGTTTAATGCGTTTTATGAAGGATTGTTCAAGTGCACCTATGCAACCATTGTGGAGGTGGGGGGGGTGCTACCACAAAAAACGAAAATGGTCCTAACTTTTTAAAGCCAGTTACATAAAAATGTAGATCGGTCTAATATGAATTATAAAAGTAAGACTGATTACCTCTTGTTGGTCTGACAAGGTCTTAACATAGTGGTTACGTTTTTGCAACTGGCCACAGGAGTGGCGCAAAGTCACCCAACATCAATGTGAAAGACTGGTAGAGAGAATGCCAAGAAGCATGAAAGCTGTGATTGGATTAAAGGCTCTAAATGAAATTTGGAAGAAATGTTGTCAGTAGTTTATAGAATAAAACAAAAATGTGCATTTTACTCAAACACATACATATAAATAGTACATCCAGAGAAACGGCTCTATTTGCAGTGGTCTCTCTTCTTTTCCAGAGCTGTATTTAAACTTAGAAAGTATAACACTTTTTTTTTTTTTTTTTAATGTGCTGCTCCATTGTTTCACTAGCTGATGACCCATTACATTCCAAAAGTCCATTACACATTAGCGCAACAGTAAAGCACACTCAGCGCAGTGCAGTGAAACACAAGCGGAAAGAGTGTGTCTGTGCATGTGCCGGGACTCAAAATAGGAGCACACGAGCGCTACGCTATGTTAGGGAGAACTAGGTCCATTCAGGAAGTCCCGGCCCATTGCGGGGCTTGAGCAGAAGCTCTGGTGCATTGCTTGCCCATGTGGCTGCGTTGCTACGGTAACAGTCAGATCAGCGAGGGGGGGGGGAGAAAAAGGAGTGATACAGGAAGAAGAGAAGAACACAAGCCTCACTTCACCATTGTGCCTGCACTCCTCCTCCCACCATCTGAATCCCACCATTCAGCAGCACAAGCTAGCTAACACAATGAACCCAGCTCAGCCTTTAACCACCCCCTGCACACACACACTTCTTTCTCAGAAGCTCTTTGTGGTGTCTTGATAACTCCTCCACCTCTAAGACTCACTATTTTTCTCAGTTCAAAATGGAAATGTATCTCCTGATATCAACAAACTTGGATTCATAATGTGTAAAACTTTTCATAGGCCTTTTTTCTTATCCCATTTAATATTCAAGTACAAATTTAATTAAGTGTAATTTAAATGTAATTTATAGGTTGATTCCCCGAAAAAAAGCGTAACACTGCTCTACTTATACTTGAGCATCCTGACCAGCCAAACCCAGCAACATTGGCCCAAGCAATGGTTTGACTTTAGGGCGGGACCATTTGTTTGATTGACCAATGATAGACAAGAGGAATGTTCATGAAATTAGGCTAAAAACATGTTTTTTCTATTCTACTTGAAATGGTAACACTATTTGAATAAAGTCTGGACCACATTGTGTGTCCACAAACTGCCCACTTAGACAGGAAGGTATCATTTGACAGACGTGAATGACCAATCATTAGTCTATCTTTTTACATAATGTTATATTGACATGCACATATTTGTCAATATGAACACTGATGTCAAATGGAAAATCTCATGGAAGAGGTTGAACTGAAGGATGAACTCTATACAATAATTGTTTTTCTTGATCTATCAATTTCATCCCTCAGTTTCCTCACCGCAATGAAAATGTCCATTTACAAATGCATCATATAGGCGGAGGAAATATGTCTACACAAGATGCAATTTCACCACATTGCTTCTCTGATTCTCATCTGTTAAGTCATTCATATCATATCTAAAATAAAATATGGCAAGAAAAAGCTTACTTTATGCTGCTAACTTTACTTATCAAACAATTCAGGGAGTAGCATCCCGAAAATCAATCTTGTTTATACCAGCCTAAATTCCCCCTCAAATGATGAGATGGCTCTGGATGATATTATGTTAGTCTAAATCAGTCTAAATCAGATCATTTTGTCCAAATTGACCTTTTTCTGGTGAACTGATGAAGATGTGTGAGTCCCTGACTTGCTAATTCTGGTTGTGGCAAGCCAATCAGATTGGAAGCCATTAGCCATTTCAGTCTGTATCATCCATTAGTCAGCGTGTAAATGATCCAGTGGTGGTCCATCTGAGGCTGAGAAAAACAGAGAAACTAGAAGAAAATAGAATAAAGAACTATGTGGCACCATTTTAAAGCAAAACTGCATTCATAAAGATTTAATAAAAAATGATTTGGCCTAAAAACATTTTTAAAGCTACTGACGTGACGTCTTGTGTCTGAATCAATATGCTACTCATTTCCTGTGCCTGGACCGCACATGTAAGAAATCTTCAGGGAAACTCTAGTTTGGGGAGTGTACAGAGCCACAGTCTGTGGGCGGCTGACATGCCATTTTACATTTTACATGACCAGAGAGCCATACATGGATTTCATTAAATTAAAAACAAAATTTAAAGGATGTTTATATTGTTAACCGGTTCATGCATTAGTATGGTTAACTAAATTAGTGCTCAATTTAACATCCAAATGTGGTGAGAAATTATTTGTTCTTATTTATTTTTAGATGTTGTATATTGACCAATGTATGTATGTTTTTGGATACCATTTTTTAAATAATTAGTTTTAGTTTGAAAATATTGATTGAGACAATGTTATTTCCTTTGACAGTCAAAATAATGATAAACTGTTTCTGGTTGTAAGTAAAACACTGCAAAACTCTTAATCCACAATGAAGGAAATTATTTTCCCAACAGATAAAAGACTATTAGCCTAAAATGCCACAGAATCATTTAAAGAGACTATGTTGATGCATTTCCTATTGAAACTGGAAGGATGGATGTAGAATATCGAAAGCCTTTACTGTTTTAAATAGCAATTACATCACATCCAGCATCTATTGATTTGCTTCTTGAAGTTGGTCGCAGATGGAAAGGACATTCTCAAACTAGAAGGCATTTGATTGGACGAAAATCTTTGTAGTGCAACATGAGTCATCAATAATTTGAGTCTGTTTCCAGGAAGAGAAAAACTTATTCTAAAAGTGAATTTGTCAATGTTTAATAGTATACTGGCCCTAAAAAAATGTCAGCTTAATTCAAAAAGACTATTGAATAGAAAAAAACATGTAATCTGTAATAAATCCAATACATGACCTGTCACACTGTATGCCATTTTAGGGTGTAGCCTAGAATATTTTTAGATACTTAACTATTACCTAACAGTTGTTCATACCATTAAATACTTTCATATTTAGATTTTGTAGATGATAGTTTTGTTCTGTTAAATTTTATGCTGAAATATCAACCACCCAGCTGTTTAATCATCTGTTCTGTAACTGTGATATGGGACTTTTTGCTATTTAGCAGCTGCTCCTCATTTATGATAATGAAAGTGCGTGTTACTCAGGACCTTTCATTCATGTCATCCACAATATTGAAATAAGTCAAGGTAAGTGATAATAATGGATTCAAGTTAAACACACACACAGCTCATACAAAGCAATACAGATGGTCAAAGATTTCTGCATGAAAGTGTTTTTATGAAACCTTGCTAAAAAAGTATTAGCTGAAATACTTGAAGTGCATTCTTGGAGTCACATTTTTGTCACAAGCACACACTCTTCTTCATGCTGTTAGTATAGATCCAAACGCTGATATAGAAAGAGTTTTGCATAAAATGGCTTTTTAAACTTGTCTTTAGGAATCACATGTGTGATGACTTCTTTATTTGAGCAGCAGTACAACTCCTGATTTTCACTACACTTCCTGTATGTCTGTGTGTTTTACGAACAAAGCATTCCAGTCTGCTTGAACCATGGCACTCTTCTGGGTGACACACAAACTAATGTAAATAACATGGTCTGGTCTCGTTGTGGCTGGATGTGAGGTCGGCCACATCACTGAGGCTGGGATTAGCTCACTGTGATTTATGTAACTAATGTCTGTGTCACCAGTGTCAGCAATTGTCATCTGACTCAAAAGATAATTAAGCACATCAATCACCACAACTCAGATCAAACTGTCAAGAATTAAAAGTGATCTACACCCATTGATCTTCTCAAATGGTCTACCATTTTGTATAAAGCTCACATCTAGTTGAAGAGTAGGGCTGTCACTTTTGTGAAAAAATCCTGTTCGATTTTTGAGACATAAGTGTTGATTGAATAGATTGTAAAATGATGTCTAAAGACGTTTCCATTTTCAACACTAAATATAGGCAAATCCACGGACAACTAACAGGCATTGCATTATTAGAACGAGTGTAAAGAGGGCGCTTGAGACGCGCACAAGTCAGAAATATTTCTGATGATTTATTGGCGTGAACTTTCGTGCAGAATGACAAACAGGAGTGTAACCGTCAGGGATTGAAATTAACACCCGCCAAAATGAACTTTGTCGGGTAACGCTGTCAAATCACGAGTGTTTCTATGTTTACTCACTTTGCTGGGGAAGTTCGTGTAGCCAAAGCTGCGCGGATTTAGCGCAAATACGCAATTCGTGAGTCCTCTTGATATATTAAATACAGCGTATTGCGCAGAACCTGTGCATTTCTGGCTTGCTTGAACACACACGTCACTAAGCAACAAATAACGGCGCGCTTGTTCACTTGCATTGAAGTATTGCGAATATTAAAAAGCATTTGGTTAACAGAAAAGACATGTTATTTTCCAATATCCTAACTTACATGTTCTGTGTACTGTATCTGTCCACCTAAAACACATTTTTGGTTTAAAAAAAGAAAGAAAAGAAAAAAGGAAGTTAAAATCGATTCCCTATTTTCGTTTTCGAAACTTGTGTTGGTTGGTCCGATCATACAACAGAACAAAAATGTATATGAAATAAACAGTGCTTTTAAGGTAGGTCTAACAGTAGTTCTCAGGTACAAATGTAAAAATATATTCTTGATAGTATGAATTAAATATAAATTCAACCCTCTACATTGCGAGTAAATCAATCGCATATGTGACTAAATCTTCACTCTCTGGCGACTAAATGATGTCTATCATTAGTCATTGGCTAATAAAATTCTCAGATTTTACTCGCCAGTGTGTGTATTAGGCTAAGTATAAGTCTCACATAGATATATTTTCACTCGGTGAACACTGACTGACTGATCAGCGCTTGAGAGTTATTGAGTTGAATTATTGAGCTTCATTTGGAATTATTCAGCTTTTAAGAGCAATCCTTAGTGCATTGAATGTATATTGTTATTATTATTAGTAGAATTAGTAGGCTAGTATTATTATCTTTTAATAATAATTCATATTATCTATTATTTTTATCTTCTTTTTTTTTGTTTACAGAAACACTGAATGGCCTACAATGTCTTAAACACCACCACCAAATTCAGCTAAAATGACAAATATGCATTTATACATGGTTACCAAGTTTTAGTTCTAATTACTAAAGTTCTAAAATTAAATAGTGCTTGATTATCATAATAAAATGCTTGATTGACTGATGTTAAAAGTGTACGTTCAGATATTTAAAAAGATTACAAATTTAAGCTGATTTGGTGGAATCATATATATATATCAGTCTGGCGAGTAAACTAAAAGATTTACTAGCCAATGGCGATTATATTGCCATGGTGTGCGTAGAGGGTTGCCTTATTAAAGTAACAAAAGTTATTGGTTCAGGTTCAGAGTAGAGTGATTATTTGGACTTTTGTTGATTGATTAACTTTAAAACAGAACAGCGCAGCAGGTATATAAGGCTGCGGTCACTTTAAGAGCTGCACAGATCCAATTTACTGATACACAAGTGTTTTATTTCTCAACTGTTTACGCTCATTTAAGACGTAACTAACTATGTTTACAAGGATAGTCACCAAGACTGGCATTTTGATGTAATTTTGTGTGAATTAGAAGAAGTGAAAGAGAACTCAAAATCAGTATTTGCGCGCTGTCTAAAATGCAAAGCTGAATTTCCAGCATCATTACTCCAGTCTTCAGTGTCACATGATCCTTCATAACCTATTCTAATATGCTGATTTGCTGCTCAATAAACATTTCTATGTTTTCAATGTTGAAAATGGTTGTGCTGCTTATAATGTTTGTGAATACCACAATATATTTTTTAGGCTTCTTTGATGAATGGCAAGTTTAAAAACAGCATTTATTTGAAATAATTTTTGCAACATATGTCCTTACTGTCACTTACTGTCACTTTGATGTGTCATTGCTAAATAAAGGTATTTTAAAAATCTTACTGTCCTTAATTTTTTTTGAATGGTAGCATAGACAGCAGCAAAAACGCACTTCAGCTTCTCTGGTTCAATTTCAGACAAAAACAAAATCCAAATTTCAATCACACCACTGCAAATACGGTACTTGTGGCGGAACTACAATACAGAGGTGGTATCAGATGATAAAATTATGGTATTTTGGTATCTACCGTTGTAGTGAATGATATCCATGGCATGCTCATATACCATGGTATTCCACATAAACATGTCTACAATGTCTTAAAAAAATCATAATAGTATTTTAATGGTAACAAGCCGGAATCTGCAACCATAGAATTCAGGAGAGAAAGTGACAGATCTCTGCAGAAGTTCACTTACTTGAATAATTTCATGAATTATTTAGCCTTGTTCATTATAGGCAGGTACACTTAGCTTTGTTTAATGCATTTTATCACGCTCAAATCCACCCCTCCCCCATTACAAAAAAAAAAAGTGTATATATATATATATATATATATATATATGAAGAACAGTGTTGATATTAACTATAACTAAAACTATTAAAGTAATTTTCAATAACTGAAATAAAACAAAATATAAATATGAGATCAAACTTTAAAAAAAAAATTAAACTTTAGAAATTTGGCTTTGGCAAATAATTATGAACACTTATACTGAAATAAAAATGTATTAAAGCTAAATAGAAATTGTAAAAAAGAAAAAAAACTAATAGAAATGACAACACTAAAACTAACAAAATTACTAAAAAATAAACTAAAATGAAAAAATATAATAATAAAAGCTAATTCAAAATATTAATACTATAATAGTATATAAATAATACTAACACTTGTGCAGATATGGCTGAAGTTTTGTCTAGTCCTAGTGACGGGTAATATGATGAGAATTTGAGAAATAGCATTGCTCGTAGAGGGTCCGAACTAAAAGTCTTACTGTCTTTTTGAGCTGCAGGACTGGTTGATGGGCCAGCAGTTGTTCGTCCCACTGGACTGGAGTGTTTAGGACCCCTGCCAGGGATCTTCAAACCACTGGACTTCAGCATGTTCATTATGTCCACTGGAGAAACTTCAAGTTTCGCAGCTTATTAAAGGTTTTCTTTATAACCGAGGCACTAAATGTGAGGATGGCGGATATCCTTCTCCATTCTACCTGTGGGACTGAAAACAACCATCATGAGCATTCAACACAAACAGTGAGGCTAAGGCCAATACACAGATCCTATTGACTGGGTGCAATTTGCTAAATGAATGGCCTAGCATGGCCCATGTCAGTTCATTAACAGGATACTAGCTGAGCCACAGCATCAATAATGTGATGCTTCAGGGCAAAGGAGGACACACAAAAAAACACATTTTATTGTTTGAATGAAGCTGTAACAATGTAATCGACACTGACAGACTGTAAACCCGTTGTTTTCGCTAATGCAATATTTCCTAAGTGATAAATCAGTAATCTAGCAAGGTCACTCTAGCATATCTGTGAAATGAAACCCATTATCCAGTGAGGTCGGCAGTTTCGACATGCTGTCACCACAGCTGCCTTCCAAACCCCGAATTAACTCCGTTAAAAACTCAGCTCGTGAATTCCACTTAAAAACATAGATTAATACAGCATAAACCGTATAATGTATCCTAAATGAGACGGAAGTTTATTGTGCTAGCTCATTTCTGCGCCGTAGACTCTGCTGCTCTATTGTTTTGGCTCTTCACTGCGGCGCGCTCGCGACCCTCTTCACACGCCCCTGTCAAACAACACAAACGCGACCCGTTCTCACAAACAGCACTATTACCTTATGAAGTCCAAATCATGTGAATTAAAAAGAAGTCGGTGCCGGCGAACTTCAGATGAATCTGTGCAGGGAATCAGGGATGGCTCAGTCGGCTTCCCGGCATGAGATTTGTCAGCGTCTGCCACTCCCTTCGCTCTGCTCTCTCTCGCTCTCGCTCTCGCTCTCTCTCTCTCCCACACGGATGCGAAAAATATGGATGCTGAGCTAAAGCTGGCAGTGGGAGTAGGACTGGGACAGGATGCGAGGTTCACAGGCACCGGCACATTTTAGGAAAGCTCTTTCACACAAATGCCGAGAGATGTCCTGAAAGTGTGTCAGTGGTGAGCGAATGGTTCTTGAATAGAATAGATGAGGCTCATTAAGCAGGAGGGGTAAAAGCCTTCAGGCAGGGGGGCCGTTTAGAGGTGTCTGATTCGCGAATTGTTCATTTGAGTCGAGTCTTTTCAATGAATTGGTTGAACAAAACGGTCTCGGATTCGACTGATGAGCGAAAAAATTTGTAGTAGCGATCACACTGGAAATATGTTTACGACTTGGCTGTATGACAGTTTTTTCAACACAAATGCGAATCAGGGCTGGTTAAAATAATTAAATAAATAAAATAAAATGTAATTACAACGACCAAAAAGCAAGACATGTAAATGATTTAGAGTTGTTTAATGCAAGTTCTATTTATTTGTCACCATGTTTTTATAAACTGAATCTTGGCTGCAACAAATTCCGGAAAGTCCAGCTGCTGTGGAATTTATGCATTTCCGGTCATGAATGAATAAAGACCAAAACTGCCCACAACACAGGCACATTAGGCCCTATTGAGATTTTTTTAAAAAGAAAAGGAAAAAAAAAGAATTTTTTTAAAGATTATATTAAATAGGCCTATTGCATATGCTGTTTTAGGATTTTGTTTTTATTGCAAGAAAAGACACAGCACTGCATTGAAATCATAGATTGAAATACAATCAGCACCTCAATCAGTAAGAAAAATATAATATATAATATAAATATTTTTTAAAAACGAGAAATCTCAGCAAGAAAGACGTCAAATAATATATATATATTTTTGCAACCCTGAAATGAAAAAAGTCTAAATAGCTACAGTAAAGTATTTGTGTGATAGATAACAACTATTAACATTAAAACGATTATAAAAACAGATTTTTACTTTTGAAAGATGTTGTTAAGGTTTTCAATAGTCCCACGGATATTCCTCAATGTTAAAAGAGGATATATTTACATGCATTTAGCAGACACTTTTATTCAAAGCAATTACCAAAGAGGAACATAAGCAATTTGTCAAAGAACAGAAAACAGAGAGAAAGAAGGCAATAGATGTTTTCATTTTCATGCCATTTTTATTGATTGCTGCATGAACACACTTCCACAAACACGTTCTTGATCACGAGGAAAATAAAATGCTTAAATGGCTTTAAAATAAGTGAGGAAAAGGTCAGAAAAGTAGAACAAGATGAACATCCAGCAATATTACTGTATAACCAACTCCATTTCAGGAGGGGGAAAAAAATCATCAGCTGGTTAGTTATTCAATTCCTCATAATAAACAATTCTTGCATGCTATTCCCGTTTCAAAATAAGCATCATCTCTGATACACAACAGAACACAGAGCTCAGCTGTAGGCCTACTACCTAAATAAATTCCTCCAGCCAGTCCCTCCTCTTTAGCATGTGAAATAATAGTGCCTGTCTTTAATAGTACAGAAGGGAGTGAAACGCAATAATGTGTTTCCATCAAAAGAAAACACAGGGAGAGGAAAACAGACTGAGAGAGGTGGAGAAAGAAAGAGATAATAACAGAGCGCGCTGGTCATGTTTCAAACGACTACTGAAGGGAAACAGGAAGCACATTCTTTCTTGTAAACATAAGGCACCACTTTAACTGACTCATTATACGCTGTCAATGCAAAATTCTCAAAACATCAGTCTCAAACTAATAACAAGAATGAGAAATGAATAATACATGAATGCACAATTGAATTAATAAATACAAATAACAATAATAATGTGATCCAAATGTTTAAGTATATAATATACTCAATTCATAATTTACAGTACATTGTCCAAAAGTCATTGTCACCTGACTTGATCACATGCTCAGTGATTATAAATTTTCATATACCATATAAAAAAAAAACAAGTCCAGTTGTATTTCCTAAACACGGAGTAGCTGGCTATCCAAAGCCATAAACACTTTCTTCCATGGAATACAAAAGAGATATTTTGCAGAATGTGCAAGACTTCAATTTATTAACAGTTATCATATGACTTAATGCATGGGCAGCAGTTGTTTTCTGTGCAAGAAAGAAAATCATACAGGTTTCAAGCAATATGAAGGTGAGTGAATGAAGACAGAGAATGGTGAATTTACTTAGGCTACTACATCGTTGATAGTTAAATCAAACAATTAAAGTCTGAACTTACATTATGCATTGTGTTGTAGTGCACATAATTAAACACGACTGGAGAAGAATTTTAAACACCATCCAATAGAGAAGTTCATGATAATCTTCTAAAACTAGTCTCGTATTTACAAGCTCTGCTATACTGTGACCGAGGGCTGAATTCAGCTTTCGAATAAGTAACACTGTATTGCCACCTAGTGGAGAATTACTATCACCATATTTTAAGAAGTAAAAACTTTTTTTTTTTTCATAATAAAAAACACTATGAACATTTTCCACGTTTTTGTGTTACACTGTTTTTGTGAAATGCACAATGCATACTTGTTAGGGTACATATCATAAAAAGACAGAACATCAATACATCCAAAACATGACACGTGATACGAACAAGGCATTGAGACAGCAGGAATGGCAGTGTTGTATGGCATTTAGATCCAAGAATAAACTATTTCTCCCCTATAGATTAAAAAAAAAATATTAAAAACAATCATCTTTAAAATCTATAAACATTTTAATCAAATTGATTTAATGTAAAAATCGTTCATGAATAGCTGACATGCATACAATTCAATTAAAGAAGAATGGTGATTAATACCATCACAAAGGAAAATCAAAGTTAAAACAAATATAGCATGTCTGAATGCATGTAAAACCTGCAGAAATGCCAACCAGACACTTTTTTTGAGTTACCAACCTACTGGAATCATTGCAGTAAGCTAAAACTATGCTGAGATTCAGCTTACCTACCAAATACACACCACGACTATCCTTAATAAAGGGAATTGTGATCACAGCCCTCTAAATATGCATCTATGCACCAAAAATCGGTTCAAAAGTTCAAGAACACGTGAACTAATCCAACTTACAGCTCTTTTTTTTTAGATTTCTTGTCTACGTGTCAAATAATGTCAGGTTCTGAATCCTGCGTTAATGTGCTCAGTGACTGAATGACACTGTGAATTATGAAATGCAAAACAAAAAGCCCTTTTGTTTACGTTTGTAATTCCAAGAAAAAGTTTTTATTCTTCAGTCTTTCCTCTTCCTCCACCGCGGCACGTGCATCATGCAGGTCTTGGAGAATGCTGAAGAGATTTGATAGTCCGTCTGCTTTCTTCTGGTCTGTAAGATCAATGTATTGATATCAGGAGAACAAATGGTTCATTAAATGGACATTGCTGTTGTTTATCTATTATTATAGTATTTTCCTCACATTTCATTTTAGGTTTTAAAATCCCCCTGTAGTCAATAATTGTATCCTTTAAAACTCATTTTTGATCATCAAAATTACATATTTAAAAGTTTTTTTTCCTTGAAAAATAGCTTGAATTTAAAGGACAACTCCGGCGCAAAATTAACCTTTGGTCTAATAACACATTGGTACATAGTCAACCGTTCTCTGAGATTTGTTTTCATGATTGTCGAATGTAAAGTGTTTTATCTCTAAAAACTGTTTAGCTTATAACGCTAGGATATTGGGCATAGAGTAATGAAAATAAAAATCGCTAGTTAATACCCATAACAAGGCTCAAAATAGCCCAACACGAACACGGTAGCATAATGAGGGTCCCTACCTGCAAACTGAAGCATTGAGAACGTTGTAAGTGTACAGTTTAATAAGAAGATATTTTATAAAGACAGTCCACTTCGCACTTTCCACTGTGGAAAACAGTCTCGATCAGTCGAATCATGAACGCCGAGTGGCGTTTCCACAGTGGAAAGTGTGAAGTGGACTGTCTTTATAAAATATCATTCTGCTAACGTGTTAGTGTTGGGCTATTGGGCTACAACAAATGTGAGGCTAAATAGGTGTGTTTTAGTCTTTATTAGGTAAAATGTGTGCTTCCATTTCAGTTTCCACAAATCCCTTCACTTGATTGGGATGTTCTCTTGTGTTCTTGACGGCAAGTGCAGTAACTGTAAAATCGGGAATATTTTGTATTATTAAACACATATTTATACCGACTTCATCATGCGACGAAAATTCTTCACAAAGAACACAAAAAGCCTTCTCAGCTGCCGTAGTTGCAACTCTTGCGTCATCACCGTTTCTGTTTAAAAAACGTTCTGCAAGGTTTTGTCGGCGCTGAACGCAGCCCAGCTCAGAGATCGTGATTGACGTGATTGGTTATATGGTAGTTTGTGACGTCAGAAACCCCAGCGATTTCAAACTACGTTTTTGAGACTGTCTTTGGTTCACTGCCGTTTTAAAGAGAAAATACTCTTGTGAATTTTTACGTGGTTTGTCTTAAAGCACATTAAAAACACCATTTAGGCATATATAGATTTTCACCACAGGGAGACTTTAATACTTTCGTCATACTTAATTTTTTATCATTTTTAACATTTCTATTTAGCTTTATTTTTATTTCAGTTTGAATCATTTTAGCAACGCAAATTGTTAGTAATAATAATTGCCACATTTCACAAACGCAATTAACAGCGAGACACAAATAAACCTGTATTACCCCAAAATATGAACTATAGGCACATTTTTATAACATCACATTAAGCAAAAAAATATCATTAAGTCCCATAGGACATAGGTAAAAGAGGTTCAATCCAGGAAAGCATTTCACAATTTATTTGTAGGGATTACAACAGAATTGTACTCTATGTTGACTGAAATGTTGCTCATTAAAGTATTTTTGTAGTGGGGGATTTATACATTTTTATTTTATATTGCAATTTCATCCAACAAGTATACAATTGATTCAGGTGTGCATGACACTATAGGAGTACCCTATTATACATTTTCGGATTTGACCTTTTATGAAGTGTGTTATATAGCTGTTTGTGAATGTAAAATGTCTGCAAATCTAGGACGGGTTTAGAGAGAATGAATCCTGTATCTAACATTTTCAGACACTGTGCAATGTGTTTTTTGACATTGGATGCATGTAAACCCATTGTAGGAGACCTCCGAAACAAAATTAGGAAAACTTTAAAATAGAATAATAGGGGGGCGCTTTAAGTTTTTCATCTAATATTTATACTTAATGATAACATTGCTGAAAGAAAAGCAGGAAGGGACATGATAACGTACCTCTTACTGAATCTGCCTCCTGAACTCCCTGCTGCTCTCTCAGCTTAAAATACTTATCTCTGCAAAAAAGTACAAAACATCATTTATAGATGGCCTGGACCTGTAAGTAATTTGCATGGATTTTACACAAATTATTACCAAGCTGACATGTATGCTGAACTGATTTGTATCATTTAATTCTATTTGAACTATTATTGTATAGAATTATGTGCTTGAATCAATAATTTTAGCTGTCATAATTAAATACACAGGCCCATTATGTTAATGCCACATTACCGCATGGCATGCTGGACACTACTGAGATGTTGGTAGATGAGCTGAGCCTCCAGGTCTGGGTCCAGTGGGTCATACCACTCCTGCAGAGTCACTCCATGTCTGGTTTTATCACAGCCTTGGTCTATGAACAAAGAGTTCATCAGTGCAGTTTAGTAAGATTTAAAAACAACAAAAAAAATGTAATACTTTTATTTTGCAAGGATGCATTAAAAGACTGTATGACTGTAGAGACATTTCAAATAAGTCCATAATTGTCACGTAGCAGTGAAAATTAATAAAGAGAGCTGCTCCCGACGAGCTGGATGGCGCCTTGTATGGTAGACACCGCCGTCGGTGTGTGAATGGGTGAATGTGAGGCAATGTAAAGCGCTTTGGTGGCCATTGGGTCTGTGAAAGCGCTATATAAATGCAGTCCATTTACCATATTATACATCATCTAATATTTGCAGTACCTGATTTCTCCTTCTGATGGCAGCAGCTCCATCTCTCTGCTTTATAGATGCCAGGATGATAGCAGCTCATAGTGTTTGTGTTGTGACTGCAGGCTTTCCTCAAAGCTGACAGCCAGTGATTCAACTCATTTACACTCTACAGTCACACAGAGAGACAGAGTCAAAGAGTATAAAACAATGAAACAATGAGACATCAAATAACCCATTTGAGTTTTTTCAGGGCCCATTCTTACAATCTTACCAACAACAAACACATATCTGAGTCAGTGTCTATGAATAGCTACATTCACATTTTATTTGTGAATCCATTGCAATACTAACTTTGCAGTCGAGGTACAGGGTTTCCTGCTGGCCCGAGTCTTCGCTTGAGATAATCTGCATGACGTTGGCATTACCGAAGCACTTCTCCTCCACCTTCTCTACCGCCCGGATCTTTGGCAGCGAAATATACGAGGTCTTCTACAGATTCAGAAACCAGAGCCTGCTTAACATATCATATATACTGTATATATGGGTGTTTATAGACTTTTTTTGGCACTTTTACAAAATAAGCTTATATTTCATCTAAGTCATGCAATCTTCACTTTGGGATATCGCATAAATAATGCTGTAATGAAACGGTAAGATGCAAATTAATTCTAAAGATGAGCCTTAAAAAACGTATGCACTCAACCGAGACGGACAATTTTTTTATCCGATAAGAAGACATGCGATGGAAACACAAATCCCTCAAAGCGCAACGAAAACCTCATGTGACTTTGCCTCAACAGTGGATGTGATCACATGGGACAGCATCTGACCCACAAGGCTATGTATCTGCACAGACCGACCTGAGGCCGGATCAACCCTGAAGGACATGAGACCCTGTGGTAGAATCCATGTCCAGACTATAAAACCCGAAGACCGTGTGTGTGGAGGACAGCACAAACATCTTGCAAGGATGCACCCCTAGCAAGAGCTTTAGAAGACGCAACACTCCTAGTTGAAGAGCTCGGTGACAACATTCCAGACAGAATCTGAGAGGACATACACCACTGGCCTGAGCCGTGCATGTAGATCCTCAAAGCACGGACCACACATAGCAAATGCAGCCTTTCTTGCTCTTGTGTCTCATGAGGCGGAGGGAAGAAAGCCTGCAAGACTACTGGCTGACCAGCCATAGAAGAAACTTTTGGAACATAGTCTGGCCTGGGGTGCAGTATAGCTCTGAAACCTGGAGCAAAGTTTAAGCAGGAAGAGGCTACTGGCTGCTACAAGTCTCATACTCTCTTAATCAAATATTATTAAGATAGTCACTTTCTAAGGAAAGGAAATTTTGATGATATTTCTGCGCCGAGTCGAAGTGCTATTCCGCCATACATTATAGTTATCCATTTTACCCGCTTAGAAAAGTGCCACGTTGTATTTTGTGTCACCATACTTGGTCGTGTAACTACTCGTGTAACTGTATTTAAATAGGGAAAATGTGGAGGTGTTTGGTTGCTTCTAACTTCATCTCTGTTTGGATCCTAATGAATGAACTGGGCTAAGCTAAGTGCTATCAAAGTGTCGCCACGCACCAGAGCGATTGAGTGCATGCACTGAGACGAGAGAGGTATGCATCAACTCGTCTTAGTAAAGGGAATAACATAGTTTAATATGAAAAAACGGTGGAGTGTTCCTTTAAGAGTCAGCATTTTTTCAGAGACTGACTCCAATGGCTCAAATGGTGCTTCTGCTATTCCTCCCAGGACCAATGCTTGGTCTCAAGAAACTCGTGGCCAACCGATAAACCTCAGCAGTCTGGCACCTCGCAAGAACCGAGACACCAGTGGATGTCTCCCAGTAGAAGCTCCATCCAAAGGTATGTGGCTAGCTGAAATGGCGGCCACATAGACCTTTAATGTAGATGGTGTCCAACCCGTTGAAAAGCGTTCTTAAAGGAACTCCAGCACTGAACCAACAGGACAGTAAACTGGGTTCAGGTGGCACTGCTCACACCAAGTTACAAAGCATCTCCATTTTAGGAAATGCAGCTTCCTTGTTGTAAGGGCTCTATAATTCACATATAAACATTGATCAGCGAACACAAACAGAAGCTCAACCGAACCTGCTTGACACACGAGAACGTAACACGTGAGAATGAACCTCACTGGTTCTTGCGAAAGCTCAAACGTGCTGAATAAACACAAAAAAATTAACCTCAGTGGTTCTCAAACGTCAAGCGAACATGCTTGAGCTTCTGTTTACCACAACGGATGTGTGAGTTGATGAATGTTTATGTGTGAATACGAGACTAAATTAAATCTGTTTATCATAAAAAGCGGTTGAGTCCTCAGAAAATGTGGACTAAACCGCTCAATTCATATCGATAAGTTTTACGATCTCTTTATGCATTTTTTTAAGCGTCAAAGTGGTAGTTGCTAATGGAGGGACAGAAAGCTCTCAGATTTAATCAAAAAGACCTTCATTTGTGTTCTGAAGATGAACAAAAGTCTTACGGTTTTGTAACGACATGAGGGTGAGTAATTAATGACAGAATTTTCATTTTTGGTTGACCTATCCCTTTAAAGTCAAGCCATCAGTGCTACCTACCTTAGAGTGTTGCGTCCGCGAGTAGGACAGAGTGTCTTTACTGAGCGTGACATAGTACTTCTTAAAGGGTGATGTCATGGGCATACACTTGTCCTTGGTCCTGTGAAGTAAGAGGAAACCTTCTTTCTCCATAGTGCCACACTGTAGGCTCATTCGAGTCTGAAGCTCAAGATCTGTTTTAAATATAAAGCAAAGTGAATAAAATTAGGGTCTTGACTGTCTGCTCCATCTCTTAAAGGTCTGTTCTGTTTTGGGTGAATTACACAATTAAACCTGCTGCTTCAACACAAGAATGAAAAAGGATTAAACAAAATGAAGAATAATTATCTAAAGATTGATCAGATATGACAGGTATGAATGAGTCTCCAGCCATGCATGGGGATCCACTCAATTTTTCATTTAATGACTAATTTAGAGCAGCTCACCCTCTGACTCGTGGCAGTTGACCAGTTTTGTGATGAAGTCTTTGAGCTGGGTGATGCCTTGCTGTATGGCTGGCTGCAAACAGACCATCCATGGCTCTTTAGAGCAACATGCGAGAGTGTCCATATTCCCAATGGTCTGCACAGCCTGAGGAAACACAAGGTAGTCACAATAATAACGAAAGAGGGATTGTGTTAACCATAATTAGGTCTATGAATGTATGCAGGTCATAATCCACGACAATACTGTGACCTAAATAGTTAATGTTATTGCGACAGTGAGTGCAAAACCTTATTCTCAATTAACTTAAAGGATCCGAGCTTGATTTGTTTTACGTTAAAGACATATAACAGTTGGACAATGATACTATATCTTTTCAGCTGATATCTAACTAGTATTCACAATAATGGTTTCCTTGAAAACTGGTCATACTTTGGCAAGTAGCAGGAGTGTGCGGCTCGTACGGGCATCAGCATGTTTCTCACGCAGGTGAAATAATTTTGGAGACATGATGGCAGGTGAGATGAACCGCAGACACAGGAAGCTGGTCACAGCAATGAACTTCACCTTCTGAGGAAAAATATACAACCAGGTGATAAAAAAACTGTGATCTAAATGTTTTACCTTTATAAATGGCATTTTTTCTAACCTAATTATATGTATGTGTGATTATTTGTCAAATTGTTAGAATATTAAGACACCTGGGTCTAGGGCTGTTACCAATCAAATCACCAGTATCCTACAAAATCCATCTTTGAATGCATGAATGCATAATACTTCAATTACAATTTCATAAATGTTACGAGCATAATGTTTTAACTCTAAAATTTTGAAAATAAAAACATGATGGAAAAAATGTAATTATACTTTTAAATATGAAACTAAAACCATCAGTAGGTGGCCGCAACTCGCTGTCTTAATGAGCGAGTCATTAGCTGGGTCTCATTTTGAAGGCTGCGTCCCATTTATTGGCCGAATACGTCATCAAGGATGTCTCATTTCAGAAAAGTAACCATTATACAATTGACCGTTATTCCTTGTGAAGTGTAAATTGTCATTTCTTTATGACTTTGGAATATACTTTACTGAAATGAGGCAGCCTCTATGACTTATGCGGTCAACAAATGCGACCTCCGGAGGACACAACCTTTGAAATGAGACATAGCAATTGAATAATTTTTTCAACTGATTTGTTCAAAATGGCTGATTCACTCAGGAATGAAGCAAGTGCTTGTCTTTATGAGTGAGTCATTGGATTATTCACTCAACCGATTTGTTCAAATTGGCTGATTCGTTCAGGAATGAAGCAAGTGCCTGTCTTTATGCGTAAGTCATTGAATTATTCACTAAACCGATGCGGATTCATTCAGCACTGCTGTTTGTTGCTGAATTCACTTATTTCCAAACCTGTATGCCTTTTTTGTATGTGAAATGGAAAAGAGGATATTTTGAACTCTAAAATAAACAATATTTTATAGAATAAATGTCAATGGGGTCTAAAACAACACCACGCTGACTTTTATGGTATGGATACAAAACAGAGACATTTGTTTTTTTCAATAGATTTTTTCATCAGCAGATGAACAAATTTTTTGTCATACAGTCATCCAGGTCTGGAATGACATAAGGTTGAGCAAATTATGCCATTATTTGTATGTTTGGGTGAACCATCCCTTTAATGTCTCATTATAAAATGGTCCAAAATAGTCCACCATTGAGTCTGCGGGATATTCTAAAGTTTGAACCTGTCCTTCCTGTCCTTGTAAGTCTATGGGATTTTTTGGGACATTTTTTATTTTTACCAGGCAAAAATGGGATGGTATACGAGATGAAACCTGGGCAATTACATTTGTAGTTAACTGTTGGGACACTAGGACACACCTTGTGAATCCAGAATGTCCCCAGGGCTGCCAACTTTTGAGTTCAGCTTAGAGTGAGATTTTGGGGGGCGGAGCTTGGGTTATGGGGGAGGGGCTTATTGAGGGGCGTGGCTTGGTGTGGGAAAAAATACAAACACAAAATCCTTGCATTAGCAGAAGTGTATTATATTCATTGTCAAAGTATTTGGTATCTGTACAGAATTTCTTGGGAGATTCACATTACATTTAATTTTCACAAACATTTTACAGAAATAGGATTAACATGTGATTAACATGTTCACAGATTAACATGTGCTCTATTATAAGTGCTGGTGACTTCTTGGAGGGCTGATAAGATGCCCACATTGATACAAGCATTCTTTTCTTGCCTGTGACTGTCCCTGACACTTTAGATAACATCCTATAACAGAAAATTCCAATTTATCCATACTGACACCACCACCAGTCAAATATCTGGACATGATTGATGAGTTGTGATTGATATAAATAAAATCATTTTAATATGGGATGTCGTTGACTTGACATTCTGTTTTTAGAAAACAATAATTAACATTAACTACTAGGCATTTCCAGATATTTGTCATCTGGAAATGCTTTTGTACTGTTTTTTATGATAAAATTATGTAAAATAACTGCTCAGTGCTGCAAAACAAACAACTCTGCTAATGCTAACTTAATTCTATATAAACTATATAACAGCATAGGCCTATTAGTTACTAGCCTAAACTGGACGGCGACAAGGAGCGCCCTGTAACTCACTGACCTGCCTGCGTTCACAATTCAAACGGTGCAGATGGGAGGGAGAACGGCTGACTACACAGTTCATGGGAATAAATTGTGTATTTCCCTCACAATTGTCACAAACTGGTCTCTCTGCGCGTTGCTTTGCGAGATCATGCGGCGCGATTTTTTTTTCCTCACTGCTGCACGAGTGTCTGCGTGAGAATATGGGGGTATGGCGTGAGAGCGTGAGAATTGGGTCACACTGAATGCGTGAGAGTTGGCAGCCCTGATGTTCCGGATGATCCTTTAAATAATGTTTATGAGAAATGAATATCACTGACCCGGTACTCTGGGTCAGGGAAGCGTTTCTGCACTCTGAGGTAGAGTTGATGGAAAGCCTGGCAGATGAGCAGTGGACAGTAGGAGGCCGACTGCAGGATGGAGGTGAGCAGCTCAGACAGGTACGACTGCAGGAGGCTGGAGCTCTGCTGAATAATATCAGACTCAGTTTGCTGACGGTGCAAACCTGCACACCTGTAATACCAGAAAACCCAGGAAAATTTCTGAGAAATTGACTTTTTGAACCATAAAAATGGCAAATGTAACCATGAGTCATGGTTGTCTTACCCAGCCTCTTTCAGTTCTACTTTACTGGGGTCCAGTTCTACATATTTCTTTTCTTCAAATATTCGGTTTATTATGGGGCCCAGAAGCCTGTGCAGATATTGCATCCCAGCCACCTGCAGTGAGAAAAATTAAGACAAAAGTCAAAAGTGCCTTTGTGTAATATTGCACAAAATCAAATCATGAAAACTGGAATTAAATCGAATAAAACAGCAGGAGGTTTAAACTGGTTAAAATTAAACTGAACAATAAATCCAAATTAACCCTATTTTATTTCTCAATGCATGTTCCTGGTCTTGATTCTGGTCTTGAATATGTATTCATCAATATGTTTATGTGTCTTTGCAATCTTTTCTCTAAATGTAAGATGGTCCCTTTCTGTCTAATTGGGTAGTTCTTGGCTAGAATAAATAATGAGGATCTTTATGCTTTAAGTCAAAAGTCTGGCTTTCATATTCACTTTAAATTAGTTGAAATATTTCTGTACAATTATAACACATGCAACACAAATTAGGGTGACCAGACTTCCTCGTCTTGGTTTTTGCCATATAGCAGGGCCTGAATAGGGTGTGGGACTGTTTTGCACACAATTTTAAATGTTCCCAAATGCAGTAATTTCCACATCTACATCTTAACTGCAAGAGTGATAATACACCCTGATATGAAGAATAATAGTAATAAAAAACTAAATTACAATGGCAAATATTACATTTGCAGAAGGCCCAAACGTTATGCTCAAAATTAACTTAAAATACAAAATAATGAGACTAATTTGGGATACACAATAATATATTTTTTTAAAGTTTAAAAAAGTTGTATTTACAGTATACAGTGTATTCACTGTTTCTGAAAGTGAAAATATTAAATACAATTAGAAAATGTTACAGTTTCATGTGTCATATATTCTCGTATTTATTTTGTTTTACTTTTGTAATTTGTTTCTGTAAAGTCATAATTTTGTTATGATAAAATACTGTTTTGCAATGGTTTATATTTACTGTTTTTCATAGTGTGATTTTGGTGAATTTAACTGTATTAAAACCAGTTAGGGTAATTATGTCCCAAATACATATTTTTATCAATAGTTATTATAACCCCTTAACTTTTTTTATTTACTTCACTATATTTCTATTAAATCCTAATCTAATTATGACAAATTATATATTGTTGGAAAGGTCTAAGACTTCTAAATAGATATTTTACCACTGTATTTTGTTACAAATTATGTAGGAAGAGTAATTGATGAATTTATGACAAGAGTGCACCTCAAAAAATCTACCTCATAACAGGAGTTTCTGACCTTTGACACAAAATGTCGACGCACACACTTTTAATAATTGAAACTTTGGGTTTCATGCAAAAAGTTCACCATAAAACATATAATCTAGTATTTGTCAATAAAAAAAAAAAAGATAAAATAATATTACCCTCTAAAAAGTATAATATTATATATATATATATATATATATATATATATTTTTTTTTTTTTATTACATCACATATTTTTGTAGTTATCATAAATTAGGTATCATTTGAAAGCTTACGAACTCAGAATTCATCCTGTGAAAACCGTTTTGAAATTGGATGTTGCATTACCATAGAAACGGTACTCTAAATTATGTTATCAGGCTTCTCCCCTTTTGGGCATCATCATGTTTTCATAATTTATGATCAAAACCTTTTCTAATCTTGACAAAACATATATTGTCAGAAAGGTCTGAGTCTCAAGGTTCCATATTTTGTGACAGAAGTGATATTTGGACAGAAATGTATTAATTTGTTATGGCAGAATGCACACAACCAAATTCAATGGAATTCAATGGCACCCGGTGGCTATTTTTGGTATTACGCCTAAACAAATCTCATGGGAACTTCAATTTTTTTTATATCAACTTCAAATTTGGAACACAACTTGGTTAGATATATGGCTTTGATTTTATAGTAATTTTATAGTAAAACATATTTTTTAAATATATATATTTAATGTAAAAGAAAAAAAATATTAAGTACAGTATATTTGAATTACTGTAAATGTAAACTTCCATAACTTTTCCATACTTTAATTTTTTGAAGTGCTTTCACTTCAGCAATAATCTGCTGAGTGTTTTCTTTAAAACAAGCCCAAACGTAGGTATATATTCCAAAGCATTCTTGAGTTACAACCATTTAAGTTTGAATAGTGCATTTTAATGTCCATTATCAAAAAGGGGGGTGACAGCTAAGGGGTTAATTATAATAATAGTGTTCTGCATTTAATGTGTCCCCTAGTGTTTGCTCTGTTTTTTTGTTTTTGGCTCTAATCCTTCTATGGTGGTTTGTTAGGTTTGCTCAGTTCTGGTTTCGTAGTTTACTAGCTCCCATGATTTATATATTTCAGTCATTATTATTATTATTATTATTAAATGTATATATGAATTTGGATCCTCTCTCCCTAGAGTTCACCCTAGCTTTACAGCCTATTGAACAGTAAATGAAACCCACAACAATTGAAAAAACAAAAATGCTGTAACGGTTTGCTGGTGTGTCAGTAGTAATGCGCACGTCTATAGGGAAAGAACAGGAAAAACTCTTGATAACAATATAACTCGGAAAACGCAGGAGAACTCAGGAATCATGAAACAAAACAACCACATAATAGTAATACAAGACTGACAACTGAGAGGAACTAAGTGCTTAAATACACAGTGTGATTAACAGAACTAACAATAAGCGTGTGGAAACTAATGATAAGGAAAAAACCTAGCAGAACAAATTCAGGCAAACCGCAACAGGGAACAGAATCAAAAACGAAACCAAAACAGAACACAATGAACCAAACATACTCCTGACAAATTCTCCCTGTTTGTTTTTTTGTTTTTGAATGAATGTGAGAAAACAAGTGAGATTTCAATTATATTTTGACCACTGTACTAGTCACCTTAACTGGTCACCTTAACACACGTATATTAATAAGTATATTTACCTTCAAAAATGATTCCATAGACTTGGATGCTAATGAATTACTGCGGAACAGCGTGTTGGGTTCAGCTGAAGGATTACAACAACAACAACATCATACCATCAATTGGCATCACAGTGCACATAAGAAGTAGAAAGGTTTTTACTAATACAGTTGTTACCAAAATAATTCAAAATAAACAGATAATTATTTATATATATATATATATATATATAAACATATACAGTGCTATGCATAAGTTTAGACACCCATGCTAAAGTTGCCTTAAAAGAGGAATAAAAAAATTATCTTTTGGAAATTGATCTTAATTCCTTAATTAAAAGGATGAGGACAAATTCCCAGAGGGAGGCATATTTCTAGGCCAGTTATTTCATGGATCCAGGATACTATGTATCCTGATATTGTTCCCTTGGCCTTTGGAATTAAAATAGCCCCACATCATCACACACCCTTCACCATACCTAGAGATTGGCATGGTTTTATTTCAGTTAGTCTGATAGCTGGATTCATTTGCATTGAGAGATGATCTTATGGAAAGTACCCCATGCCAATCTCTAGGAAATTTAAGGACAGAAAATTGGTGTCCTTAAAGATTGGATTTTTAAAAAAAATAAAGGCATTAAGATCAATTTCCAAAAGAAGAAGAAAAAAAAAAGATTTCTCTTTTTAGGCAACTTTAGCATGGGTCTCTAAACGTATGCATAGCACTGTATGTGTGTATATGTTTCTTATTTGCTTACTAGTCTTATCCAGCTCTAGTTTGAACAGAACATCCAAGAACTCCTTGACAAGCCCTTGACCCAAAAACAGCTTCACCAGATTATTAGCTACTTCCTGTCTGCTCTCAGCTGTAGTGGTCTCATCAATCAGCATGATGAAATCAGGCCAGTTGCCCTACAATTAACACAGTCATTTCAGTCAAATGAGGTTATGCTTAAATGAGCTTTAAATATATACAACACTGTGAGCTAAAACAATAACCCGTTTATCATAGTGAACATGCTTTATTGTTTGTTTTAATTTGCAACATCCTTTTACTCAAAATAGAATATTCTGTCATCACTCTTGTTTATACCCAGTATGACTTTGGAACACAACATACGGAAAAGAGAACATTTTTCAGAATATTATCACACTGTAAGGATGAGTAAATGATGTGAGGATTCTTTTAGGTGACCTGTCTCTTTAACATTTGCAGGCACGAGTAGAGTATCCATCACATGCATACAAATGAGATCAGATAACAACGAGTGCTGCATTTCACAATCCATACACCGAATTATGTCTTGTTATCTTGTCACGAGAAATATGCCATGTGAATTCAAGAGATAGTGCACAGGCATATTCCCTGAGATAAGGCTCAGTCCAAATGGCATAAGACTCACGTTGAGCTGAGAGCCGACCGACTGGCTGAGTAGCTCTGTGAGTGGCTTGTAATGGCTGGATGGCAACACAACCTCGTCTCGAAGCCGTAGCTGAAGCCGCAGAGAACCCAGAGTTCCTCTAGAAAAGAATAAGAGAAACGCAATACTATATTAGGCTTACTGACATACTGTACAGGTCCTCCTTTTTCCAATTAAAATGTGATTTTACCCATAACCTGTAGTTTCACATAAGAAAACGTTACTCATAAGGAAGAAAACACAGTGAAACCTTTCCAGGAAATAAAGCACAGCATGGGAGACAAACAATATTAGGCAGAATGACTTCATTAAGGACCTTGTTCTGTTCAGCGATACGTAAAAAGACAAACAGTAAATGTTATTACTGTAAATGTGGGTGGCTGTGTTTTCTAACTCTGTCATGATGGAACAGAAAATGAGGACACCTTGGCAATCCAACTGAAAAACACTGTATTGAGGCAAGCATTTAGAGACAATTTGCCTTCAGAAATGGATGAAGTAAAACTGGCTCTCGGCTACAGCTGTACAATCTATACAAGCTCTGCTCGCAAACCCTACTGTTAGGCAGCAAAATGGTCAGAAACTCATAAATTACTGATTTGAAACACTCTATAAGCAGAATAACTCCACAGTTTTATTTATACACAACTCAACTGGTTTCAATAGACTCTGACTGCATGATGATGAGGTAATGGTAAAATAAAAAAAATTATATTACATACTAATATTAGGTAGCAGTTAAATAATCAGTTTAATTAATACATTTCATTAATTTTGGAGTAATATTAATATATTTGGTTCATGACAACTGTTTTAGCATGTTAGGCAGGTGGAGCTGGGGGAGGTCGGGGGTTTCAGAGGACCAGCTTACAGCGAACACTGAACCAGACTTTTTTATATATTGAGCATGCAATCTCATTGGCTGAGGCAGAGGCCAATTAGCTTGTGCCATGTAATAAATGATTGCTAGCAGATTGCATGTAAAGAAAGCCATGGTTTCATGACTGAACAAGATTTAAATATTTTATGAATACTTTTATTAATGCGTTTAATAAATATAGTTCTAATAATATAATTATAGTTAGTATAGTTTTTGGGTGAACTATCTTTCTAAGTTACTAACATTTTTGAACATCTTTATAGGCCTATGATAAAAACAAAAAGGAACTCCAAGGCACTCGAATTGTGTAGAAAAGAGTTAAAAAGCCTTTATTTAATCATGGCTTAAAGGTGCCCTAGAATGTGAAATTGAATTTATTTTGGCATAGTTAAATAACAAGAGTTCAGTACATGGACATGACATACAGTGAGTCTCAAACACCATTGTTTTCTCCTTCTTACTTAAATCTAGTTTTTGAAAAACACCCCTGAAAAACAGGCGAATCTCCACATAACACGCAGTGTGACGCAACAGTCGGCATCATTAATATGTACGACTCCAAAAATTTGCATATGCCAGCCCATGTTCAATGACAGGCAGAACTGCGCAGCCGAAGCATGGCAGTTGTTCAGTGTTTGGATGTACAAATGAACACTAAAGTATTTTTTAGTTCCTTCATCCGAGCCTCTGAAGAAACAATGGGTTCATTTTATTTTCTCTGGAAATTTCCAAACATTTCACCGACGAGACTGTTTCCTCAACTTGGGCCAATACAGAGCTGGACTCGATCGATCGAGCTACCAAGCAACAGTTTCTGATGTGTAATTGTTCAAGTTCAGACAGGTGATCTTTCTCTCAAAATCGTTCAATACTGTATTTACATCATCGTGTTTGCATTGGTGAAAGCATTAGAGAGAGTGCAGAAACTGCGTTGCAATGATAAGATCTTTATTCTCGCGATCACTGTCATCTGTTTGCTCAATGCTCATCACGGCAACATTTTATGTGATGGGAATAGATCTAAATACTTTAAAAACATCTCACGATTCGTTAATTTCGATAGCTGTAATAGTAAAAACTTATAATATCTGTAGTAAAAGTATTCTAGAGAGTTTCACATGTAATACGTAGCTATTTCATATGCAAGCATGTCAGCCAATCAAAGCAGAGGCCGGTTACACACAGCAGACACGCCCCTTCAAACAGAGCATTCAAATTAGAGGCTAAAATCAGGCTAGGAAAAATGCCTTTTATTTCTAAATTATGACTATTTTTGATCTAAAAAACATACTAACATTATAAGGGCAACCCAGAAAACATACAATAAAAATAAAAAACATTCTAGGGCACCTTTAAACAAATACAATTGGTGACAGATACACCTACGCGTTGCGGCTTATGCCTTCGTCATGGTGTGTGTAAGTTAATATACTGCTTCTGCACAGCTCACTAGGTTTTAAATCAGTTTCAGTTTGTTGAGCATCAGTGTTTTGTTTTCACACAACACAAGCATAAACTAATACTGTGTTTCCTCAACCATCTGTACTCTGAACGGCCTAATCGGTGCTGTAATGTAAATGTTTCTTTTAATTGCTTCCCTTTACATGTAGAACTCACAAACCACAAGGTGTGGCTGGAGGAAGGTTGCAAGAGTTGTACCTGTTTAATTGGCAAAGGGTACAGGGGGACAACCAAGAATGTGACTGTCCCTGGGAAAAGAGGGTTCCTCTAAGATCCATTGTGGTATAGTCTACTCATGGGGTGAAATTTGTCCCCGGGCCCATGAAATCAAGATGCACTACTAAGAAATAAGAACGACAATCTGAACATTGGATAAAGCCAAGTTCAAAATGATTGTTTTGCCTGTAGTGTCTTGGCTTAAGGGGATAGTTCACCCAACTTGAGGGGAAAAGATGACAGAATTTTCATTGTTGGGTAAACTTTCCCTTTAAGTTTAAGTTTGATGACCATTTATGACCAACAGACAACATGAAGGTCCTAGATGACGGTATTTTTTTAACTTTAACTTTTATGGATTTTTCAGCTGGAGTAAACAATCAGAAAGTTGTTAAACTACAGTACAATCAATTGAACACACAATACCTCTATTTCACACAGCCAAAGAATTGGGCATTTCGTGAAAATAATTATGAGGGTTTTAAAATGAAAAGGAAGGAACTGAGAGCTATGATACAAAAAGCAAAAATTGATTTTAAATGCAAGGTAGAGGATCAGTTAGCGAATCAAGATGCAAGGAGTGCTTGGCAAGGCTTGAATAAGATGATGGGGCGTGACCCGAGAGATGTAAATAATGATATTACTACAGGGACAGATGGTTTTAAATGGGTAAATGATTTGAATTTGTTTTATGGAAGATATGATGTAGTTGACAATTGCAATAAGATTGAAGAAATAAGTGATAGGATGGTCTCAGGGGTCCAGATGGTCTCAGGGGAAGAGTTTTAAAGATATGTGCAAATGAATTAACTGACCCTATAACAAAATTATTTCAGTTTTTATTAGACTTACAGATCGTACCAAATATATGGAAGTTATCATTTATACGACCTCTTCCGAAAAAAGTGAGAGCTAAAAATTTAGAGGACTTTCGTCCTGTGGCTCTAACATCAATACTCGCAAAATGCATGGAAAGAGTAGTTAGCTATCACCTTAAACCACACATATCAGAGTAATTAGATTTACTGCAATTTGCATACAAATCCCAAAGAGGGACAGAGGATGCAACGCTCACTATGGTCGATACAATTGCAAGCCATTTACAACGAGCAAAGGCCTATGTGCGTGTTCTTTTTATTGACTGTACCTCTGCTTTTAATACTATGCAGATACATCTGCTCTTAGAACGTCTCCTGGTTCTAGGTGTAAATGGAAGAATAGTTCACTGGATAAATAACTTTTTAACAAATAGACCGCAACGTGTTTGTGTTGGGGGTTTAAATCAGATATTATGTATTTAAATACGGGGGCACCCCAAGGATGTGTCCTGTCACCTCTTTTATTTTCTGTTTATACAAGTGGTATAAGAGTGCAGCATGAGAATTATAAATTATACAAATATGCAGATGATATGGCACTTGTGGCACTTTTATGGAAAGACTGTGTACATTTTGAGAACGAGGTTTTGGAATTAGAAAAATGGTGTGAAGCAAGTTCCTTATTGATAAATGTAAGCAGTTGAAATTGTGAAGACGTTTAAGTATTTGGGAACCATGATTGACTGTAAATTGAATTTCTCGGACAATATTAATCTTATTTGTATGAAAGCAAATCAGAGGTTATACCTGTTAAGGAAGTTGAGAGAATTTTCTGTAAGTCACGGTGTTCTGCAAAGAGTTTATATGAATTTAATTGAGAGTGTTTTAGGGTATAATATAACTGTGTGGTTTGGACGAGTTACATCTGTGAATAAAGTAAAATTAGATAGAATTACAAGAGTCGCAGGAAAAATTGTAGGATCTAAACAAAAATCAGTCGCACAGTTATATCAAATTGCTGTTCAGAGAAAAGCTTTGACTATAGCAAGAGACATTCACGTCGTCGCTATAGAACACCAAAAGCGATTAAAGCAATATATAAACAATCTTTTGTACCAAATGCAATAAGTCTTTTGAATAAGAGGAAGGAAATTAGATGATTTTTAATTCTTATATGTATATTGTGTATTGTGTATTGTTAATTGTTTAGTGATTGTATGGTGAGATCAAAGACCAATTTTCAGCCAAGGCTGAACAATAAAGTACAACTAACTAACTAACTACCTAACTCATTTTTATTCCTGTCTATGTATATGGCACTGCCCTGTTTAAGATCTATCATCTTAGAATTAAACGAGCCGTTTTTTGCTAACATTTCTGTTCACTGGGATACTTTAGGAGGATCAGAAGAACTGTGGGAACTTTTTATTTAGAAAGATAAAGAAAAATTGATTTGTCATGATATGACTCACTTAAATCCATGTGCCGCTCCAAACATCTAAATATTATTATGCAATGGAGATGATATTAGCTTTAATATTTCGTAACTTATACATTCAGTCACTCCATACGCCACATGCTCTCACTGTAAAGATGGGAAATACTCAAAGGGAAAGTGGGAATTGGAAGAGAGTATGTGTGTGTGTGTGTGTGTGTGTGTGTGTGTGTGTGTGTGTGTGTGGTGAGTGCCAGCATAACAGCCAGTCACTGAACAGCAGGCAACAGATGGTGGGCCGTCAAAAATCCAATCACGAAGAAGACGGTGAGGGAGTGAAAAGAGGAGAAAGAGAAAATAAACAAAAACAACAACAGCTTGATTTGTTCACTGAGATGAGAGCGGATCACCCAAGGGGAGCGAGAGATTATAGGAGCTTAATGGAAACTTTTCATCAGGATGACATCAGAATGAATAAAAAACAACAAAATTCTTACAGAAAAATCACTAATTACTTCTGGGGTATCCTCACGAATTATAAAAATAAGCTCATAAAAATATCTCAGATGATTCAAGCATACATAGGGACATGATTACTCCGAGATGATTATCAAAAAATGCTTTTTTATTGCATGTGGGCAAAAACCTAGAGTCAAATAATCCTTTGTTCAGGATTGGCCGTGACATTTTAATTCCCATCTTGTTTTTAAAATCTGGTCAGAGTAGAAAAAAAAGCAAAAACTGTTTAGAAGGAACAGACGGTTCTGCATCAGCATATTTAAGGCAGACGAAATCTGCCAATTTTGAAAATAAAATTGCGATAACCTATTATATAATATAGTTTAGAATATTTACATAAAATATAGTCACATGTAAAACAGTTCTTTAAAACTGTAATACTATTTCACAATATTACTGTTTTATTGTATTTTTGTACAAATACATGCAGCCTAGGTAAGCATAAGAAAACAAACAAAATCTTGCCAAACCCAAACTTTTGAACGGCAGTGTAGCTCCATTTTAAATTTCTGGTAATTGATGCGCATTGTCAGGTTAGATTCACAATGCATAGACACATTTTTACCATTAAGTATACCACTGTAAAGCATTTTGATAAAAGACTTTTTACAAAATTAAGTTCTGTTTGAGGTCTTAGAGAGCCCAAGGTCCTTTGAATAGCCCAAACTACTTAACATTGAAGTATTATATTAAAACTCAAAAACATTTCCTAATCTTTTAAAGTTTATATAATAAGTTTATAACTATAAACTATAATTTGAAGCTATAGTTCATATTAAGTCAAATTAATCAAAAGTACATGGAATGTGTTACATTACTTTTGGTTTAGTGGCTTAATAATATCAGTCAAATTGGTTTAGATTAGGTAAGAGGATTAAATGACAAATTAGAAGAGTTTGCAGAGAAAAAAAGAGGTTAAAGTGATAGTCCACTCACACTCATGTTGTTCCAATCATGTATGACTTTCTTTCTTCTTTGGAACATAAAAGAGATATTTAAAAGAATGTTACTTTTGACTTCTACTGGTCAAAAAATATAATGTACTAACATTCTTCAAAATGTCTTTTTTTATGTTCCAAGGAAGAAAAAAAGTCAAACAGGTTTAGAACGACACGAGGGGGAGTAAATGATCACAGAATTTAAATTTTTTAGGTAAACCAACCCTATAATTTCTGAATAAGTACTGTTATTTTTACACTTAAAATCCCTGCATGGGACCCACAAACTTAAGGACAATAAAGTCAATCTGTGACCCCAAACAAGTCCATCTCGCCAGGACATGAGGGTTAATCCTGAAATCATGGATAGACAGTCCATGTATGCCCTAAATACAATCCTTTGGCCTTTAAGAAGATACGATTATGGAACGGTTCAACAATTTTTAGCAATATAAAAATTGAAAAAACTTTTTCCCTTATCTGCCTCCCAACATTTACACAATATTACACCTTGTCTACATAACACTATGTAAAAGGTGCTTAAGCCTGATCCATATATCCATGTCGATGTGGAGCTTGAACTACATGACTCATCTAATGAATTGGACTGTAAGTTCAATCAAGTCAAGTGTATAAATAAATTAATGACTGAACGAATAAGTCAATGACTCCCATGTGTACACAAGTCTGTCACACTGACACGCCGTGTACCCGAAAAACACTTCCTGCCTTAATCTACCTCCATATACTCGCACAAACTCTCAGATGACGCATAGCTTTTGTCATCACCCAACCGAATCCCCCGTACTGGAGTTTTTACATAAGCCTTTCCATCCTACTCCTCCTGCCAGCTTGAGATATAATCCCCACTGTCAATCCACGCGGCCAAATGATCTCTTATGGGTAAAGAGGAGGGCCGGGTGGAGGGGGAGACAGAGCGAATGAACAGAAAAAATCCCAGGATTTAGCCAGGGAAAGGATTAGTACTTCCTGTCAACACATGGACCAGAACACACAAGCGTAACGCTGTGAGAGCCTGAGGGAAGAGTGCGTAACAATCCTCCAATGTTACCTCAGACTAATTCCCAGGAACAGACTAGGGAAAGTTGCACTTTTTCCCTTGTATTTTATTGTCCTTGTGCCATTTGCTTAATGTTCTCTGCCACAAGCAACCGTTAAAGGTGAATACTTGTTGCTGTGGCAACCAAAGTTTAAGGTTTGCTTAGGTGGTGTGCATATTTGCCACAATTCAAAATACACTCACTCATATTCACTGTGTTTAGATTTGTCAGGCCCTAGGCGAAACCAGCCCTCCTCTTGCTGGGCAGACTGAAGCTTGTTGATGTTGAACAGGACCTGAAGGAAAACAGAGGCCGCATATATCAATCGCCATGACAATTAGCTGTCAAAGCAACCGAAGCTAAACACAGCAATTGGAACATTTATTATTGGGTGACAATGTCACAGTGAACAGCTGTCAAACAGGCACAAACGCAATGTTACGAAACAGTGACTATGCTTGAATTATTTTGTTAACTTTGAGATATGCTGAATTGACAAGTTAAAAACCAAAATTTTCGTGAAATGCAAAAAATTTACCAATACATACAAATCACTGCAGTTTTCACCTGAAATGAACACTTTAGGCAGTAAAACAGCAAGCGCTTTTAGGTCTTTTCATACAAAACTATGATTACTCGGGCAGATCAATTAATAAAGACCATGACCTTGTTATTTGTACACACTGTGCCTATACAAATCACAACATATAAATAGGAAAGTGTTGGCATTATTTTGTCACTTATTGGGAGCAGTATGCTAGCTGGAGCCATTTACTTCCAGTCTTTGTGCTAAGCTAGGCTAGCGGTGGGTGCGTCAGACAGAGTCACAGCACACACGGAGATGAAAAGGGTATGCATGGACTTATCTAACTCTGGGGGATACGGTGAATAAGCTAAAGTCCCAAAATGTCGGCGTGTTCCTTTAAACTAAGACAAAGGTCAGCTTCAGAGCATAAGGAAATAATCTAGGATTTGCTAATGTCTTCGACTGTGCAGTTACCTTTCCAAGGAAGTCGTTTCTGCTGACCAGATCCCAGTCCCACACCTCCACACTCAAAAGGCTGTCAGCCAGCGCCTCGTCCAGCTCAAACTCGAAACTCTCGTTCCAGCGGGGGTAACAGGACTTCTTGACCACCTGGAGGAAGCAGGGTCAAGGAAATCAGTAACAGACAGTCAGTGCGTGGCAGAGCAAATCAGAAACTTACAGAGAAACATACTTACCGCACTCTCATGGGTTTTGCCATTGTACCTCACTCGAACAAAAGGATCAGAGGCCCCGTTGCGATCCTTTTTTGCAAGATCTCTAGAAACAAAGCCGAAAGTACATGAAGCTATTAGACACAAATCCAAATGTAGCTTATGAAGATACAATCTCTGAAGGCCCATTCCAACAGACTGATTCAGAGACACTGAAAGAAATGTTGTTTTCAATTAAAAAGTCTTTGAATACATTGACCTAGCATTTAAACTTCAAATTGATCAACCAGGTTATTTTTTATCTAATCCTGGAGTATCTAGATCCATATTTCACACCATTTATATTTTACCAAGGGCAATTCAGGGTTTTTGTGATACTGCTAATCTAAATTACTTTCGTTTCCATTCATGATTCTCGCAAGTGCATTCTTTCACCAATGCAGATGGAATGCTTTGTCTAAAAATCAAACAAAAAAGTTTTTAAAAAAGGGAAAATTGTTGCATAATGTGCACATTATGCATCTTGTCAGTAGTATTTCAAAAACAACAAGTAAATGAAATATATTACAATGAAATATATATATTATATATAAATGTGAATAAATCTAGATTTAAATTCAACGAGACAAGATAAGTTATAACGTTCCAGGAAATTCCTTATATGGACAAAGGTATCCAGCTGTCACTGAATAAAAAGCAGAAACGTTTTGACTGATCAACGGTGAAAACTATAAGCACACAATATGTTTTATGTGTGTTTTTCAAGCCATCTCTGGGTATTTTCATTCCAATGAAGTATGTGAATAATGCAGTGTAAAAATTGATGAAGCCTTTATTTACAGTACAGAAACTACAAAATATTTGCTCTCCCTTATTCTGTGATGATTTATTTTTTACATTGTATATATTTTACATTGTTTGTAGTTCATAAACCAATCAAAAAATTGTCATAAGGAAAATATAGGAAAACATATGACCAATGATTGGCTATTGTTCAGCATTGTATTTAATTTCTTAGCCAATTAAAAGCAAGAGATACATTTTTTTTTTCACCTCCTCTTTTCACCTCACCTTTTTTTAAATTATCATAAGGTCAGAACACTTTGAATTTTGAATTACACTATGAATTATGCTATGCCCCTGAATAAATTAATTTACCTGCACTTTGATCTTTGAAACTTTGCAGACCTTTTCCATTCACAAACAGTTATATTAAACACATGAAAGGTAATATCTGAAAAAGCATAATAGGGGCACTTTAAAAACTGTTAATGAATCAGAACCAGAACTTACATTTATTATTGCATTATTTACGATTCCCATAATTGATAAAATGCATTGATATAGGCTACTAATCACGAAAACATAATGAGTTTCCTGTCACAAATCATTTGCTGCTCCTCATAGTTCCTCACCTTGCCTCTAGGACTTGGCAGCACAGTTTCCGTGGGATATCTCCATCTCCCAGCACAGAGATCTGGAGGTGAATCTCCCCTTGCACCTCCTCATCTGGGTCAATCTCTGTTAAATTCATCCATCCATCAACACCTAAATCAAAATGAAAAGAAGCTTAAAATGAGAATTTATAAGTCTGCCATTGACGTTGAAATAAATCATTTAGTGGGCTATCAAGTTATGGTGGGCTAAGTTGAAGAACAGGGACCCTAAAAAGGCCTACAGCACAGTGGGAGAGAGCAGGATTAAGAGCAGTATTATTATGGCTTCTGTATTCCCGTATCTGCAAACACACACAGTAGGGATAAAAATTTAATATATCATGTCCTTCCTCAGTAACTCTAGCTTTAAGAGGCTTACGGTAATAGAATTAATGGCCTTGCTGTATTTCTACAGAATAAGCTTATGGTAGACCAAGAGTATTTACTGACATGTTGGATGTTCAATAATTGTGTTAAAATGTGAACAGACTGAGATTTATTCAATGAAAATCTGCTCCGTTGTATCTCTTAATTCTCATTCTCCATTCTGCTGTGTTGCAATCGGTCAGGTGACACACAAGAACGAGGATGCAAATAAGATTTAAGAGTTTTAGAGAAAGAAATATCGACTTAAATGGGGTATAAAACAAGCTATATTGCATGCTTTCATAGAATTGTATTTCTTTCCCTGAAGTCCATCTAATGTTAATGCTGGGCTCCATGCTTTAGTAACCTTCTGTATTTAGGCAATCGATTATCGAGGGCCGCAGTTGTTAAAAACCATTTTTAGTATTTTGCTGAAAGCTTGACTCAAGGACCATTAAACCACTCTGATTTTGCAGAGGCTAAATTGTAAAACTAGTTATTTTGGCTTCGCTGATGTGGACTTCAAGCTTGTTTATTCCTGTGGCCTAGTAGGTCGTTTTTCCTCTCGATTAGTATTCCAGCGTATCACTCGTCAAGGTCCATTTTCCTTTATTGCTCTGGTGAGTAGCCCAAAAATTCGGTCTGCCAAGAAAAACTTTTCCATCTAGCTGAATGGTGATGCTTTCAATTTTGTGGAACTGAACGTGATTATATAGCATCTGATTACGCAAATATAGCTCAAAAGAAATACGTTGAAAAGAAAATGGAATGCAAAATCACTATAATAAGCAGCAAATAGTCTGAAATAACCCATTCTTCAGTTCAATCATCCAACCCCTGAAATTAAATGACAAAACGTGACATTCATGCAGATGAATTTGTACACAAACAAATGACACAAATGAAATCCATTTAAAGAAAGGAAACTTATGTAAAAAAAAATCTAAAGTGAACCAAATAAAACGAACCAGCTAAAACATTTTCTAGAAGCAATCTTTCTACAGATACAGTATTCAGACAATAAGAAATGAAACACCAGTTAGAAAGCTTTGACTGACAGTCTCTTGACAGTTAAAGGTCTGCCTCATAAATATGTTCAAAAACAGTGCTCCCCCTTTCCCTCCCCTCCCCTACACACACACACACACACACACACACAGGGCCAACCTTTAAAGAGTCAAGGTCTCTGCTTCAAACAGATTCTGAGCCACAAGCCAAAATTCTTTACAACAGAGTGCATTTTTCCTTCACCTGCACACACAGGCTAAATGTTTAGAATACAAAAACAAAAAGTAAATAATAATAACAAGATTTTTGTATTTTCTTCATAAAAGGAGTGCCCTGTGCAAACGTCGCTTCCAAGATGCAACATTGTTATGGGTGGTTTGCCAGGTGTCACAAATGGCCAGTTGCAGCAACAGCAAATATGATTTGAGCAGGATCTATTTGCAGCAGTTATTTTATTAAAGGCAAACTGAATGAAACAAAAGCACTCAGAATATCAAAATACAAAGAGAACAACCAGTATAAACTGAAGTGTTACAAATTTATTAAATGTTTAATTTAGATTCCAATACCAAATTATAACTGAGAATGTGCATTTCAAGCTTTGAAACAGTTTCCAGCACGAGAATCTGGCAAATCCTGTTTTTCTGTATTTGTCAGATTACTGAAACTCTTAATTGCTTCTTCCTGACATTCCTGTTTCCCTCTATTATAAGACCCTTGGTCCTGTTTCTTAACTCTCAGTGTTTGAATAGGAATTTTATTTGGACCGAGATGGGCAACAGTTTCAATCTATAACTGGTTCCCTAAACCTGTTTACATCATTCACATGCTTTGTAAGTTCCTCCCCTTTTAAGATTGTTATAATTGTGAGGGAATGGCTCCCTGAGTGAGACTCGAGACGAGCGAGCTTTGAAGACTACAGCAACGAACAAGCTTTTTGCTCAATAAAGAACCTGCAAAAGATACACTCGAGTCTCCTGGTCTTAGCTTCTGAGTTTTCAACACTTGAGAAGAAATAAGTTCACTACAAAACAATAAATAGACAATGAAAATAAAAAACAAATGGGCTATATATATATAAACGCAAACCAATTAAAGAAACGAGAAACAGGTGTTACAATTTCATCAATCAATGAAAAACCCTGGAAAAAGACAAGGAAATCAAACAAACATGCAAACCCGGGAAAAACCAAAACAAAAACCCAGACAAGGAGAGGGCGGGAGGAGGCTTTGGAGGAGGATGCAGAGCTGGTACACAGGACAACCAGTCTCTGGCATGGGAGGAGGGTATGCTAACAAGGACGCAAAAGTCTATGGCTGTGTCCCAATTCTGCATCCTCCGAAGGCCGTATCTGAAGGCCGATTGCGTCACTGCGGTGTGACGAAGGCTGTCCCAAGTCGACGCATCCTTCTAATGCGGCCTACCGTCAGTGTTGCCAAGTCTGAGGTTTTCCCCCGGAATTGGGCTACTTTTAAGTTGTTGCCGCGGGTAAAAAAAAATTCCGCGGGTTGATTTCCACCCCCGTAAGTACGATGTTGACGCTCCAACACCCCCAAAACATCCCTCAGACGCACAAATTCAGTGGAGAATTCGGCAGCCCAATGGAGAAAACTTTTGTTGCACAGACCTGGCAACCTTCAATGGACCTTCAAATTGGGACGCCCTTTGTCGTGCTGCAGTGACGCAAATGGCTATACTTTCCCCTTTAAACGAGTCTGTCCTTCGAAGGCCGCACCCTTCAAAGGATGCAGCCCCTGAATTGGGAAACAGCTTATTACAACAGGGAGTAACCCACACCAGGAAGACCCGGATGTAGGCCCAACAGCGGAGTGCAATTGCAGTGTAAATAAAACTATGTGATTAATGTTTTTTTGTTGTTGTTTTGTTGTTAATGTTTATTGCTTAATTTTGGATTTGGAAACTATTTAAAGGGGACCTGTATTATGCAAAATTCACTTTTAAATTGTTTTTGAACATAACTTTGTGTCCGCAGTTATGTGTACACAGCCAACCTACAATGGTAAATCCCCACCCACTTCTTCTCCCACTTATCATAAATCAGAAACAGTGGCTGTGTCCGAAATCGTCCCCTATACCCTTAAATAGCCTTAAATTGTTTCTATGTCTGTTTCTATGTCATGTTTATTTGTACTTTATTGTAAAGTGACCTTGAGTATTCTGAAAGGCGCTATATAAAATAAACGTATTATTATTATTTTTATTATTAAATAGGGCGTTATTTGAGGGGACAGCCATTTGCAGTGGTGTCCGAAACCATAGTGGACTTTTTAACTGAGTACACTCATTCAATCTCACAATAGGCCGCAATAACAAGTGTACAACCAATGTAAGCTCAACTGCAAGAGAATATCCAAAATACACTGTGAGAGTCGCGCGCTGAATGAATTCCCGCATCCTCAAACGCAAGATCAAACATAAAATAAAGGCATGGCATTAAACTCAAAACAAAAACCAAGGACATGGTGCTCACCAACAGTGGTTACAGGGAAATAATACTTGACAAACACAAGGGCTTAAATACACAAGACTAATGACTGAACAAGACACACCTGTACACAATGAAACAATGAACCAATGACGACACAGAACACATGGCAGGATCACATGAGGGCCAGGGAATCACATGACAAGACAGTGACATGACTGTGAGAATAGACATGACACAGAAACAAAAACTACCCATGACATAGACGCAGTGAAGTAGTTTTGTTTTTGAAGGGAACCTGGCAAAAAAAAATTGCTAAATACTTATGTTTTTTGTAACTATTTTCGTGCGTATCGCACACATTTGTGGCAAAAGTCCCCCTGTAGTCAATAGTTTTATCCCTTAAAACTCATCTTTGATCACAAAAAAAAAATCTTTGAAAAAAAAAATGGTAACACTTTACAGTAAGGGTACATGAATTATCATGAATTCATGTATAAATTCATGAATGAATTATGCATTCATTCATGTATTAATATCTCATGAATCATCAGGAACTAACACGAGTTCAACGTTTTTCATTCATGACTTCATGGATGAACAACAGATGAGCACATCATCATGAATTATGATTTATTACACATGATCATGATGTTTTCTTTGTTCTTTGTCTAGGTCAGTGACCTAGTCACCACTTTAGTTGAGGGGCCACACACATGATGAAGTCATTGATAGATAATGCTTAGTTAATGGTGACTACTGTATTTGATTAACATAATTTGTTTGCTATGAGCTGTGATTGGTCTATTTTGGGCTCTGTCCAATACAGTAGTCATCATTAACTAAGCATTATCTATCAATGACTTCATCATGTGTGTGGCCCCTCAACTAAAGTGGTGACAAGGTCACTGACCTAGACAAAGAACAAAGAAAACATCATGATCATGTGTAATAAATCATAATTCATGATGATGTGCTCATCTTAGTTAATGTTTTAATTAAGGTGTTGTTCATCCATGAAGTCATGAATGAAAAACGTTGAACTCGTGATAGTTCCTGATGATTCATGAGATATTAATACATGAATTCATGATAATTCATGTACCCTTACCGTAAAGTGTTACCAAAAAAATTATTCATGCCTTAAAATAACTTGTTAATTTAACTCTACACCCTTGCTTCATTTAGTATATGTAAATTAGCCCCGCCTCCACTCACTCACAGCAGCTCAGAGATCCACTCGTTGACGATCACACATTGACGTGATTGGTTACAACGTAGTTTGTGACAAAACAGCGATTTTAAACCATGTTTTTGGTTCACTGCAGTTTTAAGGAGAAAATACTCAGCAATGGTGTTGACTTATGAATTTGCACATGGTTTGTCTTAAAGCACATTAAAAATACCATATGGACATATAAACAATGTTAAAAGCGTGATTTTCACCACATGGGGACTTATGTTTAAATTAGTTTGCCACAAATTAGTTTAAAATATTTTTTTAGAAACAAGATCCACATCATTACAATGCAGGGGAGAAATGCAGATAAAGTCATTTAACTAAAATCCTCAGTGCTTGCACATTCTTCTACACATTTCTTTTCTAAGAATGTCATAATTAGGGTCTATATGCCAACCTGCATAATACGCCAACATTCCGCTGTCAGCTAATTACACACCATCTCGCACAGTTATCGGTGTGGTTAGACTATGATTTGACTTATAGCTAACTTGAATGTTCACACCCTGTCAAACCGAGGGAAACTTGAGCACATGGCTATTTTTGTGCTCTGCAGAACATGCCCTTCGCTAAACGCTGTTTCAGAGCCCTCACAGAAAAAGGTTATGTGAGGCCATTTGTTCATTAGGGGTGAGGGTGGGAAGAGGACAGACAAGAGAGGGAAAGAGCCAGCATAAAGACAATGAAGGCTGACTTGTGTTATAGTTACTGTAAGAATCACTTCTTCTGGAAGCATTTCACAAACTCTGTGGCTCATTTTTATCATATAATGCCTGGTAAAGACATGTACACTACTGGTCAAAAGTTTGGAACAATTACGTTTTTTTTTATGTTTTGTTATGCTCACACAAAGGCTGCATTTATTTGTATCAAAAATACAATAAATATTATTTGTGCTTTATTGTGAAATAATTTTACAACTGAAAATAACTGTATTCTTTTTAAATGCATTTAAAAAATATAATATATTCTTGTGATGGCAAAGCTGAATTTTCAGCATCTCCAGTCTCTCAGTGTCACACGATCCTTCAGAAATCATTCTAATATGCTGATTTCGTGCTCAATTATTAGTTCTTCTTATTATCAATGTTAATATCAGTGTTTGCTGCTTAGGGTTCATGATGAATAGAAAGTTCAATGAACAGCATTTATTTGAAATATAAATCTTTTGTATAAATGTCTTTACTGTCACTTTTTTTAATCAATTTTTAGACAAGGCAAGTTTATTTATATAGCACATTTCATACACAATGGTAATTCAAAGTTAATCAAAAGAAATAAGAATAATTAAAACAGTTTAGGATAAAAAAAAGAGAAAAGAAAATACAGCACAAACAGTACTCGTTCAGTAAATGCACAGATGTGTTTTGAGTCTGGATTTGAATGTGAATACTGTAGGAGCACATCTGGGGCCTCATTTATAAAACTGGGATCCATACTAAAAGTGTACATGCCCCGGAAAGCCAAAAATGGCGTACGCCAAAAAATATTCAGACTTATAAAACCGTGCGTACGCCAGAACCTGCGCAGAATTCACTTTATAAATCCCAGTCAGCGGAAGATTGTGCGCACATGCGTCTCCACCCCGAAATAACCATAAATGGAGCTTACAACGCCTAGTTTTACTATGCATGTCCTCCTTTGCATATGATTATTCATCCACGTGATATGTTTAACGGTACAAGACATTAGGAAAAAATAAAATATGGATGTGCTGTCACATTACATTATTAAAAATAATTTAGTAGCCTATCCTTGCCTTGTTTTTGAATACATAAATCAAATAGTGTAAAATACATTTCAGAGAACGTTTTTCTCACATCTTTTCCACTGGCCAAATAGTATTTGTAATTGATTTATATTTTGAATGGAAACAGATAGACTGTGTTGAGCATTATTTGCACGAAACTATTTTCTCAGACAATCTGCTATTATCATGATAAGCAATTATGTCTGTAGTTAAAACATTAAAACACAGCATGCCAGAGGAAACGTGTTCAAAAGCATCGCATCCACAACAAATATTTCTATTTATTGAATATAAAAAAGTGTTTAACTCCTTTAATGAGAATTTGGAAAATTTAATCTAAATGTTTATATCAAAAGTAAAACATAGTTTAAATAATTATTTTATTTATTTAAACTGTTATTGTGAACATGCAGTGTTTTTATGGTTAGGACTCATAATGAAGATCTGCCGTTAAAGGCAATATATGCGTTAGTTTCATTTAAGAAGGGATGGATATTTGCCTCAAGTGCAAACTTAGAGTGAACTTGGTGAGTGAAATTATATTTGTATTATCTTTCTGTATATGTATAATTTTCTTTAGAATTTCTGTCTAAAAGTGACCAAAAGACATTTAACTTCAGCTCACCATCGGTGTCGCCAAACTGCTCTGTCTCCAAAACGTTCATACACATGCGTCAGAGTTTGTGTGCATGTGCGCAAATTTTACCGTCAAGTTTGTTTTTATAAATCACAACTTATGTATCGGAAGTGGCGTACACCTCTTTCAGGGCCTGTTTTGTGCGTACGCAACGGTTATAAATGAGGCCCTGATCTCTTCTGGAAGCTGGTTCCAGCATAATAACTAAAAGCAGACTCTCCTTGTTTAGAGTGAACCCTTGGTGTTTTTTGTAGCTGACGTGATCCTAATGATCTGAGTGATCTGTTGGGTTTATATTCAGTGAGCATATCTGCAATGTATTGAGGTCCTAGGCCATTGAATGATTTGTATACCAGTAATAATACTTTAAAATCAATCCTAAATGTTCTCTATATTTTTCTATATATTTACATTTACATTTATTCATTTAGCTGACGCTTTTATCCAAAGCGACTTACAAATGCTATACATGTCAGAGGTCGCACACAAAGTGTCTTGCTCAGGGACACATTGGTGTCTCACAGTGGATTCGAACCCAGGTCTCTCACACCAAAGGCATGTGTCTTATCCACTGCGCCATCACCACCCCACCAAATGTAACTGGGAGCCAGTGTAAAGACCTGAGGACTGGTGTGATGTGTTCATATTTTCTGGTTCTGCTCAGGATCCTGGCGGCAGCGTTCTGTATGAGCTGCAACTGTCTTATGGTCTTTTTGGGAAGGCCAGTGAGGAGTCCATTACAATAATCCACCCTGCTGGTGATGAAAGCATGCACAAGTTTCTCTAAGTCATGAACAAAGCATCTAATACTTGCAATATTTTTCAGATGATAATATGCTGATTTAGTTATTGCTTTGACATGACTACTGAAACTAAGGTCTGACTCTAGAATCACACCAAGATTCCTGACTTGATTTTTAGTTGTTAGACCCCTAGAGTGAAGGTATGCATTCACCTTGAAAACTTCATCTTTGTTTCCAAATGCAATGACTTCAGTTTTGTCTTTGTTTAACTGAAGAAAGTTTTGGCACATCCAACTGTTTACTTCATCCATGCATTGGCACAGGGAGTCAATGGGGCTGTAGTCATTAGGCGATAGGGCTAAGTTGTGTGTCGTCTGCATAGCTGTGGTAAGAGATTTAGTTATTTATCATTATTTGGCTCAGTAGGAGCATGTACAGGTTGAATAGGAGTGGTGCAAGAATTGAGCCTTAAGGAACTCCACATATCATGGATGTCCACTCAGACTTATGGTCTCCTATACTCACATAATAACCTCTCTCTTTTAAGTATGACCTGAACCATTTTAGGACTATCCCAGAAAATATTAATGCCCCACCCAGTTTCTAATTTAACCCATAAGAACCCGGACCAATTTCCCCTTATAGGAAGTTTTAGATCTTTATGAGATCTTTTAGATCTTTATGAGATCTGACTGTCAATTACAATTCGTGCACACGCCACAGACCCTAATTTTAAAATTAATCAAATTAGTTAACAGTACTTTTAAATTGTAATAATGTTTCAAAATACATATTACTGTTTTTATTGTATTTTTGATCAAATAAATGCAGCCTAAGATGTGCAGCATAAGAGATTTCTTTCAAAAACATAAAACTAATCATAATTATTTAAAATTGAGTTAGTGTATATAGTCAATGACAGCAAATTGTGGATGAACGAGCTAGATTCGAACCAGCATTACCCACATAAAAACCACAGCTCAGTATTTTAAGAACTGCACTAAGCCACAACACCGACAGAGCTGCTGCAGTCCTGAAATAGGGCTGTGGTTGCGGGGCAACATTTTACAAGCTCGCAATCATCATTAGGCTATTGTTAATGCTAACGAGCTGAGTTGCTTATCTAAACAATCATTATTATACCCTATCTATCTGAGACACCAACACAGTGAACAAAACAATGTTAATGAATGATTTAGCTTTTCTATTCCATTACGGCTAGCCTGCGTTGTGTGACACGTCATGGGGGTACAATGAGTGATGCTTTGTTCCATTTTGTTCCATTTTGTGTCATGATAATGGATAACCCTGCCGTGTCCTTGCCCCTCAGGCCCAATAGACGTGAGTTACAAGCCTAGACAACCACAATGACTCACCAGCACTCAAAACACCACCTCACAGGAACCCCACCAGATTGTGTGCTCATACACACGAGGGAGTTTTCTACTACAACTATGTTGGTTTAAAGTCATCTTATGCACAATTTTCCTTATCAGCACCGTCGCCTTATTTCCAAAAAAAAAAAAAAACATTTGCTTGGGAAACATTTTTAGCAAAATTATGTAAAATATTAAGGGTCAGAATTACTAAATAGGGCAATTTAGTGTGAAAGCGCAATTCCATAAAAGATGGGAGTGGAAAGTTCTGCGGGTGAACGAACGACCAAATTAAATAACAGACGCCAGCCGGGTTATTTTTTCCCCCAAACCACTTCAGCGGAAATCCCGCTCCTGCAGCCGATTTCATTGGTTTAGGTTACAGTAACGGATAGGTTTAGGGATCAGTGTTTGGTGTAGGCAATCAGTACAGTGATTGACATGACCAATGAAAACTTTAGAATCAGCTGCAGGGTGGTTTGGGGGAAAAAATCATGCGACGCTGCCGGATAATTTCCATAAAAACCAACACAATCTACCAAGAGCACCGCAAATTAGACTCTGGTTTAAGACATGCTTTTTTTGGCCGTTAAATATTGGTGCAAAAACCAGTAAATTGACTTGCGCAAACCTTAGTAAATCACCTTGCATGATTCATTTAAGTACTCTCCTCTCATAAAGTTTGCATCTGAAAGGGAAACTCCTACAAATGAATATGCAATAAGGTCCGTTGCACCAGCACCTTTTCAGCACAAATGATTCAATTCTTCTATTTCACACTGAGTGCTGAATGCTTAGCATTTTTTATCCGGTTGCAGAGAGTTGAAGAATGTTTAACTTTGGGTAAAACGCAGCAATCATCATGGTCACTTTTTACCAAGCCATCCAATCAACCGACCAACCGTCACATCCTGCTTGTACAACGATTACAGACGGTAACAACAAGAACATATCTCCATCCGACTATAGTGCCAGAGCAAGTACATTAAATCGTGTCGACATTTTTATATTCAGAAACAAACTATTTGCAAAATCAGATACTAACAGTCCCGTATCATAGCACATAAAGGGCCAGATTTCCTAAACAGGGCAAATTAGCGTGAGCGCAATGAAATCCCAAAAAAGCGCAGATGGGAGTGGAAATTTCTGCCGAAAGACACAGCCGGATAATTTCCATAAAGACCAACGCAATCTACCAAGAGCAGCGTAAATTAGAGCAGTGCTTTTTTTACCCGTTAAATAATGGTGAAAATACCAGTAAATTGACTAGTGCAAAAAAATCACCTTGCATGATTCATTGAAATACTCTCCTCCCATAAAATTTGGATTCTGAAAGGGAAATTCCTACAAATGAATATGCAATAAGGTCCGCTGCAAAACAAAAATAACTGTCCTCAACTGTTTCAGCACAAATTCTTAAATGCACATCTTTAGTAAATCCTAACGCCAAAAGAGGGTTTGCCCTGACACAAGCTGTTAGTAAACCTGGTCCATATTGTCTAAAAAAAAAAAACATTTCGCCACTGAAGTCTTCTCAAGTATTTTCAGAAGAGCTGTGGTTTGTCAGCTAGCTAAAACACTTTGGTGGACACATGGCCTTAGAGTTAGGGGTTGATTAAATCTGATCTCTAACCTTAGGATTAAAAAAAGATGTAGCAGTTTTAACTAAACTTGGGGCCTGACTTGAGGAAGTTTGTGGCTTCTCACAGTCACATGACACTCAAGTGTAGTTTCAAGTCCACATTTATGATTGTGTGTGACTAAGGATCAGACTTGATTATTTGTCACAACTTTCTTGCAACACTCGTCTTACACTCTGTTGACATTGAGAAATGTCTTGTTGGCTATGGATATTGATTTCCCATTTCAACACAGCGACTGAATAAAGACTGTAAATACTCTCTTACCTTGAGGTTTAGCAGTGAGAACCTCCCTACTGATTGACACCTTCCCAATGACATCATCTCGGCTGTGAACAGAACAGTTTTTGAGACTGTAGGTTTCTACTGAGCAGACATAAGGGTCTCACTTTATATTAGGTGTCTTAAACTACTATGGACTAACATTTAAATTAATAATTTGATCAAATGCACTTATTGTGTACATACATGTACACGTTTTCTAAATTGTACTTTAAAAAAAAAAAAACCTGTATGTCATTACAGCTTAATTTCTGTAATCACATCTACAATTACACTGCAATGAACCTAATATAAAGTGTGATTGTCTTACATGAATCACAGTTATAATGCTGTAACAATTTATCATGTTAATTATGTCAGTAGTTGAAGGTGAAGTGGAAAATAATTTGTTTTCTACATTTTATGAAGATAATACACATGCAAAAGTCACTTAAATGATGCTAGCGTGTTGTGGGATGATCCAAGAGTCAAGCGGTGTGTCCAAAATCACATACTAAGTAGGAACTACGTTTAAATTTGAATTTACTTTGCAACCATTAAAAAGTACATTCTACAGTACATTATACAGTATACTCTGATTAAGGGTAGTATGAATTTTTTTTTTTGCCTTTATTTTACCAGGTGATGTTCCATTGAGATTCAAATCTCTTTTACAAGGGAGCCCTGGGGCAACAATTACACAAGTTACACAAAATCACAGAAACAAACACAACAACAAAACAATTTAAAGGATTAGTTCACTTTTAAAAAAACTTTTGCTGATAATTTACTCACCCCCATGTCATCCAAGATGTCCAAGTCTTTCTTTCTTCAGTCGAAAAGAAATGAAGGTTTTTGATGAAAACATTCCAGGATTTTTCTCCATATAATGGACTTCAATGGACCCCAAACGGTTCAAAGTCCAAATGACAGTTTCAGTGCAGCTTCAAAGGGCTTTAAACGATACCAGACAATAAATAAGGGTCTTATCTAGCGAATCGATCGGTCATTTAAAAAATAAATAAAAAAGTTTAAGTTTTATAAGCACAAATGCTCGCCTTGCTCTGTTCTGTGATGCGCGTTTGTGACGTCACATAATACGCAATTACGTTGAAAAGGTCACGCTTCTGTCCTGACGAAAATTTTCTTTTAGCCTTTTTAATATTAAAACACCCAGGATACGCACACGAAATGGGCATTTTAAACGATAAACTGACACAAAGACATTTGAATATGTGTACATGGTCCTCCTTCCTCACTTTTGTAAACACTGACTCGGTACGAGCAAGGCGAGCATTTGTGCTTATAAAACTTACATTTTTTAATTTATTTTTGAAATGACCGATCGATTCGCTAGATAAGACCCTTATTCATCATCTGGTATCGTTTAAAGCCCTTTGAAGCTGCACTGAAACTGTCATTTGGACCTTGAACTGTTTGGGGTCCATTGAAGTCCATTATATGGAGAAAAATCCTGGAATGTTTTCATCAAAAACCTTAATTTCTTTTCGACTGAAGAAAGAAAGACATGGACATCTTGGATGACATGGGGGTGAGTAAATTATCAGCAAAAGTTTTTTTTTAAAGTGAACTAATCCTTTAAGAATGACATAAAGGGGTCATTGAAAACATGTGCATTGTTCAAATTTGGAACATTTAAGTAATTGTTTCAAATGTTCAAGTGGGATAAAAACAGAAAGCTTCAATACTTTTTGGAGCAAATTCCAACACCAAGGAGCACCATAACTAAAAGCAGTCTTACCAAATTCAGTTGTTATACGTGGGATATTTAGAGCCAGAATGTTAACGGAGTGGAGATTGTAAATGGAATGATTCCAGGTCAACAGACTAGTAAGATAACTGGGTAAATTACCATTAATGAGTTTATAAATAAAAATATGCCAGTGAAACCATCTACGCAGACCTAAAGAGCTAAAACCAGTCGCCTCAAAAAGACAGTGATGAGCGCATGACTTGGCATTAGTAATAAACCGTAATGCACCATGGTAGACTGTGTCAATTGTGTGCAGCGTGGTAGAAGCAACATGCATATAAATAACACCCCCATAGTCCAAGATTGGTAAGAAAGTGGCACTGATCAATTTCCTCCTAGCTTGGAGAGTAAACTTGGCGGTTGATGCGGGTACTGAGTGAGACTTTGTGAACTGCATCACCTTAGTTTTACCAGCGTTTAAACCCAGTCTAAGATCAATGAAGATGGCCTATAATAAATTAAAAGATCGCTGTAGTGAATGATGAGCTTGAGCTAGGGTGGGGGGCGTAACAATATAGAGGTGTATATGATGAAAATAATGCATAGAGGTGTATTTTTCCATTATCTGCAACAGAGACAATGGTGTTTAAATGGAAATGGTAAATAGGACTGGACCAAGGATAGACCCTTGAGTAACACCTCGCCGGACCCCCAGTGGGGCAGAACTAGTCTATGACCATCGACAACTACAGTTTGAGTTCTGTTGGCAAGATAGTTTCTGAACCAATCAACTGCCTTAGTGCCCAAGCCAATGTCCCGGAGCCTCTTAATCAGAATACAGTGGTCAACTGTGTCAAAGACCTTTGACAAGTCGATGAACAGGGCTGCACAGCTCATCTTATTGTCAAGGTCACAGATGATGTCATCAAGCACCTTAGTAGCTGCAGTAATGGTGCTATGCTTGGCCCTAAAGCCTGATTGTGCTGGGCAAAGTATGTTATAATTTAGCAAGAAGCCCTTAAGTTGGGTGTTTACTAAAGACTCTAGGACCTTTGCAAGTACAGACAATTTAGAAATTGGGCGGTAATTATCGAGAATGGAGGAGTCCCCCCATTTCAACAGGGGCAGCACATGGGCTGATTTCCAAACATCTGGTAATTAATTTGAAGACAGGGACAAATTAAAAATATATGTAATAGGTTCCACTACGATATGTCCAGATAGTTTCAGTAAAGCAGGGTCTAGGCCATCAAGAGGACCACCTGATTTCCTATAGTATCAATTTCCTTAAGAGCCTTAAGCACTGCAGATGAGGGAATGAGTTTAAAGTCAAATCCCTCACTGACAAGAGAGGCAGGTGAATTGTGTTGGAGAGGTGAAGAAAAATGTCTTCTTCAGAATATGATTATTCAAATATGTCCCCTGCCTTAATGAAATGGTCATTGAAAGCATTAACAATATCATTCTTGTTTGAAATCTGTTGGGTGTCTTTAACTATATGCTTAGGGATGAATGAAATTTAGACAAGGATGACTTTTAATTTCATTAGCTTGTGCATTCCCATTGCCATTTTTGTGGTTGAGCCACAGTTGCCATGTCGGACTGCCCAAACAGCCATGGCAATGTTTTGAAAGCGACACTTTAGGGGAATTCAACCTTAACGAATGGCTAACTTACAGATGACTCTGCACATCAAACTTTAACAGGAAAAAAATATCACACACTTCACCTTCAACCATGTAGTATGTAGGTTAAGTAGTTGTATGTAGGTTCAGACCTGAGAGAGTCCTCATCCAGCACATAAAAAGACACTGTCCGAAAGTAGGGAGAAAGATGGACAGTGTATTCTTCGCCCCAAAACGGAGACAGTGTCTTCCATATTGTTGCTGTCCTGAGAGATAGATTAAAAAACAAATGTGAAAAGTTGTAAATGTAAATGTAAAAAAAAAAAAAAAAAAGCTACAAATAGCTAAATTCATCCTGGTATACCTATAAATGACAACTTTCATCCTGTGACATTTTGGACATCAAATGTGTTACTCGTTCAGTACAAAACAAGTCGATTGTTGAGTCTGAAACAGAATATATTTGTAAAGTCGCAATTGTGCGTTATAAAGTCGGAACTGTGTGATATAAAGTCAGAATTGTGAGATAAACTCGCAATTGCGATAAAAAAAACGTTTATTTAGTTAAATATATATATTTTTTACTTTTTTAGTTTATAACAAGAGTTTATAACAAGCAATTGTGAGTTTATATCTCGCAATTCTGACTTTATAACACACAATTGCGACTTTATATCACGCAATTCTGACTTTGTATCTCGCAATTCTGAGAAATATTAAGTTGCATTTATCTTTTAAAATGTTTTATTCTGTGGTGGAAACAAGCTTCCATAGTTTTCTGTCATTGAATTAAAGCTGAAATAAAATAAAAATAAAAATATTAGATGAAAAAAAATAAACTTAAGAAACAAAAATTAGACTGAAATAAAAATAAATTTAAGCTAAATAGAAAAATGTAAAAAATAAAAACAATACAAATTGATTTTTTTTTTTATATTAATAACAAATTTAATTTAAAATTAAACCTGAACATAAAAATAAAATAAATAAAAATATGAATAAATACTATAATACTATATACATACTAAAATCACACTGGTCGTACTAACATATGTCATCTTGAAATAGATGGGATGTCTGGCAAAGACCCCTAAATTGGTATAAAAAAAAATCTCTGGAGAATAAAGATATTGATTTCTATTTAAACATTAACAAAACCAGACAGCAGTTTTTCTTTAACTGCAATGATAGACAGCTGGTCCGTAAACAAATGTCAATATCAAATCAGAAATTCTAAGCAAAGATTAGCATTTTGTCAATCGTCTAATGCAAGTGTGCTTTGTATATCACATTGTCAATCAACAGACTCACAAGGCTTATTTACTGCGTTAGCATAAAGCTAGCCTGACGAAACAAACATCAGACTACGATCCATACTTAACATTTATTTACCTTCAGATTTGGTATACCAGGGGGGAAAATGTGACTTATTGACCAAAGAAATCATTGTGGCTCAGAGAACAGTCAGTAACATTCACAGTAGATAACTGTAGTATGATTGTTAAACCTTTCAGTTAGCTGGAAAATAAGTTATTTTTATAGGCCCTGGAAATAAAGTGAGTCACAAAAGAGACGGTAGAGTGAATAACAAATAAAAGAATATAATAAACTTTATAAGTTCAGTTCAAAATTCCAGTGTTCTCACTTCTCTGGTGCAGGAGGGTTTTCAATTATGTGGCACAAATTAAATTAGTTCTGCTTCACACAAAATTTAATTTCTAACCTGTTCGGTTTATGATAATTTACTTATTATAGGCTGTATAGCAACACAGACCAATATTAGATCACCGAACACTTGTGCTCAAATTGAAATGTGCAGGGGAAAAAAAAATCATACCTACCGAATTATCGCCTCATTATCAATTTTCACGATGCAGTATGGATCACTGCTTCCAGTTCTGCAAGTGAAATGAACAATAATGTTATTGCATACTGGCAAAAACCTCAATAGTTATTAATCTCATGATCACACATGATTGGTTTATGCAATCAAGAATTTTAATTGCATGTTTAAATGATGCTGTTGCTCTCTCAGGTCGGCAACGAGGCTTATTTAAATGTATAAAGATGATATACATTTATAGTTTTGGATAAGGATAAATTGAAACATGTATCTTCTTATCATATTCTTTTATGACCAAGAAGGATTTTATAGCCTTATTTCATAGAAGAATCCACAAAGTTCCACAAAGAATCTTCCTGATGTATTGGAGCTTTGATGAAACTTATATGAAAGAATTGTATTAATCTTCCACTTCAAACAACCTTTTTCAATCCAACTATGAGATCAATGAGATTCCAGAGGGAAGTCATTTATGGCAAGACTGTTCCAAGATAAAAATCGGTAAATAAATATATATAGATTTAAATCTAGTTTAAAGCATATGCCAAATTAATGTATTAATGTAGTCTTTGTATTCATGTTGGTTTTTATATTATTTTAAAGAAAATTATGTATGACATAATTATATATTATTATGAACACTTTTTTCTTTTCTTTACAAATATCATGAATTAGTCATTCATAAAGATCATGACATTTTAAAACCTGAACAAACTTTGTTCTAAAAGAAAAAGAAAAAAATCATATTTTAAGAGACTTACTGACATTGACACAATTATAAGACAAAATTCTTGTCTATGATGTAATTTCCAGTTTTATGTTTTTTCCTGTCTTTTTCTCCACATAACGTTGTTGGTCACACTTTGATTTGCCATTAAAAATAAGTATTTAGAATATTTTAACAAAACTGCTTTAATGCTTATACTTTTTCTAAGAAGTAATAATACAACTCCTTGCAGCTCATTTCCTATCTCCATCCTACACACACCAATTAAGGACATTTCTATGGGATGAAAGGGAAATGCTAACACATGGCTTTCTCCAGGTATTATATACTCCTCCTCATAAATTACACACTTTATATTTAAATTACAGGTACAATCATATCTTCCTGTTCTTTGTCCAACAACAACAAAAAATATTTTTTGTGTGTGTATATACCATTTCCAATATTTGAAAATGAGAGAACTAATTTCCATTTCTGTCTGGTGAACATTTGATCATGCACGCTGTCTCAGATGAGCTGTGAATTGACATAGAGCATTTGTAGAGATGTCTTCTGTCACTGTGAGGATATTGAAATTCCTCTGTGGAGGTAATGACTGCTCTGGGCAACTTTGGTGAGCTGTATGAGTGTTTGAGTGTGTGTGTGTGTGTGTGTGTGTGTGTGTGTGTGTGCGGAGAGAGGAGAATGAGTGCATCGTGCGGTGATTCATCTTCGCCTGTTGTTATCAGTGTAATAGGGAAACCTGTGGCTGTCAGAATCAGGTGCTACATCAAACAGCACTGAGACTTGGCAGTTAAACCACATACTATCATCCTCGTGCCACCTGCAGGAGGAGGATAGAGATGATGACAAAAGAAGGAAGAGGAGAGATTCCTCTCTCGTTCTCTCTGCTCCTCTTATCTTCTGTAACCATGATGTTCTGTTAGGGGACTGAGAGACCCCAGAGTCATTTTACTAGTTAAACACATACTTGAAATTGAAAGTTGTCATGAAATGAACATTCAACTATCTATTTTGTAAATGCACACTCTAAAAAATAATTCAGGGGCTTAGTAAATATCACAGTAGGCTAATAATTAACTGTATTAACTTAATAAAATCTCTGAATATCATTTACTTGATTGTTTGAGTTGAACATACCAAAATAATTGACTAAAAATCCAACAGTTAATTTTGTCTAGAATTTACAGTTATATATAAGTTTTTTTCACTAAAATAATTTAGTATTTGACTAACCAATTGTTTCTTTTAAATAAACTTAATATATTTGTGAAATTTCTATCAAAATATTTGAGAATTGAGAATTAAACAGATCTGTTTCAAGAACCACAAAAAATACTTAATTTAAGTCAATATTATTAATATATTTAACACACTTAAGAAATTGAGTAAGTTTACTCAATTAAAACAATGCACCCCTCCCCTCTAGTCTAAAGCGACGACAGCTCAACGGTCGAGTGAGCGCGGGCTGTTTGACCTCCAGTCTCCAGAAGAACAGTTCTCCTCTTTTCTTCTCAGTGTCGCCAAAGAGTGTCGCCGAAACTTCCCAGTCTCTGCGAAATTCAGGTTTGTGTATGTTTTATTTTATCTATAAAATCATTACTGTGCTTTAAATCATTGTATTTAATGCAAAACAACATACAATGGCGTAATGTGACACCTAAACGACTGTTTTTTCGCGTGATTGAAACGCCTTGCATAAAACACACGAGTTTATTCATCATAATGATAATGAATATAATTAATTTGAATGATAAAATGTCCTCAGAACTGTGCACTGTTTGTTTATTGGCAGGTTATGGAGTCAGTCGTCGCAGCATCTTTCGGCTATGAGTGAAACGCAAGACGGCGGTCTGGAGTCCGAAGTTCACCCGCAGAGCGCGAGTCCATCTCCGGCACAAGGACCAGCGCTGATACGGGGGATATTGGATAACAGGCCTGTTGATTACTCTTGAATTAGGCTACCTAAATGTTTAATGTTTAATTTTTACTTCTAAAATGTTTGTTAAATTAGTTTAAATGTAGGCAATATTGTATGTTAAAACAGTGTAAAATATGCTGTTTGCTGTACTCATTGACAATAAAGGCCAATGTCATGTACATACTGGTGGTTGTATGGAATATTATTTTACAAAGGTTTAGAGGAAATAAAAAAGTTAATATTACTCATAAGTAAAAACAGCTAATATTACTCATAAATATTGGTTTTAAAATGTTTAAATGTTCAATTATTTCTACTCAATTTTATTTGTTGATATACCAGATGCATTTACTCAGATTTACTTAATATTTTTACTTGCATTTACTCAATTCATACAGTTTATTTAATTGATTTCACAGCTTTGAAATTTACTCAATTTCTTTAAGTGTAAAAATGTTTCACCAAAAAAATTGAGTAAATCATGGTTAGACTTTTTAGAGTGCATGTTATAGATGCTATTCTGAATTATTCACCCAAGTACACTGAAAAAAATAAATCCGTAAAATAACAGAAGTAGTAACGTGGGGCTAGTTTTGTAACACACTTGTTTTGAATACTTCCACACATGCAAGGATATGAAACTTAGTGTATTATATTAATCAGAAATTAATAATTATTATTATGTTTCGAACTATGCTGTATAGCTGTGTTTTGCGGTGTGTTTATTGTCAAACTTAAAAATGAATTTATTTTTAATTATTAAAAATGCCATTATTTTATATGAAAAAGGTAATAATTGTATTTTATTGAGAAAATATTTTAGTTTGTCTTGTATATTTTTTTTGATTAGATCAGATAACATTTTAACCTTTCATACGGTCATGTTGCAATGTACCCCACCTATGGGGCATGTTGTCACACTCCACTACCATTCTTTTGTGGTAAATCAAGAAAAAAGCATACACTGTATATTAATAAAACAAAACCACATAATTGTACTAGACGTGTGAAATTCATGCGGGGGAAAAAATAAATACTCAGTCTGAACCCAGTATAGGTTTACACAAACTAAGTAAGTCAAAAAGTGTTAGGTTGTGCCCCGCTCTCATGAAGTAAACTCATGAAATATGTAAAGTTTAAAGTCTAAACAGTTGCAGGAATTCCTCCGTACACACACAAATGAAGATCTGCCGCAAGGTGACGCGTTTCCGACGCCTGTACTGAACTATAATGGGCAACGTAGCTCCTATGACGGGATAAAGCAGGTACATTCTGTATTTTTAGGGTCCTGTCTTGTGACATCACGTCCTGTTTTTGGTTTGCTGCAGCCTGCATGTGTACATGGAAATAATTCTGTATCATGATTTTTTTAATTGATTGATTACACACACATCTTTGGTATCTCTGGGATCTAAGACATAACAACATTAACGTCGTCTCAAGAGAACACGAGGGTCAAGTGTGTTCTGTGTCACAAATACATGAATCTGGCTTGACAGAGTCCAGAGCCGTGTTACAACGGAAGCTCTTTAACAAGCTACACATTCATCGGTCTACATGCTCTACACTTGGACCAGAGGGTTCATTTGTTATTCTGGTTCAGACTAACATCTCTTGTTGGATCGCACAACCATGTCAACTGTACAGTTTATCTGTGACTGAGCCTCATTCTAACTGCCAATTGAAATCTGAGAAGCTACAAGAATTAGATCAATTATGCTCTAGGCTTAGGCTATGTTTACACGGAAACGATCAGAAGAGAAAACGCAAAAGTGGCGTTGCGTTTTCACTTTTTATTCTGCGTTTAGACGAGCGTTATGAAGGAGAAATCTGCGTGCATATGGTGACGCAAAAGTGTGTGAAATTCGATGTAGTGTGCACTCCAGGCGGCTAGGTGGCAACGAAGCACTGCCACACAACAACACCAATATCTGAGAATATTTTGTGCAACTGCTGAAAAGACTCTTGTATGTTTATCAGAGCTGCTGTGGCAACTTGAAGGTCCGACGTATGGAAATAATCCGACATGTTAGTTATTATTTTCCTGTACTGGCGAATGCCTGTGACGTAAACGCGCACGTGATCGAGGGCAGTTTTGCGTTTTTACCGGTTTTTACCCTTTACACGGGAACGCGACGGTGGAGCGTTTTTAAGTTTTCCACTCTGGAGGGTGGTTTCACTTTTTTGCGTTTTTAAGCCATAAAAACGGCGTCACCGTGTAAACGAAAGGCACATCCGATAAAATATTTTTACGTTTTCACTCGGAATCGTTCTCGTGTAAACAGGGCCTTAGGGCTGCACCATTAATCAAAATACAATCAAAATCTCGATGTGAATGGCATACATAACAAAGGCATGCCCCAAACTTATTGTGGACCACTTAAAATAGCTGTTAATATAATTTCTGCTGAAAAAAGCCAAATTAATTTAAGAAATTAAGACTAAAAATATTAGCATTGTAATATAGAGTTGAACTGTAACAAAATATTATTGTTGTTGTTATTGTTATATTATTTTATCTTAAATATATTTTTAGCTTAGGGTGACATTTTTTTTTATATTCATTTCTTATTCTGTTTAATATTTATTTTTTAGTAATAATAATAATAATAATAATAACAGCAACAACAACAATTATATAATTATACTCATTATTATACTGTTAATACATGCGTTAATACGCTGCGCATCGGACAGTTCACGCCTCGCCGTAGTCCATTAATACCTGACAATGGACACCTCGTCGGGCATTAACCCTTACATTATACTCATGTTGTTAATACATATGATATTGTGCAGCCATACAAACATGCACAGCAAACCAGGAGCGTTTTATCGCATATTAAATCACATGCAATTTTTATCAAAAAAATTATAATTTTCAGCCCTAAAAATGCCAATATAATCAAAATCGATTGCAGATATACTACTTTAAAACATAAGGTGGTTACCAGGGTGTTGTTATGTGATTCCAATGTTGTAATGGGATGGTTGATATGGTGTTGCTAGGGTAATATCAAACAATGCAGGGTGAGTTACATCCAGGGTTAAGGGTTTAGAAAAAAAAGCAATGATTACTGACAACTGTAACGTGTATGTTGTTTTGGTTTCGTTTTCATTCTGTTCCCTGTTTTACTTTGACCGAGTTCTGTTCCCTAGTTAGTTTCCTTGGTTGTTAATTAATCCTACACCTGTTTCTGTTCTGGTTAATTATCTCTCCCTGTAGGGTATACAGGGTTAAAGGAGCGCCGGGGTAAAAGGCCTCTAAACCACTAGATGGCACAAAAACTTGCCGCAGCACTTTCCAAAACACCTTTTCAAGATGCACGTGGAAATTTGCCTGATCCTTGATGTGATAATGGGCAGCAGAACAAAGTTGATTTGTGTCCTTGGAAAAAACTACGAATCTCTGAAGACGATGACATCATGCACATGAGTAGTAATCTAAAGTGTTTCATCACCATCTAAAGGCCTGGCAGCAGAATACAGCACTTTAGCTGTTTTCGCATATCCGTGTGAATGGGGATTGTTTTGACAATGGTGTCGTCTATAACCGTCTGTATTTTCCGTTCAAGCATATCATGCCGTGTAAACGTACCCTTAGTTTTCTCGGTTCTTTGTTCAGTCTCGTTTGTGTTATTCGGTTGTATAATCTTTCTCCAGAGTTTCCCTGTGCCCGTTGGATTTAATTATTAAAGACTGGTTTTTTTAAAAAATCTTGATCGTCGTGCGCTTCATTGTAGCCACACACTCCTGACAGCAACAATATCAACAATATCTGATGCACTTTCTTTTTATAATGATCTTGTAAAAGTCCCAATCAATGAACATCTATCTCACAAAACAAGTGCTCATATTCCCTTTTCCCAGGTGCTGATTACTCACCAGCTGCTTGATTATAATTAGCATATCTTAAACAGTCCAAAATCTTTCCAGAGCCTTGCAATCATTTAAAGAAAGGTTCATACTATTTACTAAAGCTCAGTCAGGGCATGTGTACATAAAGAGGGATGGGTTTGTGGAGAACGTGTAATCTCTCCACAGCGTCAATACAAACACTCCATTTGCTCCGACGGTTCGGCCCACTGACTAGTTCACTAGTAATTTAATTTAATCTTACAAGGAAGCAAAATCAGTAACTCAGGAAAAGAAGGGCAGTGAATCACATTTTCATTGCACTGACATGACCACAGTGTTGAAATGGTAATGTGGATGACCTACTAGCCAATAAAGTAATTTCCTCACAAAGAGAGCTGTCCTTTCCACAAATAGAAGCATATAAACTGTCGTCATCTGGGCTGTTGTGGTCAAAATCATAGACATGTGAGTTTCCAACCTCATACCAGAGTCAGACAAACGAGTGCCAAATGATTTCAAAATAGAATGCTGCCAATTTCAAACAGGGAACCAATTAACAAGCTTAATTCATTTACTGCTCAGTAATGGTTTGAAAAGAATGTGTATATATACAGCTTTGCTTCCAAAATAATTATATATATATATATATATATATATAGAGAGAGAGAGAGAGAGAGAGAGAGAGAGATAGAGAGAGAGAGAGAGAGAGAGAATTCTGAGTGTAAAATTTTAGAATGTGATTGATAAAGTGGATGATGTGGTTGATACACTGATGAGTAATATCTAATAATAATAATAAAAGAAATGCACTGTATGTTTCTGTGTGTAATTCCCTATACAGGGAGCATCAGTAACACATTAGCCTACATAATAAAATAGCTTTTAAAATGTCCTTCATTTAAACTAAAACAATCATTTAGATATTTATATCACACATATTTATATGATAAATGGTCATTCATAGTAATGCAGAACAGGTTATCGGTTTAGGCTACTATAGCCTTTATGCACTTTCATTGATTTGTTTCAAATACATTATAGGATATATATTTGTGTTTATTAAAATGCCAGACCTGTTCTTTAAAAATCCCTAAATCCTATTTGTTTTATAGCCTACATTTCAATGTGAAAAAAAAAGTATAAAGCAAAATTATTTTTCTTGCTTTTTTAAACTGAAATGCTCTCTAATAAGGTAGGCTATCTGTGAATTTATTATATGCTGTATCTGTCAAATCCCACATACTGCTTTCAGTATATTTATCATAATGTACACTTAAGCACGTCTTCCCACATATTTCTGTGTAAATCATCGTATAATTTCCACATAGTTAAGTCATCAACACTTACATATCCTTGATTGGCAGGTTCTTTCCTTCCACAATCCTGATGAATAGTGTGCTTCGTTTAGCCATGCTGTAATTCAGTGACTACATCACGCGCCGTCACTTCTTATTACTTCAATAACACGCATACTTGTAAGCATTGCAGAAATAATCATGTGCGTTCTATCTATAAGCTTCTCATATGTAAAGCCTGTGCTGAGAAGCGGCACCGCCGTTCAGTCCAGCGGTCGTCTACACAATCCACGCGTTACACACAGGCGGGTTTGATCTCTGTGGGTTGTTTGTATGGAGGAGGAGTGACTGACTGACTAGAACAAACACTAGAAGAGAGACGGTTAGGCAGACGCGACGCGACTAAACTACAACGCTCCTTTTAGAATACTCGCAACTGATTTTAAAGTACGCGACTGTAAGCGGCTTTGTTGACTATTGTAGGCTACTTTTGTTTTGTCGCGTCAAGTGGATACGAGGTGTGGCGCGACGCGACGGGTAAATTGAATTCTCTGTGTTAGGGAAAGAGACGTCATTTCTCAACCTCGAGAGAAAGAGATACCTGAGATAAGCAAACAATTGTCTTGGCAGACTATTCGATACCAAACACACGAAAAACGAAAAGGGTTACACTTTTTATTCCATGTTTTGAAAGTCAATATTTGTTTAGACGTGTATCTCGAGAAGGCTTGGATAAAGCTGCTAAACATTAAAGCGATATATTAGGAGGGGGGAGGGGGGGTTAGGGGGTCCGTGGACATTTTTAGAGAAAAACTGTGTAAAAACCATAAATAATAAGATGAAAATAAATTCAGTTCTATTCAATTCAATTATAATATTCCATTAAATAAAAATAGATTAAAATACAAATTTGATAATAATAAAAAAAAAATTTATTATTATAATAGTATGTAGGCCTATAATTGTATAATAAATTACATATTTTCCAAATAATATTTTATACATAGCCTAACGTTACTTATTCACAGTATAAATTGGATCTTTATTTGTTCTGCCTTTTAAATCTTAGTATTGGTGTACCTCGCATGAGAATGACCAAAAATATGGGGGTTTGTTGTGGCATAAAAGATTGAAACTGTTGATCAAATATACAGTTAATTGATGTTTGTACATTAAGTTTTCACAATGTTTTATAAATAATTATTCAAAAATGTTAAGCGCACATGAAATCTATATATTTTAATAAAAATTCCATTCCTTATCTTGTTGACAATCCTCCGAATGTATGTCCGTGTGGCTTTATTGTGCTCACTAATTAAAGATATGATGATATTTGAGGCCAGAATTCAGAAGGAAATGCTCCACTTAAGAGGGTTTGAAATGAATGTAGATCAACATGAAAAACCACTGCCATTAAAAACACTCATTGCGACTTCTTTGCTTACAATCGTGCATTTAAATATTTGAGGACAGCTGTCCACTTCTCTTTCATTTCTCTAAATATCTGTCTGCCGTTGCTTTTTACTGGGGAACGAGCCTGCAGGGAAATGGCTTTTTTTTCTAACGATTGAATGTTATTTAGTGTGAAAACAGTATCGAAAACATTCAAAGTGGTGATTCAGAATAGCCGAGAGCTGCAGTGTACTTCCTTTTTCACTGAGGACTTTTGCCTCAACACAGGATGACTGATAAGCTCATGATGTAACCAAATAACCCCAGTCTGTTATAATAATGGGAAGAGACTCCACACTTACTGAAATGACTCACATAAAAATAGGCGAAACTGAAAGAAAATATCTCTCTAAGCTCACCAGTCGTAATTGTTTTTGAAAATTGAAAGCCTTCCTGAATGCATGCAGTTGAATAAACAAGGTTAAAAAAAAAAGACTCATTGATTATGCTCTTTGATTGGAAATGGACTCTCATATAACAGATTCTGATTTAGGCTACACAAGTGCTGTCAACATCCGGAAAAGATCAAGAAGTGCGCCTTCACCATGGAAAAAGGAAGATGATTCACTGTCCAGTCACAACAGAGTTTCTTTCCAGACAGACAAATTGACCACCTCCACTATATATGAAAGGGAACTTCATGCAATAGGAATCTTGATACTAAAACATTCTCAAACCATGCAGGTAAAGTGCCAATGCTGTTTAGGCTCCAGTGAGGTTTTCCATCAAATTATGTGTTTTTACAAAACATAGGCGTTCTAATGCGCGAGTGTGGGCACGGGTGACTCATTGATCCAGGAATACATACGTGAGATGATGCACCTTTAGAGCTGTGACCAGAGGAGGGGATACGCTGTGTGGGCTTCTTGTGACTCACCAATTTATCAAAGAGTTACCAGAGCGCAACCCTCTCTTTATATAGTGTGTTTGAATGTAAACTGCCATTTAGCAGAGGCTTTTCAGGCGGGATATGAGCCTCATGAGAAAACATAACTATTTTGTGAGATGGTTATTTTGTATGAATTTGTACGATGCTATTTGTATGGAAATGTAGGATTTTTATTAACAACACAAGCATGAAGGTCCACCTATAATCTCACCCCTAAACTTATCCATTAGTAGGTCATATCAGATCATACGAAAGCGAAAGAATGAGATTTGACAAATCCGCCACCAATTCACCATAAAGTAAAACACTTATAAACTGCCATTGGAGTGTGTTCCAATGCGATATTTAAGGGATAGTTCATCCAAAAATGAAAATTCTGTCATCATTTACCATTTTCCTTCAAGTTGTTTCAAACCTGTATGAATTTCTTTCTTCTGCTGAACACAAAAAGATATTTAGCAGAATATGGGTAACCAAAGTTGATGGACCCCCAATGACTTCCATAGAAAGAAAAAACCCCACTATGGATACTATTGGGAAAAAAAAAACATTCTGCAAAATATTTTCTTTTGTGTTTAGCAGAAGAAAGAAATTCACACAGGTTTGGAACAAATTGAAGGTAAACAAATGACAGAATTGACATTTTTGGGTGAACTATCCCTTTAAAACAATCCCAGATTTCACTACAAGGAGTTGATTAAAATAAAATAAAATAAATTAATTAAAATAAATCTGACGGATGAGAGAAACATGGAATAGCCTACAATAAACTTTTAATTTCATTCAATACCGAGAAGTATCAATTAAAACAAATGGCCAAATTCACTGTACTGTGAATTTTTATGTTTATTAGAGTATCATGCTGTTTGGAAACATGCTAACATTAAAGGAGCTGTATGTAAGATTGTGGCCAAAACTGGTACTGCAATCACTTTCAAATTACTGACTCGAGGTTGCCAGATAGGCTGCAGGATCCGATAACGACACGTTTGTAGCTGCAGCTGTGGTAACTAGAGCAGAGCTGGCAACCCGGATGCCGCAACACTACTGACTTCATAATTGGTAGATCGGTGGAGGGTGGAGCATCAGACCAAAACACAACATGACAACATCAACATCAGTTGAGGGCTGCAACTTCACTTTTTAAATGACAATATCCTGGCTGGACTACTGTTGTCAGTGATATAAGTATTTGACATGAACATGATTTCTTAATGTCTAGTGACATATCAGGGAAAATGTATGATTAATTGGAATAAATGTCTTACATACAGCTCCTTTAATTAAAGGTATTGTAGGTAGAATTTTTATAAAAAACTTTTTTCCAAATTTGTTAAAAACTTTCTGTATATATCAATGCATAATTAAAATGTAAGTACTCTGAAAAAGAAAGTATAAAAATCGAGTGTCTGTAGACCTCTCACGACTGTTTTAAAGACAGCTCATTATTTCCATTCACTCCACCCCCTCCCTTCTGGGCTCCTTCTAAAGCCACGCCCCCAAAACACATGAACGCGCGACGCCGACCGCTGAGCTGAAGACGCATTATTTACCTGTGACGAGCGGAGAGGAAGGAGCGCAGTGCATGTAGTGACATCATGTCAGAATCACATGTAAAAAAAAATCTAACTTTATCATTATGAAGATAAACAAATAAGATGTATTTTAGTACTCACTATCAGGCTAGCAGATTGATATTGGTAAAGTTTAAAATATATATTTATTGATTCGCTAACGAGCTAGTTATCTATAAGGCAAAGCTAAAAACAGGTTGCATGATGCACGTTTTTCCATTGCCATCATTTACACTGTGATGAAGATGAATTTCGTGTAAGATTCATAACATATATGGTGTTCTGCATGTAAGAGTTTCCATGATGAAAGCATTGTTGACTCTGATGAGGACTACACTCCAGAGACAAGTACCGCATTGTCAGCTCGAGGACAGATCCGGGGTCGAGGGCGAAGCAGAGGAGGTCGTGCAACTAGGGTCCGAGGAAGTAGAGGTTTGCCTTCGCGAACTGCATATGTGAATTTCGATTGGTCTTTCTCTGCCATTGTTTTGCTATTGCTAGGTTCCTTGCCTCTTGAATTACTCAAATCAAACGGGTACGCGCAAGTGGGCAGGTCATGTGTGGCAAAAGGGTGGTTGCCATGGTTGCGAGAGAGTGACAGTCGCCTAAGCCAATCCTTTGTTTCGTCCCGAATGGAAATAATGAGCTGTGTTTAGTGCAGATTAAACGTTCTAGAGTCACTCGATTTTTATACTCTTTTTTTTTCAGAGTACTTACATTTTAATTATGCATTGATATATATATAGAAAGTTTAAACAAATCTGGAAAAAAGATCTTTATAAAAATTCTACCTACAATACCTTTAAACTCTACTTGCTATAATAACGTTGTATGATGCTTTAATTATATTTGCACATATTTGTAATTTAATAAATGTTTTTATGACATTGAGAAACTACATGGAATGGCTGCATTTTTAAAAAATGTATTTGTCCCACTAAGACTATTAAAGCAATCTGCATTAAAACTGATTAACAATCATGAAAAACTTAGTTACCATTTGATTTACAGCACATAAACATACATCAATAACTAATTTAATACTTAATCATAATGATTAGGACCATGGTGTAATTCCTTTGTATTACATATGACACAAATACTAAAAAATATTAGGGCTGTCAAAGATTAAAACTTTAAAACAATTCAGGACAAATCATGGTTAAACAAAAGACAATATGCAATGTGTATGTTTTATAGCATCTCCATTTGGAGATTATTTTTTTATCTAATGTGATTGTTTTCTGTTGTTTTTTGTAATAAAAATGTAATAATATTTATATATAAAAGATATCTAGTACTTTACAGAAAGGTTTTTATTTAGTAACATTAGTTAACGTCATTAGTTAAAGTCCCCCTGTTATGTAGTTATCATGTAGATAATTGTATCCCTTAAAACTCATATTTGATCACCAAAATTACCTATTTAAAGGGGTCATGACATGGTTTTTTGTTTTGTTTTATTATGTTCCCTTAGGTGCAATAAAAGGTTTACTATAGTTTTTTGTACAAAAAAACTTTAAAAATGACCTTTTCCCACCCTGTTTCTCACCTCTGATCAGAGGTGAGAAACAGGGTGGGAAAAGGTCATTTTTTGAAGGTGTTTCCCCTTTAAGAGTTCAGTGTTAACGCCTACTGTTATGATTGGCTAACGTCAGTGCTGCTTATGCATAAATTATTAACGTTAATCATATTGTATCACATGTAGACTACACATTGCTCCACCACATGAAACTTCGGTCTTCCGATCTTTTACTATCGTGTAATTTCTTAATTGATTTTGATTCATATGCGTGAGGGAGGGAGAGAGAGAGAGAGAGAGAGAGAGAGCAAGACAGTTTGAAGGTGCGCGCTCGGCCGGGGCTCATTCTCTGTCTGCTCGTTCTTTCAGTAACATGCCCTGTCACACTCATCTGATCACTCACCGTTCAAATAAAGCTTTGGCGGGCTGCATATGCTGCAAATAAACTGCATCCTACTGCTTTCCCTAACGTCTGGATCGTTCGGCAGCGTATTCAAACACTCAAACAGGAACAGCACATCTGCGTGGCATCGCAGTCATCTTGTAAACAGACCCACTCACTGCACGACAACGCATGCGATGATGCGAAATGAGGCGTAGTTGTCTTGCGCTGGAGGCGGTCATATGCAAACGACTGGTACGTCACTTCGTATCGTGGCGTCACTAAGTTCAAAGGATGTAGAACGAGCTGTATTTAGAGCTTGATTAAATAAATGCTTCGTTTATAATGGGGAGGACGTCTTAAGCTATGAAACTTGCAGGAAGTTTTAATAGTACATAGATCTCTATATACCAAAAGATCAAGGCAAATTTGGTTTCTCATGTCATGACCCCTTTAAACGTTTTTTCCTTGAATTTTTTTCCCCTTCCTTCATGCCTTAAAATAGCTTGAATAGGTTCTATGAATATGCAAATTAGTCCCACCTCCACTCACTCACAGCAGCTCAGAGATCCACTTGTTGATGATCACACGTTGATGTGATTGCTACAGGGAAGTTTTTGACGTCAGAAACACGTGTCTTTTTTTCACTGCAGTTTTAAAGAGAAAATACTCAGCAATGGTGTTGACTTATGAATTTGCACATGATTTGTCTTAAAGTGCCCCTATTATGGATTTGTTAAAATGACCTTTCATGTAGTGTGTAATATAGCTCTAAGTGAATGAAAACACCCTGCAAAGATTTAAATCTGAAAGTCCACCGTATATATAAAGTTATTGTCTTTCAAAAGTAAGAGTTGATTGAGTCAATGAAATGAATCGTTTTTCAAACGAGTAATAAGCCGGTTTGTTGTGCCGTCAAGACGAAACATTAGCATATTTGCCCGCCCACTCATTGAAAACTTGAACCTCAAACCAGCAGCTGATTCCTGTGGATACTGGATAGCATCGTGTCAAGACGACGCTATGCTCTACAATGTGAAGGTAAAGCCAGATCTGTTTCCACCTCCCTCTGACCGCCACTACGGTCTAATAGGATGATAACCTTCGTTCCGCCTTCTCTCGAGACCTTATGTAAACAAAGTTATGCCCATGAACCCGGAAGCAGAACATCACGCGTTATAAAAGGAGAATTAAACTTTCGGCTCGTTCTCTTTACCTTTCTCGCCTTAGAGGTAGGAACCGAATTAATATTGTTATTCACCATTCAATTCATCACCCAATTGGTGCAGGTGACTTGTGCCCCTGTGAATTGTGGTGTTTCATAGGGAATGCCCTTCATGCCTGAGGATGGCTCATTTAAGAGAGGATGTGGATAATCCCTGCAGTGCGGCTTGTGACCTGCCCAAAGGGGAATGACTTCACCGCGCTAATAGAGTACGCAGTTCTGTTCCTGAGCGTGGTAGGGAGAGGGAACGCTCATCGGACAGTCATAGTCATAAGCATTCTCGCAAGCACTCACGTGATGGCCATGAACCACACAGATCAAGCCATGAGAAGGTGGTGGAAGTGGTTAAACACCCAACTCCTGCTCCACCAGTGGAGGGTGGCAACACAGACTCAACTACAGATCCTGGCTGCTACTCATTTTCACCATCACTACCTCCTGGTCAGGAATGCGTTCCTCCACCTGCACAGCAGGGTAATCATTGACAATGACGCAGAATATGCTGATGTATTATCTCTTCTTGCTCCCCACTTGCTGGTTGATAATGCGCAGCAGGCAGAAGGAGGGAGCCAAGGAGAGGGACCCCATTCAGATTCTGCCGAAGTGGATGGCGAATCAACAGGGAGGGATTATTTTCCAGCAAATACTCTTGTTGCTAGAGTATTTAGTGCAGCAAAAATTATTTGTTTGCAGCCTTCTGTGCCTAATCCTGTCTGGGGTGTCTGGGAAGGCATACCTCAGACTAATTCTCCATCTTGCTTTCCAGTTGCAGATGATCATATCTCAATGTTGAGGACAGCATGGAAGAAACCATCTCAGAAGCCTCAATTCAATACAGGCTGCAGACGGTTGGCCAATGCCTGTTACCCAAAAGAAACTGGACTGGGGGACATGCCACCAGTAGAACAAGAAATAGCATCATGGACAACTCTGGGACCAGCTTATGCATCTGCTAACCCTCGCTGTCCCAAGAAGGAGTATGCGAAAACTCACCATCTGATCTCAAGATCCTTTAATGCCACTGCATGTGCAGCTCATACAGGCAATGCTTTGGCTATCCTCTTAGCAGCCTTACGGAAGACAGTAAGAATGACCAGGATTCTAGGAACCTTGTTGATTCTGCTCTGGCAGCCCACTCACAATTGACACGTGATGTGGGTGATGTGGGGGACACTATGTTTTCGGCTGTTTTATGTCGTAGACAGATATGGCTGGCACAAACCTCTTTGCCAGAGACCATACGAAGCGAACTAATGAATTTGCCAGTAATTCCCGGTCACGTTTTTAATTCAGATTCTCAGGAGGTGCTGGATAAGGCTGAGTGCTCCATTACAATGAGAGAAGCTGTCCAGCGGGGTTGTCATAAACCAGCTCCAGTCTTCAGACTAAGGGCGCGAGAAACACAAAGGCCGCAGCAACCTGCTTGGCTCAACTGGACCAGGGCAAAGCAGCCAGTACAATCAGGGTTTATACTTCATCCATTTCAGCATCTCATGGAGGAGTGGATGGCCAGCCATTAGGCCGACATCCCTTGGTAGGTCAGATCCTGAAGGGAGCTTGTCGCTTATGTCCAAATCGCCCTTTGCGGGTACCCAATTGGGATTTGCCTTTTGTATTAGACTCTCTCACTAAGTCCCCGTACGAGCCTATGGCGGATGCATATTTAAAAGCTTTGTCTCTCAAGACAGCTTTTCTCTTGGCTATATGCTCTGCTAAAAGGGTAGGAGAATTGTGTGCGCTATCTATTAGTGAGGATTGTTTACGTTGGAGGCCGGATGGCACAGGGGTGACGCTCTGGCCCAACCCTGCCTTTTTACCAAAAGTACTTAATCCTCAGTTCAGAAATCAGTTCTGGAGGTCAATTCTGGAGTTCTGGAGGTCAATTTCAACCACCTTCTTCACAGGCAGATCAGCAGAATTTGCTCACCCTTTGTCCAGTAAGGGCATTACGCACCTATTTAAATTTAACTGAGACCTTGAGGAAGTCTCATTCTCAGCTTGTTGTTTGCTATGGAAAGGCCAGACTAGGGTGGGCACTTTCTAAGCAACGTTTGTCACATTGGTTGGTTGAGGTTATTTCCCAGGCTTATACGGGAAGAGGGTTACCAGTTCCTATGGGAATACGAGCCCACTCAACCAGAAGTGTAGTTACTTCATGGGCTGCCCTAAAAGGATTTTCGGTGGGGGAGATTTGTGCTGCAGCATCATGGTCTACACCATGTACATTTACAAAATTTTACAGAGTTGACATAACTGGCACAACGCCTGTCAGCACTGCAGTTTTGATGTCTGTTGCAGACAACATGCTATTAGACCGTAGTGACGGTCAGAGTGAGTTCGAAACAGAACGTAAGTTATGAATATAACTATAGATCTGTGAGACCAAAGGATGACCGTCACTATCCTTGTCGCTCAGAACACTAGGGTATTTCAAGGTAAGAGAACGAGCCGGAAGTTTAACTCGCCTTTTATAGCGCGTGATGTTCTGATTCCGGGGTCATGCGCATGACTTTGTTTACATAAGGTCTCGAGAGAAGGCTGAGCGAAGGTTATCATCCTATTAGACCGTAGTGACGGTCATCCTTCGGTCTCACAGATCCATAGTTATATTCTTAACTTAAGTTTTTTTTCACTGCCCAAGGATGATCATGAGAAGAATCAGTGGTTAAAATTAATCTTTACCACAGCAGTATAATCCTAAACTTTTGCTGTGTTTAAAATTCTTTATTTTACTGACAACTGCTTCTCAAATCTCGGAGTTCAATGCAGGATTCGCAAACCGCTATGGAGCAAGATTTGTTTTTTACCAAAGTTTATGTTTCCTCAGTCATTCACGCTAGAGCTCGGCTAATGTATGCACAGTTATTGACACAGTTTCCACATGTTCACAGCAATAAATTTGGAAAAAATACTTTGTAAATAAATAAGTACAAGTAAAATAATCGGTTTGTTGTTGGACATGCACTTATTTATGCTGATGATGAGGAATTACAGTGGCAACATCTCAAACTGAATAGCCTAGTGTATCACCGAGAAACGTCCTGCTTGAGTTGTCCTTGTGACGGAGGTTCGGGTTGAATATAGTTCTTCCAAGGTTTCATCATCGGACTCTCACTCGCATTGATATGGTAAGGTCATTCAACGTCATTGTTCGTTACTGTGTTTAGTTTACGGTGTAGAAGCCTCAGGACAGCTGACGTTGTTATGGCAATGGGCGTTTTTGTTTTCAACACGTGCGCTGTACGTGTTAGACCAATCACAACAGACTGAGCTGTCTGGCCAATCAGAACAGAGTAGCTCGCGGAAAGGAGGGATTTAGAGAGATTGATTCATCTGACGAGTCGTTTGAGAATCATTGAAAATGTGGTGATGTGCAAATGTATATATATGAGAAAATGTAAGTTTTTGACCTTTGATGAATGTAAACCTGTTGCAGGAGACTCCAAAACATCATTAGGAAACTTTAAAATAGCATAAAAAGGGTACTTTAAAAGTATATATATATTTAAAAAAAAACATATAAACAACAAACTTGATTTTCACCACAGGGTAACATGTTTAACATGAACTACCAATTAACACCTCTACAGCATTTATTAATCTTAGTTAATGTTTATCTCAACATTTACTAATACATTTATTAAGATACAAATGTTTATCTGTTAACATTAGTTAATGAACGCTTTTACAACAATTATATACAATTGAGACTATTGTATAGTTACCAAATATCCAGTTAAAAGGAACAAATTCCTGGTTCGGTGTTGATGAAAGGATATTTAAGCCTATTTGAACCCTAAAACAATGAAGGTTAGGAAAAACTGCCAAAGTTCCACATCAGCTTGGTTACTAAACAGTGCCATCTAGTGAATTTTTTCATGTTGTAGTCAATCTCTGTACTTTTGATCACGTCCAATACTGTGGCCAAAAGAGTTTACAAAAGATAATGGCTAAAATATCACTTTTCAACACAACCATTCTGGTTTGATATTACACAGAAAACAGTTCAACAGGGAATAGTTCTGATGTGAGTGTCATAGAGTTCCTCTATTTTGCCTTGTGACATATTGAAAGAGGAAATATTGCATAGTAATTTAGCTTCCCTTGGAATCGGCTATGCAATGATGGTGTCTATGGAGCTCACAGCTTCTGTGTCTGTATTCCAGACTTGGGCAGAGTCTCCGATGTGGAATAATTTTTCCCTTCCGACACGTAACCTGCGTTGTCGTAGGGGTGTGCTTTCCCCCTCAGGCTGTGGGTATCATAGCGGGGGATACGGATTGAGTTCATGAATTTCATGGGAGATGACCCTTGGGAGTTGTCTTTCCTGCCACAGCTGGATGGACAATATTCAGATGTTAGGAAAGTGAATTGCACTGGCATTAGATGACATTACATGCAATCATATATTGAGTATGGAAGCTTGTTTCCACCACAGAATAAAAAATAAAAAAGGTAATTGCGACTTTTTATCTCACAATTCTGACTTTTTTTTCTCACAATTGAGTTTACATCTTGCCATTCTGAATTGCGTGATATAAAGTCGCAATTGTGTGTTATAAAGCCAGAATTGTGAGATATAAACTCAACATAAGTCAGTGTTTTTTTCCCCTTAGAATTGGACTTTATAACTTGCAATTGGGAGTTTATATCTCACAATTCTGAGAAAAGATGTCAGAATTGCGATATATAAACTTGCAGTTGTGTGTTATAAAGTCGGAATTGCAAGATATAAACTCACAATTGCGTGTTTATATTATTTTAATTTGGGACCACTGTATTTGTGAGGTGGACATGATTTAAATGATTTACTTACTAGGCTACGCATAACATGATGAAGAAAAGAAGTAAAAGCAGAGCCACAGCCACACATAGGATGGTAATAATGACAACCATGGCACCAGATCTCGCACTTAGACCATCATTAATGCTTTGAGGGTTTTGTTCTGTATTAACAGATTATTAAGATATTAATTACTCCAATATTACTTAGCAGAGTGGTAATTCAAATGATTTGATATTATGAATTCTTACTTGTCTTAAGAGGAATGTCAGAAGACCAGTTTGACGAATTAACAAGAGTCTGGTTGTTCGCACTGATAAGAAGATACTTGAAACTGTGAAAAACAAAAAAGTGAAAAACAGTTGCAATAAATGAACAGAAAACTTAAATCCAGTGTTTAAGAAGCTACTTTGAAACTGCAGTCTTTTGACAAACTACAGAATTTTAAATAAGGACAGCATTGCAGAAGAATACCAGCATTTAAGAAGCATTAAACTTTTGTAGATTCTTGTAAATAAATAAATACGGCAGTCTCTGCATTATGTTGGGGATTTTTCAATGACTCTTTCTGCAGGTTACATTGTTACACCAGTAGGTGGCGACACGTGACTGTCTTTATGAGTAAAGCATTGAATTATTCACTCAATGTTTAGTTCAAACGCACTGATTAATTCAAGAACGAATTCAACTACTGTCTGTTGATTAGAAAATAGCAAAGGTTGAATTCTTTTAAAACTATTTTTGGTTTATGAAAAAAAAAACAGGCAATGTTGTGTCTAAATCTAATTAACTTTTTTTTAGCTGATTTATAAAAGAAATCTTACACTTGCAATCGTTCTGTAGATCTGAATATCATCACAGCAATGCAGATGATATTGCTCAAATAGATCCATGATCAATTTATTGTTAAAGCAGATTTTTAGGATTTCTAAAGGTGCAGTGACATTTACCATTACTCTGCGAAATTTCATAGGTGAAATCAAGTTATTACCATAGGCATGTCTGGCAGTTTCCATGAGAGCGATACAGATTTTGCTTGTGTTCAAGTTGATCAAATTCCCCATGTTGACAAACAGAAAGCTGCTTGGTTTGAAAGTGACTTCTGTGTGAGCTGTGATTCATGATTTGATACACTACTGAATTTAACCTAAATTTCGCTAATGTGGTCGCATTTGTTCACATTTTGATCACGTACAATTGTTAAGAGATTTTTCATGGGCGAAATCCACTCAGTAATATTCCATAGGAATTCACGTCAATGGGAATTTCATGCGAGGGTGGAAAAATGTCCCCATGCAGATTTCGCATCAGGTTCAGTTGGTCATGCAGATTCGTCACGCTGACCAACAGAAAGCTTCTTTATTTGAAAGTGACTTCTGTGTGAGCTATGCTTCATTCATCGCTACACTATTGACAATATACACTGCTAATTTTTGCTTATGTCACTGTGTTTTGTCAACGTAACTCACAGTAAAAGCTTTTTTTCTTTCTTTTTTTACAGTGGAGCTAAATGTAGTTAAGTAATGACGACATGACATCGAAAGGAGAGTTTTGTTGGCTTTTGTCATCTTAAATCCTGGAAAAGAATTAGCATTTTAGAGTCAACATGAATATTGTCTTTAGAATTTCCTATGGGTTTTCAGAAATGAAGTAAAATGAAGTCTGAGGTTCACATTGCAGGTCCTACATTAAAAGGTCCTACCTAACAATGGCTCCATCAGGTAATATTCCGTTACAGTTGGTTCCAGTACATTTCCCCTCGGCTCCGACTCTGAAGTAGAAATCACTGGAGGACTGACTACAGGGGAAGTCTGCCAGAGGTCCATCTTTGGTCACGAAGAAGTTCCACGTTGATGAGTCAAACGCGGTTGGGTAGGGTGACAAGTTTAGGATGTTCGGACCTAATGAGTTTAACTTATTATCAAAGACGGCGGTATCTAAAGGTGAAAGAGGTTTGATCATTTAACAGATGGAATATGTATATTTATTACACAAGTATTTATATATAACATAAACTGTTAAATTGTTTAATTTTCAACATTGAAAATAAGAATGCCACTTGAGCAGCAAATTCAGTGTAAAAAACGATCCCTCAGCAATCATTCTAATATGCAGATTTGGTGCTCATAATTTCTTATCAATGTTGAAAATTGTGTTGTGAAACAACAATTGAAACGTGTTTTTCTTTTGTTACATTATATGTAGTCTTTCTTTACTGTAACTTTTGATCAAATTGATGCATGCCAAAACAACAATTCCCAAACTTGTATGTGGTATATTACCATATTCCGTGTGTGTGTGTGTGTGTGTGTGTGTGTGTATTAAAATTCTACATGTCTACACGTTGGCAGAGCAAGAGAAAATCTGTGCTATGGCCTGCAAATAAAATAAATCAATTAAATTATTGAACCCTGACCTTAATTTGTACAGATATTTTACCTTTGTTCAGCGCAGCTACCAGCCATATCACACAGCCATCGCATGTCTGATCAAAAACACAATACGGCTGGTTCAGTATTACCGTATTGGTGGTGATTTTGCCTTGTAAATCACTGGATGAGAGACTGGGCTGGAATGTCTGACCTGTAGACAGAAAAAGAATACTTTAAAGAGCCATTTTTAAAATGACCCCATTGTTCCAACTTTATCCCCATTTAGTCTGTCGCAGAATAATAGCAGGTTCAGCCCTGATTTACTTGCACCAGTCAAAGGAAAATGGATTGCGTTACACCCAACAACCCCAAATATTTGCAGTGACAGGTGTATTAATTGAAAACTGGGCAAGGAACAGAACATACAGGCTCAGTCTTGCCTTGTGCGTTTCTCCTGAGGCTCTATCTAGAATTTCTGACTTGTATGAACATGACATATGAGACGCAGGGGTGTCCAATCCTGCTCCTGTCCTGCAGAGTTATAGCTTGCAACAAGTTTCTAGTATGCCTAAGGCCTTGATTCGCTGGTTCAGGAGTGTTCAATTGGGGTTGTATCTGAACTCTGCAGGACAGTGGCCCTCCAGGAGCAGGATTGGACGCCCCTGTGTGTAAGGCTTCATTATCACTCTAAGAACAAAGGTTCAGCGGGTTTCTATACAGAATCCTATGTTTTTGACTCAATTTTAAAGAACCCTTTATGCCAAAAAGGTTCCATATGAACCATTAAGGGAAAAAGTCTTAAATCATTGCACAGTACTCACATATTTTATTGTTTCCCCCCAATTTTTTCAAGTGATAAAGTGTTTACGAGCTGTTTAATTCATAAAATAAATGAAAACAAAATGTATTCAATTTAAATCCATAAAATAATAATGATGGAAACCCCTAAAAGATTATATGAAGCACCTGACAGAACCCTTTAAGGTTCCATACAGAAACTTTTCTTCAAAGAGTGTAGTCATTAATATCTGTGAATTAGGTCATTTTAAAAAAGTGTTCCTATGACTTGCTATAATTAATGATACTTAAAGGGATAGGTCACCCAAAATGAACATGTCATTATTTAGTCACCCTCAAGTTCCATACCTGTATGAATTAATTTCTTCTGCTGATCACAAAAAAAATATTATATTTTACAATATATAAAAAAATAGTTTTAGTTGTGTGTGCTCCATACACTCTATGTCTTACAATGGGGGAGGAAAATAATTATAAGTAATAGCGGGTATGCTGGGCGGGTGTGGGCTGGGTGTGGGCTTCTGGGCAGGGGTGTGCACAGATACCAATATTAATCATAAAATCATATTACTATATCTTTATTATCATTGTTATTGTTTGGAGGATTGGGAGGAGAGGAGAGTGGGGTGACGAGAGAAAGGGTAAAAGATGTTACATTACTGGATACTTAAAACACTCAACACCCGGATATATGTCAAATTATAAGGTCTTTCTTTTCTTCTCTTTCTTTACCATTTTACCATTTTTCTTCTCGTCTAGTCTTATATTGCTGTTTATCTGAGTTTTCTTTTAATTTTTTTTGGGGTCGATGTATGCATTTCTGCAATAAAAAATAAAATAAATAATAATTAATAATATAGATTAAAAGAAAAATGTATATATATATACACACTCACCGGCCACTTTATTAGGTACACCTGTCCAACTGCTCCTTAACACTTAATTTCTAAGCAGCCAATCACATGGCGGCAACTCAGTGCATTTAGGCATGTAGACATGGTCAAGACAATCTCCTGCAGTTCAAACCGAGCATCAGTATGGGGAAGAAAGGTGATTTGAGTGACTTTGAACGTGGCATGATTGTTGGTGCCAGAAGGGCTGGTCTGAGTATTTCAGAAACTGCTAATCTACTGGGATTTTCACGCACAACCATCTCTAGGGTTTACAGAGAATGGTCCGAAAAAGAAAAAACATCCAGTGAGCGGCAGTTCTGTGGGCGGAAATGCCTTGTTGATGCCAGAGGTCAGAGGAGAATGGCCAGACTGGTTCGAGCTGATAGAAGGGCAACAGTGACTCAAATAACCACCCGTTACAACCAAGGTGGGCAGAAGAGCATCTCTGAACGCACAGTACGTCGAACTTTGAGGCAGATGGGCTACAGCAGCAGAAGACCACACCGGGTGCCACTCCTTTCAGCTAAGAACAGGAAACTGAGGCTACAATTTGCACAAGCTCATCGAAATTGGACAATAGAAGATTGGAAAAACGTTGCCTGGTCTGATGAGTCTCGATTTCTGCTGCGACATTCGGATGGTAGGGTCAGAATTTGGCGTCTACAACATGAAAGCATGGATCCATCCTGCCTTGTATCAACGGTTCAGGCTGGTGGGGGTGGTGTCATGGTGTGGGGAATATTTTCTTGGCACTCTTTGGGCCCCTTGGTACCAATTGAGCATCGTTGCAACGCCACAGCCTACCTGAGTATTGTTGCTGACAATATGTCCATCCCTTTATGACCACAATGTACCCAACTTCTGATGGGTACTTTCAGCAGGATAATGCGCCATGTCATAAAGCTGGAATCATCTCAGACTGGTTTCTTGAACATGACAATGAGTTCGCTGTACTCAAATGGCCTCCACAGTCACCAGATCTCAATCCAATAGAGCATCTTTGGGATGTGGTGGAACGGGAGATTCGCATCATGGATGTGCAGCCGACAAATCTGCGGCAACTGTGTGATGCCATCATGTCAATATGGACCAAACTCCCTGAGGAATGCTTCCAGCACCTTGTTGAATCTATGCCACGAAGAATTGAGGCAGTTCTGAAGGCAAAAGGGGGTCCAACCCGTTACTAGCATGGGGTACCTAATAAAGTGGCCGGTGAGTGTATATTAGGGCTGTCAAATGATTAATCACGATTAATCGCATCCAAAATAAAAGTTTGTGTTTACATAATAAATGCGTTTGTACTGTGTAAAATTATTTTGTATATATAAGTACACACACGTGCATTTATATATTTAAGAAGTTATTTATATATAAAATATTTATATTTATATCTAACATAAATTATATATAAATCTATATATAGTATATCCATGCAAATATTTCTTAAATATATACAAGCATGTGTATGTATTTATATATATAAAATAATTATACACAGTACACACACATTATGTAAACACAAACTTTTATTTTGGATGTGATTAATCGTGATTAATCATTTGACAGCCCTAATATATATATATATATAGCCCATTGGCTTCGATAGTATTCTTTTTTTCATACTGTGGAAGTCAATGGGGTCCATCTACTGTTTGGTTACCCATATTTTTCGAAAATATCTTCTTTTGTGTCCGGCAGAACAAAGAAGTTCATACAGGTTTGGAACAACTTGAGGGCGGGTAAATGATGACAGGATTTTTCTTTTTGGGTGAACTATCCCTTTAATAGGCTACTATATTATTTAATAGATCTGACTTAGGCTAGTTTAATATAAAAATACATTAATATACATGAAGTTATACAAGTACACCTTGCAGAATCTGCAAAATGCTACTAGTTGTAACAAAATAACAGGTATCATAAAATGTGAGTACTACCCTGAATAAACTATTTCAACAAACAGATGTTAACATAAAGCCCACAAGACAGATGTCACGATCGCCAGCTGTTGTGGCCTGAATGTACACCAGTGGGCACTCTTCCCGGACTACACTTCCCACAATCCTCTGCCTGGTCTCATCACTCTTGATTGTTCTCAGCTAGTTATCATGACCTTGTCAGTCCCTTCCTATATAAGCCTGGTTCATTTTGTCATTCATTGTGAAGTCTTTTTATGCGTCTGTAAAATGTAAACAGCATGATTAGAGAATAAATTACGTGTATTTGTGATGTCATGCTAAAACCAAATCTGGGGTTTTAGATTAGGGTCCAATTCTCACTATTAACTAATAACTATGACTTTTGCCTAAAATCATAATTACTGCGAAGAGTTATATACTTACTAGTTTAGGTATGCGGTAGGGTAAAGGTATGTAGAATTATGGTCATGCAGAATAAGTCATTCAAATGTACTAATAAACAGCCAATATTCTAGTAATATGCATGCTAATAAGCAAGTATAGTCAATAGTGAGGACCTAAAAAACGAAAGTTTTATCATAGATCTCCTTACTAACAACAACCATATAAAAAGACCAAACAAACATTGATAATTAAAATGCATTTACCTTGTCCGGTCCACATCCAGATAGACAGCAATGACATCAAACGGATCACTGTATTTGTGTTCATCTTGTAACAAGGACGCAGTTAGTTTCTAATTATTAAAATCCAGATTAGAATCACTCCTAGCTGGTGTCTGAAATGTAATAATCAGCCTGGCAGATGCGAATAAACTCGTATAAAAGGGAGTGGTGTTTCTCATGAGGGTGTGTGTGAATCCAGGTAGAAACTGGGAGGGTGCTTTGGGCACAAAAACGTGCTTTGAAATTCCAAAGTCTTACTATTGTTAATTTGTGAGCTTTGAAAATGCTTGAATCATATTAAAATGCATTCTGCTTAAATATTTTTGAATTGACAGTACCACAATTACAGTCTCAAGGTACCCACAATTGTGTAGTGACAGCATGTGACCAACATATCTGATGCTTGAATGGAAAATAAAGTCGTCGGACGAAAGGCTGTTTGAATGAATAATGTTGAAGTTAACAAACCCCATTCCCAGAAAACAATCACATGACGTGCGTCGACACAATATACAAAAGCAGGGGTGTGGAGTTCTCATTCAATATATCAATATTCAATAATAATACCAGCAGGTCTTAATTCCTAATGTCTTGAAGGAAGAACATTAATAACTTAAGCATGAAAAATAAAAAAAATAAAAATTATTTACACCATCATATTGGTTTTCTGTGACAATCTAAGCATATTCTGCGACCCCAGACACTGTAATCAAATATAGAAAATTGTATTTGAGGTAAAACCAGCTCAACCAGACCAGCTTAGTCATGAAGCATATGAACTTGTTTATTATACACACGTCATCGACATGTTCTAACGTTCTCCTGTTAAACGCCTATATGTGAATGTGTAAAACTCACATATAAAATATTTGCAAAGACTGGACTGGTGAGTTGAAATCATGACATAGTAATATAATACAATATCCATAATTTCATCGTGGTGAATTAGACTATGAACTATGGCTATTAACATGCTCTTTTCAGAAGTACTCTGCATTAAAGGAGGGTGGTGTACATGTAGTAGTGACTAATGAACAATTACACTGCTATTCCTTTCAGAAATCTGTTATTACCATTTTGTTAATGCTCAGATTATTGCGCATTTAGATGAAACATTAGAAATTAGAGACCATTTGTCTCAAAATCCTCAAATGAACTCTGGCAAAATATGTTTTTTATTTATTTAATTTTTTAAAAATGTTATGCATGGTTTACATCTTATAAAAAATAAAGTAAACCATTATATCTATTATGTTGCGTCTCCATAAATGTCAAGAGAAACTGCATAATAACTAAAGAATTTGCACACACACAAAAAAAATTCATGTTAATATTTCAAAATTTCTGGTCTCAGAAAAAATATGTGGTCTCTGACTTTTGGACCCAACCATATATATATATATATATATTCCTATATTTCATCTGGTGCAAGCAATGTCAAAGTCATTCTCTGGAAATAGCATACAAAATACTGTGTATATATATATATATATATATATATATATATATATATATATATATATACAGTATATCCCTTACAATTTTGTTAAAAAAAAGTCTCTCATACTCAATGCCGCATTGTTGTTTGATAAAAAATTATTAAAAACAGTAATATTGTAAGATATTACATTTTAAAATAACTATTTAAGTAATTTATTCCTGTAATTGCAAAGCTGAATTTCCAGCAGCCACAAAATGTTTAATTAAACACCAAACACAACTATTCTCTTTGCTGTTTATTTAAAAAATACATTTACAACAGAATAAAAGTCAAACCTGGTCAAATTATTGGTAACACTTTACTTATAGCCTCTATGTATAATGCACTATAAATGTATTCATAGTGCACATTATAATGAATTATATCTTTTCAAAAATAATTGAAACCAAAGTATTGTTTGTCGTGTTTTTCAACGCATTCTCCTTTCTAAAGGTGTGTAGACAAGTTACAATTACAATTATTAATGAGATTATACAACACATAAGGTGCATTACAAGCATAATTAATGCTTTAAAAACACTTGAAAGCATTATATATGAAGGCTTCAAGTAAAGTGTTACCAAATTATTTTATCGACACTCCAGTGAAGAAAAACAAACAGCTTTTCAACTGTCCAAGTCAACATCAGACCATATCGACCTCAAGCGTTTAACATCAACCATAAAGGATGCCAGAGCACTTCTGAACCACTATTTGATAATCGTTCTCTGCTTGAGATGTTTTTGGCATCACATGGTAATATATGCTGGATATTTCCATTCCTTCATTCGTTCACCTCTTCCCCATGATGAAGCTGGGCACTTCTGCATCATCTTCTCGTTCCTCTGCTTCAGAAGCCGAAGATGACGACGACTCCTCAGAGCCTGCTGACACAAACACCGCTTAAATGAAAGCTGAAATGACCTAACCTCAAGAGCTGCACGTACTAGAACGATGATAACCTGTGCCGTCATCCAAAAACAGCAGTAATAAATACAGTGGCTATATTAAATGGTCACATTCATGATGTTACAACACTGAGGCATAGAGGATTTATTTAGCCTGTATTAATATAAGAATTCTAAATGATCCATTTGCTTATTTAGCAGGTACCTTTTCTGTTTTTGCTATAAATTATTATTTTTATTTTTTTAAAGTCCACTGTGATTCAATTTAGTAATTCCACAGACCATGACCAAGGGAGTGAAAACTTTATTATATAATCTCTAACCTTCTTTCTGGCTCTCCATCTTGGCCTTCTTGGCCATCAACTTCTTTTGCTTCAACTTTTCCCTAAATGACAGAAATTGAACAATTGAGATTTAGAAACACAAGAGATAAATTAAGAGCTTTCTAGAGATTCTAGTATCTGAATCGAACACAAACCTCTTCTTTCTGCGCTTGGCTGTCCTTTCCACAGCAGCCTCTTGGTTTTCTTTCACCTTCGCAATATAATCTTCATCCAGCTTTTGCTGCAAAAGTGAACAATTAAATGTGAACCAATATTAGATAAACTCCATCTTGAAATAAATATATATATATAACTCTTGAAAACAGACCCCATAAATATTTAACATTTTATTTTAATAGAGAGGTTTCTTCTGAAGAGACACGCGCTTTATATAATATTTAGGCTTTTATTCACATATACAAGTCGAAACATTACACTGGCAAACTCAACTCACAGCAACAGTAAAATGTACATCCTCTGAACCCGTGAGCTTGAGAGAAGAGCGGATCCCCCGCTACTCTGACACCACACCTAAATTCAGTTATTTGAATCCACTACAAATAACGGGTAGAACTGCATTCCATCTCTGCATATCTTTGGGTTGCTTATAATGTTCATCTATGTACGCAGTGAGCCATTTCACCAGATTCATAACTTAATTTATAAAACTAAGCCAACTAGGGGTGTGCGATATTGACAACAAAAAAAAGACAAAAAAAAGATAACGATTATTAGACGATATTATGCGGAGTATGCTAGGTGTGTTTATTTTGTTGGTACTTTGGCAGGTTTAGGACTGTCGTGGACAGCCAACTCCTAAAGTTTTTGATATTCTTCATACTCTGTGTGGTGGTCAGTTCACAGCAGTGAAACAGTTTTTATCTTTATAAAGCCACTTTTTAAACCTAATTATTTGCATGCATCATCTTTTGTGTCAATTTCATAAATGTAATCAAATTCAATTATAAAAATAAGACACAACAGGGCTGTTACCAATCAACTGAATTCAGTATCACCAAAATTCATCTTTGCAATATTGAATTTTTTAAAACTATTTAAAACAAGAAAAGATACTTTAAATGTGAAATTAAAATCACCAGTAGATGGCAGCAAGTCACTGTTAATAAGCAAATCATTGAGTTTCATTCAAACAGCTGATTCATTCAAGGAAAGCATTTGACTATATTAATCTATCCTAGTCAACTGATTCGTTCAAAAAGCTGATTCACTCAGTAGAGAAAACACCACCGTGTGTGGCTGTTTAGAACTATTTTCTTTGACGAAATAGAGCAAAAACAGGCAATATGGTGTCTAAAATGTAAGTAAACTTAATATTAACTTCTTGTTTAAACTTGTATAACATCACTATCACATTTGTTATGCTGATTTGAAGGAAAACCGAACTCGTGATATTTATCACTAAATTATATAAATAAAGACTAAATCCCGTATTGAAAGCGCACACTCTAAATGCGTATCTTCGCACTAGTCTAATCTACAAGACTAGCCTACATCACATAGACGTAGAATATGCATGCATTCTCTGGGAGTGTGTGAGGGATAGGCTATACTCAATGTCAAATCTCACATAGTTTAAACAACAATTACGATATATATTACTGCACACCCCTAAAGCCAACAAAGGAGAATACATAAGTTTGTAAACTGCTGTTCATCTGATTACTCGATTAATCGTCAAAATAATCGACTAATTACTCGATTACCAAAATAATTGGTAGTGACATGCATACACGCTAAAGCAGTTTCTAGTTAATAATCATGTGCTGTGGTGGCTTTCCAAAAAGCCAGCGCAAGGTTTGGAATAAACAATGTTCACACAAAAACATAATTTACAGGTTTAAAAGCCCATATATCTATGGTAAGAACCAAACTCATCACCTGTCCCCCCTGATACAACCTCGTAAGTTAAACATCATGTGTGATATTGAACAGGTGACCTACACCTTCACCACTGGTCCACACCACCATCTAGTGGTTGAACAATCATTTATTTTGGCTCCTACATGTGCTTTTAGGCAAAAGTAACCCTACCTTGTCAGATATTCGTTCCAGGAAGTCTTGCCTCTGATACTCTCGACGACGCAGATGTCTATACACATGGAATTCACCACTGCCTGCTCCAGCACTGGAACCTCAGAAAATCAAACATAACAGCACTCACTAAAGACACATGTACCTGAAGAGCGGAGGGGCAGAGTGAAATAAAAATACAATTACAAAATAAATAAATTCTGTTATCCTGACATTATTTGTGTGGGCAGAAATTTTGGGAATGTTGGAATCAATGGACATTGGACAGTACAAGACAAAATATGAATCCATATGAAAACTTGATATTACAACATAGTAGGGATGAGTCACGATTGCTGAATATTCAATTAGTTGATTTTATTATAGAATATCGAATAGATTGTGCGATTCTTTTTTTATCCCCATGTTGCCAACAACGCATCTAAAAGATGTCAATCAACTCTCAGACGACAGAAGATGATACACATCGTCTCACACCAGAGCATGTGAGCGGAGTGGTAATATTTCCTCTGGAGATTCCGCTCTGCTCGCTCAGAATGCCCTTTTTGACATGCTGGTTACAAAATATGTGAAATAAGTAGGGCTGCCCGTGCATGACTAAAGTTTTTTTTTTTCAAGTCGACTAGTACTAATTCATTTCAGCCATTAGTCCAATCGCATATTTGTATTAATTTAATTACTTGAATATATATGGGAGAGAATACTATATTGCTATTCCGCATCTCGAGCGCACGCATAAAGCTTGCCACAAAAAAAACGGCAAAAGTAATGATTATGCACGAGACATTTTAATTGTTTATTAATAAACTAGTGTTTTCTGTATCAGTGTCGGATGCAAAGATAAAGTTGACAATGCTGACTCGCCATCTTCGCAGTAGTGAACGCACCAATAGAGAGAAATGCACACTTCATACATACGTTTTGAATTGTTTTGTTTAAAAGTAGACATTTATATATTATATATTTATCTATAGATATATTATTATTAGGGCTGTCAGTTAAACGCGTTATTAACGGCGTTAAAGTGATACTTCAGCTCTGGAAAGATGAATGTGTATTTAAAATGGGACATTTATGTAGAAGAAATGTGAAATTATTTTTGAATTTGGAGCTTTCTAGACTGAGAAAAGCCAGAAAATGTATTTTTGGCTCATATGGATGAAAGACAACAACTCCCAGAATGCACTTGCTTCGCTGCCCTAAGAGGTCACGCCTACCGGTAACAAAGCGCAGCTAGACAACTAGGGAGTCTCCGTGATGAGTCTGCCCGTGATTACGAGATCGCTCAAAATACAGTCGCCATTCATCATGTTTACAGTGGCGAGCAGGACGAGTGAGGGCCGCGGGAGAACGGCGCGAGGCCGGTGGCGTGATTACTGATGAGACGCACCAGTCTCGTATCTCTCACAGAGGAGCGGGAATTTTCATAGCAATGTTAAAATGCACATCAACCGATCACTTGTTTAGCGTTCATGTAAACACTACATTCAGATTCACCAATCGGAATGAAGTCAGTTAGATTGAAACAAAATTAGACAATGAATGACGACTGCAGAAATCAAAAACTGAATCCCTTACATTTTGGACGATCTCGAGGCCGGATATGTCCGGGAAAAAGAGGATGTAAACCCCTACTACTCAGCTTTCTCCACAGAACAAGAGCCTGCTAGGTTAGCTTCCAAATAAAAGATAGCTGACAGCCTGACTATTTGATAATTCTGTGAGTGAGATCCCACCCTCTATGGGCGGGTTGAAAACTTGCTGAACAGCGGCTTCTACTGGCTGTAGTCTTTAGCCTCTAGACAAAAAATCCTCCGATGACGCAAAATGACGATTTTTGCGTCATCTGAGGATTTTTTCCAGATTAAAAATACATAAATCTCTCATCTCAGGGGGATATGAAGGGGGGAAGCACGGTAATTCGAAAATACTACTGGTTTTCTACTGATACAAAGCTTAATGCTAAATCCTGAAGTAACCCTTTAACGCAAACCCATTTTAACGCGATTTATTTTTTTATTGCGCGATTAACGGTCTTTTAGGCCTAGCAAACTTTGTCGTTTTTTTCACATGCTTTTGCAACAGGACGTGGCATGCGCGACGCTGCGCTATGAAACCCATTCATTTCAATGGCTTAATTGCGCCGCACGAGGACGTTTTGTTGCTTCGTCGACCAAAGCCGTGCACACCGCGGTCAAAATTCTAAATAGTTCAACTTTTGCCGGTGTGACGATTACCAGTGCGGCCAATAGAAACTTTTTGGCATCCAAAAAGTTTAGAAAACTGGCGTAGCGCCGCGCATTTCGCGTCCTGTCTGAAAGCACCGGATCTAGCTAGACCACGAACCACCATGCGAACCACACACTTGTTTGGGCTTGCGAGGCTGCGAGCCGACCAAATAGTAGGTTAACGTTACGTTTTGAGTGGATGACGAGCGCGAGACGCCGAAATGGATGCAAGTAAGAATGGTTACATTGACAAGACCAAAGTGATCTGTGTGTTTTGTCTAGGGATCGACCGATATGGATTTTTTAGTGCCGATACCGATACCGATTTTTTTTCCATCAGCCTTAGCCGATGACCGATACGGGCTGCCGATTTTCTTGAGCCGATATTTGGAGCCGATACTGCTTTTGCTCCCTCAATTTGCATCATAAAAATGACACGATGATAACAAATGTTAGGTCTCAATTTAAAAAAAAGTAACATTTAACTAATATTAATATATACACACTCACCGGCCACTTTATTAGGTACCCCATGCTAGTAACGGGTTGGACCCCCTTTTGCCTTCAGAACTGCCTCAATTCTTCGTGGCATAGATTCAACAAGGTGCTGGAAGCATTCCTCGGGGAGTTTGGTCCATATTGACATGATGGCATCACACAGTTGCCGCAGATTTGTCGGCTGCACATCCATGATGCGAATCTCCCGTTCCACCACATCCCAAAGATGCTCTATTGGATTGAGATCTGGTGACTGTGGAGGCCATTTGAGTACAGCGAACTCATTGTCATGTTCAAGAAACCAGTCTGAGATGATTCCAGCTTTATGACATGGCGCATTATCCTGCTGAAAGTAGCCATCAGAAGTTGGGTACATTGTGGTCATAAAGGGATGGACATGGTCAGCAACAATACTCAGGTAGGCTGTGGCGTTGCAACGATGCTCAATTGGTACCAAGGGGCCCAAAGAGTGCCAAGAAAATATTCCCCACACCATGACACCACCACCACCAGCCTGAACCGTTGATACAAGGCAGGATGGATCCATGCTTTCATGTTGTAGACGCCAAATTCTGACCCTACCATCCGAATGTCGCAGCAGAAATCGAGACTCATCAGACCAGGCAACGTTTTTCCAATCTTCTATTGTCCAATTTCGATGAGCTTGTGCAAATTGTAGCCTCAGTTTCCTGTTCTTAGCTGAAAGGAGTGGCACCCGGTGTGGTCTTCTGCTGCTGTAGCCCATCTGCCTCAAAGTTCGACGTACTGTGCGTTCAGAGATGCTCTTCTGCCCACCTTGGTTGTAACGGGTGGTTATTTGAGTCACTGTTGCCCTTCTATCAGCTCGAACCAGTCTGGCCATTCTCCTCTGACCTCTGGCATCAACAAGGCATTTCCGCCCACAGAACTGCCGCTCACTGGATGTTTTTTCTTTTTCGGACCATTCTCTGTAAACCCTAGAGATGGTTGTGCGTGAAAATCCCAGTAGATTAGCAGTTTCTGAAATACTCAGACCAGCCCTTCTGGCACCAACAATCATGCCACGTTCAAAGTCACTCAAATCACCTTTCTTCCCCATACTGATGCTCGGTTTGAACTGCAGGAGATTGTCTTGACCATGTCTACATGCCTAAATGCACTGAGTTGGCGCCATGTGATTGGCTGCTTAGAAATTAAGTGTTAACGAGCAGTTGGACAGGTGTACCTAATAAAGTGGCCGGTGAGTGTATATTAGTACTTTCTACTACATTGTTTGTGGGATATCATTGGGCAGGATGTGAAATAATGTTGATATTGAAGGATATGGAAACAAATATATTGACTGTAATGTAGGCTATGCAATATATTATGTGCAAAAAGGTGGTTAAAATCACATTACATTCTAACATTAGCCTACAATCTAAAACCAAAAATAATTATTTTGTTTTTAAATTGACTAAAGGCTAAACTAAAAATGAAAATAAAAACAAAAGCACAAACTAATTATATTAGCCTGCGTTTGATTACCACATTATAATGGTCACTTAAAATGTATACTTGTACGTTTAAAATTCTACATATGGCACATTTATTGTCCCCAACAACAAATATTTTAGCAATACGTATTTTAGTCAGAATTATTGTGCTCCGTCTGTTTGGCGCGGATGCGCGCGGCGGCGCTCGTTCAAAGAAGCTTGAATTTTAGCGGAGATTCACTTGCAGAAGCTCGTCCTCTCCTGACAGGGAGTCAGTGACATGGACAGTTTATTTAAGTTTAAACATATTTGACAACCGTATTACCTACACAAAAACAAGTAAATCAACTAATGGCCAAGACCGCAGAGCTCACTCTGGCTCGCTCGCAGGCACTCTTTCTCTCTCTCGCCCTCACGCTCTCTGCGCATAACGGTTTAAATGAACAACAACAAACAAATGTTGAGTGCTGATCAAGAGTTTTGTGCAAGCAATTTAAGGTTGCGATCTTGTCCCAAATATAGCAGGCTTCATTCAGTGATTGAAACAAATAATATTAACATTAATTGAAGTTTCACAGTATATAGAACCGACATTGACCGCTCCGAGCGAGCTGTGCTGTGGTAACATTAGTCTGCTACCGCGGGCGTGTTTTTCCACATTCGAATATTAATTTTCACCTTCGAAATTCAGTTTTTTAAAACTATTCGAATATTATTCGAATTTAGAATATTCGTTTTCAGCCCTAACTGAACGGATAGCCTACAACTTAGCTATTTGCAGCTCCCTAAATACAATGGCAAGCAGTTTTATAGACGAGGCATTCGCGGTTTCCATTTTGATCCACAAACTTGCTTAGCTATAGTTGCAAGCACATAGAGCAACGTGTTTCCATTTTCAAAGTGTATGGCAATATTTCAGCAAAGTCAAACAGTTAAAAGATGCTTTGAAAGTTTAAAACTTAATGTTACCATTATCTTGAAGAGCATTGCACTCAGCTAGTGGGAAGGGGCAGTGCATGGTCTGCACGTGAACTGCAGCGTCTCCAGCAGCACAGAGCTGCCTGTGGACGCCTGTCTGTAAATAATGCCGGGAAAAAACTATCGGCGAACGCAGCAGCCGCGTATCGGCCGATTCCGATACACGTAAAAAACGCAAATATCGGCCCGATATATCGGCCGGCCGATATATCGGTCGATCACTAGTTTTGTCGTTGTGAACTGAGCTATATCATTATCGCAGCACGTCCAGTCTGAAATACCACTTGATGATGGCCAAGCAAGTGCGCGCGCGCGCGCACGCACACACACACACACACACACACACACAGCTGATGCTGAACACAGTATTGTCAATGTTGTCAATAAAAAACATTTGCACAAAGCAAGCCGATCCACTTTTCCATGTTGATAAGAGCATTAAAATGAGAAGAAATAATTGGACAAAAAGAAATCAAAAGACATTTAGAATAGATAAAAATGTGCAATTAATCGCGAGTTAACTATGACATTAATGCGATTAATCGCGATTACATATTTTAATCGTTTGACAGCACTAATTATTATCGATATAGCAATTAGCTTATACACTGAGTTTCAGTTCATTTATGAGATGCGCTCCAGTTCACGCGCCGGCACCTCCATGTCCTGATTATATTGTCTGATATACACTCACCGGCCACTTTATTAGGTACACCTATCCAACTGCTCCTTAACACTTAATTTCTAAGCAGTTAATCACATGGCGGCAACTCAGTGCATTTAGGCATGTAGACATGGTCAAGACAATCTCCTGCAGTTCAAACCGAGCATCAGTATGGGGAAGAAAGGTGATTTGAGTGACTTTGAACGTGGCATGATTGTTGGTGCCAGAAGGGCTGGTCTGAGTATTTCAGAAACTGCTAATCTACTGGGATTTTCACGCACAACCATCTCTAGGGTTTACAGAGAATGGTCCGAAAAAGAAAAAACATCCAGTGAGCGGCAGTTCTGTGGGCGGAAATGCCTTGTTGATGCCAGAGGTCAGAGGAGAATGGCCAGACTGGTTCGAGCTGATAGAAGGGCAACAGTGACTCAAATAACCACCCGTTACAACCAAGGTGGGCAGAAGAGCATCTCTGAACGCACAGTACGTCGAACTTTGAGGCAGATGGGCTACAGCAGCAGAAGACCACACCGGGTGCCACTCATTTCAGCTAAGAACAAGAAACTGAGGCTACAATTTGCACAAGCTCATCGAAATTGGACAATAGAAGATTGGAAAAACGTTGCCTGGTCTGATGAGTCTCGATTTCTGCTGCGACATTCGGATGGTAGGGTCAGAATTAGGGCTGTCAAAATTGCTCAAAAATGACATTCGAATATTCCCTCTAAAAAAACCACATATATTCGAACTATTCGAATATCTGGTTGCGCATTTTGTCAATGACGCGCATTACGTCAATAACAGGACAAATTAATACAAAGAGACACAACTACTTGTATAGGTAGCTTATTTAAGTTTAAACATATTTGACAACGTATTAACTTACACAAAAACAAGTAAATCAACTAATGGCCAAGACCGCAGACCTTACTCTCGCTCGCACTCGCAGGCACTCTTTCTCTCGCGCTCTCTCTCGCTCTCTCTCTCGCCCTCACGCTCTCTGCGCATAACGGTTTAAATGAACAATAATACACACGTTGAGTGCTGATCAAGAGTTTTGTGCAAGCAATTTAAGGTCGCGACTCTTGTCCTAAATATAGCAGGCTTCATTCAGTGATTGAAACAAATATTATTAACATTAATTTAAGTTTTACAGTATAGAACCGACATTGAACTCTCCGAGGCGCAGCTCGTGCTGTGGTAAACTGCTGCTACTATGGCTATTTCGGGGACGTCTGGCCACAACCCCTTGGCGGGCTCTGTATGATGTAATGCTAGCTCATTGGCGCACACGTTCGAGGCGCCCGCGCCATTGGATGTGCAGTTGCCGCAACAGCCAATGAGTGAGCCAGACAGTCACTGTGCTATCTGTGCAGCTGGAAAATGCGTTTTACATTTTAAGCTTCAGAATTTTGCCACTAGCAAAGCAGACAGCCGCGCCTCTGCTACCGCGGGCATGTTTTTCCACATGATTAGAATATTAATTTTCACCTTCGAATTTCTGTTTTTTTAAACTATTCGAATATATATTCGAATTTAGAATATTCGTTGACAGCCCTAGTCAGAATTTGGCGTCTACAACATGAAAGCATGGATCCATCCTGCCTTGTATCAACGGTTCAGGCTGGTGGTGGTGGTGTCATGGTGTGGGGAATATTTTCTTGGCACTCTTTGGGCCCCTTGGTACCAATTGAGCATCGTTGCAACGCCACAGCCTACCTGAGTATTGTTGCTGACCATGTCCATCCCTTTATGACCACAATGTACCCAACTTCTGATGGCTACTTTCAGCAGGATAATGCGCCATGTCATAAAGCTGGAATCATCTCAGACTGGTTTCTTGAACATGACAATGAGTTCGCTGTACTCAAATGGCCTCCACAGTCACCAGATCTCAATCCAATAGAGCATCTTTGGGATGTGGTGGAACGGGAGATTCGCATCATGGATGTGCAGCCGACAAATCTGCGGCAACTGTGTGATGCCATCATGTCAATATGGACCAAACTCCCTGAGGAATGCTTCCAGCACCTTGTTGAATCTATGCCACGAAGAATTGAGGCAGTTCTGAAGGCAAAAGGGGGTCCAACCCGTTACTAGCATGGGGTACCTAATAAAGTGGCCGGTGAGTGTATTTGTTTCTTATTTATTAAATCCAGGCAATTGGCTGATGAAACATTGATTAAAATTAAGATACAATTTATATAAAACAAAATTCACTTTATAGAAAGTCTAAAGTTATTATTATTAAAGTCATATAAGAGGCTAAAATCATGTCTGTCTGACCCACTCCAAATGTCTCCCGATATATTAGGCATCTTATGATCCTATCTTACTCATCTCATGCGGTTCCCTTTTCATATTATCAGTATAGATGAAATAAATAAATAAAAATTATATTATTTAAACATAAATATGAAATGTAGGCCTAGGTTTAAGTTTTTTTAAGTTCTATTTAAGCGTCACACCGCTCCGCTCACATGCTCTGGTGTACAGCCTATACATTGCATGCATGTGGGGAGGGGTGCGATTTTCGAACAATAATCAAATAATACCCAAAGATCTTTGAATATTATTTTTGCTTGAAATACCCAATTACCCATCCCTACAAATTAGATCAACAAACATATTGGGTCATTCACTGTTAAAGGTTTAGTTTAACCAAAAATGAAACTTCTGTCATAATTTACTCACCATCCCGTTGCAAACCCGTTTCATTCATCTTCGAAACACAAATTAAGATATTTTAATAATATCAGAGATTTCTGTTCCTCCATTGACAGCTATGCAATGACACTTTGAAACTTCAAAAAAAGGTCATAAAGAGATTGTAAAACTAATCCATATGAATTGAGCGCTTTAGAGCAAATTTAAAGAGGCACGATCACTTTATATGATGAACAGATTTAATTTAGGGATTTATTCTTATTTAAACATTCAACTCACATCAGTTGTGGTAAATGGAAGCTGAAGCATGTTCACTTGACGTGTGAGAACCAATGAGGTTCATTCTCATGTTACGCAGCGCGTTTGAGCTTCCATAAGCAATACATATAAAGCAATCAATCAGTCTCTTCAGAAAATGTGGACTAATCCAATCAATTCATATGGATTCGTTTTTCCGATTTCTTTATGAAGCAACAAAATGGTAGATGCAATGGAGGGACAGAAATCTCTCAGATTTAAAATATCTTCATTTGTGTTTCGAAGATTTCAATTTGGAACGATAGGATGAGTAACTGATGACAATTTTTTAACGTCTTTTTTTTTTAGCCTGTCACAAATCCTGAAGACAACCGAGCGCTAAATGGCATGAGTTTGGGAATGGACTACTTGTTGGTGCAGCCAATTGGCAATATGGGGAAAAATTGTGCAAGTGGTTTAAATAGAATACTTCGAAATGCACTAAATAACGTTACCCTGAAAGTGTTTCTTGAAGCTTACTTAAATCAGCGGCTCTACAACATCACTACGGAACCCACAGCGAAACATACAGCCACCTAGTTTCTGATTCAAGACCGTATGATTCTTATTACGAGCGGTTCTTTTTTTAGTGATTCAAAACACTTGAATTAAACACGCTTGTGAAACATTCGGACCATACCTGTATTCATTTCACTCACTAAACTGCAATTTCAAATTATTATTACTTTAGCCACGTATGACTGAACCAAGAAGTGGTACTATGCTATAATGACCTTACAATTTGTGAGATGTAGGCTATATTTTTGTCAAGAATTTATGTTGAATCAGTAAAAAATTAATGTTACCACAACCACACGTATATTTTTGACCGATAATTGGACATTTGTAAATACACTTTTTTCAAGAATTGTGTTAAGTTTAAACGTTTATTTTGCGCTATACTGGCCCTGCTGAAATCTTCAGTTATCTGCAGAAACATTTTCTGAGAGCACTAAACGCAAAAAGTATCTTTTCTCTATAAATAACTCAAAAGTACTAAAAGAATCAGTAAAAGTCCTATTATTAATAGGGTATCTGAGTCTTTCAGGGGATTCGAATCTTTGCTTTTCTTCCCATGCCTAACGTTAGATCTGAGAGAGTAAACAAACGACACTAACCCATCACATCCCGCACAAACTCTGGAGGAGCGCGTGGATTCCAATCCTTGGGTCTCTCTGGTATAGGCGCAGGTTTATCCTAAAAAAACACACACACAATATAAAACATAGCACTGTTTAGTGTGCAATGCAAACAGTTCGGTAGCATCACGTTACTCCAGGAAACCCGCTAGTTTGATGTAAAGCTTTAACTCACGGGATTTCGCATCAATCTCTCCAACTTCAAGCGCTGCTCCTCTGCTGGAGTTTTGGCGATAATAAGAGGCTGAGACTCTTTTCTAGGAGCTTTCCCTGATCGAGCATCTTTCTTCTCCTCCGCCATGATTTTACCAGTCTTCTTCTTCGAGGCAGGTTTGAGTTCTTCTTCTGTTCATTTGTGGCAGACCACATATCTGAGTCCACATACTGCCACCCATTGGACTGAGGTGGATCTACATCGCTTTAAAGTATAAAATAAAATAGCACGTCTGCACGTGCAAATGACTGGATGTAATTGTGCATTGATCAAATAAAGTCTCAGTCTGAGTTATTATATCAAATTGACATGTAATAGGCCTGAGAAATGAAATAGAAAATCAACCGTGCATCCAGTTATGCCCATAATCTCCACTAAAAAATGACCATTATGTTTTGGACATGTCACATGTCCCAATGTTATTATTAGGTAATAGTCCATTGGTGTTCTTTGAGGTACTTTGACTAACTATACCAAAAGGTCGGTAAATCTGTTTCAAGTGAATCGGTTTGTTCTTGCGTCTCGTCTCAAATGCAGCGCATAGATGCAGCGTTGGAAAATCCAAATCATTCTGGTGAATCGGTTCGTCTCTTTCCGGTTGAGTGAAGATGTGACGATTCACATTGCTTTACATATTTACTTACGTTAAATGCCTTCATTAAGTTTTTTTTAAATTTACATTTAACATGTTATTCATTTTCACTGGATTATGTTTAATTTTATTTTATGCATATGTAGGCCTACTTGAACCAAAGGCAGCTTCACAAACAAATTCTGAATCCACAACACTGCAAAGTGTTGGGGAAAAGTTACTTTTAAAAGTAGGACAATACTTTACAATATTGCGTTACTCCCTTTAAAAAGTAACTAATTGCACTACTTAGTAACTTTTATGGAAAGTAATGCTTTACATTACTTGCGTTGCGTTACTTTTTCTCATCTGGTCTGGGCTTGCTTGTTTGTTTTTTACAAACAAAAAAGTTCTGTTTTTCACAAATGTAAAGTTACCCTTTGCCCATTTCACACAAAAGTGACATAGAAAAGCCTCTGGCTGAAAGAAATGCAAATTCACCCTGTACAGTAGAGGGCGCAGCTCAAACAAATCTTTCAGCTGTGCCACCATTCTGGATTGTAAAAGAAATGTACCACTTTTTCTTGAAAAACAAAAGTAAAACAAAAAATGAAATAAATGTGATGTTTATCTAAAAGTCAATATTGCTTAATAGTATGATTGAATTGGACCACTGAAGGTCAGCAGCAAAGGCAATAAAGTGAAATTAAAGCTACACTGTGTAACTTTTTTAGTTTATTCTTAGCTAAAAACACTTAGTTCTTTCAAAAATATATGTGCTCATTAATGTATATTTACTTCGTTCAAGTAGGCTAATAAAGTATTCTCGTGAGTGTATAATATGCCATTGAAAATACATACGGGTGAGGGCATAGATATCTATATAAAGGCTAGATGTCTCGTCCGCGCTGCTGGCCAATGGTAGTCGACGTCAGCACCCTAGCGGCCATCTTGTCACAGGCTGCTCGCCCACTCGTAACATTGTGTTTATGGTGCATGTAATTTTTAAATAACCATAACTTGCTCAATTTTCTACCGATTTTCAAACGGGTTGGTTCGTTATAAACGTCAGAGATGTAGTTATGACACTGCACACTTATGGAAAATTATGTATTAATTATGTAAACATCCATTATAGGCTAGTATTATAGCCACGTTAATAACGTTAGTAAGAAACCAAACCGTTTGTAAATCCGTCCAGATTTCAGCGAGATAAGAGTATTTGTGTTTGTGCAGATATCACCTTACATTAAACCCTGCCTGTGACAAGATGGCCGCCGGTGATGACGATAGAGACTCCGCCTTAAGACATCTAGCCTTTATATAGATATCTATGGGTGAGGGGTTCTAATGTCGGCCGCCATGTTGCTCCTCCATCTTGAAAGTACATTAGCCATAGAGGGACATCAAGCTTCGCCTTTCGCGTTTTAACACTCAATGGCCCCGTGTTGAGGAGGTCGAACTGGAAGCCATGTTAATCTTGGACTACATTGGCCACCGTAGGAGTTAAAACGAAATCGGAATTGAGAGGAACATAAACTAATATTCACTGGATGGTCATATACCTTTTCACCGCTAGATGGGGGTAAAAATCACACAGTGTAGCTTTAAGTACATAATGTGGTTTAACATATTTGCTTTCAGGTTTCTAAGTTGGCATGAGGCTATACTATTTTTATTCATTTTGAGAAATACCGCACCCAACGCCTCTGCGCTTATGCTCGATCTCTCTCAATTTATGTCAGTAAATAAATGGGAAAATAAAGTAACATGCATTACTTATTTGAAAAAGTAGGGTGTTCTGGGTGGTTGATATGTGTTGCTAGGCAGTTGTTAGGGTATTCTGGGTGGTTGCTAGGTAGTTGCTAGGGTGTTCTGGTGGTTGCTATGGTATTTTGAGTGGTTGCTAGGGCGTTACTAGGCAGTTGCTAGGGTGTTCTGGGTGGTTCCTAAGGTATTTTGGGTGGTTGCATTGGTGTTACTATGTGGTTGGTAGTTGTCACAGATTAAGTTGTCACTAAATTTAAAAGTAATGTGTTACATTTTGATAAAAGATTATCTGAAAGTTAGTTGATAAAAGTTATCTGATTATGTGACTCGCGTTACTTTTAATGCTTTACACCTAATACTACTATCATGGAAGGTTACCATACTGCCACAATGCTTTTTTATCTGGATCCTAAATCTTGTCCCTTTAAAAGTATACGTTTATCATTATGTTCAGTGTTCACACAAAAATGTTCACAAATTATTTTCTGAAATCCCGCAAACTTCACATTCATGTGGCGCACACAAGATTCAAACCTTGTTTTCCACAGTCTTAATCTTGCTAACATAATTTCCTCTTTGTCTCATCATATTATATAATATCATTTCATATCATATCATATCATATCATATCATATCATATCATATCATGTCATATCATGCTACTGTATGCCCAAAAACAGGTTCTTACCATTTTATTTATACATTTTTTATTAGTGCTAGTCATTCCAGAGAAGCTGCAGTTCGTCCAGGAATATATATCCTTATTATAGATATCACCTCACCCTTCCTCAAAAGGACACAAAGGCAGGGCAAGGTCATCAGCATTTCCATTGCTTGCCAGTTGCCACCCTTATTTGTTCAGAGTTGTATTTAGATGCAAATAAATTAGGATGCATATCTGCCACATCTGTTTTTAGATCCTCAAACCACCTGTATATTTACAAACTGGAACAAAATTGTAGGTTTATTTCATGCAGTACCATATTCACTTGCATATCCTGTCATTCAAAATAATCCCTGCATCATCCCGAACTGGTTTGGAAAATATTTTTTCTCCCAACATGTCGTGTGACCCAACAGGCCTATTAGGCAATTATACACTATTAGACCACAATGGCCAACATAGTCACCATGTGATTCACCGTCGTCAACACGTAAAGCACTAACATGTTTTGACAATGACATACTGTCACCGAATACCATCTTTTTCTCTTTTGAGGCAGGAAGTGAAGACAAACATTAGTGAGCGGTGAGGCAACAGAGAATGTTTTATTTGAAATAAAATGAAATTAAAGAAATAAAGTGTGAAACAGAAAGGTGTATTGTGTCCTTGGGGGAACATAATTTGCACATTGTGTCAATGCGGTATATGTTAAACATTAGTTCCCAGGCTACAACTATCATTATAATCATTGCGTATAGTGTTTTTTGAACATGATATCTCAGCAGACAGGGGCTGTTTTTATTTTATAGTTATCATTGCAGTGAAATATTCAGCGGAATTCAACCATAGCAGTATCTCACATCTCCACTCTGCCGTGTTTGCCAGATCTGACCCATCCTAACAGATCCACACAATGCCGCTGTTGATTTTCCGATTATAATCACAAACGGTTTGTGTAGGGTAATTCCTCAAACATGCTGGAGCGAGCTGGCATCATGATATTACTCCCATACAGCATTTGTCTCTTCCTTTTTCTCTTAATCTGTATTTTTTCTTGTTTTACAGTAAAATATCAGGTTAGATTTTATTTAGATGGCCCACTTTAGACATTCTACTAACTATAAGTAACTTTGCAACTTAAAGGTAGAGTAGGCGGGATATAATTTTTTTTAAAAAATCCCAAATTTGTTTAAACTGTCTATATATACCAACACATAATTAAAATGTTAGTACTCTGAAAAAGAAAGTATAAAAATCGAGTGTCTGTAGTCCTCTCAAGGCTGCAATAAACACAGCTACTTATTTCCATTCGGGACGAATGAAATGATTGGCTGGGCGACTGTCACTCTCCCTCGCTACCATGGCTACCACCCCTACTGCTACAGGAGCTGCCCACATGCGCGCGCCCGTTCGACTTGAGGAGTGGAAGAAGCACGGAAGCTAGTAAGAAGAATCACAATTATGGTTGAGAATTTAGCAGTCAAAATTCCCAGTACCTGCATATACAGTCAGCGAAGGCAAAAAAAGGAAGATTTGAAAAGGCTATGCCTAAAAAGTCTTTGGATAAAGCAAGCAATTTCGGGGCTTTCCAGTGGTGGACAACTGAGGGACATCAAGGGGCTGAAAAGTGACGGTAGCAGTGCTTTCATCGTGGACACCTTACATGCAAAACACCGTATATGTTATGAATCTTACTCGAAATTCACCTTCATCACAGTGTAACTGATGGTAACGGGAAAAACGTTCATCAATGCAACCTGTTTTTAGCTTTGCCTTATGTAGCTCGTTACCGAATCAAACTCAATATATTTTAAACTTTACCAGTATCGATATGCTGGCTTGATGGTGAGTACTAACAGCCATGTTAGTTGTTTATATTCATAATGATAAAGTTAGGTATTTTATTACATGTGATTCTGACATGATGTCACTACATGCACTGCGCTCGTCTCCACTCGGCGCTGGTAAACGCGTCCTCCAGCTGAGCGCGGTCGGCATCGCGCGGTCATGTGTTTCGGGGGCGTGGCTTTGGAAGGAGTCGAGAAGGGAGGGGGTGGAGTGAATGGAATAATGAGCTGTGTTTATTGCAGCCCTGAGAGGACTACAGACACTCGATTTGGATACTTTTTTTTTCAGAGTACATTTAATTATGTATTGGTATATAAAGACAGTTTAAACAAATTTGGGAATTTTAATTTTTTTGAAAAATCCTGCCTACCCTACCTTTAACTCTCATTAGAGTATTAGTAGACTGTTGGTTAGGGTTAGAATAAGTTGACATGTAGTTGCAAAGTTACTATAGTCAGTGAATATATGTTGGTGGATCATCTAAATAAAGTGTTAGCAGATATTAAGCAGACAGTCTACTAATACTATAATGAGAGTTAGCTGACGTAAGTGCCAAGTTAGTAGAATGTCTAAAGTAGACTTTCGAAATAAAGTGTTAACATATTTCTAAACTTATGGCAAGAATTCACTAGGTGAATAGTGTAAAAAGAAATCTAATTGAAATTTAATTGAAATCATCATAATTCATACTCAATAGTTGAGTATGACAAGTTCCTCAAGTGGTTAAAATGCAGTTGAGGCATTATCTAATTTAATATGCAATAATTTGAATACATTTCCATGACAGATATCTGAACATTAGATAAAGCAAGGTTCACAATTCTTGTTTCAGTTTGTTTACATTTAGATTAAAAGGTTTATACAGAGGCGATTTAGGAAAAAAACATTATATAAATCAGGCAAATGATAAATTACACACACACACACACACACACACACACACACACACACACACACACACACACACACACACACACACACACATTTATATCATCCAGAATATAAATAGGAATAAACCTGTAAAGTTTGACATATAAGTGAAGATGATTGAGATTGCTGACAGAGAGAGATATGCCTTTAAAGAAATGCATTGTAATTAAAATCTACAGACAAATACAGAGTGTGATAAAATGTTTTTGAAGAAGACAAATAAAAGAGGACAAATAAACCGAAATCTCAAAATTGACAAGTGCACAAAGGGGAAAATGGTTTTCCTGTAGTGTTTTGCCTTAAATTTCAGTTTATTTTTTCTTAACCCATTGGCAAACATCCTCTTGTTTCCAGCATAAACCTCCCCATAATTGGCTTTCAATTAGGTCAATATGCATCTGTTTTGTGTGTTTGTTAGCATTCACTGAGAGGCTGAATCCTGCCTGAGCCAGTTGAGTGCACTTGCAGTCTTGATTCATTAATGCGCTTAACGGCAATTTGTAAAGCACGTTCTCTACACGTTATGTGTGTGACTCAAACCAATCCTGCTCTCATGAAAGCTCATAGTGTCACTTCTTAGGACTAGCATGTCACTGCATGTGCGTTGACTATATGCCTCCAGACAAGTGTGTCCGCTCTATAGAATGACGTGCCCCTATAGAAGCATGAAGCATGCTAACATAATTAGACACTAATCATGTAACACTATGCACATGTGTACTCTAACATGTGCAAGCTGATGCGGATATCAAAACAGTACAAGGGGAAGGAGAAAGATTGGCACAAATATGACAAGTGAAGCAATGGAAGTATTGCCTTTCAGCTGAAATAGCCTTTGTAACAGAGCTATTGGCTCTTTGTTTGCTCTTTATTACAGAAGCTGGACCAGCCTTAAAAACAGAAAACAGTTTTTTAGAGTGAGCTGAACTAAAGCAGCTTTATTTATGCAATGCCATAAGGACCACATGAAAGGGCCCCCACAATAATCAGATATGGCAAAACAAATTTTTGACAAGTCTTGATTTTTTAGGTTATATAGAATAGGTTTTCCAGCTTGAATGTTCAAAAAGCCCAATATTTTTTCCACATATTTAAATTGTTGCAGCACCTTTCTTCCCAGTCTGTCAGTAAAGCTGTTTAATTCCTGTCTCTGAAGCCACTCCTTCCTAGAAGTGCAATGTGCTCTGATTGGTAGACTGGACCAGTGTTTTGTGATTGATCAACCACTTCCAGCGCTAACATCCATCCACCTCATTCACTCATTGCTTGCATTCCACTACAGGCAGAACCCTTGAAGGGTTGTAAATGGAAAGCCTTAAGGCCTTGATCACTTGTGGGTAAATTAAGTACGAGCATTGCGAGTTGCTGTTGTGATGTCACATTTGTGTTGCACTATGACTATGGTCTATCTGCCTGAAGTATACATGAGTAGTTGTAATAAGGATCCCCTGGAGGATTTGAACCCAAGTGCAGTTTATTTAGATATAAGAAATAAGATAAAACAAAAACATGGCATAAAAACTCAGAAGAAAAGCATAGACGTGAGGACATGATGCTTACCATCAATGGTACAATGAGACAATACTTGACAAAACCACACGGCAAACATGAGGGCTTAAATACACTTGACTAATGACAAGACAAGGGACACCTGTGAACAATGAACAGACGATTATCCAATGACAAGACACATGGCATGGTCACATGACAAACAGGGAATGACATGACAGACATGGAATCACACGACAGACATGGAAACATGACATGAACAAACCCAAAACAAAGACAAGACCAAAACGTGACAGTAGTCTCGCTTCCTCTGTTAAAAACGAGGCGTTAAGGGTCTGTCCAAATAAACTTCCCTTGTCCACTTGACGAAGTTGAACTCACCTGAAATAGCGTTAAACGCAGTCCAGGTGAAACACTAACAATGGCGTCATGCTCAAACAGCAACATCACACACTAAAGAAAGTTGCAAATGTAAAAAAAGCACTCCACTGTTGCACTCCACTACGCAACACACAAAAAAGTTATATTTTTAGACTGGTCTTCCTCGGCTGTCTAACAGTGCTCGTCGATGTCAAGATGACTGAGAAGGCCAATCAAATAAAAAAAAGGACGGCTTTACTGTTCCAGCAGTTTTAGTGGTGAAAGTAAGGTAAGATGTAAGTAGCTAAATATCAGCATATTTGACAACTGTTTTACGACAGAAATGTTAAAAGAAAGAAAGTAATATAAGGTGATGCAAGTTACTCAACTTTTTATTTTATTTTTAATTTAGCCTTCTTAAATGAAATAGACCAGGGGTGAATCTCAAGATCTACTTTCATGTAGAGATGTATGGTCCAACCCTAATCAAACACATCTAAACAAGCTAATCAAGCGCTGCGTCCCAAATCGCATACTGTAGAGTTGGTACTACATTTAGTTTGAAACTTACTTTGCGACCTTTAAAAAAGTATGTTTTATATATTATGAATGTGTATTCGGGCACATGACAGCTTGAGCTCCTACCCATTTAATCATGTAAGTGAAAGTGCCCTTTTTGGTTGTATTGGCCCCGCGGAACATGATTTCACCCCTGATCCCACAGAGGTCTGTGCACACCACTGCTCAGAGACACCAAATAGACACCACGCAATGGTTAAACCAAACTGGTTAAACCTCTCAAGAATAAGAGAGAGGGACAAGTCATTCTTGCTGGAGACTTTACTTTCTCCTCCTTGCCTCTTTGGCGACACAGTAAATGTTGCCGTCGAGAGGTTTCAGGAGGCCAAGAAAGAAACTGGGGATCGAGGTGGAAATCACAGCGAAGCCTTGTCAAGGGCCGACAGATCTGAGGACCGTCATCCGATCGGGTTCAGGAGAGCAGTCCTGATGCCAGAGGGCATATACTTAAAGGATTAGTTTACTTAAAAAAAAACTTTTGCTGATAATTTACTCACCCCCATGTCATCCAAGATCTCCACGTCTTTCTTTCTTCAGTCGAAAAGAAATTAAGGTTTTTGATGAAAACATTCCAGGATTTTTCTCCATATAATGGACTTCAATGGACCCCAAACGGTTCAAAGTCCAAATGACAGTTTCAGTGCAGCTTCAAAGGGCTTTAAACGATACCAGACGATGAATAAGGGTCTTATCTAGCGAAACGATCGGTCATTTAAAAAATAAATGAAAAAGTTTAAGTTTTATAAGCACAAATGCTCGCCTTGCTCTGTTCTGTGATGCGCGTTCGCGACGTCACATAATACGCAAATCGTTTCGCTAGATAAGACCCTTTATTTGTATACCAAGATGGCCGCCGTGTGACTCTGACTAATCAAACATTGTTCAAAAACTGCAGCATTTCATCTACACAGGCATTAGTATGGATCTGAGTTATCGCATCCGATATGGCTCAGTGGTTTGTGATAAATGGCTTTGTCATTCTTCTTTCTCTCTATATTTCTTCCTCTCTAACACACTCATATACAGCAGCTTGTCAAATTTACAGCCTGGTCCACCGCGGCTAGTCGATTCAGTTGATAAAAGCAGTGCAGGATCAAAGGTGGCTATATATCATTCCCCTTCTCATTTTCTCATTACCTTCCAGCTGATACTGCATTCAGCAGTCAGCCTACCCAACATCCATCAAAACAAGGAACCATTTTTACTGTTTGTATTTGAGGCTTTTCACAAAGCCCATCCTGAGGATAGTGAGATATGATGAGATCTCATTTTAATAGTTCATCTACCCTTAAACATCAAGCCTGTCTGTGTGTATGACTATAAGACATTTTCAAAAGGATAGAGAATGACTTAGGACATATCTGTCAACACTTTTTCAGTTTTTCCCGGGTTTCTCACATTTTTTAGCCCTATCTCTCGGACGGACGGACCCCTCCTGGTTTGTTATTTCTCCCGGGAAACTCCCGTAATTTGCATGGCCCAAACTCCTTTATGAATAATCGGACCAATATGTTTGTCTAATGTTGACCAGTTGGCAGAAATGCATTATATTCACACAATCCACACACCATATAGAATTTCAACCCGTTTGTCACCTCAACCTGGCAACCTATATGACTTAGGATAGAGAATTACACAGAATTCTTTGAATTTAAAGGCTTATAGCTTTTACGACACAGGACACGATAAGGATAATCTGAGGTTTCAAAGTGGCAGAGGCCAATTCTGTAGATTCAAAGATTCTCAACCTCTTTGTTGTGATGCAACCCCCTTAGCCATGTTAAAATCACTGCAACACGCTTGAGGGGCTTATTGCTTTTATAAAATGGAGGAAACAGCAATAATATGAAAAGATACAAATGCTAAATAAATAAATAATGCATTAATGTTCATTTGTATGTATACTGACATTTTGAGTTTAACATCAATGTATACGAACATAAATTGACAAAGAGCAATAGTATATTTTTAGTATAATAGCATTAATCTACTGTGCACTATTTTTTATTTTTTATTAGGGGTCAGTTAAATTAAAATGACTTTTATTTTGCAAGGGTGTATTCAATTGATCAAAGTTGCTGAAAAGACAATTATTAAAACAGTTATATTTTAAATGAATGCTGATCTTTTGAACCTTTTAGAATCCTGAAAAAAAAATTATCACAGTTTCCACGAAAATATTAAGCAGCACAACCATTTTTAACATTGATAATATTAAGGAATGTTTCTTGAGCAGCAAATTAGCATATTAAAATGATCATTAAGAGGAATATTAAAAGGATCATAAAGACTTGAGTAATGATGCTGAAAATTCAGTTCTGCATCACATCAATAAATGTTTTTTTTGAAATATATTAAAGGTTGTATCAGTGATTTCAGGTCCAAAAAAGGCCGAAACATAAATGATCACGTTCATCTAATCTTTCCTAACGATCCGCTAGCTGCCCGCCCCATAAGCATGCCGTCCAAAAACAGTGTCTCTGTATGCAGCCTAGGCTCTGAGATCTGCACACAAAAACAAATGGGTACAACCACCACTCAAAACCAAAATAAACAGTGTTTCAACCAATCACCGACAGTCGTGTTGCTCCGACTTCGCGTCCAGCCGTGAACGACCTCAAAACCTCACAACACCCGCCCCTGTCGGTGATTGGTTGAAACACTGTTTATTTTGGTTTTGAGTGGTGGTTGTCCCATTTGTTTTTGTGTGCAGATCTCAGAGCCTAGTACATCATACAACCTTTAAAATAGAAAGTTATTTTACATCGTAATAATATTTCTAATAATATATTATAATATTATACTGTATTTTTACTGTGAATTTGGTGCAAAACAAAGCAGACAGTGAGAGAAAATATACAATGCCATCAGAGCAATGCGTTCTTAATGAATTCTTAATTATATATATTTTTAATTCAGGTCAAATTCAGTGAATATGAAGTGTAGTGCATTGTGAATTGCTTTCCAAATGAATCTCTCAAAACATGATTGCCATGAGATGACATGACATTAATTCCATAGTCCTTCGTTTCATCCTCAGCATTAAATCAGGAGATCAGCCCATCCAGAAACAAGCTGAGCCCTGATTTGAACCACTTGACCAAAACAAACAGCCTAAAGGGGCACAGTCTGAGAGCGAAAGAAGGTCAGAGCCCTTCTTCTTTACTCCAGGGGGCACAGCATCAGTAACCATCCAGAATACAATGAGAAACACCAACTAAAAGCCTTCGATATTCAGGAGAAGATCACAGAACGTTTAGGTAAACCATTACGCTTCCCCCAAAACGGCAGTTTGAATGCACACCAGATGGTCTGGGCGTCATTTGGTCTTGACGTCCACTTTCCAATGGCCCTGTGCACAATAATGTGTGTGTTTGTCTGCAAGAGCAGTAAGCAGTCAATTCATTTCATGGAGAGTTCAGCATTCATAAAGCAGCAACACAATACACTGGCTTCACACTGATCAAATAATGCTGTGTTGAAATTTATAATAATGCTGCTGTGACTGAAATTTACCACAGGACGTCAAAAGGCCCGAGAGCACATCATTTGATGTTTCTCAGAGCTGTCATCTGGCTGAACAAAGCAGTTCTGTTCATGAGAAAGCATCCATCTTCCTTTTTTATGCAAAGCACACTGTGAAATCTGTCTGTGCCTTGGCATACAGCGTGATTGAATCACATTAATGCCATGCTGCATTTATGGTGTAAGTCCCCGCTAAATCGATCCAATGGCGGCATACGATCAGCGGCGAAGGTCTCGCGCATGTTCCGTCCTTTCCAGGCTAAAGGGATTTTGGATTAAATGCAATACACTTTCTCATATGTATTAACTCGTAATTTCATCTGACTCCATATATAAAAGGGTTTTAATGATATCTGTGCATCATTAAATGTGAGCGAGTGTTTGACTATTCCTTGTAACCATTAGCTAAATGAACAATGTCAAAGTCAATTAGAATAATCAAATGTAACAATTTATTATGTCGGGTAAAGTATCATGCCAATTTCACAATCAGTTCAAAGATAATCAATACAATAACATCGAATGCTCTAGGATAAGAGAAATGCAAACCCAACATTTTAAGAAATACATGAGGCTGAGTTTTGGACACTCAACCTCATGGGCTCTCAGAATTACAGAGACGCCTCGAGCTTTTCACTGCAGTCCATTAAATAGCCAGAATCTTTTCACATGGAAAACCTGCTAATTTGCATTAAGAAGTTACACCTCTTTGGGTGAGGGGAAAAAGACCATTTGCCTTTCTTTGTGTGTCAGTTATCTCTAAACTCTTAAAAACCTTAGTACCTTGTGTTTTACTCTTTGGGAATGAGACCATTGTACCAGTCACACTGAGACCTTTAAAATGATACTAAACACATTCCTTCAATGATCATCATTCACATTAAAACCATATATATACACTCTCTGAGAGAAAGAATGGTGTGGATAAGGTGAGACATTTGTCTCAAGGAAGAGGGGGGAGGTCAAATGTTAATTTCCAACTTCAGCCACCTATTTCAGCCTTACAGATCCCTCCTTGACCCCGTGGGTCACATTCGGACGAAATCTTACGGGGTCACAGTAAGGCGTTTGTTCAAATCCTTGAGATGTAATTCAAAAATTGTCTTTGCAATGTCAGCATCTGTAGAAGCTCAGAGAGCTGTGTTCACCTGCAGAACACCTGGTCTCACCAGGTGTGTGTAGCTTGAGTCCAGCAGGTGGATGAATGCATTCAGCTTTTCTTTCTGTGATGCGAACGAAGTTCATAGAGTCAATCTGGACCTTTTTGACTTGTTCAGTTGACGTGTCATGGAGAAACTTCTGCTTCTCTGGCACCTTCCCCATGATGATAATCTGACCCTTCTTGACCAATCCTGTCACCTCCAGCGGTGCGGTTGTCTGGGCAGACCTCAGTGGGTGAAGGGGTTCTCCTTGATTCCACACTGCTTTGTGTGAGACACCTGACAAGCATCTTAAATGTCCGCTTCACGATTGAGCACATATGAACTTAAAGTCGTAAGGAAATGCATAGGAACACATAATGCAACAAAACAAAATCATGTCATGTTCAATGTAAAATACCATGTTCATGTCAGCAAGTGTGAATGGTACATCTGGTCTCATATGTTCCTCAAGGTCAGGTAAGGTGGTCTCATTTTTAATTATCCAATTCTTTCACCACTGTGATGATATTAAATGGTAGTGGAATTTAGATATTCTTGGTCTGACTTACTCAAAGGAAATGCAGCAAGAAGTCGGTGCATAATCAAATAATCAAATAAATGGTACGCATTGATACATCTTGTAATAACAATAATAATATTCAAATACAAAAATATGAAGAATCACTGTTTGTTCGGGAATCTTCCAATGCAAGCCACCTATGCAGATATAAGGAGTGACTTGGAACATGAATAATCATACAAGGATGGAGATTGTTCATTCCTTGCAACAGTTGTGTGTGTGAGTGTGTGTGTGTGAGAGACAAGAATGGAGATCGTTCATTCCATGCAACAGTTGTGTGTGTGTGTATGTGGGTGTGTGTGGCTCAGTCACAGTCGATGACAAGTTAATTGTAAATTCTGTAATTTGTTGAAGCGCTCACACTTCAGATCTATTTGTTATTTATGATGTTTCTGTTATTATTGGTTTGTTGAGAAATCAGGGGCCCGCTGACCTTCCAACAACCCTAACAACAATCAGAAAGTTTGAACATTTTGAAAATTGAATAGCAGGTCTGTCTCTGCTTCATAATTTTTCATCATTGATTTGCGACTGTAGCCATTCATATGTATATTACAGTGTTTTTCCATGGGTTGGAAGAGTGTTGTGAACAGCATATGTTATGTCATGGGATCAGCTTTCCCATCCTATGTGTGGGAAGCTATTTAGTGAGGTGACACTTTTGGACTGTCATCTTTATCTCCTTATGTGTCGTGTTCAACCTGGATAGACTTGATCTTTTCCAGGTGATGATGATGTGAGGGTGTAGTGATGGAGGAGTGTGGGTTCATGTCTAGGAGATGGGTGGAATATAATCTATAACAATTGTGTTGCAAATTTAGTTCCAGTTCTAAACTGGTAGGCCATGCTAATGTAGTGATGTGCTACTGTGAGATGTAAATGGCCTTTGAAGTGTCGTTTCACCCATCTCCCGTGTTTCAGGTTCTGTTCTAACAATCCCGCTGTCCTGGTGATCCAGGTGGAGTCCGGCCCGTCCTGGCATCCGTCCTCAGAGGAATTGCAGAAGTAAACCTGACAAAAGCAAATGCAGAGAGAACCACAGTTAATTCTGATGTTTTCAACAGTTTTAAATTCAGACATGTGGAATTCTTTTGCTTCCTCCATCGCGATTTTAATTCCCGTTGTCACATGAAACCGAGTTTCATTGACCAGGTCTGAATTACTGCCGTTGTTTCAGTGCAGTGTGCGACACCTTAAAGCTGCTCTTGCAGTCGAGCCTTCACAGTCTGCTGTGTCATATGAGCATTAGAGATCCCAGTTCTGCTGGGGACATTTTGTCTGGCTTTACCTCAAGTTGCTTTCATTACAGCCAGATCTGTGGGCATAAATTAGTTCACCTGTTTTGGTGTGGTGTCGTTCACACATTTGGTTAGTGCAGATCTCTTGTGACCTGCAAAAGGCTGTGGTACTTCTGTTCGATGTTTAGCTCACACCCTCCTTGTAAATATGCGTCCTTGATCAGTTTGCTATTACCTGTGCCACACTTCTGAGAGTGTTTTTTAAATGCAAAAATAAAAGCACACCTCCGTCCGCCCTTTTGGCACTGGGTAGTAGCTCAAGGGATTAATGTCACACTTCTCCAATTAATGCCCTGCTTGGCGTGGCGATTACAATATAATGTGTATTATAATTCGAGTTATAATACAATTATATTTAAGAATATAAGTGAAATTATATTGTTTTTGGTCTCTGAAGAGTCTCTGCTCGTTCTTGTATCAATACATTTGAATATGAAAAGGCTTTCTGGCTCAGGCTGATAAGATGTACATTTGCTGTTTCTCTTTTCTGTTTGCTAGGTTTCGAATACCTTTTCTTTTCATCTAGTCTTTTTAAAGACTATAAGAAAGCCAAGTGGTCATTTTAACGTTTGTTTATTCTTTTGAACTCTTAGTTTTAGTTTATCCGCTCAGATCAGGAAGCTATATCGCTCTGCAGTCCTTCTCTCAAGGCCGCACGACACACCCCCGTCAGTTCCAATGATCAATTCAGAGGTAATTTGACTAAATATCTGGGATCTGCCGTATTCACACGTACAATCAAAGATATATCTACAAGTCCCTTTGAACGTTAATGATATCCGTGCATCATTAAACGTTAGCGAAGGTTTGTTTATTCTTTAAACTCTGATTATGTTTTATCCGCTCAGATCAGGAAACTATATCACTTCGAGTTCCTCACCAGGTCTCCGGCACAATCTCGTCAGTTTCCGATTATCAAAACAGAGGTAATTGGCTGAATGTCTGGGATTTGCCGTAATTCACACGTACACAATCGAAGACATATACACAGCCCCCTTGAATGCCACCTCAGGAACTAATTCAATAACTTACTTTACCAGCGTGCACTTATCTAAAGTAACATTAAATTAGAACAGAGGTATTTAGACGTACCCAAATCTAGATCAAACAGCATTAGCTGATTCTAGACGGAAACTACCCGTCTCCTCATTCAAGTACACTTGAATCTGATATCAGATATTAGTCGTCACTAACTCTGACGCAAACTTGTGGAAATATACGAATCCTATAATCTACTCGGGGGAAAACAATTCTCAGAGTCGGTTAGAATAAAATCAAACGTAACCATTTACAAATTTTGCATGCGAAAAACAGCTCCCATAGAGTGGAGAGGTAAAGTGTACGTTCTCTAAAGCTTTGAATATGAAAAGGGTTTTTTTTGTTTCAGGATTAATGAGATGCACGTTCACTGTTTCTGATCTTCAAATTCAAATTGTGAATCACACAATAGCCTAGACACACGTGTTTAATTCAGTTTACACAGGACACATGGCCTAGAATACAACATCTACAGCCTTTACCTAAGTGATACAAACACACTTACAGTAAAGCAATCCTGTGCTTCATGAATAAACTTAAATTTAGCCTATGTGCATGCTGTAGCACAAACAACTAAAGTGTGTTCTATTAGCACAATGTGTTAAGCACAATTCCAAATTTGAAAATTAACAGAATTATTTCATGCTTTTTAATCCCATCGGTGTTAACGGTGTTTCAAATGCAATATAGAGATTTTAATGTTTTGAATGTGGCTTTGGCCCGCCACCACTAGGCCGAACAAATAAGGGTTAAGCGTTGGACGCAGCATGGTCATTAGCATTTAGCATTAGCCTTGAGCGTTTTTGAAAGCAGCATGGTCATTAGCATTTAGCATTAGCCTTGAGCGTTTTTGAAAGCAGCATGGTCATTAGCATTTAGCATTAGCCTTGAGCGTTTTTGAAAACAACATGGACAATAGCATTTAGTGTTATCCTTGATATTTGAGTTTTAGCCTGTAAATAATATCGTCATGTTTTCCCAAAATTTGCTTTTCATAAACAATGCATCGATTTGCCTTTTTATTTATAAAATCACGTGTTTTCCAATTGTTTACAAACTTAGAATTTTCTTTCTCTTTGCTCATTTCCACCACATGTTGCAAGTTTGTTCAAACAAAGCCAATGCAACAATGGAGAAAACACGCTGATTTCAAAACTTTAGCCTATAATTTTACAGCTCTTCATCAAGTAAGTTAGGCTACCAGAAAATTATTTGGAAGATGTAATTCCAATTTTATGTTTCGTTTCTTGTTGCTTAGGCAAACAAATATATCTTTAAAATCTATTAGGTTTTCCTTCCTCATCTGCGCTGCCGTTATCACGTGTTTCCGTTCTGGACTAAACAAAGCTAGGGCTTTCCGACCCGTAACAATGCAAACAACATTTTCACAACACTTCTAGAAAAGGGCAGAAAAAGTTGACTTACCACAGCGCAGAAGATAGAGAAGATTTTCAAACCTCGTTGATTTTAAAATCCCCATACTTTGCTGGAAGGACGTTTCTCACGAAATCCATTTGTTGCGAAATCACGTCGCGGTCACCATTTTGTAAGTCCCCGCTAAATCGATCCAATGGCGGCATACGATCAGCGGCGAAGGTCTCGCGCATGTTCCGTCCTTTCCAGGCTAAAGGGATTTTGGATTAAATGCAATACACTTTCTCATATGTATTAACTCGTAATTTCATCTGACTCCATATATAAAAGGGTTTTAATGATATCTGTGCATCATTAAATGTGAGCGAGTGTTTGACTATTCCTTGTAACCATTAGCTAAATGAACAATGTCAAAGTCAATTAGAATAATCAAATGTAACAATTTATTATGTCGGGTAAAGTATCATGCCAATTTCACAATCAGTTCAAAGATAATCAATACAATAACATCGAATGCTCTAGGATAAGAGAAATGCAAACCCAACATTTTAAGAAATACATGAGGCTGAGTTTTGGACACTCAACCTCATGGGCTCTCAGAATTACAGAGACGCCTCGAGCTTTTCACTGCAGTCCATTAAATAGCCAGAATCTTTTCACATGGAAAACCTGCTAATTTGCATTAAGAAGTTACACCTCTTTGGGTGAGGGGAAAAAGACCATTTGCCTTTCTTTGTGTGTCAGTTATCTCTAAACTCTTAAAAACCTTAGTACCTTGTGTTTTACTCTTTGGGAATGAGACCATTGTACCAGTCACACTGAGACCTTTAAAATGATACTAAACACATTCCTTCAATGATCATCATTCACATTAAAACCATATATATACACTCTCTGAGAGAAAGAATGGTGTGGATAAGGTGAGACATTTGTCTCAAGGAAGAGGGGGGAGGTCAAATGTTAATTTCCAACTTCAGCCACCTATTTCAGCCTTACAATGGTTATGGCCTTATGGAATTAAGCAAACTCAGTCATTTACTAAATGAAACCAGTGACCATTTACAATAAGTGTTATTAGTTAACATTAGTTTATTGCATTAACTAACATTGAGCAATTCATTTCTTACAGTATTTATAAATCTTTGTTAATGTTAGTTAATAAATATCCAGCTGTTCATTGTTTATTTAGTTCACATACATTAACTAATTTTAACAAATACAACCTTTAATTTTAATAAAGTATCAGTGAATTTTGAAATTAATATTGATTAATACATTGTTTAGAAGTATTGTTCATTCAGTTCATGTTAACTAATGTTAACTAATGAACCTTATTGTGTTGCCATGAAAACAAAACACTATCCACTACCATTTCAATCATATCTGACTCTTGGTGATTCTATAGACCATCTCTTGCCCATGCGCGAGAGACTGTCCATGAATTTTCTTGGCAATGATTTTTCCAGGGGTAGGTTTCCAGGTCTTTCCCTAATTATCCATTATATGGATTGGGACTCACATGTTCACACCTACAGACAATTTAGCTTCTCCACTTCACATATTGTAACGGTTATCAGCTGGAGTACCCTTGAGAGTCACCTTAGGGCACTCCACATCAGACTGTCATTATACACTCACAACTACATTTCCCATAATTCACTGCCCGGGATTCATCATCCCTGATTATCACATTCACCTGTGTCTCATTATATTGTTTAGTTCACACTATATAAGCCTGGTTCCCCTCATCATTCCCTGTGAAGTCTTGTATGTGATACCTCATTGCATTTCTGAGCGTATCCTTTGTTCCTGGTTCTTGATCTGATCATGTTGCCCGTGTCCTGGTTTTCCCGTTCCTGCCTCACCCTCTGGATTTGTCTGTTTGTTTGGATTGCCTGCGTATGACCTTTGCCTTGATTCTGATTACAATTTGGATTTACTTTAAAGGGTTAGTTCTCCCAAAATTGAAAATTCTGTTAGTAATTACTCACCCTCATGTTGTTCCAACCCCGTAAGACTTTCGTTCATCTTCGGAACACAAATTAAGATATTTTTGATTAAATCTGAGAGCTAGATCACTCCTCCATAGGCTTCTAAAGGATTGAAACTTGTTCCCCCGGAATGTTATTAAAGACATACAGTGGCTCAATCTTAAGTTTATCAAGCGATGAGAATACTTTTTGTGCGCAAAAAAACTAAAATATCGACTTTATTCAACTATTCATTTCCTTCTCGGTCGGCCTCGAGTTTGTTCACGTAGTAAAACTGCGTATCGCTTCTGTGGTGGACGTAACAAGCATCACACACATGACCAGCGTCGGCCAATAGGGACCCTACGTGTGACGTAGCCCTACGCTATCACACTACGTTAACTGACGAGGCCCACAGCGATGGAAACGAATAGTTGAAATAAAGTCATTATTTTTGTTTGTTTTAGCGCACAAAAAGTATTCTCGTCGCTTGATAAACTTAAGATTGAGCCACTGTAGTCACTTGGACTATTTTAACGATGTCTTTAATAACTTTTCAGGGGAAACAAGTTTCAATCCCTTATAAGCCTATGGAGGAGTGATCCAGATCTCAGATTTAATCAAAAATATCTTAATTCGTGTTCCGAAGATGAACGAAAGTCTTAAGGGGTTGGAACAACATGAGGGTGAGTAATTACTGACAGAATTTTCATTTTTGGGTGAACCAACCCTTTAATAAACTGCATTTGGATCCTCAACCTTTGTGTCTCTGAGCATTTCATAACAGATATAAGTTTTTGGATTGTGGGGGAAACCAGAGCACCGGAGGAAACCCATGCAAACACAGAGAGAACATTCAAACTCCACACAGAAAATGCTTAAAGGTGCCACACATGCATTTAGTATTAAAACTCTCCAGTCTTCTCTTATGAACATACCTGACACCATCCAATGCTAGGGTTTTGGACTGTACAGAACACAGCTCCAAATCTTCCACACTCTTATGTTCTTTGGCAAATGTATAAGGTGTTTTTTTTTTTTTTTGCGGTAGATAAAACGTATTGTTTTCTTTACTGGTACACAACCTCTCAATCCAGCCTCTTATAGCTGTTGGCTTAAGATGAAATTGGAGGTTATAGCTCATCCAGATATTTGAGGTCCCACATTCAGGTGATTTTCATCCTCCTGTCAAAATAATCTTTGCAGTAGGTTACAACAACGGCTGCACTTCTTACGTTGTCTGAGACTTTATGGTGTGGATCAAGGGTTTATGATCATTTTCTATCAGGCAGTCTTCGAGAGCTTAATTAGATATAGCATTACAGTCTGGTTTGGTAATCAACTGTCCGTACAATGTAGAACTAAATTGTTCCGGATGATCCACACTGCTTGAAAAATTATTGACGTCATTGCAGATTATTTATGAAAAGGCTACTTTAACACAAGCTAAAAAGATTGTCTGTGATCCATGTTTTGTATAAAGAGTATGAATTGCTGCCCACTGGGAGGAGGTTTAGAGCTCCTCGCTGTAGATTGAATAGATTTAAAAACTAATTTTTGCCAGTGTCTGTAAAGATGTTAAATAGTGGTGGCATAGAGCTGTAAATGTTTATTGTTTTTTTTATTATTGTGTGTTATTTGTGTACTGACTGCAGCATGGGTGATTCCCCCTGTGGGATAATAAAATTTTACCTTACCTTACCTTACCTTACCTTACCTGTGCTTTGAAATAATTCTGTGGACATTGTGACCATTTACATCCAGCACATGAGCAAAATCCAAAACCAATTGACCAGATTTAGCCGTTTCAATAATATCTTCCTTGCACTGTAAAAAAAAAAACGTTGGATTAACTTAAAAAAGTAAGTTACCTGGTTGCCTTAAAATTTTGAGTTAATTGGAATAAAAAATTTGAGTTAATACAACAAAGGAGATTGGTTTAAATAGAAACTCAAAATATTATGCTATCTGAACTACATTAATTATCTAAGTTGATTTGACAAAATATAAAAAGTTGTGAAAACAAATCATCAAAATTAATTTTTACATTAACTGTATTATTAGATGTTATTTTGTGGGTTTTAGTGAAAAGGAGTGGCCATGAAAGCTGTGGTCCTCTGCAGTCTTCAGTGTCACGTCATCCTTCAGAAATCTTTGTAATATGTTGATTTGCTGTTCAAAAACATTATTATTATTATAATGTTGAAACCAGCTGTGCTGCTTAATATTTTGTCTGGAAACAGTGATTCTATATATATATATATTGTAAAGGATGATTTCAGGTTGTTTAGGAAACATTTTCTCAGTCACCTCAATGGCAAAAAGTGTCCCAATCAGACATGAATCTTGTATAAATTCATGCATTAATATCTCATGACTCATCAGAAACTAACACGAGTTCAACGTTTTTCATTCATGACTTCATGGATGAACAACACCTTAATTAAAACATTAACTAAGATGAGTACATCATCATGAATTATGATTTATTACACGTGATCATGATGTTTTTTTTGTTTGTTTTTTTTTTGTTATGCCACCATTAATAGCACATTGTTCATCAATTTTTCAAAGGCCCTAGTCACCACTTTATTTGAGGGGCCACACACATGATGAAGTCATTGATAGATAATGCTTAGTTAATGATGACTACTGTATTTGAATGTCAACAGAATTTGTGTGCTATGAGCTGTGATTGGTCTATTTTGGGGTCTGTCCAATACAGTAGTCATCATTAACTAAGCATTATTTATCAATGACTTCATTATGTGTGTGGCCCCTCAACTAAAGTGGTGACTAGGGCCTTTGAAACACTGATGAACTATGTACTATTAATGGTGGCACAACTGTGAACAAAGAAAACATCATGATCATGTGTAATAAATCATAATTCATGATGATGTGCTCATAGTTAATGTTTTAATTAAGGTGTTGTTCATCCATGAAGTCATGAATGAAAAACGTTGAACTTGTGTTAGTTCCTGATGATTCATGAGATATTAATGCATGAATGAATACATAATTCATGCATGAATTTATACATGAATTCATGATAATGCATATTGTATGTCTGATTGGGACACTTTTTGCCATTGAGGCGACTGAGAAAATGTTTCCCAAACAACCTGAAATCATCCTATATAATATATATATATATATATATAGAATCACTGTTTCCAGACAAAATATTAAGCAGCACAGCTGTTTTCAACATTATAATAATAATAATGTTTTTGAACAGCAAATCAACATATTACTAAGATTTCTGAAGGATGACGTGACACTGAAGACTGGAGTAATGATGCAGAAAATTCAGCTTTGTCGTCACAGGAACAAAATTAGAAAAAGTTGTGTTTTTTTGTAACATTAGAAATCTTAATGACCCTAAAGTTTTGAGCCATAGTTTGTGATGATGAAATGAATATGATATATATTTTCAAAAGTTAATGTCTTAAATAAAAAAATAAAATAAAAAGTTTTACAAGGAAGCATGAAAATATGGTAAAACTATGCATTACAGACGTTGCCCTTGTGCATTTTCTTGATTGACATTTGTTGTGTCTACACCTGATTGAAATCTGCAGCATGAAATCGACCAAATTAAATCAGTGAAGAACAGAGATAAATTCATGTTTATGTGTTGACAACATTCCTCCTACCTCCATAATGAAAAACACTGATCTGCTCCATGATAAGCACATGCTAGAAACAAGCTAATCCACAGCGCAAATAAAACCCTGCAGACTTATAAACGAACTCTGGCTTTTAAGAGTCAAATCACCCCTCTGCATGTCCAGTGTTGTGGAATGAAAATGAAGACATGTTGGAGTTTCAGTATTTGAGGGTCTCTGAGGAGGGGGAATAGGATCAGGGATATCATGTTCAAGGTCACCTTATGCTAGATGTGCCGATGATGAGTTGACAGATGTGGACTCTGTCTGACCTCGCCAACTGACGCTGCTAGCTACATGACGGGATGTCTGAAAGGGTCATGGACTTTGAGTTCTTAGAAACCACTGTGCCTCTAGGCTTCATGCTAATTCTTGAACAGTGATGTCATGCTCCTTCTGTAGATGATCTACTGAGTGAGATTCATGTCATACTGAGGCTGGATTCACCACAGCATCAGGAAAAACGAAAAAACGAAAGAAAAAAAAACACATCTTTTGGTGAATTACACTTCTTCATACTGTAGCTATTTCTGATCCCATGATATTTCTCAAGGTAATCTGTTGAATATTTGGATTTTTTTTTTATATTTTCATAAAGAAAAGGACAGACATTTTCATAATTGATTTCAAGCCAACTCGATCTGATTAGAACCACGAAATCAAAATTGACAATTCTTTTTTTTTAATGGAACATTGCAGTAGCTATATTATTATAAATGATTTACCCATGCATCATTACTGTTTTTTAAATTAATCTGCCCTCGTAATCTTAATTCAAAATAGCTTTTCAACACAAAATCTCTTTTCTTCTCTGATGACGTGTTTACTGGCACGAGGGCGGGGCAACCTGCCAAATCAACACAATCAATTCAGATTCAATGGACAAAATGTCCCACCCTACTTTTTTTTTTCTTGATTATGCCGTTTCACTTATATTTACAGTACATCACAATAGGGTCGAAAAATAGCTAATTATGTTCCATGATGACTTTATTTCATGAGGTGCCGATTTTGTATGAATTACTATTGATGTAATTGAAATATGAAAACACAACATTTTTAGAAAAAATATAGCAAATATATGAAAACTTATGAATGAGATTTGACAAATTCATACAAATTAGCCATTTATTCTGAAAATATATAGAAAATATAATTTTCAAGATAAAAAGTTATTATCATTCACAAGTAATTCATTATTTATTTATAAATATTCAGTTTTGTCATAAAAAGCTGACAACACTTTACAAAAAGGTCCCATTTGTTAACTTTAGTTAATGCATTACTTAACTTTAACTAACACTGAGCAATACATTTGTATATAATTTGTAATAATCTAATATTAATTAAAAAATAATCTTTGTTAATATTAGCTAATAAATATCCAGCTGTTCATTGTTAGCTGATGTTAGTTCAGGCCCAAAAAATAATATTAACATGAAAATTTACATGAACTAAGATTAATACACGCTTTAGAAATCTTTAAATGTTAGTTCATGCTAACTAATGTAGTAAACTAATGTTAACAAATAAAACCCCATTGTAAAGTGTTACCAAAAATCTCATATTATCTGATATTTTAAAAGACAAACAGCATTATATAGTCTGGTTCAGAGTTCCTCTTAACCCTCCACCTCCCCCAGCTCCACCTGCCTAGATCTGAAAAGGGATTTATGTATGTTTATTCATGCATCAGCAGCATATCTTACATTCTCAAAGCAGCGTGTCTGTGTATCTAATGGCAGCAGCAAGTCCATACTTGCTCTGCAGCAGCAGCAGCGTATCAGATCTAGTCCGCTAAAACCATTTACATTAACATTGCCATATTCATTATCATGCTGTGATAATGTGTGACATCAGTGTTGTCATTATTGAACTGTTATTTCTGTAAGAAATAATTATAAATGACTATGCTGAACCACTATAAGGTTTTCTTTTTAAAAGTTCCTGTTTATGTCTAAATGAATTTAATTTCAGAAATAATCATGCTCATCATTAAAGAGATGAATTGCATTTTTAATGTATGTATCTAACATAATAGATCTAGACAAGTGCAAACGCAGTGCAGGTTAGGTCTTGGCATTTGCAGAATTAAATAGTTTTACAGAATTCCATTCATGTCAGAAACTGGAGAAGGTTAGTCAATTCTAAGAGAAAAACACGTAATTTCTGCTCTGCACCTCTCACTGATCCCTACAGAGTGATAAATAGTGTAGGCACGTACCTTCTCACCCTTGTAATGATTCACACCGTGACATATTTTCCCATAGCTGTTTAAAATACAATAAAAGCACTGAAAATGAATGCAGAACTTTCCGGCCAGTACATAAAACCTAACAAATAAACAGTGTTTGATGTCCACATTGGGTATTCCATAACAGGATTTCCATAAATAAATCCCTCACTCTTAGATATGATTTTCATTGGCGCTGAGCCACGTTTATTTGTAACCCTACTCAACTGCAGCTTAAGAATAAAGGCATAACCCTGGAGCAAGAATCAGCCAGCGTCTATGAGAGCTTAGTCAAAGACAACAGCGTGTCCATACATTCTGACTACAGACTCCACTGCAATGGCTGAAAAAACCTGAAACAACAAAGTGTTTGGCAAAGTTTGGGCTTTCAAAGACTTCAGCTGCAGCTGTGTAAATAATTAATAAACCATCTGAATCTTGCACAGACAAACATACATAATCAGTTCATCTAACTTACACTTGTACATCTTTTTTGTCTTATGTTTTACTTGGAAGAAAAATCCCTAATAAAACAAAACTTGTCTGATGACAGAAAAAATAATAACAGGGGGAATCTCGTGAAAACATGTCTGGGTCACATTTCACCCCAAAATAAAAAATAATAAAAACATACTGCACTTTATTTTCCATCAAGAAAACGTTCTTATTTTAGGAACACTCATATTTCCCAGACATTAGTAATATGTTTACACACAGTTCTCATTACTGTAATCTTTATAATTTGTATTATCATTATTATATATAGTTTTTTAAATAAAAGAAAACTAATATTTTTGCATCGTGACATTAGTTTTATGTACAGTTTGCATGGTTCTCATTATTGTAATGAGCCCAAAATTCACAATATTCTCAATTAATAATCATTTTTTTCAAAGAAATGTACTTCTTGCATACATAACAGTACATTACAGTATACATATATATATATATATACATTATATATATATATATATATATAGGGGAAAGGGGAAATTTTCTTAATTTTCATTAAAATAATGTCACAAACCATATATATATATATATATACACTCACCGGCCACTTTATTAGGTACCCCATCCTAGTAACGGGTTGGACCCCCTTTTGCCTTCAGAACTGCCTCAATTCTTCGTGGCATAGATTCAACAAGGTGCTGGAAGCATTCCTCAGGGAGTTTGGTCCATATTGACATGATGGCATCACACAGTTGCCGCAGATTTGTCGGCTGCACATCCATGATGCGAATCTCCCGTTCCACCACATCCCAAAGATGCTCTATTGGATTGAGATCTGGTGACTGTGGAGGCCATTTGAGTACAGCGAACTCATTGTCATGTTCAAGAAACCAGTCTGAGATGATTCCAGCTTTATGACATGGCGCATTATCCTGCTGAAAGTAGCCATCAGAAGTTGGGTACATTGTGGTCATAAAGGGATGGACATGGTCAGCAACAATACTCAGGTAGGCTGTGGCGTTGCAACGATGCTCAATTGGTACCAAGGGGCCCAAAGAGTGCCAAGAAAATATTCCCCACACCATGACACCACCACCACCAGCCTGAACCGTTGATACAAGGCAGGATGGATCCATGCTTTCATGTTGTAGACGCCAAATTCTGACCCTACCATCCGAATGTCGCAGCAGAAATCGAGACTCATCAGACCAGGCAACGTTTTTCCAATCTTCTATTGTCCAATTTCGATGAGCTTGTGCAAATTGTAGCCTCAGTTTCCTGTTCTTAGCTGAAAGGAGTGGCACCCGGTGTGGTCTTCTGCTGCTGTAGCCCATCTGCCTCAAAGTTCGACGTACTGTGCGTTCAGAGATGCTCTTCTGCCTACCTTGGTTGTAACGGGTGGTTATTTGAGTCACTGTTGCCCTTCTATCAGCTCGAACCAGTCTGGCCATTCTCCTCTGACCTCTGGCATCAACAAGGCATTTTCGCCCACAGAACTGCCGCTCACTGGATGTTTTTTCTTTTTCGGACCATTCTCTGTAAACCCTAGAGATGGTTGTGCGTGAAAATCCCAGTAGATTAGCAGTTTCTGAAATACTCAGACCAGCCCTTCTGGCACCAACAATCATGCCACGTTCAAAGTCACTCAAATCACCTTTCTTCCCCATACTGATGCTCGGTTTGAACTGCAGGAGATTGTCTTGACCATGTCTACATGCCTAAATGCACTGAGTTGCCGCCATGTGATTGTTTAGTTTAGTTTAGTTTATTTATTTAGCATGTTTAGTACAAGTACAAAACAATGCAAGGAGGGAACGAAGCCACTCTAGGCTTGTACAGAGTTCCACTCCTGCTCCTATTTAACTCATAAGACATGCATACTAAACAAAAACAACAACAACAAAAAAAAAAAAAATATAAACAAAACTCAAAATAAAAAAAACAAACAGCAAACGATACCAAACAATTCAATACAAGCAAACAATACCTAGAATACTACCTAAAGGCATCAGGCTAGCAATAGTCTCTTCAAATGCTTTTTAAAAGCTGAATAAGAAGACATTGATCGCAACGATGGACTTAAATCACTCCAGAGCTTAGGACCTCTAAAAGAAATATTAAATTGATGTCTTGTAGTTCGTGTGTATGGTAAGACTAAATTATTATTGCTATGTCTAGTTTGAAATGAATGTACTTGTGAAATAGGGATAAACAAACTCTGAAAAGAGTCAGGTAAATCTTGTTTTCTATATATAAACTTATGCATAAGTAAACATGTTTGATAAATATTTACTTTATCAATAGGGAGAACTTTAAATTTATTATAAAGGGGTGCCGAGGGTGCATATCTATTAGAATGAGAAATAAATCTGAGATATTTCTTCTGTAAGACTAGTAATTTATTCAAGTAGGTAGGATAAGTAGCTGCCCAGACAATATTACAATAATTAATGAATGGAAACAAAAAACTATAATATAAGGTTAGAAATGTTGAAGAATGAACTAAAGGACAAACCCTCCTCAATATACCCAGCATTTTAGCTGACCTCTTAGATACAAAATTGATATGGTTAGACCAATTAAGACCACTATCTATAATGACTCCCAAAAATCGGGTATGCTGAGCCAATTCGATTTGAGTATTATTAATAAAAATCTTAGCTAATTCTATAGGGTAATGTTTATTAGTATTACAAAAAATCATAAAGTTGCATTTTTTTAAATTAAGCGTAAGTTTGTTCCATTGGAACCATTGCACAATATACAATAGTTCCTCATTGACCGTCTTTATTAAAATACTAAAGTCTTGGTGAGAAGCTACGAGATTTGTGTCATCTGCGAATAGTATTGGGAGGAGTTTGGTACAAGTTGTGGCCATATCATTGATATAAATTAAAAATAAAAGAGGCCCCAAAATTGATCCTTGAGGGACCCCAATCATAATTTGTGACTTCCTTGATGTATAACCTTCCAGGTAAACATATTGCTCTCTATTAGCTAGGTAGCTTCTAAACCATCTCAAGGCAACATCCTCCAGTCCATATCTACTAAGTTTGGCAATCAAAATATTATGACTTACCGTATCAAATGCCTTACTCAAGTCCAAGAAGACTCCAAGAGCAAATTTTTTGTTATCAAGAGCTGAAGAAATATAATTCACAAGTTGAATAAGGGCATGCTCAGTAGAATGTCGCTTCCGAAAGCCATATTGATGTCTGTATATAATATTATTGGCATCCAAGTGATTTAATAATCTCGAATAGACAAGTCTTTCTAAGATTTTCGATATACACGGGAGAATTGATATTGGCCTATAATTACCAAATTCCTTGGAGTCACCGGTCTTGAAAATTGGTAAAACCCTAGCAATCTTCAAATCCTGAGGGACAATTCCAGTTCTCAAAGACAGTGAGAGAATATGAGTGAGAGGTTTAATAATGTAATCAATTGTCTCTTTAATAAGAACACTTTTAATACCGTCATGACCATGGGCTGCGTTTTTAAGTGATAAAGTAATATTCCGAACCTCTTGAATAGTTGGAGGGTCAAAATTATAAAATGGTGAATATTGACCTTTGATTATAGAACATGGATGAATATCTGAATCATTAATGTTAACTGCTAAATCATAACCTACCGATATAAAGAAATCATTAAAACCATTGGCAATATCAACAGGGTTTGAGAGAATCCCATTCTCACTGTTCATTACTACAGGAGCAGTAAATGAGGATTTAGATCGATTTAATAAATGATTAATGAGGTGCCATGTTGTCTTAATATTATTAGAAGCTTGTGCAAATTGATTTGAATAATATATTTTCTTTGCTTTTCTTACTAAAAATGTAAAATGGTTTTTACATTTCTTGTAAGTTTCAACATTAATTAAGGAAGGATTGAGAATAGACCTCCTATAAAGTTTATTTTTTTTTCGAGAAATCTTTTTTAGTTCATCAGATATCCACGGCTTCCCTTTAGAGTATTTGTTTCTAAATTTTGTGCTCATCAACGGAAATGATAAATCCAAGGCCTTATTAAAAGACTTTAAAAATAGACTATATGCACTGTTAACGTCTTGTGACACAAGTACCTCCTCCCATATGATATTGCCAATGGCAGACTTAAAATGTTCAATATTATTTCTAGAAAAATTACGATATTTATTTGACCCATTCTTAGGATAGCTAGACATTAGTTGACGGGATTGGATAAACTGAAAAACAGGAAAGTGGTCAGAAACATCACACTTCAGGAGGCCTGAAGTGACCTCAAAATTATAAGAATTAAATAATATATTATCAATAAGAGTAGCAGATGAGGAGGTGATTCTAGACGGTTTAGTAATAAGAGGAAAAAAATTAAAAGAATGAAGTGCATTTAAGAAATCAACTGTTTGTGGTAAATCACATTTAAGTAAATTAATATTATAGTCACCAAGTAAAAAACAAAGTTTACTTTCTTTAGTTATTAACTCAAGTGTTGATTGGAGTGCATCAATAAATGTGTTATGGTCTGAATCTGGTGGTCTGTAGATGCATCCAATCAAAATACTCTTACCATTGAATTGCTTACAGAATGGAATTTCAATAAATATTGACTCTGTATTTGTAGTATCAAATTCTGTGCTAAGATCATCCCTAGCACCGGCATCAAAGGAATTCAAAACATATAAGGAGACACCCCCTCCTCTTTTGTTTTTTCTACAAGAATGCCAAGATAAATAATTAGGTAAGGGGTATAAAGAAAATACATCATCAGTCAGCCAAGTCTCAGAAAAAGCCAAGACTGAGAAGGAAAAGCTTAAGGTAGACAAGAAAATTCTCAATTCATCATGATGTTTGGACATACTACGAATATTTAAATGGAAAGTAGAGAAGAGATTGTTAGAAGAATGTATAGTTTGATGCAGAGAATTTACTTGCCCTTCAGAGTAATAGTTACAAGACAGTTTTAATAAATTTAAATTAGGTTGATTTACATCAGGATTAAAGAAACTATCGTAGATGCCACAACTGTCTATATTCTGGTCAAACGGGTTAAAAATAAAAGAGTTATCGTCAAAGATGGGCAAGTCAGTAGAAGCCATAAAGAATAAACTGGCAAAAAAAATCGACACAAACTCACGTGAAGAAAATGTACTGTCTCCTGATTGAAGAGGCCTCTTAGATCAAAAGGACCAATAACCAAAGTTAACTGAATATTCAATCTGACCAAGAAAATTAAACAATCATCATCCAAAATCAACATAAAAAAATAAATAAAAGTAAAGTAAAAAATAAAAAATAAAGTAGGTCCGCCCATCCACAGTTCATGTTGTAACTCAGCTCTGATCATCATTTGTATAAGTTCAAATCGTCCATTTCCTTCACCATCACAGCTCTTTCCTCTTCTGGTGTTGCACCATTCGTTCGAATATAGACTTTACCATTCCGAGACCAGGTTGCTTTGATCTTTTTAACCTTTTTCAGTTGCCGCGCTGCATAAGCAATACTCCCATTCTTCCTCGTTAGATGTTCATTCATAAACACTCCTGTGCCTTTTAACTTGAAACCCTGCTGCAACAAGGCGATCTTGTCCTTTCTGTTGACAAAGCGAATTATGATTGCCGGTGGAGTAGGACTATTTTTCTTATTCCGAGGGAGTGTATGACAGGCCGAAATCTGATTGCTGCGAATGGAAATCTCCTTGCTACCGAAGAATTGGATAACCTGGGATTCCAGGGTCTCGGTCTCAGCAGTTGTGTCATCCGCATTGTTTCCCGCAACGACATTCGAATAAGCACGATGACGTGTTTTCAATCCAGAGATAATCAGATCATCCATGCGGTAATATTGCTCTACATTGTCCAGTCTCTTTTCCAGTTCCTTGATCTGATCGTCTTTCTTCTTTAGTTTAACTTCATAGCCGCTCACCTGGGCCTGTAGTAGATTCACCTGTTTCGTGAGCTGCAGGATCTCCGTTTGCTGTGTTGCAATTTTACCGACCTCTAGTTGGATTGAGGCCAGAGTTTTCTTTATATCTTCCATATTAACAACTCTAGTAAGCTTTCTCGTTGTTTAATACCAAACAGGCACTTCGATCACTTTTACTGGTTTCTCTGGAGGATCAAATCCCCAACGGAGAAAAATGCTGCGGACAGCTCAAACATGAGCTGAACACACACACGCTTTACGAGCGCCATCTTGCCACTTTAAGATTGGCTGCTTAGAAATTAAGTGTTAACGAGCAGTTGGACAGGTGTACCTAATAAAGTGGCCGGTGAGTGTATATATATATATATATATATATATATATTATGGTTCTTTTTTAATTAATTATTTCATTCATTTGATGTTGAGGTGAAACCAGACCAGATTTTTTATGTTCTTGACATATTGTTATTATTTTACCCAATATACTGGAACATCAATAAAACGAATACCAAAGAATAATTGTGAATAATTGAATCGTGTATCTAAATGATTTTTTAATCTCAGGTGAATTTGTTGTTTCAAGAAATATTCTTCGTGTAATGTAGCGCAGTGGAATGCAAAAACACGATGTGTGTGAACGGCCCCTGAGAACAGATGTTTACAGTATAGTAAGATTCAAGACCAACACCACGGAAACAGAAAATAAAATACAAAACAACCAAATGTTGGTTTAAAATAAACATCATGATTAGACTTTATTTAACACCCAATAACATTACAAAAAGGTGCCATTTCACAAGTCCCTCAGCGGTCCGAAAGACCTTCCAGTCAAAAAGCGGTGTCTCATGAAACAGAGCACTTCCCTCATACAAACAGCAGCTAAACTCCTGCCACGTCCCGACTAAACCCACACAAATACAAAACACAACCGAGTTAAACGAACAAGCAACAACGACAAGCAACATTAACAAATACTTTATGGCTTTCTGCTATCCTCCCTTTTTGGGTACATGAATGTTTGATTTAGGGCTGCACGATTAATCGCACTTAAACTGATTTGGCTTTTCGCGAGTTGAAATCGTGAAGGCTGCGATTATCATTGTCACTGTGTCAAACATCTTTCCAAACATGAGAAGCATTTATGAACCTCTTGTCCAACAAAAGACAACATTAAATAACACGCTTTCGCTCCATACTCACTTCATAACGACAGTTGAGCGTTCTTCTGAGTATGATGTGGCCTCTTGCACAGAATAAGTCAGTCGTGTGTTTATTAGTCATGTTTAATCAAAGCGTTTCAATCTTCTGTTCAGCTACAGCGATGATGCCCAATAGGGATTTCCTGGAATGATGTGTGATATCGTACATATTTGGCGTGTCTGTGTGAGAGCGCCCTCTGGTGTTCAGATGGAGCAGCATTTACCACCGATCAGCCATCTTGCACTGACAAGTTGCGCATTAAAGCCACCCTGTCATTTTTCAAGTTGATTCTTAGCAAAAAACACTTCGTTCTTTCAAAATTTGTAATTACTTCTACCAACTAATAAAGTATTCTCGTAGCGTAGAATCTGCCATTTAGAATACATACGAGCAATGTGGAAGCCATGTTGCGCATCCATCTTGAAAATGCATTAGCCAAAGAGGGTCATACCTGGAAATTCAAGCTTCGCCTTTCGCGTTTTTACACTCAGTGGCACCGTGGCGAATGCGAGGGGGAGATTACTCGCGACTGCCGGCAGATTTGAAATAATACGGCCACCGTATGAGTTAAAACGCCCTCGGAATGGGAGGGGCTAGAGAGTAATATTCAGCTGGTAGTCATATACAATTTCACCGCTAGATGGGAGAAAATCCTACACAGTGTAGCTTTAAATAATCGCAGCCTGTGGCAAATCGCGTGCGGTTTCATTGCGATTAATTGTGCAGCCCTAGTTTGATTTCATGGCAGCATCAGTATTATATATCGACTCGATGAAGGCTTCACGTGGTCTTTGCGTAATTTGCGGACTTTTGCTTTCACGTCAAACTCGCGGTGCTGAGCGTTATCGACACGGAGGCTCGGACTGATGTGGACTGGGCCTGTACAGCTGTTGCAATCTGACCGGCCTCACCGGCCAGCCGGGTAACTGTCCTATTACTCTCAGGCCGACGGGCTGCCCGGGGCAGGAGTGAGGAGCGCCAGGCCCTGAGACCTGCGGGTGGCATGAGCGTGAGTCCAGGGGAGGTAGGACTGAAGCCGAGGAAGAGGAAAGAGGCAGCAGGATGGCCGGGGTCAGACCGTATCTGAGCTGGAAGACACGAGGAGGGCCGTGGTGAGCGCTGATGCCGTTGGGACGGGAATCCTTGTGCTCCTCGTCCCTCTTCTGCTCCTCCTCCCGTTTCTTCGCTTTCCTGTCGGGTCTGTTGAACTCCTGGAGCTTCTCGGCTTGAGCGCGCCGGATATGGTACGTCTTCCTGTGGCTTTGAAAAGAATCAAGGAATTCCTCCAGGGGCACGTGGCCCTCCATGAACCTCTCCAGCAACTCCTGTGAAGGTCAAATGACAAATAAACAGGTATTAGAGGGCGGGAAGTCAAGCCGGATTCATAACAAGTGTGACGCAGTTGTCTTTTTGACTCATCATGTTCCAAGACAAATGTCAAAGCACAGTTGCATAAAACAAGTTATTTTTACACCTGATATGAACCTTAAAAAGACTTTTAGTGGCATGATATCAAGCAGTCTGATTGATTCAAGAAATATTTTTGAGTTAAAGGATAATTCTGGTATTTGGCACTTTGAGTCTGTTTTCTAGTTTGTTTTGGATGAACTAGAGTGGTGGACACAGACATTTTGACGATGGGTCTAGTTCATCCAAAACAAACTAGAAAATAGACTCAAAGTGGTAAATACCGGAATTATCCTTTAAATAAAAATGTTTTGCTTAAACCAGCCTAAGGTATATTGCGGGTATTAGCAGGTTTAAGATGGTCTAGCTCTGGGGAAACCCTTGAATGTAAAATATTTACTTGACGTACCCCCTGAGATTTTAAGTAAATATGTGACCCTGGATCACAAAACCAGTCACACGAAGCATGGATATATTTGTGGCAATAGCCAACAATGCATTGTATGGGTCAAATTATCGATTTTTCTTTTATGCCAAAAATCATTAGGTAAATTAGTAATAGTAAATAGTAAAGTTCCTACCGTAAATATATAAAACATTTATTTCTGTGAGTGAGTGCAGCACATAAATGGACAACTTTTCTCAAGTCGATTTTCTCAATGTTTCGATTTTTTTGCACCCTCAGATTCCGGATTTCAAATAGTTGTATCTCTGCCAAATATTGTCCTAACAAACCATACATCAATGGAAAGCTTATTTATTGAGCTTTCGGATTTTACTGATTTTGTGGTCCAGGGTCACATAATTGAATAATTCAACAACAGATTCCTATGATGGTTAATGATCACAGGGCAAATAAACAGATACAATGCTTTAATATTTTGTCATATTTTTTAGTAAAGGTTTTATTCTGATTATTTTTTATTATAATTTATTCATATATAACACTGCAAGACCAACCTCTCAAATTGCATATAATAATATAATAATAATAATATACAGAATAAATAAAAGACCAAACTATACTAGTGTTGTAAATTATAATTCTACTGTAAAATTCAAATGAATATTAGCCTAGATCATAATAATAATAATCATTTTATTTTACACTACAAGTGGCACTAGTAATATTTAGACCTTTCTTTCTTAAATTCTTCACTTTCAAAGGTTCAAAACATAAAGCTTTTAACATTTTCATGCTTTTATTTTTGCAGCCTTTGAATTGATAAATGCGCTAAGTTGCACTGAATAGAAAGAATTGCACATTTCAGTTTTAAGTTCGGCCTATTAATTTATTTAAATTTTCTCGTGAACCTCTGTTTGGGAAATCCTGGTCTACTTTAGTTGATCTCCCATCCCGACCAGCATAAAAGTTCCTAAAACCTCTTTAAAACCATACAAACTACTTTAGGCTCGTTTAAGATGTTTACCTTTTTTTGGTTTTTTTTTTTACAGCAGGGAAAATCAATGAATTTAGATGTTAATACAAAAAGCACATTTTCCGATTACCTGACATTGTTTTTCTGTTTTTTTTGCATTGTAGAGTTTAACGCACAAACATGTCTGCACAAATAATCGCAGGATCAAATTAATATGAGCTCATGTGTCTGCTGAAGCCTCTGGTGGAAGGGGCAGGTGTCTGTACACTGTCTGTCTCAGTATGGGGGATTGAATAATTAATAAATCTCGTCTGCACAAACCCACCCCCTAAATGTACTCGCAGACAGAACAATAAAGTCTTTAAGGACACTGTCCTTGGCAAACTACATATCAGTGCAGGACAATAACAGAAACTGCTGATCTACTGGGATTCTCAGGCACAACTATCTCTAGGCTTTACAGAGAATGGTCCAAAAAAGAGAAAATATCCAGTGAGCAACAGTTCTGTGGGTGAAAATGCATTGTTGATGCCAGAGGTCCGAGGAGAATGCCCAGACTGATTCGAGCTGATAGAAAGGCAACAGTAACTCAAATAGCCACTCATTACAACCAAGTAAGGTATGCAGAAAAGCATCTCTGAATGCACACAAGCAGATGGGCTACAGCAGCAGAAGACCTCACCAGTGCCAGTCCTGTCAGATAAGAACAGGAATCTGAGGGTACAATTCACAAGGCCTCACCAAAATTGGATAACAGAAGATTGGAAAAACGTTGCCTGATCGGATGAGTCTCAATTCCTGCTGTGACATTCAGATGAAATGTCAGAATTTGGTCTAAAGCATGGATCCATCCTGCCTTGTATCAATGGTTCAGGCTACTGCTGGTGTAATGGTGTGGGAATATTTTCCTGGCACACTTTGGGCCCTTTAGTCCCAATTGAGCAACATTTAAACACCACAGTCTACCTGAGTATTGTTGCTGACCATGTCCACCTTTTTATGACCACAGTGTACCCGTCTTCTACCCAGTGTGTCCTACTTCCAGTTCCAACAGGATAAACTCGTCATGTCACAAAGCTGTCACAGAATGAGTTCACTAAAAATGGCCTTCACAGTGACCAGATCTCAATCCAATAGAGCAGTCATATTCAAATGGTGGACCGCAGTCCGTGTCCGGACCCAGCAAAAGACCAATACGTACTGAACAGCATTAAACAATATCAATAAAATCCTTTTAAAAAGTGAATAAAATAATTCAGCTTTCAAACAGGATCGACACCAGCGCAATGTCTCGCTCTCTATGAGTACGGTTTGTTCAAAGAAAAGAAAAGTTGATAGCGAAAATGGACAGAAAATAATGCATTCATTCTCCCCGCAACAAGTTCAAAACCTTATATACTCCGAGTCCATGGTGCTCGTCAAAAATGTCAACGTTAAGAACTGAAATATTAGCTGAAGACGTGATAACTTGATAAGGCCATTCAGAATGCACCATGCATTTCATGAGCTGTGGATGAATCCACAGATACCAGTGATAACACCCAGTTTCTGGTATTTGTGAGATTCTAATGCCTGGTTCAGATTACCCGATTTTTTTGTCTGTTACGATAGTCACTGTGTCAGATTACGCGATTTTGACTCCTAAAATCTTGTCCTGTCGTGGACAAGAAACATGTCAGACTACACGTTGCTTCCTGACCAGTCATCGCGTGCCGTCTTTAACGACGCACGTGATGTCATCAAGAAGGCGAAGCTAGTAGCGAGTGACTTCCGGAAACGAACGCAAACAAACAATGGATGAAGCGGTGAGTGTTGTATTGGCTGTCCTGTGTTCAGAAAAACGTAAAAAAAGAAAGAAAACCCGACAATGGACACGTTCCTGGATTGCTCGAAGAGGACAGTATGGGCTGTCAATCCTCCAAAGAGAACTTGAGGTAAAATATTGTTTTCTTATATATTTTTACTTTTAGCCAGTAGTACAAGTAAAATAATGTTGCTAGCTTGCCACAACGATAACATATTACAAAAACAGACTGTTAAAACCTCATACATGTGACGGAACCCGTCGTGGACGACCGTTAAAAAAATTAAACATGCTAGTCTTTTTGTCGTGATGTCATGAAGCATCGCAGACGTAGGTTGTCGCCCACTAGGGGTGTCGAAATTAATCGTTTCTACGATGCATCGCGATGCAGACGAGGACGATTCGGTATCGGTTCAGTAATAGACCATAACCGATTTTATAAAACGGCTATATAGCTGTGTCACGGTAGCATACAGTGGCAGAGGGAGGCGAGACGCGAGTGCAAGTAATTAAAAATCCTCAACCTACTTTAAAAGCCTACATCTGGGCACATTTCGGCTTTTATGAACAACCTGGTAAGCACGACCTGGAGAAGACACGCACGGTGTGCGCTCGTCACGCACAAATAGAATATGCAGGAGGTAATACCACTAACTTGATAAACCACGTTAGCCGTTTTTACCCCGAGCTGTTAACGCTGGCAGAGTGGATGAGCTCCAACAACACCCGAATCCGCAGCCAAAAACAAATCATCCACCCGCCCCAATACCCTCTCTTATTTAAGTATCCGCACCCGATGGTCAAATAACAATTATTCTGTATTGTTACGCGTGATTATAAATGGATGATCGTCATCTTCAACAGCGGACTCGCTGACGGTTGATGCGCGCATCTCTATGGTAACATTATACACTGATGAATGAGCGCTGCTTTTAAATGAACATTTCTCTAAAACAAAATTGATTTGACAGAATTTAATTTTCTTAATGGCATAAACATGTGTTACTCTCTTGAAACTTAAACTGGAATGTCACTGCGACTTCCCGAACAGGCGAACACGTGCGCACGCACACATCACTTTGAAGTAAAATTGAAAATTGAGGATGCGGTGCATCGCAATGCATCGAGATATCGAATTGAACTGAATTGATGACATAATAATAATCGTAATCGAACTGAACCGTGAGACAAGTGTAGGTTCACACCCCGCGACGCCCACTATGACACACTATACAAGATGATACGATCGAATCTTGCGTCCCGACGCCCATTGTCGTTTACGAATCCTCATGACACCCTACGTCAAACGGATCGTGCCAAAATCAGGCTAAAATCGTGTAATCTGAACCAGGCATAAGATAAAACAAAGAAGGAATTCTGTGAAGACCTGTTGGGTTTAACAACTCTTGAAACACACACACACACATACAGGACATCAAAGAGGCCATCAACGGGATGCTGACAGAAAGAGGGATATATCTGAAGTCGTTGTCTTCGTCATCACAGGAGGATGGTATCTATGATGGCTATGATGACTTACTACTGCACAGCAATGTCAGATGGCTCAGCAAAGGCAAGGTTTTAGAGCGCCTTTGGACTATTCGGGAGGAGAAGAGTTTTTGGCAAACATTACATCTTAATGAGCTCAACATTGAGCTGCAGGGATAGAACAACACAGTATATGATTTGATAACAGCTGACTGGGATTTCCAGAAGAAATTGGGAGATTTTCAAGACTGATCTCCAAAGTGAACTTGTCCACTTCCCCCAAACTTTTGGAGCAACCCCAGGGAGAGAAAGATATGACCTACCATGCTAGCTTCCATGCGTGTAATTTACACGGGGTTACAGGGGTCATGACCCCCTCAAAAATCAGATCCAGCTAATATAACCCCCCCAAATATCATCACATCATTCAGATTAAAATAAATATGAAATATTCAGAATTAATACTTTTGTTCGTTTTTTTTATAAAATTAATTTGCCAGCAAGAAAGATAGTATCATATTTTTAAAAATCTGTAATGTACTACCCCCCGCCCACCGCACCGACTACTTGGTATTACCCGACCCGCTTTCTCTTCCAAGTTTGTTCACTATTTTGCGCAGTCGCTGGATGAATGTTTGGAGAAGCTGACGGTGCATGCTAACGGCTGGAAAGATAAAAATAACACTGAAAGGCAGCCAGACAACGATTTATCATTGTTGGTCGACACCAGCCAAAAAGATGAAAAATCCTGACCAAACGGAGGTACCCCATTGCTAAGTTAGCTGTTAAGTTAGCTCAGTGTTTCTCAAAGTGTGGGGCGCGGGCGCAACCCACTGGTGGGGAATAGAGACATGACAAGTGGGGCGCGACAAACAGGTTTTGTGCCCATCTTTTTAATTCCTTTATTTATTGACCATACACTCAAAACAAAACAAAGACACATTTAAATGTAAGCCTTACTTAACCTTTTCACACGTAAGTTTAAAAGTTTTTCAAGGCGACCGTTATTGATCGTAGTATCACTTTATGGTTCCCATGGAGACGCCGCGTCATTCATTGCTTGTCACACCGCAGCCAATTTCAATTTCAATTTCTCAATTTGAGAATGAGAAGGTGACGTCACGCGTTTCACTCCGCGTTGCATTGTGGGAAGGCGTCGCCATCTTGGGAGGATACACTGTGAGAAATGTTTTTCTATATCTCAGCTCTGTCCAGAGTTAATGTTTAGTCTACACACATTCCATGTTTGCATGTAAGTTAAACATCTGTTACATTAAGGAAGAAGCTGAAGAGCCCTCTCCCTCTCTAGTTATGTGTGTGTGTGTCCTATAGAAGATGTGCAGTATGTATGGTAGAAGGTCTGCTGGATCTCTAGGTTCCAGAGGAGACCTAACTTTTCTTTACCATTTATGGGATTGTTATATGGAATGAAGGAATGTATGTTTCTATTGGTTAGATGTATGTTACTCCTCTTGATATTTCACTATATATTACGGGACCCCGAAAGTACAAACTAAGCTATCTTTCTAGCTTCACCAGCGCTGGGTTTTTCTACTTTGTTCATTCACAACTTAATAAAAGGACGGTGAGAAAAAGGCACTTCGTGTTCGGAAATCTTTTCATTTCTGACATACGCTATCCGTTGTCATGGTTACTTCGACAGTGAGCATCAGAGAGAGAGAGCAGCTTGATATTTCTTTGCATTTTTGCGACAAGGCACAATTTCTTGGGAATAAATGAAGAAGGGGGAAGCAAAAGGAAAGGGGCTATATCGGGAGAGACTAAATAACAACACCAAGCAGCGTTATTTAGAGAAACTAGTTGACATCAACAACATGGACCCGTACGACCTGCTACAGAATGGACGAAAGACCCAAAGCAACCACCTTTCACATACCCTGACATAGTCAATTAACGTTACCTGGTTTATGGTATCAGTGCCTAACGTTACTGCCTACACAATGCAAGAGTTCAGAAGCTTTAAGTCATTAGAAGCTTATGAACAATTCTGCTGCGACTGGGTGCAAGACTTAGAAACCCCCAAACCTGTAACGTTACACAGCGAGAGTTCAGTCATACCCGATGTTTCAGGCCTCATTCATATGTGGAAATAAATCTGATATGAATCAGATACGTGGATTCCCGTCAATGCGAGTCGTACGTCATTTAAAAAAGTGTCTTTTTAAAACATTTCGCAGTACAGATATATCTATAACAAATTAAACAACTCCAGTTGAATAACAGAGTATTTATTTCGTTCGTTTGTGTTAAATAAAAGGCGAACTGTGCTGAAATGTGTTGCTTTTGAAATCATGCTTTCCTCGCTGTTGCTGCTGTCAGTTTATTGACAAGCAGTTTCTCTAAATAAAGCTGGCTAGCATTGTTATTTAGTCTCTCCCGATAGAACCCCTTTCATTTCTCTTCCTTCTCCATATCTTCCAAAGAAACTGCGGCGTATCGCTAAAATGTAAACAAATACTGCGCTGCGCTGTCTCTCTCTCTCGCTATTTCTGGAATGTTTAGTCGCGCCTCTGTGAAGTTCTGAATGCGTTGCCCCTGGCAACCGATAGCGTATCCTACCATCATGGCCGACCAGCTCAGATCGGCACGTGACTCCTCACTCTCAATAGCTGAATGATGGATGATCTGCTTTTATTTCCTTTTTTATTAAAAATTTCACAAATTTGTTAGCTAGCAGGATATATCTGATATTCCGATTGTCAAATATGTGCAAGTGGATGTGTTTTGTTGTTCAAGCACCTTTATAACGATCGCGTTAGTTGAGCTGTTTGCGCAACGTATTTTAGGTATCTTATTAAAATTACGTACATTATTAGGAATTTACCACCTCCGGCTCAAATTGAGATTATTATTATTATTTTAATTTAATTTTTTGTTCTTTTTGCATGGAGTTTGCAATGTGACAAAATGAATCAACGAGTTGAATTGTGCATAATACATTTGCTGCATATGTAGGTGCCAATACAGTGATGCAATTGATTAATCTTTAAGTTCTTGTTTTTTTCCCCCCCATAAGATATTGAACACGCACAAAAAATCAATTAAGTGAAAGCTGCCACTGCTGGCTAGTGTTTAAACACTTAATTTAACTACTGTGTCATTGTGGCATAATAGTCAAGTGAACAGCTGCATTTATGCCGTTAAGTAGCCTAAAGGCCCGTACACACCGGGACGAATACCAGCGCGCGTTATTCGCCAGCGTTTTTCAACGCGTTTTTAGTGTTCACACCCAAGCGATTTTCGCTGACGATGAGCCGAGTAAACATGCAAATTCATTCCCAGACATTAGATGGCGCTCAATGTAAAACAGAAATACCCTCTGCAATACCACTCCATAACAGTTCTCTTTTATCAAGATTTTTGTAGTCGCTGTTGCGTTTGTCATATAGTTCTTTATGTTCGGACACCAACGAGAACAGCAGCTCTACATTCATCTTGCCTTGCATCTTCCTCGTCTATTTCTTCCCTGCAGTGTAGACGCTACTTGGCGTATATCTTCTTCGCCGCTGATCAGCAAGACCATTTTGTGTTTGAGCGCCCCCAAGTTGTGTTTTACTGTAACTTCAGAAGCTCCAGACACGTGAGCAAAAGCGGCAATCTCATTGGTCGGGTAGTTTTTGACGCGGCGCGTCAAACAAAAAAAAAACGAACCCGAGGCGTTTTTTTTTTAAATGACGCTTTTACGCGTGGCGTTTTACGCGTCGGCGTGAACACTCACATTGGCGCCCTTTGTTTAGTCACGAGGCGTTAAACGTCGGCGAATAACGCGCGCGGAATTCGTCCCGGTGTGAACAGGCCTTTAATCAGTAAAAGTATCACAATGTATTTCTAATACAGGAAAGGCAAATTAGCATGTTACCTTTTACACATGAAAATTATTCAATAAATAAATAAATTAATAAATATGCCACGAGTTTAACCTCCCAAATGGTAGACCCAAAGTTACGCCCTTGCTAGCTTCCTACAGAAACCGATGGACGACTTCAAGACTCAATTTGATGATTTTGTTCTTGAAGGAAAATGCTGCTGATAATACAGAATCCCTTCTTGGTCACAAATGAGTTTCCAGAGGAAGCAAAACAGATCTTCAGATGGGCAAATGTTGCATCACTACACACGAAGCTGACTGAACTGCAGGAAAATGTGGCTTTTAAAGAATAGGTTAGTAATTGTGACCCTGCCACTTTCTGGGGAAAGATGGTGCCGGCAGGGTGATTTCCCACATACTGCTGTGAGTCAGCATTCTCCACAATGAACATTAATAACACCAAGTACCACACCAAGCTTAGCAATGAACAGCTGCACCACTGTCTTAGAAGTGCACCATAGACCATTTCCCCCCACAGTTCAAAGTATTGGTAGGAGAAAAAAAGTGTAATTTTTCTCATCGGTCATTGATGCGAGGTACAGAGTGACTGGTGCATGCATGGAACAAAGTCTGTGCAGTCAGATTGTTTTCCTCTATTGGACTCGTCTTTGTTCTCTAATAAATGTGCACTTTGATATTATTATTATTTATTCAATTTAGTAAAATGCCCAATGCATGTACAACAGTAACTTTTTTGCATACAGATTACTAAGCAACCACTTTTGCTCAGATATGTTGTCATGTATGTATATTTTTGTAAGTGTACCTATTTGTTAAATACTTTTAGTTTTACTGTAATTTCCTATTTTTTTCTTGATGCAGCAAGACAAATAGTAATAGCCTACAAGTACAATATACAAATATACAATATGTACAATTATGTCCTTAAAATGTGTCTGAATGGTCTCATTTAATATGTTTAATAATAGTCCTGAAAACAACTGATCCCAAATCATAGTACGGACAATTATGGTCGTTACTGTGCTGTACTACAGCACTGATAAATGACAATATCTATCCGGACCTTTCCCACTAAGGAATTCTGTGTAACTGGATATTCTCAAATTGTATTAGAATACCCCTGCAATAGAGCACCTTTGGGATGACATTATTATTTTATTTTTTTTGGCCCAAATCCCCATTTCAATGCAAGTCTATGGGATTTTTATCACTCGTTTTAATTTAGTTTTAAAAATCAAATCAGAAATGTCATAGCACACCTTTCTAAACAAACAAACATGGCAAAGAAATCACTCAAGCATGAGCAACTGTAATGATGCCTTACCCAAAAGTAAAATTACTATTGCTTGAACACAAAGAGTTACAAGTATCCAAAAGTTATAAATTCCCCAAAAATTTGTCTTAATGGATAAAGCAGAGCCTCCGACAGCGTTTCATGTGGTCTCCTGCTGTTTATTAGCTCTTTATAATTCCTCAATCAAGGCATCATTCAAATGTTATAGTTTCATATAAGAGCAGTCCATGAACGGTTGCTGTCAGTCCTTTTCCAGACTAATAGAATATGCAAGTCCTGTGGGAATCCACGGCTTTAAGCACACGTGTCGGTCTGATGTTTTGTCTGGAACGGGTCCTGCTGAAGGCTGGCTCTCCGTACAGCTTACTTACGACGAGTGAGATCATCAATCAGACGGCAGGGGCATAATGACAAAGTCACAGAGCTATCGATCGGGCCTGTGTGAGGTGGAAGACACAGTGCTTGTTTACAGCTTGAAGACGGATAACCCAACGTAGATCAATCAGACACAGCTGAGACAACAATAAGAGAACACATCTAAGAAGTATTTTTCCAATGGCACATGTTGTGCAGAGCTGTTTTAAGCCCTTTGTTGAATAGTCTGTGATGCTGACATATCACGTAATGATTAGCGATGTTCAATATGTGGACGAATCGTTCTTCTGAGTCAAATCTTTTCCATGAATCCATTCAAATGGTTTGTAAACGCATAGGTTTGAGTCAACAACTCACTGACTCATTGATCTGCATGTGAAATAGCATTTTATTAAAATAGGAATTTTTGCCTTGCTTTTTTATTAATTTTAATTAATTAGGCTCTACATTTATAATTTTTACATTGTTATGAAAGATTTATATTAATCAAAGAATCCTGAAAAAATGCATCATGGTTTCCTCAAAAATTTTCAACATTGTAATGTTTCTTGAGCAACAAATATGCATATTAAAATTATTTTTGAAGGATCATGTGACAAGTCAGCATTGCCATCACAGGAATAGATTACATTTGAAAATATATTAAAATAGGAAACAATTCATTTAAGTTGTAAATTGTATATATTTCACAATAATACTGTTTTAAACAAACAAACAATTCTTACAAACCCTGACCTTTTGACCAGCAGTAATTTGCAACAAATACCTGAATCCTTTTTTTTTTACCTGAAACTGGGATTCGATACGGCCAAACAAGCCTGATTTCCCAACATGTTAACAAGGAACATGAGTACATGGATGAAAAACAGGGATACACAGGCATTACAAGGATAAAATGTAATTATATACATACAAACAGATGAAACCATTTCTGAGACCATGAGGGCTGATATTACAACTGTTGTATTCATATTGAACAATTTGTACAGTCTATATTACTTCAAATTTGTCCAGCACCTGTGGTACAGATGCTACAGACTTCTTGAGTATTATTACTTTAAGCAATCAGAAATGCATTTTTTTGCCTGGTGGGCAAAAAAAAAGTCTCATAGACTTAGATTGAAGAAGGGAATATTATTGAGACTTATTGAGTATAGTATGACTTGGGCCAATAAGCAACCACCCTAGCAAATGCATGACATTGCACTAAAATTCACCCAGAACACCTGCACCTGCTAATCCCATATAGGTTTAGTTATACACCTACCGTATATATACAGTAGCCAGAAAAACAATTGAACACCATGTGAGGAGAAATGTTCTTAATGAAATGTTGGGAGTGCTGGTTTTCCACTTCTGGGACAAACCACAGTGCTGGAGACATGACATCAGCTCTGATGTGTTAGCCTCATCTCTTATTTATGACACATGGGCTGTCAATGCTTTAAATCATTGATTAGATCACAGATCCATCTTTGTAAGTAGTGTAGAGGTTAGTGGATTTTTAGAGTGGATTTTAACCTTCACGTCACCCTTATATTCAGAGCGGTTCTGTGTAAACAAGGATACTGTCATGTAGAGTAAGAACTTTCTGCACCTTTGTCAGGCTTTCATTCTGCTTTGTTCTGGTTCAGTTAACAGGGCATGTTCACTCAACAGTGCATTCAATGCTAAAAAATAACATGTCAAAACTTTTAGCAGTATTTTGATACGGAGCGGGGAGGGACTGAACATAAAAGAAATAAAAATGATGCAAAGGACTTTCAAATCACCTCAGACTGTTCTTCGGCACGTGCGACCTCCTCCTGGAGCAGATTGTGGGCAGTCTGAGGGCTGTGCTTCTCTGTGAAGGCCTCTGGAAAAACCACAAACATTTAATCTCAGTCAGTTTCAATTCTCAACATGACACTGGCTCAGAACTGTGAGGAGTGAAAGTTATTTCTATAGGTATCATTGTGACTGTAGCACCCCAGTTGCCCCGCTGCTGAATCTACTGCCCCAAAACAACAAATGTGAAAGACAACACAAAAAAATTTTGATAAACAATAGACAACCTCCTGTTACATAGAGTGAGTGAATGATTCTTTTGAGTCAGCTGTTTTCAGTTCATTGGTTAAATAGATTCACAAAACGACTCAATCACTCACTACCGAGTTATCATCCCATTTACCAAAATGAGCCGTTATCGATATCTGCAGGGGAAAAAAGTTTTGCATTGTGTATTTTATTTTGCAGTAATGATATTCACTAATGAACTAAAGGACCAGATGGAAATTTTACAAAAAATTCTCGAAAAAAGACAGACAGTAGGTGGCGCTTACAGAGAAACAGAAATACAGCAGCACAAAATGGCAGCTGTATGCAAATTTACGTTTCTAACACCAAGAGTACCGAGACAAGAGAGCCGGTTCTAGATTCTTCCTCTGCTATTCACTGTCGATAATGCTGTATAAGTGAGCGCCAGCTCACTTAATCTCATTAGTTGGCCAGTTTCATTGTAGTGCGATGGAAAAGTAAACACCTCCTCATAAAACTGAATTCCCCCCCAAAAAGACCAGTTATTAATTTACATTTAAAGGTAGGGTAGGCAATTTTGGAGAGGCTAGCAATAGCAAGCTAGCTTTGAAAGCATAAGAACCCACCCTTCCTTTAGAGCGCTCGCTAAAGCCACACCTCTTCCAAAACACATGAACGCACACACAGCAGAGTCTGCAAAGCTTAGCAAGAGACGGCTTTAAACTACCTTGTGTCTCAAAGCACATAACGTTACAATAATAATGAATGTAAACAACTTAAATAGCGCTAACTTGCACCATCTGACTGCTGCAGATTCATTTCGGCATTGATAGTGTTGCCACTATTTTTTCACAGAATTTCACAGGTTGCCATCACAATTTTGTTTTTGTCAAAAGATTAAACATTTTTTAACACTAACACTGGTCAACAACATACATTATTTCTATCTGAACCAAAATCCAAACTCAAAAGGAATTAAGAATAGAATTGTGCAAAGCATAACAGTCCAATGCCAATGAAAGGGAAAAAGACAACAACCATAGTTTTGAGTAACTTTACACTACACATAAATCATTACAATGTTACCATAATATAGCATAGATCATATTACAATAACAATATCATTGGAATCACTTTCAGAATTTTTTTTTCAAGCTGATAAATGATAAAAACATTGACAGCCAATCAGAATCCACTCAGTTTAAAGAGCTTGATCATTTACAGCTTGACAGATGACATAACCGCAGTGAGTTAACAGGTCACTCACTCACTAAGCTGTCAGTCTGTCAAGAACTGCTACACATTTGAACGTGCAAGCATGCATGAGATTTAAGAGCTATGCATGAGAGGATTTTCAGAGAATAACTTAATTTTCTATCTGTTCTTCGCATAAAGCTATCGTATGACTAAATAAAGATCTGAAACATGGTATGACTACACTTTTAAAAATTAAGTTTTTTTTTGGCATCTATGATTCAATTAAGAACCTTAAACATCCATAGCAACTTTTCATTCCACAAAAGGTTCTTAATAGTAGAAAAATGTTCACTGCAAGATTCTTTGGGGAACCAATAATGGTTCTTCAATGACATTGGTGCTAAAATCCCCTTATTTTAAAGAGGCCATATTATACCCTTTTACAGTGTCTTGATTTTGTTTTTAGGGTCTATTACAAAAGGTTTTCATGCTGCACGGTAAAAAAACACAACAACTCTCTTTTCAGTCTGTCAGTAACGATCTGGTTAATTCATGTCTCTATGAAGCCCCTCCTTCTGAAAACCTCAGTGTGTTCTGATTGATTGGCTGGACCTGTGTGTTGTGATTGGTCAACTGCTTCGAGCGTGTTTCGGAAATGTCACTTCCCATACCATAACCACAAGTTTCAACACACTACCACAACTTAAACAGGCCCGACATGCACGTTCCCGGAAGAAAACTCAAGACAAACTCAAGACTCAAGTCACTCCCTTTTGGAGTGACTTTGTGCTTTGTAACTTTTCAGACCTTTTCATGCTCAAACAGCAACATTACACACTAACGTTAAAAACAAATGTAAAAAAAGCATAATATGTCCTCTTTAAAAAGTTGTGGTTCTTTTGGTGCATGTTGTAATAAATGGACCATTAATGTATTAAAAAAAAAACTTCAGCTGACAGTGTCCCGCTGCACAAATAGATCTCTGAGGGCTGGTAACTGTGCCAGCAGGACAAAAGACCACCACAACAGTGTGTGAAAACCATATTGTGAGTGTGTTCAGCTGTGAAGAAGCTCCACTGTTTGAGTCTTTGTGTAAAGTGCAGGACTTAAGCTGCACTCAGGTCTCTTTACAGTGTTATTGCAGTGCCCCGAGGGTGAGGGTGGACGCAATCACTTTCTGTTAGCTCACGTCCACTGATGAGAGTGAGGGGCTCGGGACCTCGAAGTGTTGTGCTGGGGTTGCTATGGCAACCGGCAATTATGCTAATGTGCAGATGTGTTGAGTCCACAGGGGATGTGAAAAGCTGAGCTAGTGGCCATCGAGGGCATAGACAGGTCAAGGCAATGACACCATTTGCGCTCCAATAAGCCAGAGCTGCTCCCCAAACAAACCACTATAACAGGATGTAAAAGCTCTTGAGAAAATGACTGTGGAGGCACCGTGGTACAATGAAGGTATCAGACGGTAATTATAATGGTAGTGTACTGTGTGATTATCATAATCTCCAGCATTTGTATCCCAACACTGTAAAAAAAAATGCTCATTTTAATTAGGAAAAAACTTTTTTAACTTTAAAAAGTTATTAACTGTACCATTTATAAAGTGAAACATTACAAAAGTATGAATTGCTTAATTAAAAATTTTATAATTCAATAGAAGAATGGTTTTACCATGCCAGTGGTTTAGAAATTACACCATTTTTTTGAAAATGTGACCAAAAACACGACAACACCACAATACCACCACGTCCAAATAGCCATGGCAATACCATTCTTCTATTGATGCATACCATTATTATCCCATTGCCATTCCATATAATCTATTTGAGATTCTCCCACTGACTCGTATATGATGAACTTCATCCTTAATTCATCTTGTCACTATGATGGATTGATGCCAACACTCTCTCAGATCATTTAGGCACACACCTTGCCAATAACTCACAACAAAGCCTTTAACATGTCCTGCTCTCAGAACATGAATATTCAAAGGACCACTATGTCACATGCATTAGTGTGTATCTGTACGTTGTGGCCCTGTGACTGCTGAGGCATGTCGGCGTGAGCGAGGGGGGAGTGGGACACCACGTGCATGACCCCGGAGACCCACGCGATGAAACGGTAATGGAAGGCGACAGACAGCCAAACAAACACTTGGGGAGCAGCTGTGGGTGACCTACATACTGGGTAGAAACCATGTAGATGTGCTGCGGGGCGTCCGTTCCACGGCAAGAAGACTACTGGAGCCAAAGATATGACCTGGGGCTTGTGGGATCTCGTAGTCACAATGGCTACTGATGGAAATGAAGCTAAGAACCCAACGCTATTATTGTGACATGTCAGATCACAGTCCTCTGTTTGAAGTGGTCACGTGGATCCAAAACAGAAGCAAATGCACAAAACAAAAAAACAAAAAACAGTTGAGATTTCAATCAATTAGATGCATGAATGAAATGGCCAATCAGGGAAAGAAAATCATCATTCATCTGAGCTGACCTTCAGAGATCGATAGACCAGAGACAGGCTAATTGATTTCATTGATTGAACACAATTGTTTTGTTCCAAACAAAAGGTCTTTTGAGGTCTGACTTTAGAATTCTTAAAAGAAATGCCTTTATATTGAATGTCTCCGGAAGGGGAAATTGTTTCTTCTCACAGGACAAACCTTGCGAAAAAAGAAGTACACTTTAGAATACTTTTAAAAAGAGTACTTGAAACGGAAATAACATAATTTTTAAGAATGTACTTAGATGAAAGCATGTTAATTACAATGAATTGTAGATACTATAGTTTAAATGTATATGAAATGCAATGAGCTGAACTTCCACTTAAGTAGAATATGTAATTTCATAATTACCTCTATGTCTTATCAAGCACATGCTTTGGTGTGTTAGTCAACACATCAAAATGCGTTTACTTCTTTAATGATTTAAAAACTACTTTAAAGTAAAACCTTTAATTTGACATTATTACAATGTAATTACTTATTTGAAGTACAAATTCAATAGAATTAAGCAGACTTTTTCACAAAGGAGTCCTTAAGTGCTGGAGCAATGATGTATTTTTGTATTCTTGTATATTCATATTAAAAGTTCTGATCTAGCCAAGTCAGAAGTGTGACAAATGAAAACAGCATAATCTATTCATGCCACACTGCATGCTGGGTACCATCATAGTACATATGCACTGTAGAAATTGTAGATTTTACAAGACATTTCCAAGAGTGCGGTTAGATACAAGAGAAATCCTACTGTGGAATTACTGTGAAAGTAATGCAATTAATAACCAGGAATGTACTGTAATTTCGTACAAAAAAAAATAACAGTATACTATATTATCTATTAATATTTTGGATTAGCTTTTATGATTATATTTTCAGTTCATTTTATATGTGCTTTTGTCATTTATACTAATATAATATTTAGAACTATAGCTTTTATTGTTATATTTTCAGTTCATTTTAGTTTTAGTTTAACTTTTAGTAATTTTGTTATGTGCTCCTTCTATTTAACATAAATTTATTTTTTATTTCAGTTTTAGTTTCAGTCATTTTATTACTTCAACTTCAGCTTTTCATCTGATATTTATATTTAATATTTTTTAATAATTTTAGTTTACAATAACAACACTATATCAATAGCCTAAAAAAAACGTATTGCCGCTCCCAGTGGATGCAAATTTACCTGATTTTACTTGCTCGCATAAAAAAAATTGTCATGCCAATAAAGCCTTTTGAAGTGAATTGAAACCTAATTATTTTTTATCTAGGTAGGTGAGTATCCTAATTATTATGTCAGTAACATATGCATGAGCATGCCTCTAAGCACGAGATATTAGCTCAAGCTCGTGAATGATTAATTGAGGATAAATGAAAAATGAGAAAACAGATTCTCCAAGGCTTGAGCAGTGAAATGGACTTAGCATGCAAGACTCAGTGGACCAGTCAATTTTTCAACGCTACACACCCTGTCAACCCAAGTCACATGTCAATGGATTGGACTCATTACTATGCATGGAAGGAAAGTGCTATTTACACAAGGACTTCTGTCAGTGTAAAGCAACCTTGAAATGCAACACTTTTTGTTGGTGGTGCAAGGTAATGCTGCTGTGTCATCACATCATACATTCAAGAATATTTTCACTTTCGATAACTCACCTTTTCTTTCTATAAAAAAATGATGTGTGCTGCCACAATGATGACCGGTATACAAGTACAAGAGTGACAACTGAAAAATCTGCAATTTATTCCACACAGTTTAGTTCACATTGTCTTCGTTTAATGGAATTCTAATAGGCTTGATAAATGTGTGAGCATATACACAGGGAAAGTTGAAACGCTCTCTTCTCTGCACGCGTGTGCGCACACACTCCCTTCACTTCCTGTCAAAATAACAGAACGGTGGGTGTTCTTTTGTGGTCTTTACAGATAAATACCACCGGCTGCTTTCCTGTCATCAGAATGAAAGGAATAACTTCAGACGGCGTATTTGCCCTGTTGGGTTTGCACACGAAAACCTGCACATCACATCCTCTAAAAGGCTAGTACAACCAAATATGTATTAATCAGTTTGCTGTAAAACACAAAAGAAAAAGAAACGGAAAAAAACCCCCTGCATGACAGGCATCAAAATGAACCATAAAAGCAGTCCATATGACTCATGCACTATATTCCAAGTCATTATTCACTGATTTGGGAGAAAGTCATAGAGGTTTGGAACAACATGAGGTGGAGTAAATTGTCGATTTTCACACTTCTCCCTTATCAAACAGACATCTGCTTCTGCACAGCAAAATTCTGTTCAAGTATCACTTCTGATGGAGAATTAGAGGGGAAAGTACACCAGCGCCCTTCTGAAGAATGTACTTGTGGAGGGCTTTTGTTCAGGTTTTCCTCGGGTCAAAACAGACAATGTGAGGACGCCACGCAAGCTCAAACACAGAGATACAGGTGCCTGAGGAGACCTTTCTGGGTAATTAAATACTTGACAGATATGTCAACACATGTTTTCTTCAGAAACAAAAACACACTTAAAACAGACTCAACATCATTAAATGTCTTTCAACAATCTTGTATGACCACTAAGGAAGGACTCGACAAAAATAGACACTAACAAAAAAGTACTACCGCATTATGTTTTTTGAACATGTATCATGGTTCATTGTAGTCGAGATTTGGAACATCTAAAATTGTATATGTATTTAACATGTTATACATATATATATATACAGTGAAGAAAATAAGTATTTGAACACCCTGCTATTTTGCAAGTTCTACCAGAAAGAAATCATGGAGGGGTCTGAAATTGTCATCGTAGGTGCATGTCCACTGTGAGAGACATAATCTAAAAAAAAGAATCCAGAAATCACAATGTATGATTTTTTAACTATTTATTTGTAAGATACAGCTGCAAATAAGTATTTGAACACCTGAGAAAATCAATGTTAATATTTGGTACAGTAGCCTTTGTTTGCAATTACAGAGGTCAAACGTTTCCTGTAGTTTTTCACCAGGTTTGCACACACTGCAGGAGGGATTTTGGCCCACTCCTCCACACAGATCTTCTCTAGATCAGTCAGGTTTCTGGGCTGTCGCTGAGAAACACGGAGTTTTAGCTCCCTCCAAAGATTCTCTATTGGGTTTAGGTCTGGAGACTGGCTAGGCCATGCCAGAACCTTGATATGCTTCTTACAGAGCCACTCCTTGGTTATCCTGGCTGTGTGCTTCGGGTCATTGTCATGTTGGAAGACCCAGCCTCGACCCATCTTCAATGCTCTAACTGAGGGAAGGAGGTTGTTCCCAAAAATCTTGCAATACATGGCCCTGCTCATCCTCTCCTTAATACAGTGCTGTCGCCCTGTCCCATGTACAGAAAAACACCCCCAAAGCATGATGCTACCACCCCCATGCTTCACAGTAGGGATGGTGTTCTTGGGATGGTGCTCATCATTCTTCTTCCTCCAAACACGTTTAGTGGAATTATGACCAAAAAGTTCTATTTTGGTCTCATCTGACCACATGACTTTCTCCCATGACTCCTCTGGATCATCCAAATGGTCATTGGCAAACTTAAGACGGGCCTTGACATGTGCTGGTTTAAGCAGGGGAACCTTCCGTGCCATGCATGATTTCAAACCATGACATCTTAGTGTATTACCAACAGTAACCTTGGAAACGGTGGTCCCAGCTCTTTTCAGGTCATTGACCAGCTCCTCCCGTGTAGTTCTGGGATGATTTCTCACCTTTCTTAGGATCATTGAGACCCCACGAGGTGAGATCTTGCATGGAGCCCCAGTCCGAGGGAGATTGACAGTCATGTTTAGCTTCTTCCATTTTCTAATGATTGCTCCAACAGTGGACCTTTTTTCACCAAGCTGCTTGGCAATTTCCCCGTAGCCCTTTCCAGCCTTGTGGAGGTGTACAATTTGGTCTCTAGTGTCTTTGGACAGCTCTTTGGTCTTGCCCATGTTAGTAGTTGGATTCTTACTGATTGTATGGGGTGGACAGGGGTCTTTATGCAGCTAACGACCTCAAACAGGTGCATCTAATTTAGGATAATAAATGGAGTGGAGGTGGACATTTTAAAGGCAGACTAACAGGTCTTTGAGGGTCAGAATTCTAGCTGATAGACAGGTGTTCAAATACTTATTTGAAGCTGTATCTTACAAATAAATAGTTAAAAAATCATACATTGTGATTTCTGGATTTTTTTTTTTGATTATGTCTCTCACAGTGGACATGCACCTACGATGACAATTTCAGACCCCTCCATGATTTCTAAGTGGGAGAACTTGCAAAATAGCAGGGTGTTCAAATACTTATTTTCTTCACTGTATATTCATTATATACACTACCGTTCAAAAGTTTGGGTTCAATAAGATTTTCTTTAAAAAAAATTATACTTTTATTCAGCAAGGACACATTAAATTGTTTACTGTCACTTTTGATCATTGTTACAAAAAAAACATTTCCAATAAATATAATTTGTCTTCTATTTGTAAGTCACTTTATATAAAAGTCTCTAACTCTAATTGTAATTGCTGTTCCTTTTGAACTGTTATTCATCAAAGAATTCTGAAAATAAAAATTTATCACAGTTTTAACAAAAATATTAAGCAACATCTTTGCCATCAAAGGAATAAATTATATATTTTTAAAATACATTAAAATAGAAAAGAGTTGGTGAGCATGAGAGACTTCAGAAGCATTAAAAAAGTTTTATTGACCACAAACCTTTGAACGGATATGTATGTGACACACAGTCTATTAATATAATATACACATTTGAATAGCTGTCCTGTATAGATCATCCATATAGTAAACATGTGTTTCTATAGCTTTTACTATATCACCATGCTAAAACTGATCCAACAGGTGTTAGATACAGTATTACAAAAATGGATTATTAAGAAATACGGTCTAATACCTATATATCAAGGTATTACCATTGAACTTTTTTTTAAAAATGGGAGCGAACAGTTTATGCATATTAGTCAGATTTGTTATGAAAATATTGAGCTATTTCCCTAATATTCAGCAGTGCATTTAGTTTTCCTCCCATTCAATGTCACTGAGCTTAAGCCAATGTGAAAGAGTCAAACAGAAATGTCAGCATAATGTATCAAGTTTATTTTTTCTAAGGGCTTTTGGCATGGTGTTCCCAGTTTGGGTTGGATTCTCAGGAGATTGATTTCAAAAGAGGCCCCTTTCCCCACTGAGTGATTAAGGCCTCATGTGTGTGGTAGCTCAATGGACCTAATCCAGCTTTGATAACTGCCCCCTGCATTCAAACACTGAGAGACGGCCAGAGCGACTTCACATCCTGTTAATTACCAACTCCTCCATCAGTAAGAACTATGCGCTCTTACAGCGTTCCCCGGCCTCTTCGGCTCCCCCAACATGCCTCTTGGCCCTGTGATTTACAGGCACTTTGAGACAAAGATGCCCTTTTCTAACTCGCAATGACGGCTAACTGATGGAGTTTTTTTTTTTTGTAAAGGGTGGAGCAGTTGAGATTTCTGTGGGTTTGTGTTGAGAGGTCAATGATGGGGTTGTAGTCTGTGTGTAAAAGGTCATCAGTTCGGGCCTCGGGTAAGCGGTGTCGTTACGCTAGGTTAACAATAAAAGGGCACTCATGGTGCTCTTAGCTTTTGAAGCAGGATGGATAGTGTGTCGTATACCAGCGCCGTGTCACCCTCCAGGAAATATACAGGTCAAGAATGTGCCATTGACCACATGTGAGGGGGAAAAGAAGGATTTGAAGCATTAATGCCTTAATTATAATCATATTATAAGCAAATGGGAAAGTCTGAGAGGGAATAAAACCGCACAACATGGTAGAGTCGGGACTTGTATCATCAAGCTACCCTGAATTCCTATCAATAAACTAGTTGTGCATCTTCCAGAGCCAAACTCTTCTCCTAACGTCTGTCGCTGCCACAGAGTATTATGCAATAACTCGCAAGCCTGTGAGCCACAACTTCGGTCTCAGCTGATGGAGCAATCCAAGGGTTTTTCATTCTTGCTTTTGGCTCTAACGAAATGAGAATCAGATGTTTGCTGTTGGGGGGAACAATCTCTCCCACCCATCCGGCTGCAGCTGGAGGCACTGGTACATGTGCACTTCATGGTGACAGGAAGGTGAACATTCCACCCTCCTTCCGTCACTGGCCGGCAGCTGCAAGGGCGAAGAAAAAAAGGTCCTGTGAAACAGCATTTCTCGAGTGGACCGTTGCCCGTGTGGCCATGGAGATGAGAATTTCCTGTACAAGCTCTGTCAGAGCGTGTAAGCGGACTAGCAGATATCTCCGCTGATCTTTTGTTGCTCTGTCGGACACCGAAGGAACCCCACCGTCTCCTCCTCTTTTCTGCCCGCTCACGACAGTTCAATTTCCTGCTGGCATTTCACTCCGGCAACTTTTTTCATCAATCTCTCTCAAGACTTCAGTTCCCAGACGCTGCCGGGCTCTCGGGTGAAGGGGTGGGTTCGGCGGTTGAGACGTTCTGACTATCATATGAATCTCTGCCTTTTCTTTGAAAGGCACTGGAGGTTGGGTCTCAAACAAAAGCCCTTTCAAATGGATCTGCATCACTAGTTAGGCTGCACAATGGTGAGGAGGGGCCAAAAAAGTCAACAAATAATTCATATCGGCTTCTTTGGTCAAAGGGCTGGAATGCAGGCCCAAAAGTACAGTGGGTGGGTTGATGTTGTGGGCTACAGCGGAAATATACAACCTCACCGTACACGAATTAATGCAAAAAGAAGGAAAAGCCTAATCTTATAGTCTGTAAAGCCACCACATGCTTAAATAATTTATGCACACAGCATGTTGCAAGGGTGAATACACCAAACAGGCCAAGAGTGACGGCGGAGCAACAATTCCAGAGAAAGACTTCAAAAGTTCCAACGTCTTCCTCTGAGGTCCCAGCTGGGCTACTTCATTTAAGCAGTTTCCCTTGCAAACATCACAACCGATACTTGTTGTTTGACTTGGCCAAAACACACAGAGAAGCAAATTAACTAAACATTTGCGTGGAAATTTGTGTGGAATTTCACTAACCACCCACATTCCAAGATGCTAAATACACTTAAATTGAGCTGCAACAAGTTTATACTCATTCAGTTTAATTCAGTTTTAATTCATTGTTGTACTTTTAGAGCAAAAACATGGCTCAGTTGTAGCCTATTTAAAATACTCTCATTATACTGTAGTTCTTATTCACAAAGCTCAAAGCTATTTGCCAGCTGCAATTAAAGATGTGCCTGTTTTAATTACGTTCCACACACAATTTCATTTAAATGAGATGCTTGCGTACAGCTTCTATTAATCATAGCAGCACTTATTCAACAAATGATGATGAAAAGAATGATCTATTTTTATTTAAATTTTCAATTTATGTCATGGCCCTGTAAACCCAGCAAACTTTCACTTTTGCATGATATCTGCTAAAGTAAAACTGGAAGGAATGTTACATAACTATTCATAAAGCACTGTTTACCTGGAACAAATTTCTCCCACAGGAATTACAGTAACGCTTTAACCACCGGAAGTTCATCCACCCAGAAAAGTAGTCAAACCTCAAAAGGCCAATCACACACATTTTTACTGATTAATTCTGGTCTTTGCATTCTGACATTACTGTGTTTAAATTGCCCAACAGTCTTCTATTGTAAGTGCCTTACTATAAACATGTTTTTCCAAACTGAAGTTAAACTAAAGTCTAAGTTATTCTCTTCAAATTAATTCTCCTTAGTTTAATAAACATTCAGAACACCGTGACTATTTAACCATTGAAAAGAGTCAACACTCAAATCCTGACCGCGTATCGTTATGAACTCTGAAGCCTAAAATAATAAAGAAAACAATAATAAACTATGATTTCTAACCCACAAGAGCTCTGTTGTACAAGCTTATAATCGACATGCGATGTCATCGGGCCAATAAAAAAGATGGGGCGTGAGAAACTATCATGCTGAGCGTTCAGCCAAGAGAGGAAGACCAAAGAAGAACACAATAATATTTCTCTTATTCTGGCCACGCTGAGAGAAAAAAGAAAACAAGTCCCTGTGAACCCACGAGGAACTGTTTGGGAAGTGAAACCTGAGCACCTTAAGTACGTCTGGTCCAGATGAGGGCAGTTATTCCTGGCTGGTGTTGAAAAGAGGTGGGAAAGCCAGGTGGGGACCTTGTGGCCCCAGACCACCCCTATGGGACCAGACCGCTACACTCCACCCTGGTGAGGGTGCGATGGAAGGTAACGCCGCTCCAGCGCTGGGGATATCGCAGCTGGACGGATCCAAGCATAGGTCAACCATTGTCAACCATTCTCGCCTTGGATAAGTGAAGAGCTCCGGATGTCAGGGTGTGTTATTATGGAACAACGTTGCCTGGTGATATTGAAATATTACCACCAGAAGCACACGACAACAGTGTTTTCCGATGCTATTCTTAAACTACTTAGTCAACAGCCGGTGTATCATCAGGTATCAGTCATCAGATTAGCAACAAGCTTAAATGAATGTGTCTAACATTGCTTTAATCTGGGGAGGAGCACAGAACACTTTTTCCCTGAAATCCGTTCCGTTCGGACACAATTGGGTCGAGCTCACATTTTAAACAAAGCCTAACCAGAGAGGCAGCATAAAACAAGCAGGGAGTATGTGACTGGAGCAGTTCTGTAATCACTCCGCGCTCATCATATTAGAAGATCGGAACTATTATATAACATGGCAAGGGCAGGGCAATATATTCTTATTATATTATTCTCATATAATTAGATATCGTAATATTCATTTCATCCCATTAATGTGGAAGGAAGAGGATTTTGCATGTTTGTTATATCTTAAGAATGAATGTAAACAAAACTTGTCGTCCCCCCCCCCCCCCCCCCCAAGTTCTGTTTTCCATTTAAAAAAAAATTGTTTTAGGATTTCAAATAAATATATGATTAAAAAAGGTGTCTAATAAAAATGAATTCATAAAAATATAACAATTGAATCAAACTTAACATTAAAAATATATTTTCAAATCAAAATAAAACAATTTACAACAAAAAATATTTTTTGTATAGTGTATGAATTAAAAGATGGATGAAAAATATATTGGTAGTATTATATTATTTTAATTATTATTAATAATAAATCAATATAAAGTTTTAATACATTGTGTTATTGCAAATATTATTATGATGATGTTTATTATCATAATTAATATTATTAAATAATATCATACAACTATGATATTTTCATCCATGTTTTAATGTATACAGTTTACAGTTTATATACAATATACTATTGTTTTATACAATAGTAGTACATTTCCGAACCAAAACTTAAGGAACCAAAAGGGTCGGGAACCTTTTTACCAAGAAGAGCCAAAATAACAAAAGAAAAAAAAGTGAGACATTTTTCAAAAGAGCCAAAGCAAAGTTTACACTAGTGTATTAGAAATATTTGCAAATTTTTATTTAATAACAACAGTAGTAATATATGCCTTATATTAGGTAGTTATATAGGCTACAATATCGCACACCGGACGAGAACCGCAGCGCCACATGTTTAAAATTCAAACACATTATTCTCTATGAGTGTACACACACCGGCGGCGCCATTCAGCGTCTGTCCGTGGCGCCCAGCAACGGCCGTGTTCAAAATCCTGACGCGCCACAGAGCGCCATTTACATAGTTATATATAAAATTTACATTTGTTTGTCTCAAATCGTCGTTAATGTACATACTGACATCACCGTGTGCAGCAATATAAATTTACTTTTACATTAATTTACAGAAATCAGCTGCTTGAATGGAAATTGCTGATGTAATCGGATTTTCAGGTGATATTCTCAATTCATTCAGTTAACGGACGCTCTGAGGTAAAGTATTCAGACTGCAGACTTAGCAACGATTGTATTTAATTGTACAGTACAATCATAACATAGTACAGAAATTATCTTAATTCCATAATGTCCTTAAACATAACAATATTGCTGGCCACAACCTGAGAAAGTGCGCGTCTGGTGTGCGATACCTCGAGTTGTCCTAGATGCGACGCGGCGCTTCTCGTCCGGTGTGCGACCCCCTTAAGACACCACACAAATTGAGAAACGGGCATCATAAACAAGTGATTAACAGGTGCTGCATGGTGCGTCTCAAAATGTCTAAATTTGTTACTTTTTGAGCGACTTTTTCAGTCAACATTTGAAAATTGGAGAGCCATATAAAATCCTGAAAAGAGCCATAGGTTCCCGACCCCTGATATAGTATGACAGCTGATGCAGAAAACACAACAAGCGTCATGCATACGTCACATATGTGTAGTGGATGAAACTGTTCAAGTTGATCAATATTGCCAATTGTTTTTTCTGATAAATATCGATACAGATTTGTCACCCATGAGAAGCAAACCATCCAATGTGTATTGAACCATGAGGAAAATGAGGGACGCTTGGTATAATTTCACAGCATCACTTTCACACAAGTTAAAACCCTAAAACTTTTACTCACCAAGTCGGCTTTGCTTTTCCCTGCAGGCAGTGGTCAGCTTTGCCAGCTCCTCATACTTTGCAGCCAATCGCAGCTTGCCGTTTTGAAGATGAGGGCGATTTGAAAGGCTGTCTTCTGCAAGACTCCGATTGGTTACTAACAAGGTTTCCCTGTCCAGCTCGAGTTCCTGGAACTGAACACAAATTTCAGTTATTCGTCACTCAAAAAAAAAAGAAACTGCAACAACAAAGACTGCATCCGTACACATTCCATTTAAAACACAAATCAATCGATTCTACAACCTAAAGAAAGACCAAGATGTGTAAATCAGTTATGAGTATCACATGGACAAACCATTAAACATGTCTACTGTACATCAAAGTCCATTTCTTGTGTATTCGATCTTGAAGGGAGTTCACACTGACAGGTTAAATCACAGAAGGTCACCAAGTACTAGCTTTCGAGCTACATTGCTGTACCAATGTACAGCTGGTTAAAATATTACTAGAAAAGGTAAAGTTTAGTAAAGTTTGATGTCTTGACAAAGCATGGCCTAAAAGTATGAAATAGTTTCAAAAGTTTGAGGTTTGAATGTTTTATTGTAAGAGAAAAGCAGAAAGAAGGTCAGATGAAGACCTCTCAGACAGGCCATATTAGTCCACTTCAGACCCCATTTGACCCCAAGAAACCATATCAAACCAGTTCAATTCCTAATAAACCTTTTCAGACCAATCAGATCTGAGAGACTGAACACTAATATTACTAAGATCCCTAAGAAAGCACATCAGACCAAATGTTTTTAGGCCTCGCTACCATGTTTCTTAAAGGTGCTGTAGGCCTATGTCATTTTGACTACTAACGCATAAAAATACCATAATATGTTTGCAGAAATTTAGGAAACATGCTAAGTTCACATTTTTGTTTTTCTGAAAAACTATGCTGAATGCTAGACAGCTATTTTACTTTGAAATGTGCGTTCCGTGTCAGAATATCTGTTTTGGTTTTGGTCTGTGTGATCCCGCCCTCTGCTAATTTACCCAATAGTATTTCGACATCCCGGGTTGCCAGTTGGTGGAAAACACATTCCATTTCAACTGTTAACTGTCAATATTACATACTGCACCTTTAGGTATGGTCACATTTTTCGTTGCTCCGCGAAATTGCACGATCTAAATTTAAAGGCTGTCATTCCAATCGGAACACATGCGGAATCCAATCCATCCATCCAATCGGAACGCAAATTTTACGTATGTTCTAATTTTCAGGTTAGTCACATGAATTCACCACACTGACCAACAAAAAGCTGCTTGGTTTGAAAGTGAGCTCTAAGTGAGCTGTGCTTTATACACTGCTACACTATTGACAAGAAACAATGTACTTTTTTTGTGCTTTTTTTGTCAAAAAGTTTTGGCATGTTCCTATAATGTTCCCCAGGCCAACATGTCCTGTTGCTTGTCATGGTTGCATCATTTACAAGACATAGCTGGAAGAAAAAGCTTTTATTTCTTGTGGTATTTATCACATTGTGGCCAGATTTATTAAACAGGGCAAAATTAGCGTGAGAGCGCAATTCCAAAAAAGCTAAGATGGGAGTGGAAAGTTCTGCATATCATCTACTGACAACACGCAAATGAAAGAACACAGATGCAGCCGGAACATTTCCATAAAGACCAACGCAATCTACCAAGAGCAGCGTATATGTGCATTTCTTAAGACATGTTTTTTTGGGCCGTTATATAATGTCGCAAACACCAGTAAATTGATTAGAGCAGACCTTAGCAAATCACATTGCGTGATTCATTTAAATACTCTCCTCCCAAAAATGTTGCATCTGAAAGCATAATGCATCTGAACAAATGCATAATAAGTTCAGCCGCAAAAATAACTGTAAATAATAAAGATTTTAATTTATACATAGCTACTAAAGAAGCACGTTCCACAACTGTGGTGTTTTTTACTCATTTGGAGCAAATGAACCTTAATTTCAATGTAATCCTGTATAAGGCCGTTAAGAATGCAGCTCCTCATTCAAGATGGCCATCAAGGTCAAACCACAGAAGTCAGGAATGCAAGAACACAGAGAACTCACAATTTTATTCAGGAATTATGAGCTGTACAGAGTGAGTGTGAAAAATGCAACTCAATACATCAAATTCCTCAGGGGTCATATGAGGTTAGCTTAATATGCCAGGCACAGAATCCATGACCGTGTTCAAGAGAGATTAAAGGAAATCTAAGAAAGAGAAAATAATAGCCTCCAGCTTTTTACTAATGGGACTGAAGACTTTAGCTAATATGTTTGATTTGTAGAGAAAAGCTCCTTATGTTTCATGAGAACAGTGAGATCTGGAAATGGCTTGGGCAAGGGCCCATATCCGTGTGTGAACAAAGAAATATAACATTTAGCTTTAAGGCTAAATTAAGGCTTTAAGTAAAAATTTTCCAATTAATCATAATCTTCATGTGAATAATTTCCATATAAATTAATCAAATAACTCTTAAGAACCGATTCTTTTGAAATGTAAAAATCCTTTGAAAAGTGAAATGTAAAAAAGTAAAAGTGACATGTGAAGTATGGTAATCCAATAATCTAATTTGTCCTCTGCATTCTAACCCATCCAAGTTAGTGCACACACATTAGGGGCCCTATTTTAACGATCTGAAACGCAAGTATCAAGCGCGAAGCGCAAGTAACTTTGTGGGCGGGTCTTGGGCGCTGTTGCTATTTTACCGGCGGGATAAATGACTCTTGCGCCCGACGCAAGTTTAAAAGGGGTTGGTCTGAAATAGCTTCATTATTCATAGGTGTGTTTTGGGCGTAATGTGAAATAAACCAATCAGAGCGTCATATCACATTCCCTTTAAGAGCATGATGAACGAGGTGCGCTTGTTCCATGGCGCAATACTATTATAGGCTAAAGGCGCATTTACCAGGCGCGCTTCAGAATCGTGTCAGGGCCGTAAAAGAAAGAGAATATGACATTGGGGATGGGACAAACCCACCCAAATTAGCTTCGGTTTTACATGCATATAATAATTTGGGTAAATATGTGCCTATTTTTCCCATCGTCATGGACACAACATATTGATACTGTGTAACTGCTTTGATACAATCTGTATTGTGAAAAGCGCTATATAAATATACTTGACTTGACTTGACAACAATGATTTCCCTCGTGTTTTAATATTTTTCCCTATAATAATGTATCATTTGCAAAAAGGAAAATGCATCTGTGTAGATGAGAGAATCATCTACAGTGTATGCGCGTTGTTCACACTTTGTATTATGACCAAGCATGCACGCTTAAAATAGCATCTGAATGTACTCTCAACGTGCCACTGACTTTAGACTAGGTTTTATTCTGGTCAGTGGCGCAATTGTTTTCTGTTTTCTAATGCAAAATAGCACTAGGGATTGTTTGCGCCGGAACACGCCTCCTTTTTTGCGCTGAACCGCCCAGGGAGCGCAAGTTCATTCTCTAGTTTGCCGACGTGCGTCTGTGGAGGGAAAAGTTCGCTTTGCGCGGGTGCAAAATAGGAATGATACATGCGTCAGTGTACAAAGTCATTTGCGCCGGGTGCAAGATAGGGCCCTAGTAGTGAGAAGTGAACACACACCCAGAACAGTGGGTAGCCATTTTTTCTGTGGCACCCAGGGAGTGATTGGGGGTTTAGGTGCCTTGCTCAAGAGTACCTCAGTCATTTTCAGTCAGTAATGAGAATCGAACCCACGACCTTCGGGTTACCAGTCTGACTCTCTAACCTTTAAGCCACGACTGTGCCCAAATAATCTAAGAATAGATTAAAATTTATAATAAAAACATACAGCATTACCACTGTGGTGCAATTCATGAACAAATTACTCTTATGAACTGAATCTTTTTAGTGAATTGATGAACAAATTATTTTTATGAATTGGTTCTTTAGTGAATAAAAACATATAGCATATAATCAAAATAGTCCAATTCGTGAGCAAATGATACTTATGTACCAGTTCTTTTTAGTGAATAAAAACATACAGCATGGCCAAAGTAGTCCAATTCATGTAAAACTGACACTTCTGAACCGGTTAATTTAGTGAGTAAAAAACACACTGCACATCCAGTGCAGTTCGATTAAAAAACAAATGAGTCATTCAAATATCCAAAAGACTCACAAACATAGGAGATTGACTGTTTTAATCAGACTGGTGGATCCTTCATTAAATTAACTTACTGAATCTGTCAAAGCGGTTATGGAATAAAGTTATCATTACTTACAGTGATGCATATTAATATAGGATAACTATTTTACTCAAAAGGCAATTGAAAGCTTACTTTAAACTCTTATTTTTGTGGTTGTGTTCATTATTATATCTGTTAAATAAACCAATTTAACTGCATAGTTTGGGCCACCAAGTTAGAAGGTTATAGCAGTAACTGAGAGAGAAGTTTTTTCATACAAGCAAAATTTATATTTTAACTGAAATATAATCAAACTATATTTTAACTATAAATATAATCAATTCCAAAACTGATTGAGGGACTTACTAAGTCTTACTAAGATTCTGCTTAATTCATATATTAGGAGTGATTTTATCTCAAGGGCAAGGCCCAGTGACAAGAGGTCTTATTTTGGCTCAAGGTCAAACCACAAGTAATATGAGAGAAAAAATACATGATGGCATCACAAACAGCAACAGGGTATCTTGGAGGTAAAGACCTCACTCACCACAATTTAATTCTTTCTGAACGCCACTGAATATTGACATTCAACAATATTTCTGTAAAAGCAAGTTTTTGACGATTTCCAGATGAAAGCGACTGAGCATTCTTTCAGTGATTTGCCATTGAAAAGTGGACAGCCTGGAGCGCCAGTGGAGACAATGCTCGATTAAGCAACCGCCTCAGTCTACCACGTCTTGCTTAATTACAATAAAACAAGGTTCCATGACGAAATAATCCTTTTGGAATGGCTGCTGGACAACTCTGTCCACATGTCCTTTAAAAAAAGCACCATTATTCGCTCTGACCGTCTTGCATGACATGGCCCAAGACCACTCTCTAACCGTAGAGGGAAAAGGAGAGACAAGTCCAAGCCAATGTCCTCATGGAAAGCATTCGCAAAGGCCCAGACATCAGTCAAAACCACAGACCCCTACTTTCACTGTAAGTGAGGGTTTGGGTCATAACAGAACTTCATTTTTCTTCTCCTGTAGCTGCAATGAATATTAACTACCAGTTTTATGCATTTCAAAACTTGGGGAACATTATGAAGACGGAGTGTGCTTAGTCAAGCATATAAGAGGATTAATGATTCATTCGCTCAATGAATCCGAGAATTTTGCCTTCCAACTTAATGCTGTGTGAGACCCTCAAACATGGTGGTGTCCCACTGGTGGCACATCTATCTTCTGAAGACGATGAAACGGGAATACTTGAGCTGCTTAGAATAACTCAAAAGAGCATACGTGATCAGAACATAGTTCTGGTGAGAACAAGGTTATGTGAGGTTCTTTTTGTTCGGAAATAACTTTCTTTTAATTCATTTTTAAGGTTAATTGCTTGGTTCAACTATCGACATAATTGCTATTTACACGGGGCTGTTCCATCAACACCTCAAGAGAGTGCGCGTTGTTTGAATGTTTCTCTTTAGAGACAACTTCTCCGGAATGGTGGAGCACAGAACGAGCAGATAATCATTTTCTAATTAAAGGATTATTATATACAGTGTAAGCAATGTAAATATTCAGAACTAATCCCTCATCAAACTGCAGATGGAAAATGCCAAGCAGTTTTTTGATCACATAATGCTAAGTGATTGCAAATTACACGCATCAGTTCTGCATGATGAATTGAGCCGTGAATGGTGAAATGCAAACACATGAGATGTCTATGCTGTCCTAGTTTGACATCCTTCCATTTTTTAGGGCTGAGTGCAAAGTTTAGGCCTAAGATTTAGAGTTTGGTCCAAAGGGTCAAGTTTTTGTTGGTTTTCGCACCATTAGGCATGTCATTTTTTAGTACATGTAATTTTGGAGTGTAAAAATTTTTAAGTAAATATATTTAATTATATTAAATTCTTTCTTTAAAGCATTAAATGCACTTGGATAGTCACTAAGGGAATTTCCAGACCTGTAGATTGTTTGCTTGGTTCTGAAACAGGGACTTAAATAGTTACAATGTTGCATTTAATTCTTGATTCGTTTTGCTTTCACAAGGCAACATTTCAAAGCGTATAAAAATGTTTACGCAAGTCACACTCACATGTGAATAAAACTGTTCTCTCATTGGCCAAAGTGCACCTCTTTATGTTCCAGGATTCTGTTAATAGTGTCAACTATCAAGATTGATTGACAAGAGAATGGGAATCAAGGCTTCATCGGAACAGTATTCCTGCTACTTTTTTAGAGAATTGCAATTACACGACAATTTAAGGTAACAGGTACTCTCTGGTTTGCTACAATGTCCTCTCCAACAGAATCAGACACATTTTCCATTTGTTCGTCCATTGGGCATTGCTTTCTCCCCACAAACAAAGCACTCCAGAGTAGGGTTGGGTGAGAGTGTGCAATTGCAGTGTTCATGCCTAAATGAACCCAAATAAAATATCAGCCCGACGCAGTTATCATTTTCACGTCCTGCGCCACGTTGTTTAAATAGCAAATGCATTTGCGCCCATTTGTGCGCCCATGGGCGTGCTGGTCTGAAAACGAGGTTCAGGCGCATTGTTGGCAGATTGCTATTTTGAGGCAACAGAAACAGACTGCACCATTGACCAACAAAAACCGTGTCTAAAGTCAATGGCGCAGTATTTTGTTTGTTATTTAAAGAGCGCGTTAGTAATGTGCACCCATAGGCGGGTCCACAACGCGCTTATTACGCACTCTGCTTATTACACACACAGGGATGCACAGCAGCACACAAACATGCCAAATAAAAATAAATGGATTACAATGTAAAAGATTAATATTGTGTAAATAAAGATATGGTGGAATCCGGCTTGTCCCGTAGATGGTCTGCTCGCACGCACGCTTTAACCTCGAGAAAGGGAAGGAGAAATTACACTCTGATTGGTTTTTTGCACATTATGCCCAAAACACACCCATTACTCATTTCGAGAATAGAGATAACCCTTTTAGACCATTCGCTGGACGCGCCGACTATTTTTCTTGTCATTAAACTTGCAAAAGTGGATTCAGACACGCCCTCAGTTCACTTGCGCTCTGCGCTTTATACCATACGCTTAGATCGGGCCCTTAGACTCACAAGTTAAGTGTTTGGGACTGAGTTTCATCATTGTCATGAATAATTAGCTATATACTACAACTGCCATTGAAAGGAATGGGAATTCTAATGGATGGCTCAAACCAGGTGTTATAGACCTCCTCGGTTAGGCCTGAAACAGGCCTGTGAATCATCTAGCTATGCAAATTTGCATTCCAAAATGTGTCAACACCACATATGTATAAATTGTATTCTTAGCATTCTGAGGCGCCATTAGTGTGTGTCTTTTCTATGGTCGGTTCTTTTTCAGATCAACTACTACAACTATATTGCCCCTTTGAATACTGAACTCTTGCTACCGCTATGCAAGAATGCACAGTAAGTATGTACAACGGGACCACTCGAATGCAATGTGGTGGCCAAGTATTCATGTCTGCATAGTGTAGAGTTTCCTACCATTTGTCTTTGGATTTAGGAGTTGGTTGTGTTTAAGATTAGGAATAGAGTTAAGCTATGATTGTTTGATAATGGATGTCGATCCAGGAACCTGTAATACTTAATCAAACTGAATCAATTTCAATCAACCTGTACTCAAATCATGTGGTCCAATTTACACTACAAACTAAAACATAATTGATTTTACTTGTTTCATTACAGGACCAAGCATAGGAAGACTACAAGCTCTCAGCTCTCATTAACTGTTTCAAATTACTCTAGCCCACTCAAACCAGGCAAGCATTTCCATGGTTTCACAGCAAACAAAGAGAACACTATCTTTCCAAAGAGTCACTTAAAGTTTCGGAATCTATTTAAAGATGATACAGATGTTGTCGACCACTAAATGAGGGTATGATCAGTGAAGGATCGTTTAAATTCCTGCAGAGCCATTTTGGGGTTCTTGACAAGACGATAAAGGATTTGGGTAATGAATTGGATATGGGTTGTCACAGATTTTCCTACAGTGCATTCATGATACATAGTGAGGCTTTGGCAGAGATTGTGTTCTTCTTATCTCTCCTGCAAACCTAATCTGTTTGCATTTAACACCCAGAAATTACACTCACTCTGATGCTCTTCTTAACAATTATAACTGCTCAGCGGGACTTAGTATTCATGTCATCTTTTTTAACTACACATGGAGGCAAAAGTATGAATATTTATCTTGTATTCTAATTAAGATAAACATGACCCAAAGCATGCTGTGCTAAATATGCATAACTGCTAATGTTTATTTAGTTGACATGTCTGTTTTCTTGTGATTTCTTGTGAATTATAAAACAAAATAGGACAATAGCAGCTTCTAACTCTTATTTTTTTGGTCACGCTTTAAGAACCCCTTGAAATTGCTTGATAAGTGCAGTTTTATTTCTAGTGTTGTCAAACTTCTTATTTCAATAGGAAATATCTCAAGACATATCAAAGGATTTGTCCTTTTTACAGCAAACAGGCTTCACTTAGATCACAGACAAGAACCATGGCTGCGTTCGAAATCGCATACTCTCTTGAGTAGGATATTATTTTGATTTGTGAAGTATTTACTAAAAAAGTATGTTCTATGTATTATGAATGTATGAAGGTAACCTGGATGTACAGTACCACATTCACCATGATGTCATTATCATGTGACCTACCAGCGTCAGTTGCGTTTGCACAAAACGTATACGATATTTTGTAAATGTCGCTCTAAAAATATTGCAAAATGACAGCGTTTACATTAACCGATGTTATGCGACTAAAACGTCATTTTTTCCTCTAGCGATAAGTCATTCCAATAAATATGGCAACGAATGTTGGTAGGTTTACATATATCCCAGCCACTGCACTAGCCATTATTTTTTAATCGAAGGAGACGCAAGCATGTTATCCATGCATTAATAGCAAGGATAGCAAGCCCTTTATATTCCTTTTTTGAATTGCCTGAAAAAACACCTCATGCGGGAGTAAACGTTTTTTTGCGATATATGGGAGTTTTTGTGAAATTGACGTGTTTCCATTGGGCATATTTTCAATACGCAATTTCAATTTGAGCAATTTGAAGGGTAATGGAAACACAGCTATTGTCATTTACAAATCCTCTCCCGTGGCCTAATGGGATAGTAAATCGTATGAACACTTCAGAATCTCGCCAGAAGAAGTAGGTCATCCGGGTAATTTTTTGACTACCCTTTTATGAGTACAGTGAATTCAGACATACTTCTCTTGGTACATACTGTTTTTCGTCGATATATAGGGAAGTATGGGATTTCGGATTGTCAGTTCCAGGTGGTATTGGGGGAGGGGCATATTTATTCTACAGATCATTTGATTGGACAACATTGAAGTACAACATGACTCATTAATATAAATAATAGAAAGAACAGTGTTATTTCCGTGTTATTTATATACTATTATAATATTTATAAATATTTTGAATGTGCTTTTATTAAATACAGCTATTTAGCTTACATTTATTTTTTATTCAAATTGTAGTCTTAGCAATTGTAGTACTTTAACTTGCACTTATTTCAGTTAGTTGCATGATTAATTTCTTCTTTTTAAAGTTTCGTTAAGGTGAAAGTGCAACTAGTTTATTCTGAAATAACTTTGTTTTGCCCTAGGTCTAATCCGCCAGAGCATCTCTTTTAAACTTAATGCAGTTTGTCACCTAGATAGATAGAACATATTAATCTGAGCATTTGCAACTCTAGCAAAGGATGTGGCTTATCTTATCAAGGATGTGGCTAAGACAGTTAAGACACATGCTCTTTCACATTTCACAGTCTTTTAGAGACTAGGAGCTCTTTCCTTCTCTGGTTAGTATTCCATACTGCTGAGTCTGCCGCATGCGTCATAAGTCACCCAGAGCCAATAACTGTCCAAGTCCAGCCCCTGCTGGTGTGCGTGTCTTTCGCACTTGTGGTCGGGTAATGCACATTCTGAAGACGGAGGGCACAGCAAGGGTCTTCGGCCCCCTCTCCAAAAGAAGGCACACATTTCTCCAGTATTTCTGTTCTTTGCCCATTTCTTCACTCTCTTGATGTTTAATGCAAAAGTTATATTCCCAGACATCCAGAGATCGTTTTCCCTAAACAGGAATTGACACAGACTATCCATTTCCGCTTGCAGCTGCCTGTGTGTCTGTTTATACACTGTGCAGATGCAAGACCTCTGGAGACCATGTGGACTGGGTGATACAATGGTCATAAAACAAATATGACTAATCAAATGTCTGCAGCTACAAACTGGAAAATACCTTAGTTCATTAGTCATTTAAAAAAATGAAGCTTCTGTCATTATTTACTTTTGTAATTATTATTAACCTGTATGACTGTCTTTCTTCCAATAAACACAAAAAGAAAACTTTTGAGGAATGGGGAGGTTGGGGACTGTAACTTTTTCAACTTTAAGGACACAAAAGCATCATAAAAAAGTATCATGAACTCGAGAACCAAACTAACAGTGAAACGATCATAATCAAACGAACAATTCATTCACAAATATATTTTTTTGCTCACCAAGGCTGCATTTATTTGATCTAAAATACATAAAAACATTAATATTGTGACATTATTAAATGTATTCATTTTTAGTTTTTTATTTTAAAATGTAATTTCTTCCTGGTGGCAAATCATTAATTCGGTCTTCAGTGTCACATGACCCTTCAGAAATCATTCTAATATGCTGATTTGGTGCTCAAGAAGCATTTATTATTATTAATGATTAACAGTGCTGATTAATATGTTTGTGGAAACGGTGATATTTTTAGTATTCTCTAGTACAGAATGCTGAACTGTAGCTCTATAAATGTCTTTACTGTCACTTTTGATCAATTTAATGCGTCCTTGCTGAATAAAAGTATTAATTTCTTTAAAACAATTGTACGACCCCAAACTTATTAATGGTAGTGTATGTAGCATTAAACGTATAAAAGTGTTAAAATATTTAAGCAAGAATTTTTTTTTTTAAAAATAATCCTAATCTATTATTAAATCACAAGCAGATTTTACATTTGTCCTGTCTGCTACTGGTCGACAAACAGATGACATTGCCTTAAACTCACATTATTGGTTGAGCCAATGAGATTTAACATCAAAGCTTGAGATGTTTTCAACATGAAAGCAATACAAAACAGCAGAGGTAAGAATCTATATGATTAATGATGGCTGTACACACTGAGCATGCAGCGTAAGCACAATACATTAAGACCATCTGTTTGGTCCAATATAGTTCAGCTTGGTCAATAAACCATGAATGACCAAAGAGCTGCTGTTGCTGATGAATTCAAGGAGTCTAATGAGCACATAAAGTTAACCATAAAGGCCGTCTCATTGCTATTCATAGGAAAGAGCACAGCCTGGTATTACAGAGCCTTTTCCGTTTAGTAAAACCAACACAATCTCTTGTTAGAGAGTGACACTCATGCATTCAAGAGCAATGACTGTATCTAGAGCACTAGACCATCGTGACCCCTTCATTGCGGTTGCCCTTGGAGACCTTGGTGTGTTAATGAATTGACCTGTTTGTGATGGGAATAGTGATGGGCCTCACCGATCACAAGTCGTTTGGAGTCTGACCTCGACGACCCTATAGCACATCTCTAGTGCACGGCTATCAATAAAGGCCATCAATCCATAAGATGTGGAGTACTAGAGTCTGCATCTATATAGTTGTTTGTGTTGGTATAATTATTATCTTTGCTACATGGTGCTGATGTTACAAAGACATATTCAATCCATATCTTCTCTAATGTGGCAAGGCTGCTCAGTTCAAATGATAGTTAAAAATAAAAATAAAAGACAGATTCTGTCCTGGGTTGTTATTGTTAACTAAATCTAAACTATTTTTGGTCATTGAAATAATTTAATAAACACACACACACACACACACACATGGTGATGCGACAGCATTATGAGGACTCTCCATAGGCGTAATGGTTTTTATACTGTACAAACTATATATTATATCCCCTTACACTGCCCCTGTCCCTAAACCTACCTATCACAGGAGACATGCTGCATTTTTTATTTTTTAATAAAACGTTTTTTATGTTTTTTAAGCCATTTGATTTATGAGGACTTTTGAAATGTCCTCATAAACCACCCATAAGTTGTAATACCAGTGTAATACACATGTCATTATACAAATTTGTGTCCTCATAAATCACATAAACACCCCCCCACACACACAGTATATTAGATGGAAAAAACAAAAATTAAAAAATCTTATGTTTTAGTAACTAACTTGAATAAAACGGAAATACCAAACTATTAAAGCTACATAAAATATATATTTTTAAAAAGAATACAAATAAAAAAAAACATTTAAAAACAAAAAATACATAAAATGAAATTATATAAAAAGCTAGTTCAAAATATGAATAAATATAAAATAACACCAATTATGTCATTATTCATGTTCTTCCAGACCTGTATGATTTTTTCTTTCTTTTGTGAAACATGAAAAGAAAAAATTAAAAGAATGTGCCGGCTGCTCTTTTACATACAATGAAAGCGAATGGTGACGGAGGATGTAAAGCTCCATAAATGACCAAAAAGTACCGGAAAATAACCGTAACCATAAATGTCGTGCCATATTCTAAGTCATCTAAAGTCTCTGTCCTCATTCATAGCCAGGACATCTCCTGTTGCGTTTCACATTTAAAATAATACAGGTTTAGCATGAAATCAGGAGCCAAACCCCTTCATTTATGTGTATCATATTTTATGAAAACTAAGATTGTATTTATGACCTAGTACAAACATATTTGTCCTTATATTTCCAACAACATGCTCAGGCTTCCTGCAGGCATGCAGCGATCTGGTATCAGACTACAGCAATCTACGTCTCCGATGTCATATATCCCAGTCTACAGTGACACCAGATCAGTCCTAAATGAGAAACGATTTTCTAAGCTGAAAATGAATTATGCAGCTCTCAAATAACCCCGCTATGTCTCAATACATGATCATCTACGAGAGAAATCATATAGCCTAAACATGGCGAGACAAAAAATATATTCAACCATACAAAAAAAATGCACTTCAGATGTGTTTATAATGCATATTGAACACTGATTGCATTACATTTACAATGCAAGATATTTGCCATGCTTAAAATGCAATATGTAAGAGATAATGTGTCATTATTGTGACTGTCAGCCAGTCTATGTTAAAGATGAGGGGGTTTGGGGGGTACACTATCTATACATAAATATATAAATAAAAGGACATGAAATAATATTTTAAGATTTTTAGAAAGAAGCTTTTAGATTAGCCTGAAGCTTCAATTACGTAAAATATTCCATGTACATCTATTAAAGGTGCTCTATGTAACTTTTCTACTAAAATGAATCCTTTTTTTATTGCCTGTGTGTGAAGGGGTTGAAATCACACATTACAATGATCCACTTGTCGGGTTTTGCTATTACCTCTGAAGGCCAGTATTCCTATTTTTATGTGAAGGATCCGGGTCGGATTTCCCACGAAATCCATCGGATGTGACGTGCATGCGCGCTCCCGAGCCTCTCTCCTTTATATACAGTCTATTGTAGACGGTCAGGGAGTTACGTCCGGTCAAAGGCGCACGTGTTTCGGCTTATATCTCAATATTCCCAAGACTCAATTCGTTCGTAGTGCTGGACGGGGCCTTTCGAACGAGCCCACCCCTGAGGTCCAACTCGCCCGGGTCCCCGAGTTATAGCCGTTCGAAATCGGAGGTCCCAGCGAACGGCGATCAGGTAGGGGGCGTCCCCGGGGCCCGTTCAGGCAAGGGTCCCCCTGGGACCTCCTCTCCCGAATTTGAGCTCTCTGGGTCTTCGCGTTCCAGAGATACGAGCGGTTCACTTCTGAGATTCACTTCCAATGGTTTTCGGCTAATATCTCCGCGAAAACACCACCAAAAATTATGAAACTTATATGGTTCTTTTCAGCTCGACTAGACGGTTCCAGTGAGCTCGCCGAATCCGTCGAGTATTCACCGAGATATTTGTGTAATAGACGAGCATGAGCGCTCATGTAAAAATTGACTGCAATCTGAAACTTCACCGCTAGAGGCCGCTAAAAGTTCCATAGAGCCCCTTTAAGAAAAAATTTGTTCATTGGGAAAAGAAAATTGCAGCAACATGAACACTGCAACAACATAACAATACTAATGTAATAATCTGCAACTTCTTTTATGTTGATGTACACAACAGTGAAATAGACAGTTGAGCAGTCATTGTATAATGTATAATATATCTCATTCATTAATGATGCGATTGACTCATCAAAAACAAGTAGCCTATTCTTTAGACCTGCGTATGAAAAACTGGCTTTTATTTCAAGTGTGTAAAAAATACGCATTTTGTCAACAGTTTAGTTGCAAAACTACAATATTAGCAGCATGTTACTTAATTTCGTTATTTACTTTTAATGTAAAAACTTTAACATTGACCATTTTCAAAGAAAAAAAAATTGTTTGTAGGCTACAAAAGATTTATTTGATCAAGTAGCCTATATGAGTCTTTGTAGCTCGCCTGCAGTGCAATGGTCTGCAGTGCTGTATGGTACAGGATGAATGTATGTGATGATGGCGTGTAATGCATATAACATGCTACACAAATCACTCGACTGTAGATGGAATGGAATCATCTACCACAGTTTTGGTCAAACGTACATCAGTTGTTCAGAGAGAAAAATGACAAACATGCAATAAAATAAAATAAAACCAGTCTGTTAAAGCTCTAAAATGAGTATGTGAAACGAAGAAATACCTTTTCACTGAGTCGCACGATCTGATTCATTTTTTCTTCATCTTGAAGGAGCTCCCGTAGTTCACTGCTATTAAGGACCCTGTACCCATCTGGGTAAGAGTTCACGTCCCTTGTCTGGGACATTCTTGTCCCCGTGAGGCGCACTAAACAACTCCGTTTGCCAGCCATTTAACTTCCATTTTGCTCACGCTCGGCGCCAAATGTACGCGAACACGGGAGTGGTGCTGGAGAAGCTCTCGTCGGCATGAAGGAGCACCACGGACTGTTAGCGAAGACAATGCGCTGAGAGACTATAGCACACGTTTACAGATTCATCCAGTTCCGCATTCCACCGCGAGGAGGCGCTGCGCCGCAGCAGTTACATACTGTACAAAATACCGAAAATACATTCTGCAGAGATATTATACAAAAAATGAACGACTATAACTGATCCAAGTTCTTTTTATCTTAAGCAAACGGGATATTCATTTATTTTACTCGTTATAAACGTATCAAGTTCTAACTATTCAGATTTTTTTAGTGTTGATGGGTCAAAATCAATGAAGTGCATTTGAGACTTCACAATTCCCCAAATAAAAAGCTGAGATTTTCCATTTAACTTGTTTGCTGTATGAAGGAGACATTAGGCTGTTAGAAATGCATAAATGAACTGCAAGTACGAGCAAACCACAAATATATGTCCACCCCTGGACAAATTCAAAGTGGAGTAAAATACATTTTCATTGCATAATGATGATTATAAAATGTAGATTTTCAGAAAGATATTTAGTCCCTTTCTCAACAATGCATTTTAGTTAATGGTCTTTTGCAAAATATTTGTTTCCCTATAAAATATGCGATAGTTGCTCTTTCTTTTTCTACATAAAATCTGGCAACAAAGATGGTTAACTAAAACTAAAACTATTAAACGTCGTTTTCGTTACTTGAAATAAATAAATGATAAAACAATAAATAATAATGAATAATAAAAAATATATATTATTAATTCTATCTGTTTTGCCTTGACAACTTATTGAAATCAGTTTAGTCACCATGAAATCAAAATGGACAATTATTTTTATGGAATATTGCAGTGTTTATTATTAATAAATATATTTAATAAATATTTAATAAATATTATTAATGATTTATCCATGCACATTATTCTTATTCTTAAATTCATGTGCCCTCATAATCTTTCATGGTTGTTTTGTTTTCTCTGGATGGTCATTTTACGCACATTACAGTAAACAACAACAAAATTATACAATAATTTATGCCATTTTGGTCATTATCGCAAACTAAACAGAGTAAGTTATGTAGAATATATTTTTATTCTAAAATATTATTTTCTAAATGAATAAATGTAAAATCGTTTAAATTGTATTATCAGCTTTTTAACTGTATGTCCAAATTAAGTGTAGGCTAAAATGACAACGCTCCTTAATAAACTACAAATCCCGCGATTCAACGGAAAAGGTCTAGTCGTGAAGCGTGATCCTATTGGTGGATTTCTTTGATGCCTTTATTCTACGTCAAGACAGAAAAACATGGCGTCGTTCGCGGGAGATCGCTGGAGGGAAGCGCTCAAGAACCACGATATCTTTAATAAATTACAAGAGAGCCTTCATTTAGAGCCTAAGGGGACTAGCAAAAGAATAGCCAAGAACCTAACGTTTTGTCTGAACGGCGACTTTTTTACATGGGATACTGTTGAGAGTGTGTTTTACACCACAAACCTGCGACAGCTGAACGCTGACGGTGACACAGACACTTCTAAATACCAGGTGAGCGTCTTCAAATAGTGTCTGTCTGGTTTAGTTATTTCACGGACAGTGTGTAATAGTGTCCAAACTCTCCGCAGACTTTGCTGTGCATCAACCCGCCGCTGTTTGAGGTTTGTCAGGTTCTCGTCAGCCCGACGCAGTATCATGTGGCTCTCATCGGTCAGCGTGGAGCGACTATACTGGAACTGCCGCAGCGCTGGGGAAAGAGGTCCGAGTTTGAGGGTGGACGCCTCCAGATCAACTGCAAGTGGGTGAACTTCAGATTTAGCAGAGCTGCATTCATTCCTCCATCAGGTCCTTTGGTTTTAGACGTTTTCTTCTTCACAGGACGATTCCAGTGGCTGAACGCTTCTTCACCAGTTCTGCCTCTGTGACACTCCGACAAGCTGCCTGGTATCCCAGTGAAACTGAGGAGCCTCATCTAGTTTTACTGACCTCAGATAACACCATCAGGTATCTGAAATAAATTACTGACTAAATTGCTTAAATGGATAGTTTACCCCCAAATTAAAGTTTGTCATCATTTACTCACCCTCAAGTTGTTCCAATCCAGTATGAGTTTCTTTCTTGCGTTGAACACAAAAGAAGATATCTTGAAGAATGTCAGTAACTAAACAGGTGACGGCACCAATGGCTTCCATGTGTTGTTTTTTTTTTCTACAATGGAAGTCAATGGATGCCGTCAACTGTCTGGTTACCAACTTTCTTCAAAATATATTCATTTGTGTTCAACGGAAGAAAGAAACTCATACAGGTTTGGAACAACTTGAGGATGAGTAAATTATGACAACTTTAGAATTTTATGGCTGAACTATCCCTTTAAAGAGGTCTCTCTGAACAACAGAATTACTGTTATTATTGTACTGGGGTTGTTTAAAGAATTTTTTCCCACCAGATTTTATAATCTTAAGGAACCGCAGTCCCCTGCCAAAGTGTTATCTGTGTCTCAGTTGGATGAGGACAGCAATGTTCATACAAGAGGGTAAGATTGTCAATTTTCTACCACATGACAATTTCGCTGCTATATTCATTTTATAAGAAGGTTTTGACTGGAGCTATGAGTATTCTACTTGGATTATTGTTAGCTAAAACTAAAGCTATTTGACATCAAATAAACATTAATTGAAATAAAATGTTAAAAACAACTTATTGTCTGACTTAACATTCAGCTAGTTGCCAAGGCAGAATTTCTCATTTTCGTTTTGTTGAAGTAATAAAATCATTAAAAATAAATAAATTAAAAATAAAAAGTAAAAACTATATAGACATATTGGTAACACTAATAATTATGTTTCATAATTTCATGTTGGTCAATCAATGCATTAAGCAACAGCGAGCAAAACATTTGTTAGAGTATTTTAAAAAAATCTTTGTTAAAATTAGTTAATAAAAATACAACTGTTCATCGTTAGGTCATGTTAGCTCAGATCTATTAAATATTAACTGATACAACTTGATTTTAACAACGTATTATTAAATGGCGAAATTAATCAATTCTATAGAAGTATTTTTTTTCCATGTAATTTAATGTAGCTAATTAACAAATTAAAGCTTATTGTAAAGTGTTACTGACATATTTTTGAAGAAAACCTATAAAAAGACTAAATGCGCAACATAATTACTAAACCTAACTAAAAGTAAAATGAGAACCGCAAATATAAATATGAAATCTAATTCAAAATATTAACAAAAACTATTGTAACACTTTATTTTACAGTGTCCTTGTTATGTTACATGTAGTTATTGTAGTAGTAATAACTATAAATTATGCATAATTACATGCAACTAACTCTAACCAACTCCTAGTCCTAACCCTATTGTAAGTAAATGTAGTTAATAATTATAACTGAATCAGTACTAAATGTATAATTACAATGTAACATGGACACCTTAAAATAAAGTGCAACCAAAACTAATATAAATTAAAATAATATAACAATATAAAATGTATAATATGAAAAATGATATAGTAATAATAAGTAACACTGGCTTAAATTTTCAATTAAAGAAATAATTGTACTGATAAAGTGAAGTGATAAATAACTGAAGTGTTGTTTTCGTGCAGACGTTCCTATGCAGCGTCTCTGGGAGAGACGGCTGTGGCGTTTGACTTCGGACCGCTGGCGGATTCTCCTCGTCTGAGCAGTTTGCGTATGAAGGCAGAGCTGCTGGTGTATCCACTGTACATACTGTACGGGAATGGAGAGACATTTTTGACTTATATCTCTCTCACACACAGGTAACAATCACATGTCTATAACTGTGGCATGATGCCCTTAAACAGTACTCATCGCCAAATACTACACAGTTTGGGAAAATATTTCCAGGTCTGGATAAGGATGGAAAAAAGAAAACCGAGTATGGAAACATATTTGTCTTTTCATGCTATCGACACTAATCACCAAAAATGCTTTCATGAGTGTTTTCATGGCGAAAGTTTAGTGATCGTCAAACTCAACTGAATGAATTCAAGGCTGTTTGTCTGTTTGTAAGAGAATCTCTTTTGAACTTCACTAAAATATGTGCATCAGCTGCAGATTGATGTTTGGTGATCATGCAACATCAAACCATATTTACAGTGTCAAACTGATGTGTCAGAGGTGAATACATGCAGGTTATAAAGCGTTTTAGGTTTCTTCTCATCATGTAAGCGCATGTTATCACTTCGAGAAAACATCTCTGTAGATTGTTCAGACCATATTTAACATATTTATGGTCTATACAGCATTAGTTTCAGCATTTTTATCAGCATTATCTTTGGTATAATGTAAGGTCATCTGTAAATATTTTAATTTTTTTTTATTTGAGTCTGGAAAAGTATAGAATTTTGAAATGGAAAATATGTAGGAACCCTGTCGAAAAGTGAAAATGTAAATTGTATGTAGCTCCATACAACTGGAGTACAGTATAATGATATGTATAGGTGAATATTATTAATCCAAGAATATGTACAAGAAAATAATTCATAATCAGAACATGGTTTAAAATCATGAGAATATAAAAAGCCTTAAAGGTGCCCTAGAATGTTTTTTTTTATTATTTTATAATGTTTCCTGGGTTGCCCTTATAATGTTAGTATGTTTTTTAGATCAAAAATAGTCATAATTTAGAAATAAAAGGCATTTTTCCTAGCCTGATTTTAGTCTCTGATTTGAACACTCTGTTTGAAGGGGCGTGTCTGCTGTGAGAACCGGCCACTGCTGTGATTGGCTGACATGCTTGCATATGAAATATGACATGTGAAACTCTCTCGAATACTTTTATTACAGCTGTTATATACGTTTTAACTATTACAGCTATCGAGATTAACGAATCGTGAGATGTTTTTAAAGTATTTAAATCTATTTCCATCACATAAAATGTTGCTGTGATGAGCATTGAGCAAGCAGATGACAGTCTGTTGATCGCGAGACAACGCAGTTTCTCTCTCTAATGCTTTCACCAATGCAAACGATGACATAGCCTACTTCTATGAGAGCTTCGTTGTGCAGTGTAACAGCGTCATTGATTTCATAACGAGTTTGGCAAGAGAGATAAACTCGCGCTGTGTGGATTGTTCTTTGACCGCTTTCTGTATACTTTTTTCACTGAGAATTAGCCTATTTAACGTTAGTTATGTATGCTCGTTACTTGGAGTTTGCTATTACTGTACTAGGATCTTGCGCTGGATCTAACACAGTGTAAATTATCTTTAATAAAATCACTACTTACCGGTTGCGGGAATATAGTTGGAATTACCCCCTTCTTCAGTTTGAGACGCTGAGAGAAGCTTGATATTGTCCCAGGTTCGAAAATAAGTCCGTGGTGAAATGGGCAGAGCAAACTAACAACTTCGAATTAAACTGTTGCGGTATCCGATTAATATAAACATCAACCACGCGTCCACGCCTGTTGACATTTCTTTTCTGTGGGAAGGGTATGAAAATACCTCACATCCCCTGCACAGCCTGGAACATAGCATTTATTCCATGATCTGCCATTTTCTCTCTGATCCTGGCTTGTTCCGATGACTCGGCTGTGCAGTGCTTGTCATTGAGGGCTGGGATATGCAAATCTTTGGAGGCGTGATCCCCGACTGTTGCGTCACAGTCGGTATTATGTGGAGATTCGCCTGTTTTTCAGGGGTGTTTTTTAAAAACGAGATTTAAATAAGAAGGAGAAAACAATGGTGTTTGAAACTCACTGTATGTCATGTCCATGTACTGAACTCTTGTTATTTAACTATGCCAACATAAATTCAATTTCACATTATAGGGCACCTTTAAATAAATTTGAGAGAATTTTAAGACTATTCTGAATTTTTCCAGTGTTGTTATTGCTAACTAAAACTATTAAAAATCATTTTCATCAATATATAATACAATTGTAATATAAATAAAAATATATAAATATTAGATGAAAAACTTGAATAAAAATGAAAATTTGTCTAAATGACTATGTTGTCTAAATGCAACTAACTGAAATAAAATAGGATGAAGGACTAAAATTACTAAACTGAATAGAAATACAAAATTAAATTGAATACCAAAAATAAAAGGTAATTCAAAAATATAATAATAGTATATAATACTAAAATGTATCTCTATTTTGGATTACCATGATGTTGAAAAAAAAGTAAAAGCAATATGTATTTTGAATATATACAGCATGATAGTATTTATTAGTACTGACTTTTTAAAAATGTGTGTGTGTGTATCCAACATTTAATTCCAACATTTACTACATTATTTAAATCAAAATGTGTATCTGTTAATATTAATGGACTTGCTAACATGGACTAACAACGAACGTTAACTAATGGGACCTTACTGTAAATAGTGGTGTGTATATATATTTATATACACCTTTAAAATTTTTCCTGCTATTCACCCAGATGCCTCATTCCCAGAGATTTTTTTTTCAGATTCTACATGTATATTTTGTTGATATATCTTTTTCTTATTTCTTGTCTCAATGAATGATTTCTTAATGTGTAGCCAAGCCTGTCAGAGAGATTTGCTCGATTAATCTTCAGTCTTTCTCCTAGTATCAGTAATTTAGGGAAGCCGATGGGCCCATTACCCATGTACCCCGCGGCAGAAGATAACTACGGCTACGATGCGTGTGCTGTGCTCTGCCTGCCTTGTGTGCCCAACATCCTGGTTATTGCCACTGAATCAGGAATGCTGTACCACTGTGTGGTGCTGGAGGCAGAGGAAGAAGAGTATGGCGGAGTAAGACAGAATTCAGTCCAACCATCTTACAAATCATCAAATGCAACTCGTACAGTGTGAGAGATGCTGAGCCCCTGTGTTTGTGCATTCAGGCTGTAGAGAGATGGTCCAGAGGCTCAGAGACTGTGCCTTCACTTTATGTGTTCGAGTGTGTGGAGCTGGAACTGACGCTCAAACTGCCTGCTGGGGAGGAGGAGGAGATTACGGAGTCAGACTTCACCTGTCCAATCAGATTACACCGAGGTAAGGAGGTCACACAAGCACTCTCCATACATATAGGCTACATCCCAATTTGAATACTTACATTACGCCGTAAAGATATGTACATTTCTGGTACTGAGAATAAAATTGTTTTTCACCATGTACTACTATGTCATAAAATTGCATCTTGATACCACAAACCTTTTTGTCAAAATGTAAAAATCCACTGAAAATAGTTCAGAAAATTCCATTCTGGAATGTTTGGCATAGCTACTATTTTTAATGTTGTTTTCACATTATTTGAATAATTAAGTATTAAAATATAATTTTTGATAAAAAAAAAAAAAAAAAAGATAACATTTTATTATTCACCAAGGATGCATTAATTTGATCACAATTACAGTAACAACATATATAAAGTTACAGATGACCATTTCACGTTATGACACTTTATTATTACTTCATTATTATTACACTTTTTATTTATTATGCTGCACGGTTCGACCATTTTCCACTGTGAATTAGAAGAAATGTTTCTCAAAACATTAGATTTTAGAACCTCTTTAGGTAAAAAGAATTACGTAACAACACTTTAAGTTTAGCTTTACAATGTGTAATGAAAATATATTTAAAAAAAAAAAATAATAATATATATATATATATATATATATATATATAATAGAGCTGCACGATTCTGGATAAATTAAGAATCACAATTTTTTTGTCTAAAATAGAGATCACGATTCTCCCACTGTTGCAGTCTAATTTTAAATATTTCATTTGAATGATTTTAAAAAAAAAAATGGGTTTGAATGATTGATTCAATGACTTGTTTCATTACTGGATGAATCCGTGTTTTTCAACGAATCTCTTGAATTAATTATTCAATGACAAATAAAAAAAAATGTAAGTCATTTCTCGCACTCGCCACCTACTGGTGTAACTTTTTTCAAAAAGTGATTTACTCTATTTTCTCTATTTCGCTTCCATAGACATCTCAGCGTTTATTTCCGAGCTATAAACCTTTATCAGTACTCTGATCATTTCAATGTTTGTAAAACAAATAATGATACTTTCAGCAGCCATTACTTCAGTGTCTTCAGTGTCACATGATCCTTCAGAAATCATTGTAATATGCTGATTTGGTGCTCAAGAAACATTTTTTGTTATTATCAATGTTAAAGATGGTTTTCCTGCTTAATACTTTTGTAGAAACTGTGATACATTTTTTCAGGTTTCTTTGATGAATATAAAATTCAAAAGAACATCATTTATCTTTTGTAACATAATGAACGTCTTTACTGTCATCTTTGATTTATTTAGTGCATCCTTGCTGAATAAAAGTATTAATTTCTGTCAAAACCCTCTGTTTCAGATCCTCTGTGTCAGCACAGGTATCACTGCACCCATGAGGCCGGTGTCCACAGTGTAGGACTCACCTGGTTCAAAAAACTACACAAGTTTCTGGAGTCGGGTGAGCACATTTACTTGCATTGAATTATTTCCATTCACATTACTGAAGTGGAGTGTTTGAGGAACTTTATTGCATTTTGTGCAGATGAGGAGGATAAAGACAGTCTGCAGGAGCTGGCGGCAGAACAACGCTGCATAGTGGAGCACATCCTGTGTACCAGACCTCTCGCTAACAGGTTGAATGAACTTTTCAGTGCTATGGTATCAGAAGTAGCATTTAAAGCTAAAAACCCAGATCTCTTGTTAAACAAAAGCCTGATTTGCAAACATTTGAGCAAACCTTAAGAGACGCTGAGTAAGCGCTGTAGATTACTGGTGCTTATTTAAATTCTCCGCTCGTTTCGTGTCTTTCTCTCAGTTTGCCGGCTCCTGTTCGTGGGTTTTGGATAGTGTCAGACCTGTCCCTTGGAGCCACCATGATCTGCATCACGAGTACCTACGAGTGTCTTCTGCTCCCTCTTCTGTATGTCACGAGCACTTTCTGCCTCTTTCCTTATTTGTTAGACTTGGTTTTCCCAAACAGGGTTTGTGAGGGAACTGTAGGGGGTTCTTGAGTTGATGAAAAGCTAATAATTAATTCTATTGTCAAATTAAAATAAATAAATGGGGCTACACGATAATTGCGATTATAGCTTAATTTAATATCTGTAATGTATAGTTAGTTGTGCTGCATGTTTTCAGAGTTTCTTTTTTTACAGTACAATTGTAATTTACAGCTAGTGTTATTTTAGTATCATTGAGATGCCATTATAGTTTTTATTAATATTTTGAATTAGTTTTTAGATGTAAGTTTCATTTGAATTTTAAAGTTTTAGTAATTTTGTTATGTTTTGACATTTTTATACGTTTTTTTTATACATTTCAATATAGGTTTTATTATATTTTATTTTATGTTTTAGTTGTTTTAGTCTGTCAAGTTAATGTAAATAAAAATATAAAGTCTTTCCTTGGCAACAAGTTGAAATAAAATAAGTTTGTTTTAGTCTATTTGATTTTCAGTTAATCATTTTATTTCAAGTAATGAAAATGTTTTGTATGGTTTAGGTTTTAATTAATAATAATAATAATAACCCTGTTTACAAAAGGATAAAATAATATATCTGTCCTTTTTTATAATTAGTTAAAACGTACTAATAATAATAATTGTTATTCGACATCAGGGACTGTGAATATGCAAATTTGTTGTTTAATTAGTAAAATATTAACTTCTAATCTTCTAAAAATATTTTACCACTAAACAGTTCAGCTGACAAAAAAGTTTGGGAACCCCTGTGTTAGATTTTAATTGGAAGTAAGTTACTTGCTATCAGATTTTTTGTTGTTGTTAGTAACTGTTTATTTTTCAATCTCAATGTAGAAGCTCTATTCGTCCCCCGTCCCCTCCGTTGCTCTGCTCTCATCCGGGGGCGGGGTCAGACAGCTCTCCTCTGCGTGGATTGGCTGAAGACTCTTTTGAACAGCATATCCGCAACATCTTGGCACGCAGCTCCACCAATCCATTAATGCTGAGGTAAAATGTGACCGCTTCGATTAACTTTAATCTTTAATCTTGCCAAAAAAAACAACACCTTAACTCTTTATGGTACGGCGTTGCCATATGGCAATTTCTACTCATTTCCCTGTTATTCAGAAAAAAAAGACAGAAATTACTCTATTATTAACCTAATTTCTAAATATCTCTTCTCAAGGGGGATTTTTTTGCAGCATCTTTGCTAAGTAAATTAGATATTTTTATTCATAAATCAACTTTGTCTAAAAAAGTTTTACTGTAAATTATAATTTGTTTTAATGTTTCCATATGGCGTATGGAAGCGCTGTACCACAGTGGAATTGCAGTAATGTATTTCCCCATTGGGATTTTTTATAGATAGTAGCATCAACAATATGATTGCAGTTATTTATTTATTTTAAGTGTTTATTGTAGTATAGTTGTATTTATGTATAAATAAAATAACATATTGATTTCTTTTCAAAAAATGAATACAGCAATATTTTACGGAAAGGCCAATAGGAAGAGTTAGCAGATGAGTTAGAGGATGAGTTAGCCAAATGATTGGGAATGATAGAGATTAAATAATAGGGATCTACTTGTTTTTGGTTTGCATGAGTTCCAAGTATATAAATGATCAATTTCTAAAAGAAATGTGCTTTTTTTTTTCAGGAATCTTTTTTGATTAGTTTGAAGCTGTTTTGTGTAATAAAAACTTATTTGAAAAAATATTTCATGGTTGGAACATAATGCGTACCATAGAGGGTTAAGCTTGACCCATCTTTAGATTTTTTACATGGTTCTGAATGATTGGTTATCTGGACTATCAGCTGGAAGAACTGGTTTTGACTTAGTAGATCATCCTGGTCTTGCCCAGTAGGGCTGGTAGACTACCTTGAACCAGCAATAAACCACCTACCATTACCCAAAAACCAGCCTAACCGCCTTAACATGTTTGTGTGTGTTTCAGAGCGGGGGATAAGGACTCTTCTCCTCCTCCTCCAGAATGTCTGCAGCTGTTGAGTCGAGCCACACAGGTGTTCAGAGAGGAGTATATCCTCAAACTGGGCCTGGCTCATGAAGAAATGCAGAGAAGGTACAAGATAAACATTTTCAAAAGCTGATATTTTCAACCAGATCTTGTCTTGCCATTTATATTTCTTCAGTGTATATGTATATATATGAGTAATATATAAGTAATATAGATAAGTAAGCTATATATAAGTAATATAGATAACCAAATCAAACAAGCAAATTTGAGAGCCAGTATGCAGTCTTATTTAACATGTAATGACTTAATTAAAAAATATTATGAATATGAATTCAAACTGCATTAATATATATATATATATAATATCCTCTTAAAAGCGACCAATAAAATACTGTTATATTAGATTTCTATATTTGTATAAAAGTCAATATAATTTTGTTCCACATAAACAGTTGAATCAATTTCTTCTTTACAGCTGTTGTATTAACAGTTCATTTTTTTATTCTTCCCTTGTAGAGTAAAGCTCCTGACTGGACAGAAGAATAAGCAGCTGGAGGATCTTGCTCTTTGTAGAGAGGAGAGGTGACCACAGCACTGCTCGTTTAACACGAATCACAGCCACACGTACAGGAACACATTTAGCTCAGTTGAGTCACACAGAACTAAATCTATGAGCACAAACTCATGTTATTTCCAAATGTGGTAAACGGCCGAAATATATGAGTGGGCTGAGAACAAGAGTCATTAAACCTGTGGTTTACTGCGGTAGATGAACTGTGCTAAAGTTGTGAAATCTGTTGCTGTGTTGTAGGAAAACCCTGAGGGAGGCTGCAGAGCGACTGGCTGATAAATATGAAGATGCCAAGTACCGCCAGGAAGCCATCATGAACAGGTTCACTTCCCTGTGAATTGAGTTGAATATAATTTTTTTTTTTTTTATAATAGGAATGTTTAAAATTTCCTCCTCAGTTGAAAAAAATCATTATTGAAACTCAGCTGCTAAAACCACTTGTTTGTGTGTGTAGAGTTAAACAGGTTTTGGGAAGTCTGCGCAGTCAACTTCCTGTGCTGTCAGATAGTGAGAAGGACATGAAGAAGGAACTGCACACCATCCACGATCAGCTCCGTCACCTTGACAACGGCATTAAACAGGTCCGTTCTGTATCTGTTTTTCCTTCATCTATTTACACTGCTTCACCGTGTATCCTAGTTCAAATTTAGTTTATTTTTTTTGGCTGCATTTCTCTGTTTCCGTGAGCGGAGCCAGATGTAAGCCGTTTCCCCATTGTCATTGTGTGCTGTAATGTGTTATCAGGTAAACATGAAGAAGGAATATCAGAAGAAACAGATGAATACAGGAGCATCTCCATCTCGCTCCAGCCTCGCACTCAACGCCCACCAGAGGAAGTGTGTCCAGGGAGTGCTGAAAGAACAGTACGTACTGAGAGTGGCCAACTGCTTTGCTTTCACACGTTCACTAAAGCACCAAATATCAATGCGAGTGTGCACCATTTACATCTGTGGCATTTGCCCAGGTCTATTGTTGGTCTATGACACATCTCTTATTCAGTGCTGTGATTGGGTCATATTACACCCCAAACCAAAATTAGATTTAGCATAAAGAAAAACATTTTTAGAAGCATTAAAGTTTACTTTGTTTAGCATTGTGACCAAAAATAGAATTCTGTAGCCTACTGTGATGTTGGAAAAACCTTGAACAAGTTATTGTAATGCAAAAAAAAACGTATCCATATTACCACATTGTGCAGAAAACCCATCTGTTAGTGTACCATGCAAAAAAGTATATCCATTACTCGGGGATTAAAGTTCTCCTTCGCTACGACGGATTTCCGTCAATTGACCCTTCGCGTGGAGCTTGATTGACAGGTAATCTGACCAATCATACTTCGCCATCCGCCATTTTGTCCGACAAAGCAGTCAGGAGAGATAGTAGATTAACATGGGAGGATTTGAACTTGAAAAACGGAGTGTACTGACGCCTTTCCACAGTTAAAACAACATTCCTTATGTTCATTCATGTTTATTTGATGCTATAAATGAACTAGAAGGAAGAGATGATCGGATCACGAGCAGCTTTAACTGATGCTCTACAGCGATCTGTCACGACACATTAAAGAGCCACAAAACGGTAAAGGAAAGGCCCTTTTCTATTCCTGCATGACTATTCCCCAGTGCACAAAACAAGGCCCATAAAGACATGGATGGGTGAGTTTGGTGTGGAGGAAGTGGAGTCCTGACCTCAACCCCATCAAACACCTTTGTGATGAACTGGAATGGAATTGCGATCCAGGACTTCTCATTTAACATCTCATTCAGCCTGACCTCACAAATGCTCTACTGGACCAATGGGCAAAAATTCCCACAGAAACACTCCAAGCTCTTGTGCTCTTATAATGAGATGTCATTACAATCCCTGTTGGTGTAATGATCAGGTGTCCAAAAACTTTGTCCATATAGTGAATGTGAGATTTTTTTTTTCTGATAGAACACAAGAACATACAAGTAACCGTTTACACCCATAGGCCACTAGCTTTTGACTGTTAGTGCAGTGATCCTGAATTTCTTTCTTCTATCCTGTAGGGGAGAGCACATCGCTGGAATGATGAAGCAGATCAAGGATATCAAAAACCATTTCAGTTTCTGATCGTCAGCAATCAACAGTCCTCAAAGGCCAATATATTATCATCATATAGCATACAGTAGAGCCCAAAAGCATCCCCATAGACCCTGCATGAGCTCCTTAAAGAATTGCATTTTGACCAGACATTTTTGTATAAACTAGGTTGTCTATTTTTATAAGTGGTATGTACATGTACACATCTTCTCGACAATAAAGAGTTTTGTACATTGAAGTGACTCTTTCCTGTGTATGTGTAGCTGTGAGACAGCAGCATTGGACATCGGCGTTATTTCCTGAACTGAGACAATGGCTTATCTGAAGGTCATGCTGGATGTGAAGACTTTTCCCTCTTTTCCTTCCCTCCCTAATCACAAGGCGGAATGTGACGAGGGAAAAGATCATGTCAAGAACAAGGAGCTTGTATATTTACTGTTGTCGGAGGGGAAAGAATGTCCCGGGTTCAATTATCAGCTGTTTACAACCTAAATTCAGTTTGACTGGTCCCTTAGTTTGCAAGAACAACATATTTGGAATTTGTAAGAATTTCATTTACAATGGAAGTCTATGAGGCAAACCTATGGAAGCTCATTTCCTCCTCCACCACAAAAAAAAAAAAAAAGTCGAGCATGAGGAATAAAAATTATAAGATAAAAAACATAAGTTAAAATTATGATGGTTATTATGACATAAGTCAAAATTGGGATACCAAGGCCTGGTTTCACAGACAGGGTTTAGATTAAGCCAGGATTAGGCCTTAGTTCAATTAGGAAATTTAAGTAGCTTATTTATAAATGTGCCTTTAAAAAAAAAATCTGATGTGAATCTTGAGGGAAAAAAAACAAGGCACTGATATATTTTAAGATATAATAGTGCAAGTTGCTTTGTTCAGACAGCACAAACGTGCATTTTAGTCTCATGTCAATTATGAGGCAAGTCGGAATTTGGAGAGCCAATTGACAAATAGTGATTAGCAGTAATAATTAGCAATGGAAGTGCAATTTTGACTTGTCATAATTTACATTTTGTTCCACAACTTTTACTTGTCAGTTTTCAAAATTTCCTCATAAGTCTTAATTATAATTTTGTCTTAATTATTTAACAAAGTATGAGTCTTAATTCTTATTTGGCTGAAATGTAAACAAATGTAATGCATAAGCTTTTCAAGACTTTGCATGTTGTTTACATGAGATTGATTTATTGGATCAGCTACTGACTAAAAATCCACATAAAACTTGTTTCAATTTGTTTTATTATATAGATATATACAGGGATATGTACACAGTACAGTATATAAATTTGCCAGGGCTTCTGCATTTGCAACACGCCGTGCAAAAAGAAACATAACTGTTGTTATGGTGAATGAATCTTAACTATCACTCTTCACAGACCCAGCAGAAATGATGGTCATGAATTATAAATTATACTGACTGAAAAAAAAAAAAAAAATGGTAGTTTCCTAGCCCCAAATTTGTTATTACAGTTCCAACAGTGTCTTCTAAAGAAAAATGTAGTTCCTAAAATATTGTGATGTCAAAAAACTATGCTTCTGTTGTTCTAGTAAAACATGAAACAATTGAAGTAGCAACTTCTTTACGTGTGTTCGCAATGTGATGTGTGAGCGTTATGAAGTGAAACTGACAGATAATAAAATGAACACCACCACAACACACATGGTCTTAATATAATGCACATATTCACACAGAAGAGCTTCATCATCGTCGTCATCAGTCCATGTACAGAGCACAACAGCAGCACTGGTCATACTATAGTAGCGTTGGTAAAGTTCTGTGTACTCATCGGGTGGAGTTGTTAAAGTGGTCGGCTTTGCTCAGGAAACATTGCATTTGTTGATTTAAAAAAAAAAAGATGCACATTTTAACACATGAATTCGTTTTTCCATTGTCAAATATCATTGATAACCGTCTCTTTTAATGACAAAATTAGCAGACATAATGTTCAGCATGCGGGTACAGGGCTTTTTTGTCCAATTGTCAGCCAATTTTTGATTTCAACCAATGACCGTTTTAATTAAACTTTGTTAAAGGGTTAGTTCACCCAAAAATCTAAATTCTGTCATTAATTACTCGCCCTCATGTCGTTACAAACCCGCAAGACTTTCATTCATCCTCAGAAAAACAAATGAAGATATTTTTGATGAAATCAGAGCTTTCCGTCCCTCCACTGACAGCTACGCAACTACCACTTTCAAGACATTAAAGGACTCCAGTGGTTTAACCTCAATTTACATTACCATTTTATTTACAAAATATTAATCTTAATTATTGATATAATAAAATATTAATATGCGCTGTTGCCTGAATGCGTTTCGGAGATTAATATTTAGTAAATAAAGCAAACAAAGCACTCGCATCACTTCAAAAATTGAGGTTGAACCACTGGAGTCTTTAAAGTCTTCACTACCTTTCTGGGGCTTGAAAGTGGTAGTTGCGTAGCTGTCTTCATTTGTGTTCTGAAGATGAATGGATAACAGGCTTGGAACGACATGAGGGAGAGAAATTAATGACAGAATATTACTTTTTGGGTGAACTAACTCTAATTTGACCTAAAATACAACGTATTACTATTTAATTATTATTCTTAATAAATTAAAAAAAACATGCCAAAAACACATTGCAAAAAAAATATTTTTCTGCCATTTAACTGAACTGGACACGCTTGTTTCCTGTAGTTGAGTTATATTATCTTACATCCATTTTTTTATTTATTTTTTTTTTTAAAACAGCAGCCAGAAAATGACTTAAAACCATTAGCCCTTTCCATGTTCTTTTGATTTAGATTTAAACCATCCAAATATGCTGCTTTGAATATTTAAGGTCAACATGATAAAATTTGGTTCTATATGAAATTCTGTTTACGCTGCACGCAAGACAGACATATATATTACTGTACCGCTCGATGTGGTACACAAAACACAGGATTCGGTTTAAGACGCCACTTGTGACAGTAAATCATTAGCATAGTGTGCTTTCATTAATACACAGACAGCAGAATGATGGGTAACCACCTTCTAAAACAGTGCTGTTGCCTTATACTTGACGCAAAATCAATCAAATATCAAAAATCAGACCAAATGTACACTGTAAATATCATCAGATGTGTCTGCAATATCCTTCAGAAAGAAAGAAAACAGAAAAATAAGAAAAAGCAGCAATAGCGTTAAGCAATGGCTGTCAAATTGTTAGGAAGTAGGAGAAAAAAAAAAAAAGTGTGGGAATTGAGGATTTCCTAAAGACTGACGTTGAGGATAAACGATACGACAGAGCCAGTGAAATGATTGGTGGATGAGGAGAGAAACAGCGTCGCTTGTGAAAACGTAGGAGGCGGGGGAATCAAAGTCTCGTGTATTAACTTCACTAATGCAATATACACATAATCTGTATACAAGTATGTACAAAACACTTCAGGAGCGTCTGTTTCCTTCATAGGTCACTGCTTGCTAGTGCAGCAGACGGAAGAGAAGTGGAGCGGGGACTTTGGTAGGGTCTGGGAACGGGACAGTCGCATTAGTTGATCATCCATTTCCTGAACTGAGCTCCTCATGACGCATTCCCTCGGACAGAGACGGGTCACGCATGTACAAGCTGGACAGATAGCAGTAGTTGGTCAGTATCAGTAGTGTTTCTCCAAGACCTGCGAGCTCAAGTCTTCCTCGCTCCATTCGGGCCGAAGATCTGAGGTACAGGTGGAGTGTGTGGAGAGTGCATGTGTTTATATGTGCACGAAGGAGTCGTGAGGAGGAAGTGACATCATGTCTCGGGAAGCTGGCTGATGTCTGTAAAGTTGGTGTCGTTGAGAATGGCACGGATCCGCTCTAATGAGTCCGCTTGCCGAATACGCTCCAGTTGCACCTGCAGGGGAACAAAAGCATTGTGTTTGCAGCTGCGTGTGTGTGTGTGTGTGCGCGTGATGTGGCGTAACTACTATTGACTATTATCAATTCTGATAACAGTTATGCTGCTTCATGTTTTTTTGGAAACCATGATGAAAAGTTTAGGATTATTTGATAAAAATAAAGTTTTTTTTTAACATTATACATGTCTGTCACTCTTGTTCAAGTGAATGCTTCCTTGCTGAATAAAAATAGTAAACTCTACAAATATCTTACTGACTTGAATCACATTTTCAAATTAATAAACCACTTTTGAATTGGACAAATACATAGATTAAAAACTATTTATTAATTTTATCATTTAAAAATGTATTTATCAATTCCTCTTAGAAATCTAATCCCATTCCCACTCCGAATCCTACAAAATGTTTTATGCTAATTGTGGGATATTGTATGAAAATATTTGGAATTGATGGACAAAAATGGCACTAAAGAGGACTTTGTTTTACTTTATATATTTACTTATACTTTAAAGAAAGTTGAAAATGTAAAAAGTACAATAGTAGTGTGTAATTTTGCAGTTTGGCCATGAAAAAAGTTTGAAAAGTTACGAAGTACAAAGTTATTCTCTGTATCAGTGTGCACTGTTTCTGAACTCCATGAAACAGCTCTAGAAGTGTTGAAACTCTTACCAAAACACGCTCAAAGCCGACCAATCAGAGCACATTGTGCTTTTCGGAAGGAGAGGGGGTCTCTTCATAAAGACAGGAACTAAACAGGGCTGCGTTTCCCAAAAGCATTGTAGGCCTAAGTATATCGGAGTGAACATTGGTGGCAATGGTCTCACATTGCTTTTGGGAAGCGCAGCCCAGAGCGTTACTGACAGACTGGGAAGAGAGGTGCGGCAACAATGTGAAATATGTAAAGGTGTTTTTTGAGCATCAAAACCTATTCTAGTAGACCCTAAAAACAAAATCAAGACTTTGTAAAAGAGCAAAATATGGCCTCTTTAAAACATATACATCCACCTGAGGTGTTTTTTAATTTATTTTTTATTTAGCAAGACAACATACTTCCCTATGAAGGAAACATTTACTGAATAAATTCCTAGATATGCCTCAAGTCGTGCGATTAACTCTCTATGAGCAGAAAATGTGTTGCTCTGGCCGAAGCTGCTCTCATCTCCCAGAACGGTCATGTTCTGCTGGTGAAATGCGTTTACCTGAAGGGTCTGGGACAGCTTGACGAAATCTCTCTGGACCTGCTCGCTGACGTCCAGCTCTGTCTGAAGTCTCTGTGCCTTGTCTTTCTCTTCAAACGCCTGAGTCTCCAAAGCACTCTACAACACACACAATTTTTTCAACTTTACTTTGACTTTCAGTTTACTTTATAATTCACGCCTATATTAACTAATACAAACATTCCATCTTTTGTTTGATGCACATCATGTTGTTACTCAGTTTGATGCAAATACTGTTGTTTGCATGGACCTTCTGAGAATCCTGCTTATCTGATCGACTGATTCATCACATGCACAGGAAGCGCTGAGCAGATTGTGAACTTTGCAAGGAGTTTTTATGAGAAACATAACTCAAAAGTCTGGCAGAGCGCAGTGGTCACATAAGATTTCACACCTTGCTGCCGAGGGCATCTTTCAACCGTTCCTCCAGACCGTTCTTCAGGCCCACGACGTTCTCCAGCATCTGTCTCTTCTCTGCCAAGCTGCTCTCCAGCTGTTGTAAAGATCAACCAGTCAGTCAACAAGTACAGAAGCAACACAACAAACTCGATCTACTTCAGTCCAAGTTAATTACTAAAACGTGTTTAGGTCAAATGTAAAAGTTGTATTTGTTAGTTGGTGCACTGTGAACCAAAATGAACAAACAATGAACAACTGTTTTAATTTTATTTACTAACATTAACAAAGATGAACAAATATTGTAACAAATGTATTGCTCGTCGTTAGTTCATGGTGAGAAATTAGATCTTACTGTAAAGTGTTACCAAAATAATAGAAATTAATAAAACATTTAAACTAGCTAAAAATAAAAACGAATAAAAAAACCACACATTTATTAATATAAATTTAGAATAAAAACTAAAAATATAAAAATGAAAGCCTATTCATAATACTAAAATAAAACGGTCCATTAATTCTGGTTAATATGATGCCCAAAAAAACAATAACTAAAAACTAAAGTCAAGTCAAAATATGAATAAAACTCAAATAAAGCTGGCCCCAAATTCTGGTTAATATTATGCAAAGAAAGAAAAACAACAACAAAAAATCTTATTACTGCATTCTTATTACTGCAACAAAGAACCAATAATTTTTTGGTAAAATAAAAAAACTATATGAAAAAAGCTCCTATTATAATATTGTTAGAAAAATGAGTTTAAATAATATCAATTATTTAATTTATCAATATTATTTATTATTACTTAATACATTGAGAATTTTGGGGGGAAATTTTCCCTTTTGATTTTGGGATCAATTATATCGTGGACATGACATGTTTATAACCGGTTTTGTGAAATTCAAGCCCAAAGACTAAAAATCATTAGTATGCCTTGAACTTTTGCCCTACCTGTTCCTTCTCACTCTTCACTCGTTCCAGTTCCGTTTTCAAGCTGGAAAAAGATGCTATAGGATGGAAGGAAGACAATAACAGAAAAAAGACACAGTGTCACATGCTGTTGCTGTGTTTTCTATTAGTCACACATATAGTCAATGCATGGCCAGTTCTCCTCAGTAACAAGAGGAAGTATTTGCTCAAAGATCTGTGTGTTAGTGCTGTCTGAGCCATAAGGAACATTTAAAAACTGACTTGTCAATATATATAGTTGTTTTTTTTTTACCACATCTTTGCATAGGAAGTTGCTGCACTGCATTTTCTTTTAGTCAAATATCTAGTAAAATACTGTCATTCATTACCATGTCTGTATAGTAGATATGTGCCTATATACAGTAATACGATATATATCACGATAATGAACATGCACCGTATTGTTATTGTGGGCACTGTAAAATACTGTGAACAATTTCTTATTATGAATTATTTCGATTGTTTTGCTGCGTCAATGTAAACCACAACACGGATGAGAAGCATGGTGGAACGAGTGAAGGAGTAGATGGATTCACTCTTTGACAGTAGATGGCGATGATGGAACCGCAGAAAGGCAGCTGTTACCCCGGTAACCCCTGTAAACAAAGCAGCTGTGCTACTTTCTGTTTCTGAACGGTAATGTTTCAAACACCCACTCAGATGGTTTTATTTGCAAGGGTGTTCATTACTTAATTTGTACTTGAATACTTAAAGACTTCAAAATCAAACATTTACATTTTAATCTGGACTAACATATCCTTGCCTAGATATTGTTTGAAAATATTCTGATGTTAATATTAATTTATTAGTTATTAGTAACTTAATTCAATACCGTGATAAAAGCTTCATCTATTATTATTATTATATGAAAATTTGATACGTCATATACCTACTACTGTATATAAATTAGTGTTGTATTAGTAGTGTAACTTATATTTAGTGTAAATTATAACCCTAATTTAAATAAATTATAACTCTAATTTAAATATCCAAGAAATATTTAAGATAAATACTGCTAAATCAAAAAGAAAGGAAAAAAAACAGCAAAATTACTAAAAATGTACAGTACATCACCAAATGTTCTTGTTCTGATGGATAAATTTACATCAATACAATGAGTCACATTATGGAAGTAAAATAAAATAAAAAACTAGTCAGTTTTTATTTGAAACATTTTTTTTCCAATGAATCCTGAAAAAAAAAAAAGAAAAAAAAAAAAGAAAAAAAAAAAAACACAATGTCCACAAAATATGAAGCAACTGTTTTCAACATTAATAATATTAAGAAGTGTTTCTCGCGCAGCACATTAGTATATTAGTATGATTTCTGAAGGATCATGTGACACTGAAGATTCACTTTGCATCACAGGAATAAGTGACAGTTTCAAATATTTCTCCTGTAAATGTTTCTACTGTATTTATTCATTAAAAAAAAAAATAATAAAAAAAATAAATAAAAAAAATCACACCAACCTCAAACTTTTGAATGGTACTGAATGTTACCGGAACTGTATGTTTCATGTCGACTTCACCCTTAGCCTGACTCGATTACTTACTTCTTGTTTTGACCATAAATCTGACTTGACCATAAATAAACTGCTTTAAATCCTAAGCAACTTGACAAGAGTTTCAGAGAAACAGAGAAATTGACACGAGTATGCAGATAACATTTCAAATGCACATAGCAAGTGTTAAGGCCTGTTCACACCGGGACGAATTTCGCGCGCGTTATTCGCCGACGTTTAACGCCTCCTGACTAAACAAAGGGCGCCAATGTGAGTGTTCACTCCGACGCGTAAAACGCCACGTGGAAAAGCGTCATTTTTAAAAAAACGCCTCGGGTTCGTTTTTTTGTTTGACGCACCGCGTCAAAAACTATCCGACCAATGAGATTGCCGCTTTTGCTCACGTGTCTGGAGCTTCTGAAGTTACATTAAAACACAACTTGGGGGCGCTCAAACACAAAACGGTCTTGCCGACCGGCGGCGAAGAAGATATACGCCAAGTAGCCTCTACACTGCCGGGAAGAAATAGACGAGGAAGATGCAAGGCAAGATGAATGTAGAGCTGCTGTTCTCGTTGGTGTCCGGACATAAAGAACCATATGACAAACGCGACAGCGACTACAAAAATCTTGATAAAAGAGAACTGTTATGGAGTGGTATTGCAGAGGGTATTTCTGTTTTACATTAAGCGCCATCTAATGTCTGGGAATGAATTTGCATGTTTACTCAGCTCATCGTCAGCGAAAATCGCTTGGGTGTGAACACTAAAAACGCGTTGAAAAACGCTGGCGAATAACGCGCGCTGATATTCGTCCCGGTGTGTACGGGCCTTTAGGTGATGCATTTCTATCAAGTTATGCACATTTGTAGGAGCACGACCACATTTAACTTTAATTTCTCTTCTAAATGCAGAGACTAACCCAAGGTCACCTGAAGTTATATTTGTATTAGTACAGTACAGTACACTACACAGCTAAATTAAGTAGTATGAAGTGAAACGGATATGACTGAGCACACACACACACACAGTGCTGATGGGTTTAGGGGTGTGTGTTAGGATGACATCGGTGGTTCGACTATACACAGACACGACCTAGACAAACACACAGTCAGGCAAAGATTCATACCTTCCAGGATGTCTGAAAACAAGTCACCAATGCAGGGAGAAGTGGAGGAGAAAAAGACAATATTGAAATGCAAGCCATGAGAGGTAAATAAGTAGATAAATGGAGTTTCACAACCCTTCAATGATTTTAATCGGTTATTGGAAGCTAAACAAAAGGATGAAGGAGTAATTCCTTTAAAAAGAGAATTTGGATTTAGTAACATTTTTCCAAACCGCTAAAAGCCTCACATTTCAAAGGCTCAATGTAAGCCAGTGTAAACCTTCAGTGCTGTTTAATCATTCAAGTTAAGGGTGGGTGCAATGAACAATCTTTTATCACGGTATACCTTATGTAAGGGTTAATGCTCGACGAGGTGTTCATTGTCAGGTATTAATGGACACCTCGAAGGGCATTAACCCACTTATACCATAGTCACTTGCCAAATAACACATTTTTAAAACATTAGTTTATATCTTAATTAGTTTTACAATTAAAATCGAAAGTTTTTACAAACAATAACTTGGTTTCCCTGGTTACGCCTGACGGTTTATTTAGCAACCGGAGATATTTATAGTCCGCTCAGCTCGTAGAACCCTTCAGTTTAGCTAACTTACGAGCCAGAAAGTTAACGTTTTTTTTGTTTTTTGTTTTTTCATGTAAGTTAGGCTTGTCTCCTAGCCATGGGCGTTACACTTTCATTCAGGCCAGTTAAAGTTCCTCCACACCAAATCCATGTCTTTATGGACCTTGTTTTGTGCACTAGGGAATAGAAAAGGGCCTTCCCCAAACTGTTTCCACAAAGTTGGAAGCATAGCATTGTCCAAAATATCTTGGTATGCTGAGGCACTAAGGTTTGAATCCACTGAGCTCTTCAGAACGACCCATTTTTTTCACAAATGTTTGTAAATGATTGCACTTGAATTCCCAATACTTTTGCTCATATACACAATTATAGCGCCCAGGCGTAAGATTTTTATGACAACACAACTCAACTGTCATGTCCAATCCACTCACCGATCTCTTCTTTACAGCCCTCTATCTCCAGCTGTAGTGTGTCCTCTAGGTTTTCTTTCAGACACTGCTCTGCCTGAATCTGCTCCTTCAGGAACAGAATTTCAGCTTTCAGCTTCTCCTCCAAATGCTCCGCCGCTGTGCATGCAGAAACAATGTCCTCCCTGTACTGCAACACCAGCTTCTGAAGTTCCTGTGTGGGAAAATTACATTCAAAAAAGACTATAATGTTGTTTACTGGATAAGCATTTGAGTTTTATTTAAAAAATAGTTTGCTCTGACAAAACACCATTTTTGCATATCTTTCTAAGATTTTTTTACATCATTTAAGGTTTTATTATTATTCTTTTCCCTATTTTTTCATTTAAGATATTATTAGGGCTGCCCTCTTAAAGTCGACTAGAAGAAACTTGGACGACCAAAATTTTAATAGTCAGTCGCATTTGCATGAAAAAAAAACACAGGAAGTGGCGAATTCACGCAGGCTGTGACAGACAGATCAATCCGAACATTTGTCGACCTCAAATATGGCTTATCACTTGAAACATGCAAGTAGTAGCAACTTTACAAGTCCACTTGCACTAATGTTAAAGGTAGGGTAGTCGGGATTTAAAATTAAAATAAATAAAAAAATCCAAAATTTGTTTAAACTGTCTATATATACCAACACATAATTAAAATGTAAGTACTCTGAAAAAGAAAGTATAAAATTCGAGTGTCTGTAGTCCTCTCAGGGCTGCAATAAACACAGCTACTTATTTCAATTCGGGAGGAATGAAATGATTGGCTGGACGACTGTCACTCTCCCTCGCTACCATGGCTACCACCCCTACTGCTACAGGAGCTGCCCACACGCACGCGCCCGTTTGACTCGAGGAGTGGAAGCACGGAAGCTAGTAAGAAGAATCAAAATTATGGCCGAGAATTTAGCAGTCAAAATTCCCAGTACCTGCATATACAGTCAGCGAAGGCAAAAAAGGAAGATTTGAAAAAGCTATGCCCAAAAAGTCTTTAGATAAAGCAAGCATTATCGGGGCTTTCCAGCGGAGGACAACTGAGGGACTGAAAAGTGACGGCAACAGTGCTTTCATCGTGGAAGCTCTTATGCCTGGTTCAGATTACACCATTTTTTTGTCTGTTACGATAGTCACTGTGTCAGATTACGAGATTTTGACTCCTAAAATCTTGTCGTGTCGTGGACAAGAAACATGTCAGACTACACGTTGCTTCCTCACCAGTCATCGCGTGCCGTCTTTAACGACGCGCGTGATGTAATGGGGAAGGCGAAACTAGCGAGTGACTTCCGGAAACGAACGTAAACAAACAATGGATGAAGCGGTGAGTGTTGTATTGGCTGTCCTGTGTTCAGGAAAACGTAAAAAAAGAAAGAAAACCCGACAATGGACACGTTCCTGGATTGCTCGAAGAGGACAGTATGGGCTGTCAATCCTCCAAAGAGAACTTGAGGTAAAATATTGTTTTCTTATATATTTTTACTTTTAGCCAGTAGTACAAGTAAAATAATGTTGCTAGCTTGCCACAACGATAACATATTACAAAAACAGACGGTTAAAACCTCATACATGTGACGGAACCCGTCGTGGACGACCGTTAAAAAAATTAAACATGCTAGTCTTTTTGTCGTGATGTCATGAAGCATCGTAGACGCGACGTAGGTTGTCGCCCACTATGACACACTATACAAGATGATACGATCGAATCTTGCGTCCTGACGCCCGTTGTCGTTTACGAATCCCCACGACACCCTACGTCAAACGGATCGTGCCAAAATCGTGTAATCTGAACCAGGCATTACATGCAAAACACCGTATATGTTATGAATCTTACACGAAATTCACCTTCATCACAGTGTAACTGATGGTAATGGGAAAAACGTGCATCAATGCAACCTGTTTTTAGCTTTGAGTTTGTCTTATGTTACTAGCTCGTTACCAAATCAAACTCAATATATTTTAAACTTTACCAGTATCGATATGCTGGCTTGATGGTGAGTACTAACAGCCATGTTAGTGGTTTATATTCATAATGATAAAGTGAGGTATTTTATTACATGTGATTCTGACATGATGTCACTACATGCATTGCGCTCGTCTCCACTGGTAAACGCGTCCTCCAGCTGAGCGCGGTCGGCATCGCGCGGTCATGTGTTTCGGGGGCGTGGCTTTGGAAGGAGCCCAGACGGGAGGGGTTGGGAGTGAATGGAATAATGAGCTGTGTTTATTGCAGCCCTGAGAGGACTACAGACACTCGATTTGGATACTTTCTTTTTCAGAGTACCTACATTTTAATTATGTATTGGTATATAAAGACAGTTTAAACAAATTTGGGATTTTAAATTTTTTGGAAAAATGCTGCCTACCCTACCTTTAACCTAGATAAATGTGTGCTATTATTAAGCGCATATCTGTGTTTGTGTGGAGAGCGCGCTTACTGCTTGAGCACGTCACAAAAATGAACCTCAGTGTATCGGGCCCGTGCAGCAGTCATGAAAGTTAATCATTGGCATTTATTTTTAAGCCTTTGCCAATGCAAATATTTAAGCACAAGACGACGCAAACAAGAACTCAATTCAGTACTCGTGCACTGTAAGATGTTTCATGCGCACACATCCGAAGCGTGTGCCCTGAAAGCTACGTCTCAAAAATAGAACTCAATTCAGTATTCGTGTGCTGTCTATGTCTTCTTGCACTTGAACGGACATATTCACACAAAATTGCCAAAATGCCCAACTTGGCAAGTATCCTAGTAAACATAGTCGGTTATGTCTTAAATAAAACAAATGTTCAACAGTATATTGGATTCGTGCAGTCTGTCTTAAAGTGACAACAGTTTAATACACTGCTGCTGTCTGTGTCAATGTTAATCAAACAACAAAAGTTGTTTTTGTAAAATTGTAAATAATTTTTGTAACTTTTAAGGATTATTCTATATTTCATTTATACAGTCAGTGAAGAATATTCAGTGTTCTTTTACTACTTTCTTCAATTATGTACCTGAAAAGAAGTTTATTTCATTAGAAAATTTGTTCTAATTGTATTTATTTGTGTTATTGCTTATAATTTGATTAATTTGTTGTATATTGCTTGTGAGGTGACCTTGGGTGTTCTGAAAGGCGCCATTAAATAAAATGCATTATTATTATTATTGATCATTTTGGCTAGTGAAAATGCAGGCAGGGCAGGTAAACATTTTAACCACTGGCCCAACCTTAAATCCTTAACGTTGAACCCTGGCAACTCTCATACGTGCTGTAGTACCTGTACAGTGGTCGGCATGTGGAAGTCCTCTTGCTGCTGCAGCGTCATGTGAAGTCTGTGTTTACCCTGAAGACTATCATTATCTTTCTGCAGTCTGTTCAGCTCTTCAGACACCTGCTCCCTGGACTGTAGCAGCACAGCCTGGATACACACACACACACACACACACACACACACACACACACACACACACACACACACACACACACACACACCACTTAACCTACAATACCCACTGCAAGCCACAAATGTTTTCAAAACATATATCCATTTAAAGTGGAAAACGATCCATTATAAAAGAGGATTTTCAAAGAAAACTGCCAATGAAAACATCAATGTGACCCTGAGAGATTCACCGCGCATTCCTCAGGTAATAACTAACCGACAGAACCCTTTCCAGAGAGATTTATTCAGGGGATCAAGTCACACCAGCATTAAGTTTATCACTTTAATAGTGCAACTTCAGATTTCAACCAGATGTGCCTCAAGCAAGCGCAGAGACCATGAACATATTGCAGCCAATAGTGAATGCCAAAAGACACTTTAGAGCATTAGTACACAAAGAAATTGAAAATAGGTCTAGATCTATACCGTGAGGTTCTACATTAGATGTCTTTCAGTGGAAAAAACTAAACATATGTGCTCTCAAGTCCTCAAGCAAAGCGAGTGAATGTTTTTGTGTAGTGTGTAAGTGAGTGTATTTGGTCATACCATCTGTTCCTGGGTGTTCCTCTTGGCCTGGCTGAAGGCCTGTTGGAGGGCGCTTACGAGAGACTCAGACTCCTGAACCTTCTGCTTCAACTCTAAGATCTGTGAGCCAGACAAATGAAAATTACTGAAGTCGTTTGACTGGGAAGAACAATAACATTCAGAGCAGTCTGGGCATTCTTCGCATTTAAACACTGGCTTTGTTTAAAACAGCAGTCAGCAATATTGCCTTGCAAGGTACATTAGTGTTAAAAAAGGGTTGATAAGAGTCTTCTTTAAAAAATGTTTTTTTTTTCTTTCTCAAGCTCACCAAGCATTTGCACACAAATACAATAAAGACAGTAATGTTGTGAAATATTACTATTTTAAATAAATGTTTTCTATTTTAATATGTTTTTTAAATGTCATTTATTCCTGTGATGCGAAGCTGAATTTTCAGCATAATTACTCTAGACTTCAGTGTCGCATGATCCTTCAGAAATCTGTCTAATATGCTGAACAAACATTTCTTATTAAATTAATGTTTGAAACAGTTTTTGTATTGCTTAATATTTGTTGTGGTCAGTCGCGACGAGGATTCTTTAATGAATAAATGCTGTTCTTTTGAACTTTCTATCTTTTGGATGCCAGGAACCATTTGAAAGATGTAACATTACAGCAGTTTCCTCACTGTATATGATGCTCAAATGTGATCCCACCTGTGTTTATCCTGTCAATGGGTTTGTGCTTCACTAAATCCATCAGCGAGATCAGCTTTACCTTGGCAGTAGTTTCCTCATTGGCCTGTTTGATAGAGTCCTCGAACTCCTGCCTCTCATTCATCGTCCGTTCCAGCTGATCGTTCGCCTGCCGCAACATGACCTGAAGCTTTTTAACCTGAAGGCAGAGGAAGTTCACTGTGTAATAATGACTACAGATTATCCTTTTGAATGATTTCAATAGGGGTCTTGTACGTGATTTGAAACGGCACAAAAAGTCAAACCTGTTCTCTCGTCTCGGCCTCTTGTCCCTGTATGACCTGCAGCTGTTTCTCATAATTAGAGCACATATCACACCGGCGCCCCAACTTCCTTCCAGCGTTCTTCAACTGAGGTGAAACCACACCAAAAACAAACATAAAATGTGTTATGAAAGGTTGGCATATTTGCTGATCCATTAAAAACAAATCGCATGCTCCATTGTCACGTGAACTTGTTACATTGCACGTTTAATTCAGCAAGCAGTGTCGGCTTATCCTCTCACACTTTATCACCTAAAGTTAACAAATCATCACAACAATGATTCAAACAAGAGCTTGTGAAATTTTTGGACAACTTACAAGAACCAGCTCAAGAGTCATTTGTCATTTGAATTGAACTATACTACGGGTTGTACTTTGTTTCTGATTCACCAAAAATAACCAGCTCGAAAGATTCATATGTTTGTAAAATGAATGCCCCATTCAAATACCCACACTTTGCAGTCTTGGCCACTTGAGAGCGACAGGAAGTGCGTGCGCAAGACTGTCCCACGTCTTAAAAATACCAAAGTACAATGCCCTTAAAGGCATACTATGCAGGAATTTTACCTTAATATAACAGCTTCAAAGTAATTTCGGTGGTAAACAAACTCATAATAGGGCGAATCATCCTGGTAGTAAAGCTTGGGGGGGTCGCCGCTGGAAATACCAGCAATGCAAGTCTGAGAGGGGCGCCCCTGACAAATCTCGCGAGAATTGCGACTTGCTTTACGGCAACGACGTCACACACAACAACAACATATGAAGCACGAAGACACTTGCGCTTATTTCAGATGATGGAAAAAGCAAAGAAAACGCGGTAGGAAGAAAGTAGGAAAAGGAAGGCTTTCACTCGTTGGCGCAAGTTAAAAAGTAGCAATGGCGATCTTGTTGATGGACTAGTAAGTAAATATGTTACTTGTAAACTTGTTTGCATTCTATGTTGTATGTTGTTGCGCAACTTGCGCTTGCTTGTAGTATGTCATTGTTTTTATGATGCTGTTCATTCATTCATTGGTGATAATTAGACCAGTCCAATAATTTCCACATATGTTTAGCTAGATTTCGATTATCATATTTTGCGTTATATATGTTTTATTGCCTAGCTTGCCGCACAACGCTGTTGACGTTGATTCCTGCGATTATCTTGATAACAGTTGTCAATATCTCACATAATTATCTAGTGTAAACGAGCACAATTTGCAAACTATTATGATAAATTGCAATAATCATGTCTAATGACATCATAACGGCCAATGTTATGAAATAATGCGACGTACATTTAACTTTATTTATGTCATCAGGCATTTTGTAATGTTTACATTACAATCAAAAAACATAAATGAAATTATACATTAGGCCTAGACTATATAGGCTATTTACTTGTGATTTAGCTGCAATCATGTAAAAACGTTATAAGCTGCCAAACGCGATAGGCTACTTTATTATTATAAAGTAAAGTACTTTATTATTATAAAGTAGTCTAACACTTATATTATATTATAAGACATTATCCGATTTTGAACATCATCATTAGTTCAGTAGACTATGCAGTATATGCAATAGCCCAATATTTTTTATGAAATCGTGAAACATTACCTGGTCAATATCTTTGGTGTCTTGTGCCTGTTCCATGACCAACGCTACTATCCTACCGAACAGGGATGGAAATTAGCACCAGCCAAATGCGGGTGATTTTGTGTTGTTGCAGGTAAACTCTCACCAACCGGCCACCGTGGCGGGTAAATAAAAATAACATCATGCAACGTTCGTCTGTTAGGACAAATTAGTTTGAATAAACGAGTAGACACTGATTAGCAAGACCTAGCAGTGAATGTGCTTTCCATTAAATTAATCACACACACAGTAAACAAATCCTTAACCAAAAAAACAAAACAAAAAAAACAGGGCTATTCTGGTGGGTGCGGTGATGCTGTGGTGACACGTTCATGTAAGGGTGGCGCTACCAAGAAAGCTCCTAAAATCTGTCACAAATAACAGGCAAAAGTAATGATTATGAATATGTAAACTATAGCAAAGAGATATTTTAATTATTTATTAATAAACAAGTATTTTCTTTGTCCGTGTCAGTTGCAAAGATGAAGTTGACGATGCTGATCTTGATCTTCGCAGTAGTGAACGCGCAAGAGAGAAATGCACATTTCATACGAATTGCATAAGCAGAGAGCAGTCTGTGTCTGTTTTCTTTCGTTTTTAATAGTTCTGTTTAAAAGTAGACATGTCTGTCTGTGAGGCTATAGGCTACCTTATACGCTGAGTTTCGTTCATTTATGAGACGAGATCCAGTTCACGCGCCGTCGCCTCCGTTTCGTGATTATCTACCGTTTGCTATATTTAATTATTATTTATTAAATCCAGGCAATTGGTTGATGAAACATTGATTAAAATTAAGATACAATTAATACAAAACGAAATTCACTTTAAAGAAAGGTTTTGAGCTTTCTGTCTGTGAAAGTTTTAAAGCATCTTTTAGTGCCGCTTTCACAGTGGTCACGTCTGTAACATTGTTTTTTCCTCATATTGGAACTGAAATGAATATCAGTTCATGGTTTGTGTGTGTAGGCTATTAGAGAGAAAGAGAAAATGCCAGTATTTCATTGAGACTTGAGATTAAATAAACTGGTATTGTAGATCTTGTAGTATTAATTTTCACATGCAGTTACACATTGTCGGTTAAAAACAAGAAAGTGTCTGGTAAAAACATTGAGTGGCTGGTAAATTTTGAAATCCACCAGTCACAGTGGCCGGTGGACAAAAAAGTTAATTTCCATCCCTGCTACCGAACAGGTACCGGTGTACAGGGTGGGGGGTGTATTTACGACAGTGCAAGTATTGCACAGCGACTCTGGGGGTCGTTGTTTGACAAAAACACAATTTCTGCATAGTATACCTTTAAATACGCACTAAACCCACACTATTGAAGCTAAGCATATCCCATCGTGCATTATGTTCTGTGACTCATGTGCCCCGAAATCGCAAGATGTTGAGGAAAACATTCCACTGTATGTTAAAGTAATTAGATATTACATATACCCTACTCACACTTTGTGTTTTACTACTAAATTATGTGTATTTTATACAACATTTGCAACTGCTTTTATCACTTAATTAGAAGCACCACAATTTTAAAATTGTGTCATCTGTTAGTTACATAGTGACTACTGAACAGACATTTAGAAGTTTATTTTAAAAAGAAAAGTATTGAAACTAAAAATAAAGCTCTAAACTCTTGCGTTTTTTACAAGACTATAAGTGTGAAGTTATAATCAGAAGTTCTACACACACTTGCCGTCTTCACGCCTACTTGAACACTTATAATACAGAATACAGAAGATACGTCATGCAAGTAGACAAGTGGTCAAGTGCAAAGACCGCAAGTGTGAGTATTTTGGACAGGGCAGAACTACACTAGTTGGGTTGGATTTCTGATTCACTAAAAACAACCAGTCATTTGTTGGTGAAAAACAACCCACATACTGGTTGCGCTTTGTTTCTGATACACCAAAAAGGACCGGCCAAAAATAGTAATTTGTTTTGCGCTTTGTTTCCGATTCACTCAAAAGAACCAGCTCAAAGGAGAGCCATTTGTTTGTGAAATGAACTACACTGGTTATGTTTCTGATTCTTCAAAAACAACCGGCTCAAAAGAGTCATTTATATGCGCTTAGTTTCTGATTCACTAAAAATAACTGGTTTAAAAGAGTGTAGGTTTCTGATGGCCATATAAAAGCATATTTAGCACATGTAGGTCCAGTATAAATACGGTGTAATTCAAAAATATTACAAGCAATATGGATGGCTATTTCAAACAACCTTAAGTCTTCTTTTAGATCACAACATATTTTCACTAACAAGGCTACTGTACAGAAAACAAAACACAGAGTTCAAACTAGACAGCTCAGTCATCGACTATGAAGAAATAAACAAAAACAGCAATTCAAAGCATTTACTATCTTAACTATCTATACCTCTTGCTGCAGTAGATTCCACTCGCTCTCGCTGACCATTCGGTAGCCAGTCGGAGGCAGGTAAGCCGTATCGGCCATGTGAGAGATGCTGGACAGGAGTGATGCGGTCTCCTCCTGCTCTGGGGTCATGGCCTTAATGGCCTTCTCCTGGTCCTTGGTGAGGAGAAAGTGTCCCGGATGGAGGGATGATAAGGAGGAGTTGTCCATGCTGTCAAAGCCCACACAGTCTGCCCCCACTAGAGGACCAAAGTCTGACTCGTCCAGCTGGCTGGCGGACTTGGCCTTGTTGTTGTGTCCGCCCAGACCGTGAGGCTGTAAGGTCCCTCCTGAAGAACCCAGGCTGTCTGTGGACTGAACCCTCCGAAGCCCGTCTTTATAAGGGTCAGAGCCGTCCGGGCGGCCCGGGGTGTCTGCGTCCAGTGAGTGCAAAGAGCTGTGGATACTGTGGCTGAGGTGGGACTGAGATCAAAAGGAGAAAGAGAAAACAAGATGCCCTGACTCAACTGTCCTGAAAGATGCTTTAAATAGTTAAGATAAAAAACTTGTTACAGTTCATAGAAGTGGTGCACGAAAATATTGCTGACTGAAACCGAATTTGAAAATGAAAAGGTTTTGGAGGGCCGAAATCATTAACAGAAACGGTGACATTTAATTAATGCTTCTCCGATGGCACGTTTTGCCTGTGTCAGCGTCTATTTTGTGCACACAACATGGATAAGCTATTATAGGTAAATACAGGCTGTCGACAATATAATTTTTTCAATTTTCAATCTTCATTTTAGTGAACTTTTTCAGATATTACCTTTCCTGTAATGTTATATATATGGCTATTTGTGAATGTAAAAGGTCTAAGATCAAAGTGCACAATAAATGCAGTTGTTGTCTCCCAAAGAAATAACCGATTCAGAAGCAAACTGCCTAAAACGAGTCATCAGTAATTCCAGTCTTACTTCTTGCACAAATTGCATAATGCCAATGTCTACTTTAATCCTCAAACACAAAGCCTGGAAGTTTAGTTTGTGTTGTTGACATGTTGAGAAGACACTATGGCGGTTAGGTTCACATGACATTGCTATTCTGTGCGGTCGTGAAAGTTTATCATTTGCATGCGTTTTTAAACATTGCTGTTTAAAAACAAGTTTTCTCAACCGTTGATGCTCAATAAGCAGCGAAAGAGAACTTATTTTGTTATATACTGGCGCTGTCTGAGAGACGCACGCACAAAAAGCCGTTGCGAGTAGAGGCCATGTGTAACAAACTGAGTTATTTTTGCCGCCTAATTGGGCTTGAAAGGTTAAATACACATACTTATGTGTCAAAATGCCTGTTTTTGCAAGTATCATCTTAAGCACTGTTGTTCATGTCTTAAGTGAAAGAAAAGACATGTGAATGAATATATTGGGTCCGTGCATTGGGTCTTAAAGTGACAGAAGCCTAATACCCCTGCTGTTGTCAATGTCATTAATGTTGACAAAAGAGAAAATCTCTCACTTCACTTGACTGAATCACTTTCGTAACTTTAATGAGAATAAATGTATATTTACACAATGAAGACTATGCAGTGGGTTTTTTTATACATTTAATTACTTTATATAATTAGTTATTATATTATAGTATTTCTTATTTCTAGTGCTTTAAGTTTGTCAGGTAGGTCTATTTCATTTGCTCTATAATAGTTTGTTTTCCTATATGCTTGTCATTAGTTTCTTTGTTCTTATTTGATCACTGTTTACTAGTCTTCAGTAAGCTTGAGAGCCAGTCATGATGAAGGATGTTTTGCCACTCAGTCCAGCTGAGGGGGCGTGTCTCAGCAGGAAAGTGAAATCATACAAATATATATATATGATGTTGTCCCTTACATAATGACAGTAACTACAGTGTTACCTTTAAATTAATTAAAGGTACTTTTTCAGCTCGAGCTTTAGTGAGGTTTACAGAAGTGACATGGATACCTCTTCTATAGAGAGTCCGAGCAGAGAGTCCTCCACTGCGTCTGCATGCTCTGTCCCATCATCCTCACTTGCCTCTTTAGCCTGACTCAATCGCTCCTTCTCATCCTCCTCCTGGTAAAATGTAATGTATAAATGTTGGCATAAATGTCAGAATAACGCTGAACTATTCAGACGCAACACAATATAGCACCAAGATAAATCCCCTCACTTTACATTTTGGATGGTTCACCCAAGTAAATGTCATTATTTATTTACTCAAGCATAACTTGGTTTTAAATGTGTATGCAGTGACAGAACACAAAATAAAATATTTTAAAGAATGCTGGGGTCTAAAAACACCATGGCCACCATTGATTTTCAATGTACTGGGCAAAAAAAAAAAAAAAAAAAAACTTTAAAAAAATATTTTGATCTAAATGAGCAAATATCCTTTTAATAAAAATTGTTCTTCATTTCTGCAGAGTAGTTTTGCCTACTATGAAATATCTACAATCCCACTGACCCAAGTTAAAAATCAAATATGTTCTGATTGTCAGGACTGTTGCTTCGTGAAGACAAAACGAAGTCTGCGTTTTGATTACAGATTTAACTAATGCTTCCAGTTCATTAAAAAAGAAAGAAAAAAGAAAGAAAAGTACCTGGTCCCTCTTCTTCATCTCCTCCACCTGCCGCAGCTGCTCGGAGGACAGCACGCTCTCAATGCGCTGCATGTCTTGCATCAGCAGCCGCTGTGACTCCAGGAACTGATCGTTGGCACGCTGCCAAGTGTGTTTCAGCTGATTGTGCTGCTGCCGCTCCAACTCCAGCAGGTGGACCACTGGAAGAAACCAATTCAATCAGCTGGAATCAACTGACTTGATACAAGCATTTTAAAAAGTGAAAATTACTGTGTGTATTGTAAACAACCATTTTTTTCACGCCTGTGCGAGTGACATCTGATCACAAACTCATGCATCTATCCTTAGTGTATAAATTACATTTCACACTGTGATAAACAGAAGTAGAATACCATATAAGTCAACAAAGAAAGTGTGCAAAAGTGTACTGGCATGTAGAAGATCATTCACACAGGATATCCCTGTTTTCCGAGCAAATAACACCATGAATAAAGACAATTATTTTACTCAATTATTTTAGAATAATGAATTTTAAAGACAGTGTGTCATGTTAAAAAGTTTAACTCTTAAAAACAAGTTTTGTGACCTTGCATTGTTTTTGAACAATTGTATTACCTCTTATTGTATTACATAAAACACAATACCTTAACGTCATATTAGGAGGCGCATACAAGACAGTGCTTGCTAATAACTAAATCAAAGCTATTAAATGTTATGACTATATAGTTAGTACTAATTACAAATTTGGGGACAATACGAATTTATGTTATGACAAAAACAGTAATTGCGTGAAATATCATTACAATTTATAATAAAGTTTTCTAGTTCTACGATAGTTTTCTATCGTAATATATTTTAAAATGTAAATTATTCCTTTGGTGGCAAAGCGGACTTTTCAGAAGTCTTCAGTCAGTCACATGATTCTTCAGAAATCATTCTAATATGCTGATTTGTTGCTCAAGAAACATTTATTATTATGTTGAAAACTGTTATTTATAACATTTTCCCCCATGAATATTTGATGAAAAAGAAATTCAAAAGAACAGCATTTATTTGAAATATAAATCTCTTGTAGCATTATAAATTACTTTACTGTCACTAGTGATCAATTTATTAGTTTAATGTGTGCTAGCTGAATAAAATAAGTCATTTCTTTATAAAAAAAATTATGTAAAAAAAAAATAAAAATTTGGAAGGGTAGTGTTTAGTCACCTTTGAGGTGACCTAAAATAATAGAAAATAATAGCAGGCCTTTCACACAGCATGCGATCGCGACTTCAGTTCTCTTTCGCGGATTATTAGGTTTGAATAGTCAAAATTCTATGTAAAAATGCACGTCTTGGCGAGTATTCACATAAACACAGTCAGGTATGTCTTTATTGAACGTAAACCGTTTGTAAAAAGAAATCCTATGTGTTCCAATGTATTGACTACATGCAGGTCTTAAAGGGCCGGACCAGCAGCATAATATTCTTCTGTGTGATTAATGTTAATCCAACAAATTGGAAAAAGAAAATAGACAATCACCCAATGCATGACTGAATAAATGTAATCTGTTTATTAAGAATCAGTCTATAGTTCATTTATAGAGTGAAGAAAGACTAAATATAGCAGGTCTGGTAGCATTCAAAAAAGAAATTAAGCACTGTTTATTTTATTTGTCTCATAGTATTTGTAATTTTCTTTTTTGCTTATTTTTAATAACAAAGATAAAAATCAAAATAATTATCAATATTGTAATTATAAAACGACATTTAAAAAAATATTAAATTACTCATATCTTGACATCCCAACCTGTTCAGAACTGTGAAAAGTTAGCGAATGTTAGCATGATGATAATAATGTCAATGTTGCAAACATATTTGTAAGGATGCACACATTGGCATATAATTATTATTATTTTATTTAATAAAGGGGAGGGAATGGTCAAAAAGCAGGGAAGGAACATGGTGGTCAAGTGAGTTAAGTTTTTTTTAAATTAATTTATAAAACAATGAATTGTAAGTTCTGTCATATTTTTCAATTACTTTTGCTGTTTTAGTTTCTTTCCCGTGCTATCGATTCAGTATCAAGGTATTTTTGTCTGGTATCGTATCGAAGTCATAATTTTGGTATTTTGACAACACTAGTATGATCTTTATTCTATTCATCAGGATAAGTGTCCTTGTTTTGTTAACAGTTCACTCATATTGTGTTTCTGTAATTCCTGTAAACTTAACCCAAAATGTTTTTTTCCATGACTGTGGTGTCTTATACCAACGTAATAACTTTATTTAAACTAGTTTAGGACTGCTATTTAATAGCTTATCCTGTTTATTCATCAGTGTTAGTGATATTCTGACAATCTATGTGCGTATGTGAAGTGGTCCTTGTGTGTGTCAACCACTTTTGAGAAATAAATTTGCTTGGTTCAAATTCCTAAAAATTTGGGTCACGGCTAAAATGACCATGAGAAAATGTTGGCGCCATATGGCTAAACCAGTTGAGAACCACTGTTATGTCTCAAGTATAATTTATACCTGTGTACAAGTATAATTGGTTGCACTTTATTTAACAGTTTGTGCTTTCAATGTACCTGCCACACAAGTACAGAGTAGTGTAAGGTAACTACATGGGTTAAGTTAAGTTGGTAACGCTTCCTTTTACAGTACAGTACTTACAGTGTACTTACAGTGTACTTACATAGAAAGTACTGGCTAATATAAGGTAAGTACATGGAACAGGGGTAGGTTTAGGGGTAGGTTCAGGGTTAGTACTAGTTATTACCCAGTAATTGTAGTTACTAAAATAAGTACATAGTATTTACATGGGTAACTGGACTGTAAAAGGAAGCGTTACCGTTAAGTTTTAGGGCCAGATTCAGGGTTAGAACCTAGTTGGTGTCATTACTACAATAAGGACATAGTATGTTCATGCGAAACAGGACTGTGAAATTAAGTGCTACCAGTAAATCAATCGATCGATTGGGCCCCTAAATATTTGGCGGTCACAATAGCGCCTAAACAAAAATGTAAACAGAGACTGTACAAACTAGAGCCGGGCCGATATTATCGGCCGATATTAGGCATTTTCCTAATTATCGGTATCGGCATTTATAATGGCCGATAAATGAATATTTTTTTTAAATGCGGGTGCGTGATTCATGTAAGGGTGGTGCAGCCAATAAAGCACCTGAAAGCTGTCACAAATAACTGGCAAACCTAATGATTATGAATACATCAAATATAGCAAGGAGACATTTTAAATATTTATTAATAAACAAGTGTTTTCAGTAAGATGAAGTTGACGACGCTGACTCACGATCTTCAGTGAACGCGCCAGAGAGAAATGCACATTTCATACGGATTACATACGCAGAGAGCAGTCTGTCTTTCGTTTTGAATTGTTCTGTTTAAAACTAGACATTTCAATATAGATATATTTCTCAGGTCTATACGTTGAGTTTCGGTTCATTTATGAGACGAGCTCCAGTTCACGCGCCGGCGCCTCCGTGTCGAGATTATCTATCGTCTGCTATATTTATCAAATCCAGGCAATTGGTTGATGAAACATAGATTAAAATTAAGATATAATTAATACAAAACGAAATTCACTGTAATGAAAGGCTTTTTGTGCTTTCTGTTTGAGGTCTCTGTGAAAGTTTTAAAGCACTTTAGTGCCGCTTTCAGTGACAACCTACGTCCGTAACATTGTTTTTTCCTCATAAATGCGAACACGAAAAATAAAATAAATATTTTATGTTCTGTTGAGAGCCAACCCTTCTTCACCCGGTGGGTATTAGCCTATTACTTTTGATTTGCGCAGTGTAATTCACTGAATTGATTTCTCTACTACCAGCCTCTGTCACGTATTGTGTGAGCTTGCGGCTATTGCAAGCGCGCAGCTGAGAAGTCCTGATTATATTGTCTGCTATATTTACTTCTTATTTATTAAATCCAGGCAATTGGTTGATGAAACATTGATTAAAATGCGTGGCGCGAGCGACAAATCTCCGACAGTAAACGGATGGCCCATTCTGCTTTGTAACGGGCGCTTAAACAGCTGTTGCGACGCGAGCAATAACGGCAGCGTGTAGACACAGTGTTAAAGCTCATTCTGCCTATAACGCTACGTTACAACATCAAGCAATATTCCAATAATTTATATAATTATAACACTTTATATAGGGCCATTTTGCATTAAGAGTAGCCTAGTTTCACGTTTACATTTTGCTTACTACTTATTTAAAATAGTATTAAAGTACCGTTATGTAGCCTAATTAAAAACGACTTTTTTGTTTTTGTTTTATTAATTAATTAACAGTATTATTAATAAGGAATTAAGACTAAAAATAGAAGATAATAAGGTTTTGTCGGTGACACTTTTGATATATTTACTGATACAAGTTATGTTTTATATAAGGTGACTAAATTAAAAGACAAAGTCGTTAGTGAAGATTATGCAAGAGTGTTTAGAATATAAGATAACATGCAATGCAAACTAGTTTGGTTACAGCTCAAATGTATCATTCTAATTCTATCATTCACCTTGCCTCCATTACATAGCCTATCTTTGTCACAAAAGTGTTTGATCACCGCATTTGAGTGATCATTGCAAAACGTTTATATATTTATTCTGTTATACTCTGTATTCTATATACAGTACCCATCAAAAGTTTGTGCACACCAATAGGAAAGTATGTCCAAACTTTTGACTGGTACTGTACTATAATACACATAAAGAATATTGCTACTGTATTATAATATACACACAAATAATATCGGCCGATATATCGGTATTTTACGCCCTAATATCGGTATCGGCCCCCAAAAATCCATATCGGTCGAGCTCTAGTACAAACCACAATGCAACCTACATGAAATGGCCAAACAATCAAGCAAAATAAGAAGAAAATGTAGAATTACAAAAACAAATATTCTATGAATTATAACTTTTCAGAAATGTGTGCGTATAAAAAAAATGTTATTTTGTTCGCATACCTTCATGGAGTTCTTTCCGAAGTTTCTCTGCATCCTCTTGAAGGACAGATTTCTGGGTGTTGAGGACAGCAACATACATCTCTAAGTCTGTACGGCATGATTTCTCAGCCTCCAGGACGTGATTGAGCTCCTTCACCTGGGAAATAACCAAGCACATGTTTCAAAATGTATTTTTCATGATGAAAAGTAAAAGCACCCATTAACAGAGGCATAATCTTTACATTTCAAAAATCTGGCTTAAAATAAACATTTTATGTTTAAAAGTAAACTGCCAGACTTACGGACACTGGCTCTTTGACTTCTGCCAACTTTTACAAGACTAAAGACTGTAATGCAGATGCAACCATGATTTCATTTGGCCAGGTGTTAATTTGCGTATTTAATGAGGTCATGGCATAATAACCACATTAAAGGAATGCAATGACAAAGAAATGAGTCACGTCTAATAATAAACGTGAACAAAACAGTTCTCAGGCTCTCAATTCCACTTTTCTATGCACTTCTAACCTTGGCAGCCTCAAGTTCCTTAACTCGATCTTCTGAGCTTGACAGTTTGGCCTTCAGAGCTGCGATCTCGCTCTCCATCGGCATCACCACTGAACGTAACTTCTCTGCATCCTCCTGAGCCTAGATTGATACAAACCCAAGCTTAATGCAAACACTGGCTTTGAGTCACGATACCGAGGCTAAAAATCATAAAGTAGACATTAAAAAGCAAACCAGACCTTCTTCATCTCGTTCTCTAAATTCTCCTCCTCCTGTCCCGCAGTAAGACGACGGCGTAGCTCAGCCACCTCTCGCTCCATCCCATCGCGGTACTGTGTCCACTGAGCACGGTCCTGCTCCAACTTCTGCTGGAACTGCAACTTAAATTCCCGCTCTGCATCTGAACACGCACGCCAAGATAAGGATCGTTTTAAGGATGTTCACAGCAGATCTTGCTAATACTTCCTTGTCTAAAAATAGTTTATTTATGACGTTTATGATTTAACAAGAATCTGAACCCACAGAGGTACTGCAGCTTTCTGTCTGCTGCACTTCTCTCTCTACAAATCATGTGTCTCTTGAATGTTAATTTATTGAAGGGGTCATATGAGGCTTTTTAATATTTTCCTTATTAGTGTGTAATGGATCTGTTTGTGCATGTACACGATCTGCGAAGTTACAAAGCTCAGTCTCCCACAAAGGGATTTATTCATTCAGACCTGCCTAAAATGCCTTGATCGAAGTCCAGATATTACTTCCGCTATGTCCGTCCAAAAGCAAACGCAAAGAAAGAGGATTAGGCTTCAGTGAATTGCGATAATGCTGTGTAGATGCAAAACCAAAACCCCTTTCTTTGGCCATCAAAAAATTGAAGAAAATGGGTATCAGTGGTTAAGATTTATTTACAACGCTGTTCCTGAGAAGTTCAACACAAAAGTTAACTTGTGTAAAGCACATTTGACTGAAAACAGCTGAACCTGGGAGAGTACAACGCCGGCTTTACACTATGTATTTTAACTGTATTTTTCGCCACCTCAAGACTTAAATTTGTTACAGTGAAGACGACAAATTAAACTTATAACATCATATCTGTAAGGTAAGAGAGTTACAAAAAAAAAACTCCACTGTGAATTGTTCAGGACAACGTCATTCTTTGCAAGCCATGCCTGATCAACCACATTTTTAGAATCTGGCATAGGCTCGTACTTATGTGGTAATGACAACATTATTAACTGTGTGGTTATATTTGCTTTAGAAGCCTTGAAAGCTGAAGGACGCGATTATGGCAAGGGGCGTTACATTTCAGACACACGCTTCATGTGTTTGGCCAATCACAATGCACTGGGTGACCTGGCCAATCAGAGCACTCTGAGGCTTTGTAGTAATCAGCGTATTTCAGACAGACTGGAATAGAAGAGCTGTAATAATGTACAGTATGTAAAAGATAATGTGTTTGAGCATTAAAGCATGATCCATTACACCCAATAAACAAAACAAAAAAGAACTTTTAAAATATCATCAAATGACCCCTTTAAGTATATTGGCTAATATGACAATACTGTCAGCTTATGCAAGTACATAACTAAAAAAACATATCTTTAACAAATACACACACTGCTGGACAAAGGTTTGGGTCAGTAAGATTATTTTTAAATGTTTTTTTTAAAAGAAGTCTAAACCAAGGCTGCATTTATTTGAACAAAAATAATATAATATTGTGAACAAAGCTGAATTTTCAGAATCATTACTCCAGTCTTCAGTCACATGATCCTTCAGAATATAAATTGAAAAAACAATTGAAATAAACACTAAAATGACTAACTGGAAATAAATAACTAAAACTGAACTAAAACCAAAAAAAAAAGAAAAAAAGGAAAATAAATTAAACCAAAAAAGTAATATTGAAAAGAATATTATTCAAAATAATAAAAGAAATTCACATGATAAAATTACTAAATAAAAATTAAGATGAAAACTGAAAATATAAAAATAAAACCCAATTCAAAATAATAAAAAAAATACAATAGTACACAAATAATACCAAAAATAACTGTTTAAAAGAGCAGCATATATTTAAAAGAAATCTATTGTAACATTATATGTCTTTACTGTCTTTTGATCAATTTACTGTGTCTGCGTCTAAAAAAAAAAAAAAACACATTGGTAAAACTAACGCAGAAAAACACAAATAAATGGTGCCATCTATTAAGTCTTTAATTGAGTGGCATAAAATTGTGCTATTTATGTATCGCTTGCACAAGTTATTTCACTTTTTATTATTACTCAAAGCCATATTAGCATTGTAAAGCAGTTCAGTCCACTTCAGGGTAGTGATGAATGATTTAGTTATCGTTTCAAATAGCAGAAATAGCACAATACATAAAACTTGGCTCTGAGTATCGGTTATCAGACGCTATAGCATCAAAATCATCAGTGTCCTATTACCTTTCATGATAGCCTGCAGTGAAGCCACCTCCTCCTGCCACTGCTGCTTGACCTGGTCGATGGCTTCCTGCTTCGTGCTCTCCGAGACGGTGGCCACCGCTTTAATGGTCTCCATCTCCGCTCTAGCCTCGGCCAGCTGCTCCTGCATCTTGCTCAGCTCTGCCTGGGCCTTCTCCTGTATAGCAGTCTGCTTCTTCAGCTCCTCTGAGAGATTTACAGGACGAGCAAAGGTTTATGTAGAGGAACTGACAGGTTCAGTTCTGTAAGGCCTCCTGCTGTGTCCTAAATATATGATCTTTAACTAACTTAATTGGACCTATATTTATTGCTGTTCCTCTTGTGATCTGATCACCTGACACCTTTATACCAGGTGTAAAGGGAGCCTTGTGTTCAGATCCCTGATAACATTGTTTAAAAACTTTTCATCCTTCCCCAGAAAAGATTAACAATGAAACAATGAAACAATCATCCATGACAGCTAAACTGTTTGCTAGTTGTCTGTGTGCATCCAGGCGCAATGTGTATTGGATTTGGTTATTGTATATGTCTATAGAAAAGGTAAGTAAAAGTCAGTGAGTGTAAAACCCACATGTTTTTTCCTTTTAAAGGGGAATTTGGCAACTCTAGCCATTTCTTTGCTGATTTTCACTTTCGTTGTCGCAGGTTTTCTCAACGAGCTCCCAACAGCTGTGGGGCGTATATTTCACAACACTGTTGTAAAAAAAACTCACTTGCGGCACCCTCCTCCCCCTTTCTACCGCTGCTCATGTGCATTTGTTATTATCAGAGCCGGCCAACTTTATTGTGTGGAGCTTTGTCTACCGAGGTGGGTAATACATCATACACATTGAGGGGGGCGTGTGTGTTTATGTCGAATTGCCGTAAAGCAGTTTGTTTCTCGTTTGTTCTCACTTCTCACGAGACTTCCAACTTACCGGGACAATAGTTTTCTAAACGGTTTTATTAAGTTGATAGTTGCAAAGTTCCCCTTTAAAAAGAGCAGTAAGCGATTTCTGAGAAACACTGTTGAAAGTGTTCCTTGTCATTCGCTCATCATCTTCACTTTATTTTTCACAAAGCTTTATTTTTCTTTGCTTCTGCTATGATAAAGAGACATATACTCTTGCATTGCATGTTTGTGCATTTTGGGGGCGGAGCGGTGAAGGGAGGGGTGTGTTTGTTTGGGTTGATTTCAGATATCAACAGTGTTCAACAATGATTCTAAGAAACCGCTTACTGCACCTTTAAAAACCCATACATAAGGCAAAAATTATTTCTTAGAAATAATGTTCAGATTTCTTGGAATTACAGTGGCTCCAAAAAGGACTGAATTAGATAACTTTACACAAAATGAAGTTAGGTTTAATTGATTAAACAAGAGTACTTTTAGTATATACAGATATACTACCAAACGAAGGCATAAAGTCACACATTGGAGACCTTGAGGTTGTCAAATGTTAGTGGAACATGTTCATAGCTAATGTGATGAACTACACCCCTGGTTACTCTGCAAGGACACCTACGTAAACTTCATACAGCCAAAAACTAAATTAAATAAACAAGTAAATAAATATAGTTAGTAAAAAAAAAACTCTAGCAGCATTTATTTGAAGATGCAACTGATGTTAAGAAATTCAGACCCTTTTAGATTCAGTTTTCTGTCTCTTACTGGTTTATCAGCAGTAATTGTAAACAATAGGCTATATTACCTTCTTTAGACAGATAAAGTTCCTTAAACTTGGCCCGCTTCTGGTTGAACTCCATCTCCAGCTGTTGTTTGAGCTTCAGGAAGTCGGTTCGATCCTGCTCTTGTTCGGCCGCGCGCTGCTCCAGAACTCCTGCCAAAACAACACATCGTCCATCGGTGCCACACATTCACAAACATCTACACCTCCAACCTCAGAATGGCACTTTGGCTATGTACACCCAAGAGTAAAATATGTGTACATAATGCATGATAATGGGACATTTTCAATGGCAAAAAAGAGAGACTGAGATAACCATGCTTGCTTGGATAAGTAGGCTATAATGCAAGTGTTAGCTCTCACTGAGATAAATCAAATTCATTTAAAGAACTGAAACCTATACACAACCAAAACCACTTTCTTCAGTGAAGATCCTTAAATCATTGTAGACAAGCAGTGTATTATACAAGTAAACAAGCACAGACTCTAGTGCCAAGTCCAAGCCAGTACAGCCACATAGGTCAGTCAACTGCATGTCTGTCCTGACTGATCACACATCTCTATCATTGGGTTTTACTGTTGTGAGGCCTAAATACAAGATTTTACAAAAACATATTTGCACTGCAGCAAAAGTCTTTGTTAGATTTGTAAAAGACGACAACACCCAAAGCAACCACAAGCCTTAAGGGATGACAGATGTTTTTTTTTTTATCTGTATCTGAACTTAACCTACAAAAAAAAAAAAAAAAATGTAGCTCAACTGGATCAAAGCAGCAAGTGCATGCACAGATTTGCATAATTGCTTCCATAAAATCTCACTTGAGCTATACCTGATCATCATATTTTAAAAAAAGGAGCCCAAATGATGATTATGTTTACCATCAGTCCATCTAAATCACACACTTTTGTGTAATATTATGGTTAAAGTGCTAAAGTAGACTTATGCAACATATTCTAATGCATATACTTTTAAGTATGTCCCAATAACGGCATGTTCTAAAAAAAAACATTTAACACTTGTTGTCAGTGCAAGGTAATGCATGTGGCATATACATCAATCCGTGATTAAAATCACTGACTATGTGCATCAAACCACTAACGTTATATTAAAGTAAATGCACGCAAACAATGTCAGCAACATCACAAACAAGAACATGTAGACATGATATTAATCCCTTCAAATACATAAAAAACACAAACTACATTCTGTCCTGATAGACTAAAAACACTGTCAGTCCAGCTGTCATCTGCTGATCACTGGATGCAACATCATCATGTTGACCTGACCATATAAACACTTTTCTGTGTACCGAAAGATCAGCATAGCAAATGTTTTGTGCAAGAAGAGTTCTGTCAGAAGCATCGACACATATCAAACATTAAAGCACAAAACGTTTTAATAAATATGCAAATAGTGGTGTAGGCTATCTGTCAGCCGGTTGACTGTTGCTGGCTAATCCGTGGACGAACAGGCCGCAGGCCTACAGCGAGCACAGCTAAATCAGCACAATAAACCTCTCTTTGTGGAGAAAGACGCTTACCGTCATGTTGAAGCGGCCGGGTGGATCCCGAGGCCTGCTCGGCCATGGTTTCCCGGGGCTGAGTTTAGAAAAGCGGCTCTCTGAACGGAAAGTGAGAAGCGCCCAGCAGAACAGGCTAATAGAGACAGAGCAACGTCATTGTAGAAATAACACGCACTGCGCATGCGCATACCAAATGGGCGGAGCTGTTTTGACATTACATCTGCGTTATTTCAATTCCTTTATTTTATAAATGCAATTTTATGTATACTATTTGTACTGTATAATATGTGTCTAATTTATCATTGATTACATATATTAGTAGCATTTGTAATAAACACGTTAATAAATAGTTAATTGAATATTTAGATTTATATTGAAAGGCAAAAGTTAAAAATAAAATAAATATTATTATGGCAAAAGTACTGAAAAACCGATATGGACAGTATTACAGTCATACAGGCACCATATGCTCTCTCTCTCTCTCTTTCTGTGTGTGTGTGACAGTGTTGGGAGTAACGCGTTACAAAAGTAGCCTAATGCATTATACTTTTTGCTGTAACGCAGTAGTGTAAGGCATAGGCTACTAATCAATTTTCAGTAATACTTAACTCGGTACATGTTCAGTAACGCTTAATTGCGTTACAACACACTTTTAGTTTTAATTGTAAAAAAAAGAAAAACAGCAAGACCGCGAGACATTAACGAATGAAAAATGCAAGTAGGGTAAAGTTACCTGTTCGTGTCAGTCAAGCCGCGTACGATGTCCAAATTTGTAAATAAAGACTAAATAGCAGCATCGATTTATTATTTACAGGAGTGATTTCGGCCTCTGTGCAAAACAAAAGCAATGATTATGAATATGTCAAATATAACAAGGAGACATTTAAATTGTTTATTAATAAAGATGAAGTTGGCAATGCTGACTCGCGATCTTCGCACTATATGCAGTTCTAGAGGGCCCAGGCCTGGGTCCTCCGCAGACTCGCTGTTTTCCACGAGGATCAATTCAGACTGGTCAGAGGTCTGAACAGTGAATGCGCCAGAGAGAAATGCACATTTCATACAGATTAAGCAGAGAGCAGTCTGTTCTGTTTTCTTTCGTTTTGAATTTTTCTGTTTACTTCTGTTTACAAGTAGACATTTCAATATAGATATATTTTTCAGGTCAGTGAAGTAGGCTACCTACCTTATAGGCCTACGCTGAGTTTCGGTTAATTTATGAGACGAGCTCTAGTTCACGCGCCGGTGTTCTGACGGAACACCATACCCATCAGAATGGGATACCTTCGGTTAATGCGCATGGGCCTGCGTTAGATTTAAACCATCATTTCAGCATACCAGCGGTAAGTGTTGGGGCAACTGTATTTTTATTAAACCAGGGGCTATCAAAACAGCATACCCCATTATAAACTGTATTTGTATAACCAGGGGCTATCAAAACAGCATACCCCATTATAAACTGTATTTGTATAACCAGGGGCTATCAAAACAGCATACCCCATTATAAACTGTATTTGTATTAAACCAGGGGCTATCAAAACAGCATACCCCATTATAAACTGTATTTTTAATAAACCAGGGGCTATCAAAACAGCATACCCCATTATAAACTGTATTTTTATTAAACCAGGGGCTATCAAAACAGCATACCCCATGAACTGTATTTGTATTAAACCAGGGGCGATCAAAACAGCATACCCCATTATAAACCGTATTTGTATTAAACCAGGGGCGATCAAAACAGCATAGGGCCTACCCCATTATAAACTGTATTTTTATTAAACCAGGGGCTATCAAAACAGCATAGGGCCTACCCCATTATAAACTGTATTTTTATTAAACCAGGGGCTATCAAAACAGCATACCCTTCACAAACACTGGTATGCTGTTTTGACAAAGTAGGCTACATTGACAGAACACCTGTGCCTCCGTGTCGTGATTATCTATTGTCCGCTATATTTACTTCTTATTTATTAAATTCAGGCAAATGGTTGATAAAACA